>JAGSMU010000015.1:2637500-3837500 GCA_029286865.1 Teinopalpus imperialis
CCCAACAATCAAGTATTGTGGTGGCTCAACAAACTGGCGTTTTGTTCAAAATTGAAGGAATTTTGAAAAAGGAACAGTACAAAAACATTTTAGAACAAAATGCCGTTTCTTCCGGGTTGCGATTAATTTGAGAGGGATTCATTTTCCAACAAGCTCAAAATTATGTAGAGGATATTTAGAAGAAAAAGAGGCACAAGGGGTGTTAAAAAACATGGTTTGGCCTCCTTAGAGCCCGGATCTTAATCCCATTGAACTTTTGTGGGAAGAGCTTGATAGGGACGTTCGTAATCGTGGCCCATTCTCGCGAGAAGAATAAACATGAATAAACAGATTAATTAAACATTTAATATTTTATTAACGTTTTACTTTATTTTCCTACTTTAATTAAACTTTTGGCATATATTATATACACATTTATATATGTATGTATATATATGTATATATATATATATATATATATATATATATATATATATATATATATATATATATTAATATATATATATATAAAGTGGTGTCTTATGAATAAAGAAAGTATAACTACAACGTACAAATGTTCGTAAAAATATACACATTAAATAATTAATAATCATGCAATAATATAGTCACTCAAATAAAAAAGATATCTTACTTTTAATTACAAAATGAGTCTTACACATTTAGGAGTTTATTTTCTGTTACTGGCCGCTTGGAACAATTAATTAGAAACATTTTAAAAAGCATCCATAGCTCGTTCTTTTTTTGAAATTGGAGAATAACATTTCTTTCTTGGCTTTTTTTATTATTTGGGAGGCATTTCAAAATTTAATCGGAATTTTATTTTGTTCAAAATGGGCAAAAATAAAAGTTGTGACGCGTTAACTAGGAAATAATTGTTAATTTACATATAGATCATGAGTGGGCGTACAGACGAATAGCTGAGCATTTAAATTGTTCTGTTAAGAAAGTTTTTAATGGAATTGATCATTATAAAACACATGGAACTATTGAAAATATTCTTAGAAAGGCTCGGCCAACGAAAACATCTCCCAGAGAAGATACGCTAATCGTTCGTGTTGCTAAAAAAAGACCCAAGTAAAGGCTCCAACCAGATTAAAAATCAAGTTTTTTCGCCCGAGAAACATCTCGTCAAGACTGATACGCCGCAGATTAGTGGAAGCTAAATTGTTTGGAAGAATCTCTCGAAGGGTACCACTTCTTACCAAGCAACACCGAGAGAAGCGATTATTATTCGCTAAAAAATATAAGAATGGAAAAAAGTGTTATTTTCAGATGAAACAAAAATAAATAGGGTAAATTCCGATGATAAGCGCTATGTTAGACGTCCTATAAAAATCCTTTTAATTAGAAACACACAAAGAGTATAGGCAAGCACGGTAACATTAAAGTTTTGGGGTGTTTTTCTGGATGTTTAGTTGGACCCGTTCGGAAGATTGAAGGTACAATGGATTAATGGCACAAATGACAAAAATATCTTGGAGAACACAATGATTCCCTACTCGGACGATCATTTGCCTGTAACCTGGATCTTTCAGCACGACAATGACCCTAAACACATGGCCAATAGCGTCAAATGTTTCCTTAGCGAACAGCGTATATCTGTTTTAGACTGGCCAGCAAATAGACTGGACATAAACCCGATAGAAAATCCCTGGTATATTGTTAAAAAGAAAGTCTCAAACAAACGTAACACCAGTCAAAACGAACTATATGAAGCATTTGTTGAAACATGGAATTCAATCCCCTTGGAATTGATTGAATAAATGCCACGTCGTTGCAGTACTGTTATTGAAAATAAGGGATACGCCACTAAATATTAATTATAACTATTGGAAGGCTATTTCTTAAATAACAATACTTAAAAAAATATTGTTATTTATACTTTTTTGTTGTTGTTTCTCAATTAGTTGACCATTATTGTTCATACCTTAAAACTGATTTAAATCTTTGTCCGTAATGTAATATTGAAACTGCACTTGTGTAATGGGATTTATATTGATTTTCTAATAAATGATAAATCGTTGTCCTATTTATTGTTTAATTTCAAAATGATACGATTGCGGTGAAGTATCTTACATAATGTCGAGCACCGTTGGTAGTGTTTCTAATTATACGACCACCTGAATATATATATATATATATATACATATATATATATATGTATATACCTATATATACCTACAGAATATAAACAAATACTGAGTTAAACATTAAACGCAACTTCTTTTGATCGAAGCCCTCTTGTGTTCAGGTACGATAATGCGCGAGAGTCTCCGGCGGCTGGCTGGTTCTGGTTCGACGTCGGAAGACGGCATGGACTCGCGACGGGCCGGCACCAGGCGGGTGCGCGTCGAGCTGATGGATGGAGAGCATATCATCGTGGATGTGGACGTATGTATAGCTCAATATAGTGGCTTATATTCTATAAGTAATTGTCTACCAACTCCGAACCCTGTCCTTTTGAATGAATTAAATCTATGTTATCTCTATCCTAAGGTTTAGTTATTATTTTTTCAGCGTAAAGCACGAGGGTCTCATCTCCTGGATAGAATATGTGAGAACCTAGATATTACAGAGAAGGACTTCTTCGGGCTGCTGTGTGCACAGCGTGGAGATTCCCGCTCCTGGTTAGACTTGGGTAGAAGACTTTCCAAGACCTTCAGGAGTGAGTGAAATTGTCTTATGATGGTATTGCTAAAGTTGATCAGTCCTTAGAGTTCCAGGACGATAATTGACATAAAGGAAATAGTTTTCTTTTATGGTAGTAAGGGTGATTAACGAGAACACCGTTCACCTGACGATAGTCTATCCTCCGCAAAAGATTCAAGAAACATTACCACCACTGAGAACTAAGATGGAATACTTCGTACCAGTTCCGCGGATTTATTTACTCACAGCAGAGTTGTGCCGCTCTTTCCCGCTGATATTCCGTGAGGAGGTGGTCTATTCCCGATCGTGTCGACCCATTCGTGTTGGAGCAAAGAACATGAAACAATTACTGGTGACGAGGCATTCCATCTCTTACAGTATAAGTGAAAAGGGAAAAATGCTCCACATAACTGTAATCAGAATATTCAAACAAAGAGACAAACCTACTTTAATTTAGGTGATGCTTCACATGCAGGTTCTAGTTTAGGGTTGTTCAGTGCATTCCTAGGTCTTGTGCTCATTAATGTCTAGGTATTTACCAAAAGGGGCGTAGACAGGTCTGTAATAAAAGAAATAATATTACTTGCCTTTCAAAGTATCAATGGATGATCACACGTGTAACACTTACACTTACCAACGGCTGAAGTTTGTGCTCACATGTCGCAATCATTAAAAAAAAAGTGTACACCCACACAAAGTGTGCATACAATATAATTTTTAACTAGACCCTTTATACTATATCATTTGGTAAAAATTTATATATTAATATATATGTATATATATATAGACATATAATTATACGTATATATAATTCCTTGTCAAAAATGTGAAAGGGCTACCAGTCTGATTACATGCATTTATATAACACGATTGTTAGAGCTAGGAATAATATATATATATATATATTAAATTATTTATTTAAATAGAGAACTTTAAAAACAAAAACAAATAAAAAATATACTTTATTCTAGTAGGTTTATACGAAACACTTGAATTATCGAGATATCTAATAGAACCACTGTTTCGGAAGGCAGCGAGAAGAAACTCGCTATATATATATAAAGTATCCAATAATTGTCGAGTACCAACCCTGAACCCAGAGCAATCCAAGCATATTTGTCTGAGAAAGAGTAGTAACATTTTTAGATTAGGTGTTTTGTTACAAAATTTTTGAGGAATTTAATTAAATATGCATATGCTAATTGCCCACTAAAGATTTCTGTAACTTATTTTAACGAGAAATAGATGTCACAAGTTTGTTTTTGTTTCTTGTATAGAATATTTTTGTAAATTCTTACATATAAACGATATGTTATCGTAAACATTTTGTGAGGTAGCTGCTAATATGACTTTTTTTTTTAAATATTTCTCTAGATTTTAAATTATATATAGTTCGAATAGTTCTTTTTTTTAAAAAATATAATTTCGTCATCTTACAACACTTAGCTGTAAAATAAAATATTTAAGGTTGTTACGAGCATCCGAATTCATCTGTCAAATCATATAAATAGAAAAAATTAAGATAAAGTTTTTTTTAATTACCACGAGCACCCAGCTCTCGTGATGATTGCGGCTCAGGACATCCACATCCATCTACCAATAAGGATTTTAGATGCACACGCCTCGAGTATTGTGACGGAATGCCAGTATAAAGAATATTATCCGTAACTGGGTCTGGATCCCCACTGCCGTTATGCTACCATTGAAGGTCGCCTGATGGTGAACGATGACTGCGACCCATGACATTTTCCAGACGAGCCCTGGGACGTACGTTTCGTTGTCAAGTTCTACCCACCTGAACCATCGGAGCTACGCGACGACAACACTAGGTACCAACTTGGCTTGGCTGTACGGCGCGACTTAGTGGACGGTGAGGATTATGTTTTTTTTTTTTGTAGTATAGTTGGCAAATTAGTAAACATCTCACCTGATAGTAATTGATTACCACCGCCCATAAACATCCGTAACATCGGGGAGTCGCAGATGCGCTGCCGGCGTTAATAAAGTTGTGGGTTCTTTTCTTGAAGGTACCCAAGTCATATCGGTCCCGAAATATCTGATGTTTAAACGCGGTGGCTCAAATTAATCCGAACAACTCCTCAGAATTGAATAATTATATAAAAAGTCGTGGTAGTACGGTGAGCGAATCGTAGTCCATGGCCCAGGAGATATTGCGTGGTCTAAATCGATCGGGGGACGTCGTTACGACGACCTCTACAACACGAAGTGACCCATGCAAGTCTGCGGGAAGTCCACGGATGCAGGTAGCTCAGGATGTGGCAGACTGCGGTGGGGAAGCTCTATGTTCAACTGGGCTTAAGTTCGACTGGACGATAAGGCATTCATTTTTATATATTACATTACTTACTCAGATACACCAAGCGTTAATAGCTTAATGGTTTAGGGTTAGGGTATGGTTTGCGTGGTACCGAAGCATCCATTCTACTATTATCTGTGAACGATCTCCTAGCACATGCATTTAAGCTTATATGGAGTGGTAATATTATTTTTATTTCTAGCATTCTTATTTTTTTTTATTACAAACGAGCACACAACCGTGTGTGCTCGTTTGTTACTCAATGTGTGAATTTCCACTAGAGATAGCAAACGTAGCGACTAGTGTAAACGTTCTGTGTGTTTGTGATGCAATGTCTCAGAAAAATAAACTGTGTCTGTGGTGAATTGTCTAAAACATTCAAAATAATTGTAGGTAAAATCCGGCTCGAAGGACCGTATGGGGAATTTATCACGCTCATACACACATATATATATAAAGGTCATACATTACGTGAATTTATGACCATTATATATATTTTGTCTTTCTTGGGATTGAAACATTCTAATCTGAACATGTTTTTTTTTTATAGTATTAAGAGTAACAAACTCACACACAGTTCACCTGATGGTAAGTGACTCCTGCGGTCCATGACATCTACATTCATCCTTGACTGGGAATCATAATGCAGATGCGTTGTCACCCTTGACGACTGAGATGAAATACCTCGTCGCCAGTAGTAAAGGTCACCGGATCCCTACACTCACTAGTCGAAACACAGCAGCATTATGTTGCTATTTCACGCTGGTGTTCTGTGAGGGCGTGATCCTTCCCCTGTCGAGCTGACCCATTCATTCTGCACCTAGAAAGGAACTGCATCGTAGCTCTACCACTGCAGTTACATCATGTCCAAAAAAGGACATATATTCGTTAATATTTTTAAGTTCTTATTATCCTTTTTTTAACTTATTGCAATGTTTTTTATTTACAATTTTAATAAAAATATTAATTTAATATATATGTAGATACTAATTTTATATACACATGTAAAGGCAATACATAAAGATTTACTAAATATATAAATATGATATTGTTGGACAGTGTATCTTTCACAATAAATAAATAACAAAATAATAGAGATAGCAGAAAAGAGCAAACTCTTGTTTATGACAGAAATGTAATGTCATTCATTACATATTGAGGAAGAATCATTATGTGTAAAACTGATAATTAAATTTAATTACGATTTTGAGTTTGTGTATGTGTGTTTTTATATATAATATATAATTAATTATGTAAATAAATTTAGGTGGTATAAACAAGCACACTACGTCTGATGGTATGTGATGACACAAATCTAACCTCAACAGATATTCAAGATGATATGTTGAGGTTATCGTTGTCACGCCCATGGATTGAGATCGAAAGCCTCGTTGCCTATAATTGCGTCTCCACATTCCTACACTCACCACAAGAAACACAGCAGCGATGACGGCTATTTCACTGCTGGTATTCTGCGAGAGCGTGGTACTTCCTGGGTCGTGCCGATTTTGATCTCTTTCTATTCGATTACTATCTGTATCTACTTGAGGTAAGGACATGAGTGCCATCATTTCCAGGTCGCCTCACCTGCTCTACTATAACGCACGCACTCCTGGCATCCTATGTTCTGCAAGCCGAGCTGGGAGACAGGGACGCCAGGGTTAACGGCGCCTTACTGTCCGCACACAGAGTTGTTCCCCTTCAACTCCTTAATGAGGACATGGAGGATAAAGTGGATGAGTTGTATAGGAAGCATAAGTAAGTTTGATTTAAGTTTATTGTATTGTGGTCGACAAACCTTCACCTGATGATAAGTGATTCCTTGATGGGCCCAAGATTTTTATCCTCGATAAGGAATCATAACGTGATGATTAAATGGCTCGTCACCAGTAATAAGGGTCTCCGGATTAGGAGACCATTCTCAGGAGACGTAAACGGCAACGTAACTCTGCTACGTAACGCTTTTTCTTGTGAATGTGTCGTCCTTCCACGTTCGAGCCGACCCATTCATGCCATGGTAAAGCATGTAAAGCAATATATAATTTTATAATCCATAAAATATTTCACAGAGGCCAAACGCCAGCGGAAGCAGAATTAAATTACCTAGAAAATGCCAAGAAGCTGTCTCTGTACGGTGCTGAGGTGCACCAGGCGAAGGACTCTGAAGACGTGGACATAGCGCTGGCGGTGTGCTCCCGCGGAGTGACCGTGCTGAGGGATGGGTTGGTATCCTCACTACGGATGTCGATAATCTTAATAAAACGTTAATGCTATAATATCGCACCTCCTTTGCCCAATAGCTATTGGCAACTATTCTCTAGATGAAAGATCTCAACACAAATCTGCTAGATGTCAAGAATAACAAGCAAATTATCCAAGAATTTCTGTTTTATTGTTGACGATTTATTGTAAAAGCTCATTTCCCGGAGTGGCTTTTAGAAACTATAGATGATCCAATTACTAGTGACGAGGTATTTATCTTAGGCTTTAGAGGTTTATATAGCTTAATAAGCATAACGTAGCTTTATTTTGATTATTTAGACATATTGGAAGCTCTGAATCTGAATTTCCACTAGAGATAGCAGACGTAGCGACTAGTGTAAACCTTCTGTATGCTTTGTGATGCATTGTCTGAGAAAAATAAACTGTGTCTCAGATGAATTGTCCAAAAATGTAAAAATAATTGTAGGTAAAATCCGGCTCGGAGGACCATATGGGGAATTTATCACGCGATGTTAATAAAGCAATTCCTGATGACCTTTATATATATTGTGTCTTTCTTGGGATTGAAATATTCTAATCTGAACATGGTTTTTTTTTATAGCATTAAGAGTAGCAAACGGGCACACAGTTCACCCGATGGTAAGTGATTCCTGCGGCCCGTAACATCTACATTCATCCTTGACAAGGAATTCATAATACAGATGCGTTGTCACCCCTTAGGACTGAGATGGAATCACCAGTAATAAAGATCTCCGGATCCCTACACTCACCAGACGAAACACAGCAGCGTTAAGCTGCTATTACGCTGATATTCTGTTAGGGCGTGGTCCTACCCCGGTCGAGCTGACCCATTCATTCTGCAGCTAAAAACCTACTGCAGTGTAGCTCTACCACTGATTTTTGTTTGTTTCATTGTGGCAGGGGCTAGCAGTGTTGCCTAATTAAATACAAAACATAACGTGACCATTACGGTCTGCATTACTTACTAATCAAACTGGTGAACTTTTAACACATTAATATAAAAAAAAAATCAGAGTACCAATGAACCGGTTCCCGTGGACGAAGATCATCAAAATCAGCTACAATAAGCGCACCTTCACCCTGAAGCTGCGCGCCAGTGAGTTCGACGAGTTCGAAACCCACCTGAGCTTCCTGCTGCCGGCCACGCGCTCCTGCAAGAAGCTGTGGCGCTGCAGCGTGGAGCATCACATGTTCTTTAGGTGAGGGCGTCGTAGCGGGATGGTTTGACTTGTTACTGTGTGACAAATGAGCACACGGGAGGTTTGATAATAACTGCTATCGGTCGCGGCACATACGAACGAAACGTGGAGGGGATAGCTGCGCATGCGTACTATCGCGAACGCAATTGTTTATTTCTACAAAATGATTACGAATAAAGTGTTTTTGTTTGTACTTTTTTATATTTATAGTCTAAGCTAGTTATATAATAACATCATCATCGTCATCTCACTAATATCATAAATGCGTTAGTCTGGATGTTTGTATGGATTAAATTTAGCACGGACATAGATTATAATCTGGAAGGCTACTGTTTTTTTACGCGAACGAAGTTGCGGGCGGAAGTTAGTTGATTTTTTTTTATTTATTACAAATGTACAGAATATACATTACAGTGTGACACTTACCACAAAAATGAAAGTGTCACATCTTTTATTTAAAAAAGAATTAGAATAAAAAGCGAGCGGGGTGTCCTATCGGTGCGCGGGGCAGAGTACGACTGGAGAACCAATAAGCGCTTACGCATGGCCGCCCGCGCCCCCTTCACTCCCCGGGGATACCTTAATTTCGACTTCTGCGCATTAACGGTCAGCGCTAGACTTATTTGCCGCAACTTATACTCATAATCATATATGTATCCATCCTCAACAAAGATTTGTCACCCCCGGGGGTCTGCGATGAATAGCCTCCCTACCAGTAACTGTTCCAGATCCATATCCATCCATCCTGTTCGCCATGATATGATGACTTTGCATCTTGAGGACGGATGAAGGTATCTATGGGCTGCAACCGCCAGTTGCCATCGATTAAAACGTGTGCTCGTTTGTCACACTTAGTTTAATAATAATAATTTAAAATCCTAACTTGTTATTCTAATATATATCCCGCAGTATCCGTTGAGGTCTCGTGTAGATGGCATCCTATAAGTTATTTATTAGTAATTTTGAGCACATCTTGTATTATACCTACTCAGTTATAATGACTTTAAATAACCTATAAATAATACATATCGAATAAATTTATTGTTTTTGATATTATTATAAAAAATATTGTTATTTGATTTGTTCACAGGCGTGAAGCGCCAGTGAAGGTGGAGCGCATTGCCGGCTTCCCGCGGCTGGGCTCGCGCCGGCTCTCGTGCCGACGCACCCTGCGACAGCTGAGGGCCGACCAGGCCCCCGTGGCGCAGCTCGTCGTCTGACCACCTCTTACCGCTTACCATGAAGCTGGTGAAATCTTTGATTACAATAACAAAAAAACGTCTGCACAAAATGAAATTGTACACTCTTTTTGAGTTACCAATTTCTATAAAACTTGTGCGAAATCTTTTATCACAATAACAAAGACTGGCACCGCGTGTAGTAAAACTCGATACAGGTCAAATAAGACAACATGTGTTAAGCTGTGATACAGCAACATACAAAAATGTATTAATTCAAAAACGCCTGCAAAAAAGAGTGTTGTTATGTGTTACCAATTTCTATAAATCTCGTGCGAAATCTTTGATTACAATAAGAACTCTACAAAACACTATTGATTTCAAATAGCAAATACAGGTGCAACATATTGTGCAGCTTCATACAAAAAAATATAAATTCAAAAACGCCTGTAAGAGTGCACTAGTGAGATCAATTGTTTGATTACTAATTAGCATACGACATAACTTTTCTCGATTTCGTTAAAATTTAAGGTGGATCATACTTCATAATGATAAAGTTAAGGTCGGTATAGGAATTAAAACAAGCGCCTGCGCATGCGCATACGTAGATATTGCTTCTTATATCTAGGTACGACATTAACTTTATCATTAAAAAGTATGATATGCGCAGTGATGTGTCTATGGATAGAATTAAAAGAAAACTTATTTTTATAAACTAGAAAAGCCATAATATTATAAGACCCCTATTTCCTAGGATTTAATAAGATAATATAAATAATTGAATAATTGATATAAGGTTGAAGTAAAAAAAATATAGACGTAATTTTAGGTAAACAAACTGAGAGGGAGAAAAATAACTAAATGGATATAATGGATACTTACGTAACTGTATAAATAAGTAAAGTATATTTGAACGAAACCTTACATACAATACATAATATTAGAAAGTGTATAAAATTTTACAACACAATTTTTTTAATTAAAAAAAAATCGGTGTTATCTGCTACTGAACACATCTATAGAAATAAAATCACCGTTTCTGTTCACAGATCAAAAATAAAAATCATATTTTAATTCATTGAGTATTAATTTGCTGATTACCCATATATAGACTCGACTGAGTGCCATAAGCGCTCGGTCACCTCTCAACCCGGTGGGACTGTAAAAGCCCTCGGGCTAACAGCGGCCGTCAGCCCGAAAAAAAAAATTGAGTATTAAAAAAAATCAACACAATACATGATTTTTATTTTTGGTTGCAAACAGAAATGGTCGTTTTATTTATCAGTCACCTAACATAAGTACCATTATATAAATGAAGGTGTGCACGAGTGACTGTGCGAACGGGCCAATCGAAATAATTTTATCAGCAATTTACTTTAATTTAATTACCTGTAACCTCAGCCCAAAAACATGATACATGTTTAAAAATCGATATTGCAAAAATTATCCCACAAAATAAGTAATTGCTGGCGAATCGCAATGACAAGGCAGGGCGCTCGGCATTGTTTCCGCTATTTCATTCCCTCCCCTCCCACTACCCCTGCTACCGCCGCTTGCGTCCGCCCGGACATTCGTTAAATAACAGTGCCTGGTATGTTTGTTTGTAGTAAGTTTATCCATATCTTTATGCAAATTTCTGAAAACTAAAATTTTAAATAACTTTACCATTGTTAAGTAACCAAACATTCTGACAGTATGTTTACTATCTCTTACCTACTCTATATTTGTCGTTTTTTTTTGGTAATTAAAAACCAGTAGTCTAGAAAAGTCTGCGGTGAGAAAAAAACTAGACGAGTATCTGATTGTATTATCAATTAATGTTTAATTATATTCGGGTATTTATGAAAATAAGTAAAATATAGTGCCATTATTAAATTTATTGTAATCTTAATAATTTTAATAAATCGATAGGAATACAGATTTACAATTAAATATTTTTTAGTGTTATAAAAAATCAAAACAACTAGAATAATCAGCAAATTATTGTATTGTCATCAGTTCTTAGTGCGTCTGCGAGATTTTTGATTATTCAGACGTCAGGAAGTAAATGAAAATTTGATTGAAAGAATCCATTATATTTATACATACATACATACATACATACATACAGGCCAAGCTAATAAAAGCGTGTTGAAACGTTGAAGGTGTATTATTTCATAAATCATTGAAATATCGTACATTGTTTTATTTTTCTAACCTTTTAACCTTGATGGTGTTCATTAAATGAATTAGTAAAAGACACGTCTGCAGCATGAATGGGTCGTCTGAACCGGGGAACGACCACGTCCTCAAAAGATACCAGCGTTCCGTATGGTGAGAGGGATCCGGTAATCCAATTAAGGGAAGCATAGCATAGCGTAGCATTCCATCTTCCCTCCCCTTGCCGTCTCCATCCCCTCAGGGTGACAACGTAAGTGTATCTTGAATCTTTGCTGAGTATAGTGTTAGATATTTATGGATGAACTATATTTCATACAAAACAATTCAAATTCATACAAAAATCAGCAGAGAGAGATCTAGGGAGAATTACAAATGGCACATACTTATTAAGTTGAGCTGGGAGTTCAGTAAATCTATCGGAAGTACATCTTTGAAAACAAAATGTTTTATTCCTCAAAACTTGGAGAGCAATTCTCCCTATCCTCAGCATATGGGCTCGTTCATTGCCTGAATAGGCTTCCGACCACAGACTGCCACCAAACACGCTTCAGAGACACATTAATCTATCAACTTCCACGGCCTTATATGGGGTCTAAGCTGCATCTTGTTGTGGGTCCTGCGTACACTGCGATCGCCAGTCCAAGGTTTCTCACTCAAGAACCTTTCTTCCCCCATTATCACCAACTAAATGGTATTGTCGTCAGCGGTATTTCCAAACCGATACGACTATAGGACCCTTCTTAAAGGGCGCCAGCGGTCCTGCGACTCCTGTGGTGTTGCGGATGTCCATGGGCGGCGGTGATCACTTGCCATCCGGTGAGGTGCTTGCTCGTCTGCCAAAAAAAACTCCATTAAGTATAAATTACTAGTTAAGACGATTATTTCAACGTATCAACCACACTTTAACCAGTGGGTAGGTTCGGTAGACAATGCTTGTGCTAGGAGATGGTTCAACTATACATGAGGAAGGGATGGGGAACTCCGGCTCCAGCACTCCATCAGCAAAAAGGGGCCTGCAACGGGTTAACGCTTTCGGGATTGCGGTAGTGTGTGAAAGCGTTCCCGTAGTCACGACCCAGGGCGTCGAGAGGAACACCGTGGGGTTTTAGCTGGTAGGAGTCCGGCATAACCCTTCCGTCACCCCCGCGCCGGAAGAGTATACACGAGGATTTTCCCACGTAAAAAAAAAAAAAAAGATGGTTCAAAACAATAGTCTAATGGCGGATTAGAACCCACCACCTTAAGTTTACCCTAAATCATTAGGCTATTGACGCTGTGTTTCGTAAGAATCCAGAGACCCTAATTAAAGGCAACGAGAGCATGTTCCAAGTCCTCAGGTACATTTCTCACTGTCAAAACAAAAAAAAAATCTGCAGTGCGGAAATACCGCATTCTCTTTAGCTGTGTTCATCGCAAAACTAAAAAGGCTTTATTACGGAATTAGCATTAAAATATCTCGGATACATGAATCATTAACGCACGATATATCCCAGGAAACTCTGATCTGAATACTGATGTAGTATGACAACATAGTGTGTTCCGATGTGACTAATTTATATCTGATTAGTACAACTGAAAAACAATCGATGAACATTTTTTTTTTATTTATTTAATGAATGCTTGCAGTCCAATAAACATTACTAATATTCCGGTCAACCATTCCAACTAACCGGTCAACCACTCCAACTAACCGGTCAACCACTCCCAACTAACCGGTCAACCACTCCCAACTAACCGGTCAACCACTCCCAACTAACCGGTCAACCACTCCCAACTAACCGGTCAACCACTCCCAACTAACCGGTCAACCACTCCCAACTAACCGGTCAACCACTCCCAACTAACCGGCCAACCACTCCAACTAACCGGTCAACCACTCCAACTAACCGGTCAACCACTCCAACTAACCGGCCAACCACTCCAACTAACCGGTCAACCACTCCAACTAACCGGTCAACCACTCCAACTAACCGGTCCAACTAAGCTTAAATGCTTGTGCCAGGAGATGGTTCACGGCAATAGTTGAATGGTGGATGCGAGCTTAAGTTTCGCAGATCTTAAACCATTAGACTAATGACCCTTTTCCCTAGTCAACGAAGCGTCCATAGCCTAGAGGCTTAGGTTACGTTTTGCCAAACTCAAAGTCGTATGTTCGAATCAAGGATTTAAGCTTAGTAGTGAGCGGATTATTAGTAATAATAATAGTAAAGTTGTTTTTTTTTTAAAAAAATGATTGTTTAATTGTACTATAATTATAATCTTTTATATAGTATGATATAATAATTATGTACATATATCTGTATATTATATACAATAATATCTGAGGAAGGTTCTGATGCAGTGTGAGGGTTTCGGGCTAGTATGGTTGTATGTAACTCAACAACTTCTATCTAGTTATTACCAGATGACATCAACTGAGCAGGATATATTATAGTGCCACCTTCCCTATTCTGGTGTAAATTCACGTGCAATGAGATCGGAGGAAGGGTCAGATACAGTGTCGGGGACACCGCGATGTACGTGCCGTGTCAACAATACAGTCAGAATCGAAAACAAATGTCGTTCCTCGGCTGAGAAACGACCCTGAGCTCCGTGATGCAATAGCCAGATTACTCTAACCACTTCGCCACGAGGCCGTATTAGAGGAACTCGTGATCCTCTTCCAGCAGAAAAGATGAAAGTTAACCTTTATGAATGATAACAAATCACGAAATTTTGTTTCGAGATTCGAACGTAAGCCCTACGCGGTATCTTTGGATTATACATACCTGTACATATATACTATCGGTAACGCCAATGAAACCGTGAAAAAAAAACTGTACTGTGAAGTCAAGGTAACTTGATTGTCAAATAATGATGGCAAGTTTTTAAGTACAAGGAAAAATATTAAAAAAAGTATTTTCCTCAATCGTTCCACGTGACGTCACCATCATAAAGGGTTCAATTGTAGTGACGTCAGAGATTTATTATATTTATATACATATATATATGTAACTTTATGTTAACTTAAGAAACTTTCTATAGTATTTATATGATGGGTTGAAATACGTTCAAGTAAGAAGTGACCGGAAGTGTGAAATATATTTCCTGTATACAACTAATTATAGTGACACTGTAGCTAGTTCCTAGCTGCGCCATGTATTGGTCGGCAGAACGGGAATTACCCTCAAATAATACTAAATTAAAATAATGGAAGTTCTACTGTGTTCCGATGTAAAAACAATGTATTCCATCTCGGTCTTTGGGCGTGCACTCCTTTCATCCAGTTATCATTTGCCATCAGGTTAACTGTGCTCGTTTGTCACCGCTGATATTGTAAAAAAAGCCGTTGCAACTCGGCGTCCAGATACTTGCGTAATTAGAAACACGAGGAAACACTGAGTTCAAATCCCCGTGCCTGCAAACACCGATTGATTTATTGTTTTGTTAAATGCAACTTGTGCTATTTTCTCATGTGCTGGGTGAAGGAATACATTGTAAAGAAACCAGTGTGGCTAAAAAATTAGAGAAATGTTAACTTCAGCAATATGCATAGAACTGCGTCGAGGAGGCCATGTCCAAGGATATTGATACAAATTCTTATTTTTTTTTCATTGCACTCAAATTTCGCCGCACTGAGTGGTTCGCTTGCTAGAAGTCGATGGACAGGTGGCCCAGGATCGTACTTTGTGGTAATGTATGCCTTAGTCCAGCAGCCTTAGATCAGCTGTGATGATAATAATGATTTTTTTTTTGTGTATTTGCTGTTGGTCCAGAGACCTCTACAGCTTTATCTAATTAGACTTGCGAGCGCTGAGGACGATGGGTGGTTCGAATCAAAACCGAAATAAAAAATATTTTTTCGTAATTATTTACCATTCAGAAATAGACGTCCTCCTTTTGTAATAAGTTCAAATTTATTCACGAACCCTTCACTGATTGTCTTGTGACATAAATGATTTGTTTTTTTTATTAAATCAAGTAATAAGTTTACAATGTACGCCTTTAGTGAGATTAGAATAAGTCGGGAAGTTTCCAGACAGCATAAGGACAAAACAATGGCGATTTTTTTTTTTCGAGCTGAAGGCCACTGTTAGCTCGAGGGCTTTTACAGTTTCACCGGGTTGAGAGGTGACCGAGCGCTAATGGTACTCAGTCGAGACCTCTATATATATGTAACCAGCACAAGGGCTCCCGAGAGGGAGCCTCGGCTTGGACCGTTACCTTGTTCCGCGAGAGCGTCTGACTCGAGAATCTGTGATACGCGATGGGATTGTAAGTGGCGGCACTTACAATCAAGGGGTTAGAGTGTGTGACGGCAGAGTCGAAATATCGGCGGGAAGCCTGCTTCAGGTACTGAGCTATGGTCGGCAGCTCAAGATCTATGTGTAGATTTTCATTACGCAAGAACCACGGTGCACCGGTGGCCTTGCGCATGAAACGATTTTGTATTACCTGAAGTCGGTGAATGTGACGCGGGGAAGCATGCGCAAAGACGGGGCTTGCGTATGTCATTATGGGTCGGATGCACGCTTTGTATAGTGTCATTTTATTACGCAGTGACATTTTGCTAATTTTATTGAGTAACGGGTGCAAACGACCTAGGACGAACGCTGCTCAATTCCGTACGCAGTTGACATGCGGATCGAAGGTGAGTCTTTCATCTAATGTGACGCCTAAGTATTTGACTGTCTGTTCCCAGGGCATTGGACGATCAAATTACTCTATAGTTGGGATATGCGGCGTTTTGTTGCGCCGAGAGAAGTACATGGCTGCACTTTTGGTGGGGTTAACCTCGATCCTCCATTTCCGAAACCATTTCCCTAAGGTGTTGGCTGCAGATTGGAGGCGTCTACAAATAGCGTCTGGTTTGAACCCAGACACATAGAGGCCGGTGTCATCGGCGAAAAGGGCTAGCTCTACACCGCGAGTGCGCGGTATGTCGTTCATGTAGAGTATGTATAAAATAGGACCTAGGACGGAGCCTTGCGGTACTCCGGCACAAATAGGGTGAACCTCGGAGCGCGTTCCCTCGACGTAGTAACGAAAGGTTCGATTTCGGAGAAAGTCTCGTATGATAAGTACGAGTCGATCTGGCACACCGAGCTCATATAGTTTGTATATGAGCCCGTTGTGCTAGACCTTGTCGAAAGCTTTCGCCACGTCGAGGAAAAGTGCCCCAGTTTGGTAGCCCTGAAGAAATTTACTGAGGATGTGCTCCGTGATGCGGTGCACTTGATATGTGCATGAGTGTTGGGTGCGAAACCCGAACTGCTCATTGATTGGTAGCTCTCGGGACAGCATGAAGTCCTTGAGGCGGGCGAGGATAAGCCTTTCATATACCTTACCCAAGACTTTGAGTAGGCTTATGGGTCGATAGGCTGATGGATCGGTTGGATGTTTTGAGGGCTTGAGAATCCCTATGACGTCCGCTTCCTTCCAGGTGTTCGGGAAGGTGCCTTTGGATATGGCCGCGTTGTAGATTATCACCAGTAGGTGTAAAATGGACATGGGTAGGAGTTTCATCACCTTGTTGGTGATGCCGTCGGGGCCGGGAGCGTTGCATGGTCGCAGGTTTTAATTATGGACTCAACTTCGGTGCATGTGACTTGGGTAACGGAATCGCGAGGTGGTTCCTTACTCCTCCGATCGACCTCGCTCTCAACCATTGCAAGGTGAGCGGCGTCGATCGGTAGGGTGCTCGGTGAGCATTGGAGCTCAGATTGTCAGCCAGACATTCGGCTTTCTCTTCGTCTAAGAAGGCGGGTGGTTTATTAGGACGCGCTAAGGGAGGCATTGTTTAGGCGTTGCCCCCTTTTTGGGATTTGGGAAGTCGCCAGAAGGTGAGGTGGGAAGGTTCGATATTGGAGAGGTGATTATCCCACCGATCGTTCCTGTACTGGGCTATGCGTGACCGGACTTCACGCTGAAGGGTACGTAGCACCAGCCGGTTACTTTCAGTGGGATATAAGTCGTGGGCACGAGTCGCCGCATTCTTGCGCCTCATTAGATCCTTTATGTCGCTTGGCAGGGTCCATCGGTGGTCTTCCACCGAGGGAACCCGCCTCGAACAATCCTCGACGACTGTCTGGATGTGCCTAGTGAGGGCATGAACTGCGAGGTTCGTGTCGTGGACTGAAGATATGTTCCTAGGAATAGCATCTAGGTGTGGTGAAGTGGCTTCCTTCAGGTCGTTCCTGAGCCAGTCTACTATGGTTTTGGTGGAGGGTGAGGTTGGGGCGGACGGCCCTAACCGAAGAAGAACGGGGCGATGATTGGAAGCGAGCTCGTGGATTACGTCTATCCCTTGGAAGGCGAGGTTGATTTCTTACAGATGGCAATATCAAGCACATCCGGTGCGTGACCCAATATATATGGAAAATGGGTAGGCGTAGTAGGCGCTACGACGTCGAAGTCGAGTGTGTCGCTTAGCGAGTCTAAAGCCAACCCCCGGGGGTTGATTTTAGTTGCATTCCACCGAGTGTGCTTGCTATTGAAATCTCCTGCCAAAATGACTGAGTTTCCAAGGGAAAGGAGCGCCACGAAGTCGCTTCGTAATACTTGTGCGTCACGTCTTCAAGGCCGGTAGACGGATGCGATTGTGATCGGGGCGTGGCCGGTCATGGCTAGCTGACAGACCGAGGCTTCTAGGAAGGTTAGGGTTGGCGTATCGACGGGCACGCAGTGCAAGGACTTTTTATAGTAGATGAGAGTTCCGCCATTAGCGGCGGAAGTTCTATCATTCCTAATGATTGGGATTGCGAGTGTGTGGTTTGAGGAATGTCTCTTGCACTAGGAGCACGTCGACTTGGTGATCGCGAACAAAATTGAAGATTTCGTTGCGTTGATTATTAATACCGTTCGCGTTAAAAAATGCGACGTTAAGGGAACGCGATTTTACTCTGCCGTTGTAAACGCCCTCTATGCTTGAAAGTTGACGATGGCTGACACTACATGTTGGTAGCGCATTGTGGCGGCAATCCTGACTTCGGTCTTGCCATTTGAATCCCTTAAAGCTTTTGCTAGGGCTGAGATGTCGGCGCCGTTGAAGACGGTGGCGAAGCGACACACTAAGTCGAGGTCGCTTTCGCTAACCGGCCGTCCGGCTGATGGAGGGGGCTGCTCAACCGGTTGAGCAACGGTCGCTACGCCGATCGGCGTATGCCATGCGGGGCGTAGAGGTCGGACAGCGGCGAGAATTGGCGTGGGGGCGGCGGTCGGGGTAGCGACCTTGGGCGCTATTATTAGTGCCGGACGTTTCAGCTTGGCTTTTGGGCAATCAAGGTAATTGGCTGTGTGTTCCTCTGTGTTGCACAGGACACATACGGGGGGCCCGAAACTGGCCTGAAGGGCTTTGTCCTTGGGTCTCGGACAGTCGGTGGTGCCATGATCACCCAGGCACTTGACGCATCTGCATTTGTGGCACTGGCCTGGTGGGCCGTTTTTAGCGGCAGCAGGTTTTCAGGTTAAATACCTGCTTCCCGGCCTCGGATCTTTCGAGGGCCACGATCACCATGTTGAATGGCTTTTTATGATGGCCACTGTACATCCTATGCACAGATAGGACGAGGAGATTCTGGGCCTGAAGGTCCTCTTTGATCAGATCAGCTGGGATTTCCCGCGGGAGGTTTTAATTACTACTCTGAGTTGGCGCTCTTCCGCCAAGGTGTAGATGTGAAGAAAACACCTTTGTCTTGCAAGAAGCGAGTTACCGCTCTATGTTCATCCGTGGTTTCTAGCTGAAGTTTAATACCTACAGTGGTGGGGATCGCTTGATATTTGTAGCGATTGGGTTTTTTCCGCTTTTTTCTTTTTTTTTCAACCTGCGTGAAATCGCTGGTGTCTTCGATTTGGGGATCCTCAGGGGACGCGGCGTTATCCAGCTCCATTTCGGAGACTGCGGATGAAGTGCAGGATATGGAGGAGGCCCTTGAGGAGGGTCTATCTGGGAGCGGTCTTTCTTTAATTATGTCCTGGAAGACATCGGGGTATTTATTTTTAATATGCTGATGAAGTGCAGCAACGACTCTGAGGAAGAGTCCTCCATTGTGCACTCTGTTCACTTTTATTTTTTCCTACTTTATTCGTGGGAAGTGTGGCCACCGGTGGGATGCCGGGGTGAATAGCCTACTTCCCTCCCTGCCGGGTATAGGCAAGGAGGATGTGTGCCTAGTTGTGTAGTCCTAGTGCGTCCAAGCGCCAGTCTTATTGTGCACTTAGGTGTGTGCTTAGAGCTAACTAAAACTACGCGTGGGACTATTATAAGTCCAGCGGGTTGGTCAACCTTGGCTAGGGCACTACCCAAGACCAAGTTTTGCGTCGACTCGTTCCGGTTTCGCGTTTCCCAAAAGGGGAACCACGGGCGTACGGGGCTAGCCCTACACTAGCTAAGTTAACACCATAAGGTATCCACTAGTGTAACCACCCAGGTGGCTTTGCAATAATCTTTCTTGGAAACTAATTTCCGATTACAATAGCACCCGCAATAAAAATTGCTCGGTGTATTGTTCTCGGAACAATGAATGCGCAGGTGGCTCGCTCGGGGGCAGGTAGTTCGGGAGGGTCGCGTCGGGGCGCCGGGCAACCGTTCTCGGCGACTGCTGAGCGTCGAATGAACAATGGCGAATATCATGAGAAATACCTATTAGATTTCTATCACAAATTTATCATTCCAACTACAATTTCTAAGCTTGAACTTAGATATGGGTTTTTTTCTCACCACCGGCCGCGTGGTGTAGTGTTTAGAGAAGCTGGATGCTGTGTCGTTTCTCAAGCGAGGAACCATATTTTTGTATCACAAATTGTTTGATTTTTTCATCTTTCGATCTGGCTGTGTTGTGTGAATATCCCGTGTCTCTGGCACTGCATGTGAATCTTCCTCCGTTCTTATTCCACACGCATTACATCGGAATAGGGGAGGGAATGAGCAGTGAGTGCCTCTGTGTTTGCACAAAAACTTACGTTAAAAATTAAAAGCAGTTGATGTCATCTGCATTAAACAGAAGATATCGATAGACATCATCAAGTCAACTTATATATAATATTTTTTCCTCAAATTTATATAAGAACCTTGCATATTGAATTTCATGCTTCTTTCTTCAAAAATGACTAACTTCTCATATAAACATTCAACGCCTAATTCACCCCCTAAGGGGTAATATTTTGAAGAACGTCATATGTATACATTTATTTCTAAATAGAAGCAGATATATGAAATTTCGTGGTTCTTACTTTTATTACGGACTTCCATGCAACCGTCCATCCATATTTTACCCCCTTAAGGGTGAGATTTCCAAATATTCTTCCTTAGTGAATACCTACAACATCAAAAGCATCAAATGCCAATTTTTTTTCATTTCAGTTTGTAGCTCCAGCGGTTTAGGCTCTGTGTTGATGAATCAGTCCGTCAGTCTGGACATGTAAATATATATGTATATATAGTTTTAATTCAATATAACTAAGTTCAGTAAAATCTAAAATATCTAGAACTTTTTGTGACCATGTGTAATTACGTTTTCAACGTTTATTTAGATGCAGATATGAGCTGCTGTATCTAACTTCTGACTTTCAGGACAGTGTCAATAATTATTATTAATAATTAGAATAATATTCCTAGTTTCGTATGATGATTGAAGACCGAAGAGATCATTGCTGGCGAAGAGTAATTTTTTTTATTACATTGCTAGTAACAAACGAGCACACAGTTCACCTGATGGTAAGTGATTCCTGCGGACCATGACATCTACATATATTCTTGACAAGGAATCACAATGCAGATGCGTTGTTACCCTTGAGGACTGAGATAGAATGCCTCGTTATCTGTAATAAAGGTCTCCGGATCCTGAACTCACCAGACGAAACACGGCAACAGTATGCTGCAATTTTACGCTGGTATTCTGTGAGCTGACCCATTCATTCTGCCCCAGTTGAGCTGACCCATTCATTCTGCAGATAGAAAAAAAAAATGCAGTGTAGCTCTACCACAATTCCATCTTTATCCATATCGTGGACAAATGTGTGTGTCATGTATGGATGGATTACCTACTATGATGATAAGTATTGATTTTGTTTGCAATCCCTAAAAAAACGGGAAGTGTGAAAGTGTCGCCATAAAAAAAAATATCCGAAAGTATCTCCGACATCCGAAAAATCCTAAAAAAGATTTTTTTTTTAATTTACTACGGTCGGTAGAGTATAGTGGTAAACTGCTACATACCCAAGTCTAAAGTATATTTCTACACAAACTATTTGTATATTAATCCATGTTTCCCCAACAAGAACTATGCTCACCCTGACCCATTTCATTGATTACATTAAAAACCAAACTGTATTTAAGAATCAATAAAAAACTTTACAGCACTTTAAGTGTACGTTTTTACTCCATTATCTGTTACTTGGAAGGTGGTTGAGATTAGAAATAGTATGACACTTCCGTATTTGCGTTTAATGGACGTTTTTTATTCGCGAATTGAATCCGTCATTTTACTCGCGTAAAAAAGTAACACCATGTATAAGCACCATCGATATACCTACACGGTAGGGCTGCCAAATACATATTACAGCGACTGTCGGGTATAAAGAGGGTGTAAGAGCATACATCACCAGACTTCTCTTTTTTTTAGACATGCAGGTTTCCTCACATCCTTTTATTTCATCACTGATGACATGGTAAATCTGAGTTTAAAATTATGACTCACTATGTCCAATATTGCCAGCATTAGGGTTCGAACTAGGTTTGCGCACGTAGTGTGAATTAAAAGAAAACGCTTAGACATTGAGCTACCACGGTTCTTATGGTTTTGCTTTTACTACGGATGCCGACGCATTTGACGTCATCTAGTAATAACTAATATCAACAAATTTACAAAGTGCGAATTCGGCCTCACATGGAATACTGGTCTCATCTCTAAGGCGGGGCACCCCAGTAACAGCTTCTTCCTTTTGACCGCATACAGCGGCTCAAAACGTTGATGACAGGGTATTTTCCGATCAGCTTGATTCACTGGGGTTGCGAAGAGATGTTGCATCTCTTTGTATTTTTTACAGAATTTACCATGGGCAGTTTTCTGAGGAGTTGTTCGGAATTTCAGTCCTTGAATTTAAACATCGTACATCCAGACAGAATTCAAAATTTCATCCTCTTCATCTCACAATCCACCACCGTGCGCTTCACGATGACAATTTCCTGCCATGCACAACTACTCTGTGGAATCAGCTATCGCTGTCCCTTAGTCCTATCAGGTTCCAAAGTCGTTTCTGTTTCCGAACTGATACGACCTTCAAGGCTGCATGCTTGTTTGCGACATATTCTATAAAAAAAAATATAATTTTTTGATTATAGAATTATAATGTCTACAAAACACACATATAATAAGATACAAACACAAATATAAAGATGTTTCGATACTGCTAAAAGGTAGAACAAACACTATTTTTAAAGTTTACACTCTTTATATGTGATCTCTGGAAACAAACATATTTTTTTACTTTTAATAAAAGTTGGCAACCCTACTCCGAGGCACACAAAAAGATTACAGGGCTTCAATGCAAATTGATGGACTATACCCATCATCATAATATATTATAATGTATTGTAAGCCTCAACAGGCTAATGGTTTAGGGTACGCTCTGCGAATCTTAAGGTCGTTGTTTCGAATCTACCATTCGACTATTGTCACGAAGCACAAGAGTTAACCTTAGTTGGAATGGTTAACCTTATGTCAGTAACGTTAACAGCACTGTTACTGTTAACAGCAAGTCTCAATTCTCATTGTGATTCCATTACGGATAATATGGCTTCCTCGCTACGTATAGGGGGCAAGGAGAATATTCCACTTTCGCCGTGTAACACCACCAGAACGCTGTCCAACTCCCATCTTGCTCTTACACGGCTCTCGTATTCACGTGCAATACAGATCGGCTCGAGACCGAGTTCCGTTTTTTTTTAAAGTATTTATTATTATCATTTCGGAATGGTTTTTTGTAAGGTAAGAAAAAGTAACAACTCACGATTCAGGTGACGATTAATGATTCCCGAGGCCCATAACCAACATTAAAAAAATGTACAAAAAAAACACAGATATACTACACACAGATGTATTTCTTGAGGACTAAGATGGAAGAGGTTTTAACATGGTAGAGACGCACTCGAACGTAGTTTCGTGTAGTAGTTTGCTCGACCGAGGCAGGTCGTTTGTCTGTTGATTGTAGGAATCCTTTGACCCGATTACAGGTAACGAAGGAGCCTATCTCGCTCCCACAGTGCGCGTACGTTTGCAATGCTCGGATCACCAGCGTTCACATGGCACTTAACATACGCTATGGAGTATTCTTGACAGTTTAACTATTATTCAAACCGTTTTGGTTATGGTCAACCAATGTGTTAGAAAGGTTCTCGATCTACAGCCTCGTTGGCTTTCGGGGAACGATCCCTTATTTACTTTAATAAAACACTGACTAATCGCAAGTTACTTTAATTACGTTATTAAACTAAATCTCAATCCTCTCTACAGATTATATGTCATAAAAAATGGTAAGTTCTGATACAGCCGTGTGACCACAAATAACATTGAAATATTTGCAAACAGAAAAATCCCCACATTGATTGATGAGGGCACAGGATCAGAAGAGGCCAGTGTTCTAGTGTTGGCTTGAGATGATGAACCAATGGACATATAAATAAAAGATGATTTCTTTAATCTACTGTGTATGGTTCAATAAATTACAATAAACGATTAAAATTATCTGAATACGAACAGTCTTAATGTTCCGATATACTAAAATGGAAATGTAAGATAACTTTATACAAAATGTGCATCTCTTTACTTGTGGAACTTGTAAGTGAGACGTTTAGAGGTTTGTTAAAATATATTTCTTTTCCAATGATGGAGAAGTCCTCGATTTTGACCCTGACGACCGCTTTTGCTCTTGCAAGAAGTCAACTTTGCTGGATACGTCATAACCTCGTACATATGAGGTCAAGTTCAGGTCGTCACTATCCCTGCCTTTCAGTTTGATAACACAATTGACATCTTTAGATTGAATTATCTTTGAATACATACATTACATTAAATACAACAGTTTTATTATATAAAGGGTGACAAACGAGCACACAGTTCAACTTATAAATAGATAACTCATATTATCTCGATGAGTTTACGTGAATCTTTGACAGAATTCAAAATACATGCGTTGTCTTTTCATGGGACAAGGTGGTGGTACGATACGATACTTATATTATGCGTTTATAATATTAGTACTACGCTACAGCCGGGAGGTGTAGAGGTTAGAATATCTGACTGTTGCGTCGTACGGATCGATTCCCAGCTGAGGAAACAATATTTGTGTATCACAAATTGTTTGTTTTCGGATCTGCGTGTGTTGTATATATGTCTCATGTTCCTGACACTGTATATAAACCTTGCTCCCGTCCTATTACACATGCATTACATCGGAATATGAAAGGGGACAAGGAGTAAGAGCCTCATTTTTTGTGCAAATACGGCACTATAAAATATACTGCGCAGATTATGTCATCTGGTAATAACTAGAAGATATTGCCGTGGTTGAAATAGTCCAGGAATATAATATGTGTGTCCAGGAGTATAAATATTTAAATAGGATAAGATTGTACAAGTTAGTTTAAGAAAGTAAATAGCACGCGTAGTCATTTTTGATTGATCTGATGCTGTTTTTATTGCTGATTCTTCTCAGGATTGTGATATTTCTTTGAGCCATTGCAGCACCGATTATGATGTCCAATTATTATGTAAATAATGTATATTAAATAGAAAATATTTTATTCTATTGTGAGATTGCTTCCGTCCGCGGCGGTGTGAGGTGGACGCAATATATATCGCGCGACGTCTGACCACGTATTTATAATATACAATTTTTAATAGACACTTCTAGCTTTTTTCTTAGTTTACTTCTCGGTCAAAATCCGGTTAATTTTCCTAACTTTAAAGGACGTTAAGTGGTACCAACTTAAATTAATCTAGCAGTGATGTGTAAAGTTAGTTCTGTGAAAGATATCTTTACGTGGTGACGAGGCTATCCATCTCGATATTAAGGATTAACCAGGAGCAACTTCTGAGGCGATTATTCTATAAATATGTAGTATTTATTATTACATTGAGAGTAACAAACGAGCACAAGGTTCACCTGATGGTAAGTGATACCTGCGGCCCATGACATCTACCTTCATCCTTGACAAGGAATCATAATGCAGATGCGTTAACATCCTTGAGGACTGAGATGGGTTGCTTCATCACCAGTAATAAAGGTCTAAAACCCTACACTCACAGACGAAACACAGCAGCGTTTTGCCTGTTAATTTACGCTGGTATTCTGTGAGGGTGTGGTCCTATTCTGGTCGAGCTGACCCAATCATTCTGGAGCTAGAAACCAACTGCAGTGTAGCTCTACCACTGTTGAAACTATATTAACACCTCTGTATCTGTCAAAATAAAGATTATGATTACGCGCTATTTGATGTCTACGTTCTGGCAGATGAATAGTGAAGAGAATTCATGAGGAATGCCTTGTAACTTGTAGTGATAAGATACCTAATATCTGATACCCAAAATCGAAGATGATCTTTCCTCCAACTATCATAAATATTTATTACAATTAGAGAATTCCTAAGATGATGACCAGTTACAACAAATGTCGTTACTACGGTTGTTACCATAAACATCTGGTGTTTTTTTTTCTATAACCTCATAGTGTTATTTCGGGCGATTGTATCTGCACTGTTTAGTGACATTTGCAGATGCATTTAAGTGACGAACGTAAGTGTCGCGGGGTTAGTGCGTTGTGTGACAATGGTCTAACAACACGTTACACGTGTATCGTTTTCATTTTTAATTAAATTATTTTTATTTTATTTTAAATACTTAATCTTATATTATAGTGCAGTGAAGCTGAACAACATATAATTGTTTCACATATTATAAAAAATATTTTAGAGTTTTTGAAATAAAGAAAAAAACGTAAGTTAACTTTATTTGATAATACGTATTATTGTCAAAGTATATTTTTTTTTGTTGAATAATAAATAATAAAACAATTTATCTGATAAAAAGAAGACATCAACATCTTCAACACAGACTCAAGATGGACAAGCGCTGTCGACCCTAAAGACCGTGCCTCGTTATCCATAACTGTGCCCCTGACCCCTACACCACCGGCACCATCATGCTGCTATTCCTTATGTCCTGTGAGGATGTGGCTCTCTCCCCAGTAAAGCTGACATTTATGTTGTAGTTATAATCTAACTGCACGCTGTAATAATTAGTTTTAAAATAATGGTTAATTCAAATGAGGATGACGCTAAATAGCGTCACCCTCGTCATGGAACCATCTGAGCCTGTGGCTCTGTTTACTCGGGTAATGAGACTTTGGGCGATCTCACGATTAACACTTGGCATTCTAGTGCAAATGGATAATAACTTATGATTGTAACAGATATCTCTTCTAATTAATTACGTCAATATCTCAATAATAAACCATTACGTATAGTCCGGAAATGCATTTGAGACTCCTCTCGTGTTGCGGATGTTGGTGGGCGGCGGTAGTCATTTGCCGCCCCTAATATCATAAAAATATAAATAAATAATAAAATTTATTCATAATAAATGTGGTACAAAGATAGCATAATATATAATAAATTCCAGAATCACACACACAAGAAACACAAGTAATTAATTAAATTATACAATTATAAATAATCTTGTAATGATATTTAAATTAATATAATAATAAGTTATTTCAGTAAATAGGCATCAACCATCAGTTAATAGGTTCTTTGAATGTAACGTCTCATATGCCGAGTAAAATTGAATTTTACGAGCCAATGCTTTACGTGACATCTGAATCGACGTAACTCAAATTATTTAGTATTAATGGGGAATGTATTATATATTTGAATGGATATCCGATAACAATTATTTGAGTATAATCTACTTTTCGAGTTAGGCATATATTTAATTATAGCTATTAATTATGTCTCATGCTATAAAGAAAAGAAAGAAAGTTTTGACAGTGGCAGAGCTACACTGCAGTTTATTTCTAGTTGCAGAATGTATGGGTCAGCTCTACCGGGGTAGGACCGCGCCCTCACAGAATACCAGCGTAAAATATTAGCACATTGCTGCTGTGTTTCGTCTGGTCAGTGTAGGGTTCCGGAGACCATTATTACTGGTGACGAGGTATTCCATCGCAGTCCTCAAGGGATCTGCATTATGATTCCTTGTCCATGATGAATGTAGATGTCACGGGCCGCAGGAATCACTTGCCATCAGGTGAACTGTGTGCTCGATTATTACTCCCAATGTTACAATAAAAAATACAAAACGACTCTATGACCTATATGCAATAGTGTGTTTAGATAGTTTACTTTCTAAAGCATTATTTCTATTATTTTTGTCTAAAATATTACACTTGGTACTTACGATAACTGGTCTAGATGCAGACCACCCTTAACTAAATTAAAATTTAAACGCATCAAATTAATTTCAAACCACAACCGAAAACAATATCGAAATAAAAACACTTATGTTTTACTGGCACAAGTTTTTTTTTAATAATAGGTGGGAAACAAACATGTAGTTCATCATTCTAATACTTATATAATCTTTTGAAATAATATAAGTTACATAAACCTCATTGACGTAATGTTTAAATTGGTCAAACATTAAATTATCTTTGTATCATTTCCTTTTCAGCAAAGTATTGTGTGAATAGTAGAAACATAACACTTGGATAGAACATGACTTTAGGTTGACATATAATGCTTCTGCCTTATCAACGGATGGCGCGTTAGTCATTGAATTAAACTCCTTTTTTTATTGAAGAACTTTATCTACTGACGAAAAGGGAAACTAAATTGGCACAAGGAGACCTTAAAAATTTCGATTATAGTCTCGTATAAAACAGTTTTGTAGGTGGTGTTTATTTATTTTCGTATAATTAATGTCACTGATATTTAAAACCTGGTCTTTACACTACGACCGTCTTGCCGTGTGTGTCGGTGTGTTCATTCTTTTCTTGGAAATTATGTAATAAATTTTGGTCAGATTTTTACCTTTGATTAGTTTGATTCACAAGGAATTCTCAAGTTTCCGTGTTGTATCGATTATATTAGGATAGAATCCTTATTTTGTTGTTTCATTTATGTGTGCGACATTTTTTCGCGAACGTATTCCTGATACGGAGTTCAGGTTGGCATGAAACCCACCCCTAGGTAAAGACATTGGGTCTGGCAGTATTGAGATTTAATTATTCCTTAAGCGGTACAGCCACGTTGCAAGTTCTGCGTAACAACAGCAGTGTAGTTTATTTCTAGCTGCAGTATGAATGGATCAGCTCGGCCGGGGAAGGACCACGCCCTCACAGAATACCAGCGTAAAATATTAGCACATTGCTGCTGTGTTTCGTCTGGTCAGTGTAGGGTTCCGGAGACCATTATTACTGGTGACGAGGTATTCCATCGCAGTCCTCAAGGGATCTGCATTATGATTCCTTGTCCATGATGAATGTAGATGTCACGGGCCGCAGGAATCACTTGCCATCAGGTGAACTGTGTGCTCGATTATTACTCCCAATGTAACAATAAAAAATACAAAACGACTCTATGACCTACATGCAATAGTGTGTTTAGATAGTTTTCTTTGTAAAGCATTATTTCTATTATTTTTGTCTAAAATATTACACTTGGTACTTACGATAACTGGTCTAGAGACCACCCTTAACTAAATTAAAATGTAAACACATCAAATTAATTTCAAACCACAACCGAAAACAATATCGAAATAAAAACACTTATGTTTTACTGGTACAAGTTTTTTTTTAATAATAGGTGGGAAACAAACATGTAGTTCATCATTCTAATACTTATATAATCTTTTGAAATAATATAAGTTACATAAACCTCATTGACGTAATGTTTAAATTGGTCAAACATTAAATTATCTTTGTATCATTTCCTTTTCAGTAAAGCATTATGTGTGAATAGTAGAAACATAACACTTCGATAGAACATGACTTTAGGTTGACATATAATGCTTCTGCCTTATCAACGGATGGCGCGTTAGTCATTGAATTAAACTCCTTTTTTATTGAAGAACTTTATCTACTGACGAAAAGGGAAACTAAATTGGCACAAGGAGACCTTAAAAATTTCGATTATAGTCTCGTATAAAACAGTTTTGTAGGTGGTGTTTATTTATTTTCGTATAATTAATGTCACTGATATATAAAACCTGGTCTTTACACTACGACCGTCTTGCCGTGTGTGTCGGTGTGTTCATTCTTTTCTTGGAAATGATGTAATAAATTTTGGTCAGATTTTTACCTTTGATTAGTTTGATTTACAAGGAATTCTCAAGTTTCCGTGTTGTATCGATTATATTAGGATAGAATCCTTATTTTGTTGTTTCATTTATGTGTGCGACATTTTTTCGCGAACGTATTTCTGATACGGAGTTCAGGTTGGCATGAAACCCACCCCTAGGTAAAGACATTGGGTCTGGCAGCATTGAGATTTAATTATTCCTAAAGCGATAGAGCCACGTCGCAAGTTCTGCGTAACAACAGCAGTGTAGTTTGTTTCTAGTTGCAGTATCAATGGATCACCTCGGCCAGGGTAGGACCACGCCCTCACAGGAGATCAGCGTAAAATAGCACCATAATGCTGTGTTTCGTCTGGTGAGTGCAGGGATCCGGAGACCTTTATTACTGGTGACGAGGTTTTACATCTCAGTCCTCAGGGGTGACAACGTAACTGCATTATGATTCCTTATCAAGGATGAATTTAGATATCATGGGCCGCAGAAATCACTTACCATCCGACAATAGCATGATTTAGGGTACGGTCTGCGAAACTTAAGGTTGTAGGTTCGAATCCACCATTAGACTATTGTCGTGCACCATCTCCTAGCATAAGCGTTGTCAGCTTTATTGTAGTAGTTAACCGGAATATTAGTAATGTTAATAGGATTTCTATTATTCTTAGCAATAAAAAAAGAAAAAGAAAAAAGCTGTGTGCTAGTTTGTTGCTCTCAATGTAATAAAAAAAACAACATCGACCGAGGGATCCGCGTTCCCACAGAGTACCAGCCTGAATAGCACCACTCTCTGAACTCATGTTTATATTGAATGTTTGCTGAAGATGAATATAGGGCGAGCCCTTCCTCGTTCGAGCCGACCCATTTACAATGCAGTTTGATATTCTAAAGAGCATCTGCATTGCCTATTTATCCGTTCTCGTCTTTTCTAATCGCTTAAATCGAAGGTAATGCAGTGCAGGCGGTATGACAATATATCAAAACACACACTCCGAAAACTAAGTAATGTTTGTAATCAAAGCCAATACGCCCGAGTTCAGAAAGAGCAATAATCTAATATTCCAAATTTCAGCTTACAATGGAGGTCCTCGCAGAAGATGTTTACGACTTGACATTTAGAACTCTGTTTAGTGGCGTGAGTTTTGTGTGGCGTTCGATAATTACGTGTGTGGTTTTGCTTTAATTTAACACTTATTTTTATTCGGGAGAAGTATTTTATATTATGTATACCTCATGTATGTACTAAATATAACATAGATGTTAGAAAATTGCTATCCTTGCAAAGATGTCTTATATAGTGACGAGAGTTCTACAGGGCACAATTCTTAGTACTTTATTTTTCTCATATTTATTTATGATTTTTATTTATTTACGCTGTATAATTTTAATATTCTGCTCTAAATTTCTGTTTAACAGTCAAAATTATAAATATTTATTTAATTCCATAAAAGTATCAAAATATCATTAAAATATATCGTAAAATTAATAAAAAATTATATTAATTGGCTAATATTCGATAAAAAAAAAGAAAGATAAATTAGAAAAATAATGTTAATAGAATAAAAAAGATTGAAAACTATTTCCTTTTTAATAATAATAAACCAGCGTCAAACCGAACCAGTTAAAAATTAAAAAAAAACATTTTAAATTTATGTAGATGTGTAAACTAAAAAGTCAAGCATACGCCGAACACAATATTTACATATCTGTGATTGATTTTTATTTTGTTTACTATTAAATTATATTAATAAGTTGATTGGTAGCCTTTAGTTGATTTATCTATCACAGCACTGTTTCAGGCAGACAATCGGAAATAAACTATTCAATCTATGACCTATTCTTGTGACAGTTGGACAAATATTATGTGTTGGATAAAATTAATTATATCGCTTTTATTTTTGCTTCCTTATACCCAAGGGTGGAGTGTTATACAGCACTCAAGGTCACGGGGAGGACTGAGGTGTTTAATATCCTGATTTCATAGTTAACCAGCCTCTTACTAAATATACTCAAATCCACATTATCTGCAATAGCTAGAACTACATACAATTATTTATATATATATATAGTATTTGGAAACGTATAAATGAATTCAGCAAAATTTTGAGGAAATATGTCGGGTTTATGCGAAATAAAACCGGGAAGGGAATTCAGCTTGGTTTTCATTTAAGCTTATGTTTCTTGCACAAAATGTCTACCACTGTTTGGATTATTTGCACCGACTACATTCAAAGCCGCCCAGCACGGAACATTTTAATCACTCAATTACTTTTTTTTCTCCTTCGACTGCAAGTTCACGTATAATTTTCTCAAAAGTGAATTATCGGAGTGTATAGTTGTTAGTGGTGTGTGTTCGCGTATGTATTGTTTTTTCTTATGTATTTTTTATTACTTTAAATCCACCAGTTATTCGCGTGATATTTATTATAACTTTTCAATTTCACTTACAAGAAAATCCTAGCCCGATTGTAACTTTGGTTACAGGATAAAGATTATTATTATTAACTTATTTGACATCCGGTCAAAGAAAAACATATTCCAGTATTTGATGTTAATTTTTGTCCACAGGTGGTCACCGGTTTGAGCAATTTTTTGGTCAGTAATATATCAAAATTCTTAAAATTTATGAAATGTTATATTTATGTTTATTTACGACTTATCCTCACTGTGCTGTTGACATCACTTCTACTTTAGTGATCGTTTGCTTCTAGTTTATAACATAACAACCATCACTTCCACAGTCTGAAAACAAACACCATTTCACTATTTCCCACACACAATCGACATTTCTTATCCTTTGAGATCAAATCCTCTAGCGCCACATTTACAAGACGAGATCAAGTCCTGTATCTTGTGGATTCGAAATAAGGTGTATGTATGTGAATGAAAATGTACTGAGAAAGGTCCACGTTGCTGCGTTTCGCATGGAGTCGATAAAGAAAAATGAAGCACCAATAGCCTAGCCGTACACTACGGATTGCGAAACTAGACGTCATAGGCTCAAATCCGCCATTCTACTATTGTCTTGAACCATCTCCTAGCACAAGAATTTTAGCTTAGTTGGAGTGGTAAACGGGAATGTTAATGTCATTCTTTTTATTAAAAATAAAACGAATGTGCGATGCGATGACTTGTCGGATGAGCTTTCTTTTTTTTATTATGCTTCCCCATTACGATCAGGTTAATGTCCACTGCAGGAAAAAGGCCTCACCTAGAAAGACGCAACCAAAGCTAGTAAATAAAGTAGTAAGTATTAGTAAGAGATTTTATACACTCAGCATGTTGGGCAGGAGTGTTGGCAAGCACAGCACAACTATCTCCTATCTGATGCCACCCCTGATCAATTACCTTGGCTTATTTCCGCGTCTGGTAGGTTATCCTTACTCCCTTAAAGTTAATTAAGTACTTTCTACTATTTTCTCCAGCTAATTTCAACTTTCAGAATTTATTCAATATGACCTACTTCGTGACGATGCTGGTGAGCTACATGGCACTAATCAAAGCCTCCGGGCAACAGCAGGGTAACCTGTTCGAGGTCATCGGCGAGGGCATCCAGCAGCAGATAAGACCTTTGAAACAGCCAGTTGACGAATCCATCGCCTACGTGGGATCCACTCAGTGTAAGTGTTTGTGATAACTAAACTGTATATTTTTTTTTGATATCCATTATTTTGTTAGTTCGAAGTTATAGATACATGATTGGTTGGCCGTGACAATGCTTTCATATATATCAAAATATGACGATAGTAACATTGAAAATGAACTATTGACTGAAGTTTTTAGTCATGAACTAGCGGATGCAGTGTAGCTCAGCTCGACAGGAGAACGATTAGACTCGCTAAAGAATGCGCGCTATCAGCACTGGTCATATGTTTCGTATGGTGAGTGCAAAATATCGTACAGCCGTTTTTTTTTTGTAATACATTGAGAGTAACAAACGAGCACAAAGTTCAAGTAATTCCTGCTGCCCGTGATATCTACATTAATCCTTGACAAGGAATCATAATGCAGATGCTTTGTTACCCTTGAGGACTGAAATGGAATGCCTCGTCGCCAGTTATAAAGGTATCCGGATCCGTACACCAGACGAAACACAGAAGTACTATGTTGCATTTTACGGTGGTATTCTGTGAGGGCGTGGTCCTACCTCGGTCGAGCTGACCCATTCATTCTGCAGCTAGAAACAAACTGCAGTGTAGCTCTACCACTATCATAATTACTGGTAATCAAGAATGATTGGATTGATTGTATTGGCCGCAGAATTACACCTCAGAATTACAAATTGTTGGGTTGTTTATGATTTAAGACTACTCTACATATAAGGAGTGGGAAAGGATGTGGTATAATGTAGGCGTCAGACTATATAAGCTGGCCCCGCAACGTTCAATAGTTATAATCTTATTATTACATGATTTTAAAAGAATATTAGCAATGTAATTGACATTACTAAGATTCTAATTAACCACTCCAACTAGCTGAGGATGTTTGTGCTGGGAGATGGTTCACGAAATATGTATACATAGTGTAATAGCGGATTCGAACCTATGTCTTTAAGTTTTACAGACCGTACCCCCTTTTTTATATTAGGTGAGAGAAAAAAGCACACAGTTTATCAAAGCCAAAGATGGAATGCCTATTTAGTTGTAATCGGGTTCCTTACACTCACCATACGAAACACGCGTTACATTTCTTCACGACGGTATTCCGTAAGGGCGTGCTCCTTCCCCGGTAAAGATGACCCATTCGTGCTGCAGGTACAACCTAGTTTTAGTGTGGCTCATGGCTAACACTGTTGATATGTACATATATATAATTTGGTAACAGGTGCTCACGTGAAGAAGCTGTTCGGCGTGGCGTACGAGCAGATGGAGGGTGTCCGCGAGCCTGATCTGAACGCGCTGACGTTCTGGTTCAAAACCCGGTATGTTATTGGTTCCGAATCAGAAATTACTATTAAGGGACTTCATTAAGCTTCTCCGAGACTCCTGCCTACCAAGTCACAGTCTGATGTCTCTAGCTAGAAAGCGGCATCTTCAAAGATGTATCCATCTGAAGAGCCACTAGAGAATGGATCGACTCACCTAGGAAATGACTGAGCCCTCACAGAACACCAGCACAACGGTGCTGTTTTGCTTTTGGTGGGTGTAGGGTTTCGCGGACTCAATTACTGGTAACGAGGAATAATATCACGGACCTCAGGAGTGACAGCGCATGTTTATCTTGAATACTTGTTGAGAATCTATGTAGGTGTTCTTTGTCTATTGTCATCAGGTGAATTTTTTGCTAATTGTGTCTTAACCAAAGATCTTTTATCAACCCTGAATATAACAACCTCTTTATCACTTAATGGTCCATAAGCATATGTTCCTATCGGTTTCATCAGTTTCTTCGTTTCCGGTGCTGTGCAGGACCAACAGCATCATCTACAACATGAGTGTGGCTGCCGAGTCCATCACGCAGGCGCGCGCCTACAACCCAGAGCGGAAGCTCATCATCTTCGTCCACGGCTTCACCGACGACCCCACCAGGGACAGCTTCCTCAATATCAGCGAGGCTTTCCTCAGGAGTGGTTAGATAACTTGCACGATTACGTCTTCGTAAATAAAATTTTATTACATAGTTTATTCACACTACGACTCTGCCGGGGCAGGACCACGGCCTCATTTTTTTTATAGAATAGTGGGCAACAGCTGATTCCACAGAGCAGTTGTACGTGGCAGGAGATAAAGCGTGTAGCGAAGCGAGCTAAGAGGAATAGCAGTGTTCTGCAGTTGTTCGTGTGGTGAGTGTAGAAATTAGGGGAACCAACTAGATATAATTAGGCCTTCGAACTCAGCCCTTAGGGGTGGGTCCATTATGATTCCTTATCGGGGATCAGGTGAACTGTGAGCTATTCGTATGGTGGTATAATAGAACAGTGTTGTGGCTGGTAAAGTAAATTTAATCTTAGTTCGTATACATTTTATCTCCAGGTGAGATAAGCGTGATCGCCCTGGATGGCAGCTCGTTGATCCGCTGGCTGTACCTCCGCGCCACCACCTATGTGCGCTTCATGGGCAGGAAGCTGGGTGAGGTTCTCGCTTCCATGGTCAACAGTAAGTCAAACTTATATAAAACATTTCTTTCTAACAGCTGTATATGTTATTTTTAGCCCATGTTGTAAAAGGTTTGTGAAATTAATCTGTATGTCTAATATTGTGGACTGCATGTCTATATACTGCGTTATTGTTTATAATTATATAATCAGTTGTTACCAGCAGTATTTCCGGAGCAATACCATTTAAGAACCTTCAAGAAACGAGCCAACTCCTTTCTCAAAAGACAGCAACGCATTTACATCTCCTCGGGTGTTATGGATATCCATGCCCAGCGATCACTTACTATCAGAGGAACTGTTTGCGAACTCTTTTCTATAAAGAAATATCTCCTATTAAATATAAACTGGATGGAATATTATATTATCATATTGGCTCACGCAGTTTAGGCCGGCTTTTATTTGATATGATAGAAATAAACCTATGGATCCGTGTTTCGGTCCTCTCGGACGCCTTCTGGTCTGCTTACTTACACGAACCGGGTAACTGCCCAAGCAGGAACAGGCACCTTATGCTGGCCCTTCAAGAAAGGTGTCAACTGGCCACTGTTTAAGTATGCTTTATAGCAAAGTGTATGCAACGTAACATTAAGTTATCGAAAAGTGGTAGAGTCACGTTAGCTAGTTATTAGGTACGGCATAATTGGGTCATCTGGAAAGGGAAGGAAGGTTTTAACAGCGGTAGAGCTACACTTCAGTTTGTTGCTAGCTACATAATGAATGGATCAGCTCGACCGGGGTAGGACCACGCCCTCACAGAATACCAGCGTAAAATAGCAGCATAATGCTGCTGTTTCGTTTGGTGAGTGTAGGGATCAGGAGAACTTTAGTACTGGAGACGAGGTATTCCATCTCAGTCCTTAACGGTGACAACACATCTGCATTATGATTCCTTGTCAAGAATTAATGTAGATGTCATGGGCCTCAGGGATCACTTGCCATCAGGTGAACTGGGTTACTTATAATAATAAAATATATAATAAAATAAATGAAAATAAAAATAGTAATAAATACCATTAGTTGACATAATACCACCGTAAAGTAGCAGGATGAAACTGCTGTGTTTGGTGTGATGAGTGTCATCAGGAGATATGATTACAGATAACAAGACGTTCTCGGTACGCGATGGTGATAATGTATGTATGTATGATGCGATGATGATATAATGTACGATGGTGAATATGCATTAAATCTTTGATGATGGGTTTACTTGTTTATGGACCACAGTCATCACTTACCATCAGGTGTGTTGCGTGATCTGTGTGCTCCTCTGTCACCGTTACTTACATATTAAAAACTAGATACAGTCAACATACAATCTCGCCTCAATTCGATTTATTTTGTCGACTTTTTATTTTAGCATCACGATACATTTCAATCATAATTAAAGAAACTTTTGCAATAAGAGTATTTCCTTTTTCCGATAACTTCGCTTCCTTAATAAGATTGTGAAGTGCAGTACGATTACCATGACCTTCGTGCACCGGGCTGACCGTGAGATTTCTACATCACGAGCGATCGTGATAGATATATCGACCGCGAATCACGCAGTGGTCAATGACGATGATGAATGATGAGTTTGTGTTCATTTAACATCTCAATTATATTTGCATTTTGTGTGTGTGTGTGTGTATTGCTATTGGTCCAGATACCTCTACAGCTTTAGCAATTTAGGTGTGGAACGCACGTGCAGTTAGACGAGTCACGCAGATTAATAATAGCAATTATCATTACAACACAATAGGAAGGTCAATGTTAATAAAACAGAAAACATGGCGTTTAGTTTTTTTATCTAGATCAGTGATTCTCAACCTTTTTTATTTTAAGATGCCGCACACTTATTAATTTTTATGACATACACAGAAAAAGTCAAGTTTAAAATTTGTTTACTTACCTTTAACTTACTTATATTTTCTTTTTAAATTATATTATTTAATATTCATATATATATATATATAATTAATTTTCATTAATTTAAACTTTATTCGTAATAAAAAAAAAGCATTATAATTTTTACTATATACAATCCCCCTTTTAAAACACGGGAGATTGGTTCCGCGTTATAGGAGTATTCCCGTATAATGCGTTACGTATAAATTATTCGTTTACTTTTTTTCGCTAAAGGGGGTTAAATCGAATATTAAGAAAAACTATATAATGAACCAAATATGTACGTTTTATTAAATATAATGTGGGAAATCCCCGCATTATATGGGGAAATGCCCGTGTTAAACGGAGTATTGAAATTGCGTAATATGAAAATGCCTTATAAAAGTACCGTGTTATAGGAGACATTACTGTACAATTCTAAAATTTGGTGGGAAACAAAAGTATGTGTACAGTGGTTGAAAATCATCGTTTCTGAACCTGAGTTGGTGACGCCTAGACGAATCGCGTTTGTTATCAAAGAAGGACGCAATCTGGTCAATAAATAAGAACTGTATAGTAACGAAATTATAAGTAATGAAGAAATATATATATTCATAAATAAACTACTAATTAAAATGTCATTATAGTGAAGTGGTTTACGTGGGCCGCGATATAAAAATTTTTGAAAAACAATGGTCTAAAATAAATTAGAAATTACGATATCATGATTTGTATGAAATTACATCAGCTTTTATTTTATATTACTAGGTGTGCCAGCAATTTTTTAAGCGTAAAATTCCATAATACGCTTTTTTATTTTATTATAATGAAACAATCAAAATTGTTAACCCTGACCTCACTGAATAGAACTTTTTGGAGATAAGCGTGTGCATACGCGCAGACAAACAGATAAGAAGTATGTTTACGATTTTATAAATAAAATAAAACTTTATTCTACATAATTATATTCACATATGGTTGACGCCATGGCCCCTGAACTAAAAACTGTATCACGGGTTTTTTATATTACATATAAAAAAAAAATATCGGTATAATGCACTTGTGTATATATGTGTGTGTGTGCGCGAGTGTGTATACATTATTTACATGTACGTTAAACATTGACATTTTCAAGTTTTATAACTAATCCTTATGTTGCAGCCAAAGGAGATGGGAATTGTCTATTTTATTTCATATTTACTACCATGGATCTGTCTTATTAAATGTGTAGGTTAGGTATTGATTAATAAGTTTATTAACTATTAACTAAATTGCCTATTACCTATCCCAGGAAGGGTCGGCGTTAATAAACTTACTGATTATTTAACGCCACCCCTTTCTGGGGTAGGGAAGAGCCGTTCTGTGATCAGGTGCTACAATGCAGTACAGCATATATAAGCAACAACTTCTGTTCTGATTTACGAAAGTTAAATGTTTTTATTTTTTAAAGAATGCTGGTAGTGCTATCGTAGTTACTAACATTCCGGTTAACCACTCGCACGACTCGAACCTACGACCTTAAGTTTAGCAGACAGTATCCTAAACTGTAAAGATTTGGGCACTTCTAATTTTCTTATTGGATGCTGTCACTGCGTGCCTTTATGTGACGGCCAAGTAGTGTAATGGTAAGAGTACTTTGCTGCTGTGTCGCGAGTCCTCGAGTTCGATTCCCACCCGAGGAACGATGTTAGTGAATCACAAAGTGTTAGTTCTCGAGCTCATTGCACATGCATTACATCAGAATAGGGAAGGCGACGACGAGTGCGTGTATTTTCACAAATGTTTACCGCACAAGATATTCTAAGCAGTTATGTTATCTGGCAATAACCAGAAATATCTTCTGGCTATTGCCAGATTAGGTCGTGGTTAAGATCGAACAGGTTGAAGAACATCATCATCTCTTTTATTTAAAATTAAAACTCCAAACTTTTATATTATTAGGTGGTACGGACCCAGAGTCCATCCACATGATCGGGCACAGCCTGGGCTCGCACATCTCCGGCTTCACGGGAAAGACGCTCACGCGCCTTACGGGTCGCAAGCTGGGCCGCATCTCCGCGCTGGACCCCGCAGGGCCTTGCTTCAGTCACGTGGACCCAGAGCTTAGGCTCAAAGATACCGATGCTGTTTTCGTGGATGCTGTACATACGGATAGCGGCGTGTATGGGTTAAAGGATGCTATTGGTGAGTGATTGAACATTAGTATTAACTAAATGTTACTGAGGGTGATGTTACTTAACATTAACCTAAAGATTCAAAAATAACAACATCCATCCTAGTTATAAAGATACTATTGCATACTCGTGACAACTTTTTAGTCGCAGTAGTGCCACGGATGAGTCACCTAGACCGAGGAAAGACTAAGTCCTCACAGAATAACAATATAAAACAGCTGAAGTTGGTGTAAGGATCCGAATACTCTCATTGGGGGCAAAGCATTCTAGCCTTTAGGGATGATATCACATGTGCGTCTTGAATCTTATTTGAGGACTGGTGGTCTTTACTTGGTCTAAACTTTGCGCTCGACTATCCATCTTGGATAAAAATAGGAGTTAAGAGTATACCCTGGCATCTTATTTCCGTCATGAACGCGACAAAGCATCTACAGTTTGGAGTATTGGAGGAAGTATGCGGTGTGAGCCGCAAGACCGCTAACCAGGTAAGTGTAATATGGTCAGTGAATAATAAGGAATAAGACATTCAGACTGATGCGTTTAGTGACACAACCGCGTCATGACGTCACACCGGTGATGGATGTGTTTGTGCTGGCGGTCATCCACCAGCAGATGGACTGTGCGCTCGATTATTATCTTTATTTATTTTTATAAGAATTCTAGCAGTGCTCTGTATATTACTAACATTCCGTCGAAGCATAAATGCTCAGCTATAAGATGGTTCACGATAATAGTGGAATGGCAGATCCAAACCTACAATCGTATTTATTTATTTATTTATAAACTTTTGTACAACTAACATATGCACAAAGGCGGACTTAATGCCTAAGGCATTATATACCAGTCAACCTTGGAAGGGTTCAGAGAAATCAAAGTAGGGACAGATGAATAATAATAAAGAAAAAAGAGGCATACATTACATCTAAATACTTATACAATTTTATATACATATCATTATATATTATCTTTGGAGTTTATAACACTAAATAAAATAATAGATATTTACATAAACTATTAAACAAAAATATATACATATTATAAATACAAACATATCTAAAAGTAAATATATACATAATTATTATCGATGTAGTGAATGTGCTGACGCTACTTCAAACAAATGCTTTCTAATTTTACTTTTAAACTCTAAGTTTCGTACACCGGAAAGCAATAAGCTATTGACGCTTCAGTTGATCTGCTGCTATCTCCTTTGTTCGTGTATTGTAAGTGCAAAGTAGAGAAGGGGATAACGAGTGAGTGCATCTGTTTGTGCAAATTCTTACGGCACTGTGTTATATACTGCGCAGCTGATGGCAACTGGACGGAGACAACCGTGATCCCTACATTTAGTCAAGTATAAAGCAATGTACACACCCCCCAGGTCACATGGACTACTTCCCCAACGGAGGGTCCCAGCAACCGGGCTGCCTGCTGCAGACGTGCAGCCACACGCGCTCGTGGCTTTACTTCGCCGAGTCAGTCCTGGATCCCACCGCTTTCCCCGCACTCAAGTGTAAAAGTTGGGACGACTTCAAGAGGGGGCGGTGCGGTCGTGAAGTGAGGTCAGTTTTTTGAATATTTTTCCTGATGTGTGATTCCTGACACTTGATGAGTAATCATAGTGCAGATGCGTTGTCAGCCCTGAGGACTGAGATGGAATGCCTCGTCCCCTGTAATTGGGTTTACAGTTACACTCGCAATACGAAACACAGCAGGGGTATGGTGTTCAAGGTCCTGTGAGGGTATGAACCTTCCTTAGACAAGCGAACCCATTAATAGTAGCCAAGACCCAACTGGAGTGCCTCTACATGTGCCAACTGCTGCCAACTTGTGTTAAAAATAATATAACATAAATGCGTGTTTCTCACAGTTACATGGGGCAGGGCAGTCGGCCCGATGCCAGAGGGCTTTACTTCCTGCAGACGGGATACCTGTTCCCTTACGGGCGTGGTGCCGACGGCCTGCGCTACAGAGAGCCGCCCAACCTCGTGCAGGCAGTAGCGGGGTCGGTGCTCGGCTAGAGCACGGACCCGACGAACAAAATGTTGTCATGAAGACGTACCCAAAATAAACTGATGGATAAGATTAAAAGTTTCTTTTTCTTATATAACTAAGGGTGAGAAATTAGCACACAAGTCACACAGAACGGTAAGTGATGAGTGTGGAGTAAATATAAAAACTAAATATATATATTATACATACACGCACATACATATACGATTTTTTTGTGTGAGTATTGCTGTTGGTCCAGAGACCTTACAGCTTTATCTGATTAGACTCGCGAGCGGGAGGCCCGCTGAGTAGGGAGACAACGACGATGCTGCGAGACTGCTGCTGCGCTCCGACACCTGTGGAGGAAGAACGTCTACGACAACAGAGGGGGGCGATAATACGATCCGAGGGCCCCTCATATATATATATATATATATATATATATATATATACGTATGAAAAGCCACCAGGTAATCTGATTCTAGTAATGGGTCACGTCGCACAGAACACCATCATGAAGTGTCAGCATCACGCTGTTTCGTTTGAGTAGGAATCTGAAGACCTGACACTGACGACCATAAGTACGGCCGAGTATTCGATATTAATTCTCGCCGGGTGACAACGCCTGCGCGTTATGATACCTTATCGAGTTAATCCATCCACTGCTAAAATGACTTCCCCCATAAACAATATTTAGTAGACGAGTACTTAAGTATTAACTTATATTTAAGTAAAATTTCTCACTCTAACTCATCTTCCATTTCTGCTCAAATTAACAGATGTTTTTAATTTGTTTTTAAATAAAAAAAGCACATAGTGCTTCAGTTTCTATTAGACTTGAAAATTAAGTAACAAAACCAAGACTTGGTACGCCACGTTACAACCATATATTCCTAAACGAGCATGGCTTGAGAATGCGTGGAATATGTGAAGGTTTGTCTTCCCATATTCACCAGCGTACCGTCTTCCCTCTGGATACATATATCGTGATGTGTTCGCATTTCTAATAGGTAAAGTGTACTCACGGAACTGTACAGAGTGTGTATATATATATATATATATATATAGCTAAATTCTACAAGTCCATACAGCATCCTTGATCCATCCACTGATTTCATAAGAATCATAATTAAAAGAAAACAAGTTTCTTCACTCCGTCTCATTTCGGACCCACTCCGTCATTATATGGTTCACATTTTTGATAATATTCTACTATATATATATATTTAATCTGTGAGTGCGTGGTCGGACATCTGTCGAGCCGAACCGCTCATGCCATAGTCAAAATCAAACTGCAGCATGGCTCCACATTACGCTCGTTCGGTGAGCGTAGATTAAACTAATAAAATACATACATCGCCGTCCTTTAATACTCCATTTATCGAACCAGGAAACGTGTACTTATAATGGGGGCTGATGTTACATATATATTATCAAAAATGTGAACCATATAATGACGGAGTGGGTCCGAAATGAGACGGAGTGATGAAACTTGTTTTCTTTTAATTATGATTCTTATGAAATCAGTGGATGGAGCAAGGATGCTGTATGGACTCGTAGAATTTAGCTTTATAATTTGTACTCACTATACGATTGTCACTATGAGGGTGACATAATCCAATCAGATTAAACCATTTTCAATAATAAAGAAATAAAAAAACAACAGTTATCTAATTTCGTTTTCAATTGTAAAATAAAACAAGTATTAATAAAACAAAGCATCTTTATTGTATCTCCGTTCGTTAACTTCCTCTCGTTAAATACGAAATAATACCAAATCGGGACTCTTAGAAAAATAAACATCTTCAATAAATATAATCGTAACACAAGACGGAAGTGTGCGGTCGAAGGAAAACGATACACAACGAAACGACCTTACGTTCATAGACACAAGGTTCAGAATAGATTAGCGTTGTAATCATATATCGTAAACCTTTTTTTTTTTCACTTAAACCGCACTCTCCAAATATTCAACTGTCACAAACGAAGCTAGATTAAAAATAAATTGACAACATTGTCCTTGTCATGCAATGTAAGAGCGACGGCTCGTAATCGATAATAATAAAATGTGAAAATAATAAAAAACATATATATCAATAAAGACAAAAAACATTAAAATTAAATTCTGATTCACAATCAGCGTCAATAACTTGTTTATGAAAACTTATTGTAATACAAAAATCTATATGTCTAGCGTGTTTAGAAATATATTAATATAATTTTACAACATGTCCACTAAGCTGGATAGATTTGAATTTGCGGGCTCCTGCTCACCCCGTACCGGTCCACTAGACTTATATATTAGACAGTATATACTATTTTAATGACATCGATCGCACGCTTTAACTGAAGCGTCACGCTAAACTTTGCTGCAATCATTTAACAAAAAAAAAGGTTTAGCATTACGCGTTCCTCGGCAAGTTTTAAATTAGCCCATTTCTTTTGTCAAACTCTACATTGGGAAGTCGTTTTGTTTTTATTTTTGTTGGCAGGTGTTTGCGAACGTTTGGCTCGGACTTAAAAAAAAAAGCATTTTTTTTGTGCGTGACATATATCAAGCTAATAGCACACGTAGCACAAGTGGATTAAATATATATTACCTCGACGTACGGGGGATTGTGACGTCCATCTTGTAAAAAAGTGACAGATAAAAAATAGCGAAGCCCGCTAAATTACACTCTATCCGATTAACACGCTCGTAGATAATATTCTAAATGGAAAAATAAAAAATATGTAGAGAAAACACTTAGTGTCGAGCTAGCGTTTTATCTAGACTTGTGAATTCACCAGGTATATTGGAATGTCCGGTTGTTCTGATTAGAATGAGGTGATTTGATGATATTTTGAACTTACGTCGACGGTTTAGATAAATTGTGCATCTTCCAAAACAATCGACTGTCCCTAAAGTGTACCCTAAACACTGACCGTTCAAGCGATTTCGTCACGGAAACATCAACAACATTACTGTGTCCTCGACCAACAATACTATAGAACCGTATACGGATATGACGTCACCAATAACGTATCATGTTTATAAGCCATAATAAGGGGACATAATTATAGATTAAATCAATCGTGACAATATATAACATATGTTTGTGAAAGTGTGTTCGTTTCGTTAAAACTTAATTTGTATCAGTGAAATATTTTTGTTAATTAGAATTTACCACCTACAGTCAATGTTTCTTTCTTCATCTCAAGAGTTGACTGGTAGAGAATACCAAAAGTCCACCCATTGTGCTCATTTTTTTATAAGGTCCTAAAAATTGTTGTACTAGTATTAAAATATTTAAAAAAAAATATTTTTTTAGTAGTTGTCCAGTATCGTTGATCGAAGATGATATAAGATGATAAATTTGTGTCAATTGATCCACTTGCAGAAGCTTCTAGAATTATAATCGAGGCTCTTTCTCCTTTATAGACATTTGACACAAGACATTAACCGCACTTGCTTAAGTAATAGCACCTAATGGTGGAATATATTAGAAATAGATTATAGCAACACGTTTTATAAATATATTTTTCTTAACATATAATTGTGTAGCGCCCGTGACCTTCATTGTATTATCTGCATTGTTTTTTGTTTGAGGTCAACTGAGCTTAGTCCCTTGCTACATTGTCGCGATTTGAGATTTAGAGAAGAGAAAAAAAATATTGTTTTATTCTAAATAACGGTGGTCTAACTCGTGCGAGATGTTTAAAGCTATCCCATTAAAAATTTAATATTACCCTTTAGATATACGAACACTTTTTTTTCACTATGGCAACATTTACTCTCAAAGCGGGATGATGTCTTAACCTAAATAGAAAAATGCTTTTCCTTTTGCGATCGCATTTAAAAAGAAAATCTTACACGTAAGTGCGTTTGTCCACAACATCAATATAAATCAATTAACTAAAATTAATCAATCATATAACGTTTGTTGAATTAAATAACTTAATTAATATTCGCAGTGTTGTCGCTTACGCCTATTTGTATGTATACAGATTATAAACAATCCGCCATCTTGTTTTAATATCTAGACATATGGATATTAGCCAAGTATTTACGATTTCAAGACAATAATTTGATGGAATAATATTTAGGATATTTGTTTCGGGTAAATTTAATGAATATTATAATAAATATTTAAATCATCCAAACTGAGAGTAGCATTGTAATGGTTTCGGCGCAATTTTGTCAATAAAACAAGATGGCGGCTGGCGTTTGCGTGGGGAAATTAAGGCTGCGTGCTTTGTTGCTGTATCTCGATCTTTTCTACAGTCATGTCGGGGTTCATCGCCGTGGCCTCCTGTTAACCAGAAAACAGTATTTTTTTTTAAATAGTATTATAGAACGAAAAAGGATGGGGTTTTAAAGTAGTTAGCGAATATTGAACAACAAGATGTCATTTTAAGAAAATCTTGCGTATGTTCTTATTTGATTTACTTAACCCCAAAATATAGAGATAAATGATTAGATGTGTAGTTTAAGTTAACAATGCTAAATCGACATATTAGTCAAGTAAATATGAAAATATACTTAAGTTCTAATACGTCAACTATGCCACGCTGCAGCCACCATGACATGGCCATTACCGTGGAAGGGGCAGAGTGGCAGTGTGTAATAGCATCACGATGCTTTCCTATGGGATGTGCAGGGTTACGAGGACACTATTATACTATTACAACGAAGCATTCCATCTCAGACCTGAGGGTGAAGTTGCAAATGCATCTTGAATCTTTGTCGAGGAATGATGTAGATGTCATGGGCGGTCACACCACTCACCCAAGGTGACCCGTGTGCTCGTTTGTATCCACTTATTTAATAATAAAAAAATATTTAGAGGTTATAATGGTTCGTTTGTATGCATGCATACGTTCTTGTGTGCATGCGTATGTGTGCGACGGTTGTGTCAGTGTGTTGCCGTACCTGTATAGCCTCAGCTAAGGCGCGGTCGTGGTCGATCGGATCTCCGTCGGACTGTATGGTGATCTTCTGCTCCACGCGGGTCTCCACCACGCCGTTACGCTCAGTTTTGTACTAATAATTAACAAATTATAAGTCATTATTAACCTAAGGAAGAGTAACTGGCATCCCACTACTGGGCAAAGAGGCCTCCAAAGTTAAAGGTTCACAAAGGGCGAGAAAGGGCCAAAGGCATTCTCTACCAGACAACCCAAGGTGTGGTGAGGTATATGTACTATCATACACATGTAGCAGTAAAATAATTAATAAAAAGAAGAAAAAAATGACTAAAAAGAACTAATACAAGCTAAAAATAATACATACATACATACATATATATATATATATATATATATATATATATATAAATACATATATAACAGTATATAATACAATAGAGGTACCAATTATCAATAAATTCTATATGTGGATGATATAGTTCTGATGGTCTTGATTAGCAAACCCTCTGAGTACGGCAAGACGGTGTTCCCGGGATGCCGTAGCACATCGAAGGTTTCATGGGAGGCGAGGTGTTCATGGGCTGATCCTAGAGCATCTTCCGATGCATTGAGGATGGCCACCGAGGGGGTTTAGAGGGTGGTACAAACACCGCATAACTCCATCTCACAATGTTTTCCCTTCAATGCTGAGCATGTAAATTGTTTAAAATATATACACTATACGTGTGGAACTCACGGTGATTGTCTCGACGGTGCGCGTCTTGGAGCTGATGGTCTGCGAGGACACAACTTCGCCGTCTGCCGCTTCTTCAACTTTAGTCTCCGTTATCTGAGGGCCCGTGCTAGTCTGCAAATCAACACCATCGTCATCACTAGTCCAAGGCTGAACATCCGTTACATTCAATATTAATAAAACGATCTTCCCGTACTGCTGTAAATGTGACGCGGCTGTGTGTGCCATTTTGGGGATATTTTGAAAACTAAAATATGTTATATATAGAAGACACTAAACTCAAATCCACAGATACGTGGTACGTACAGTGGAAGTATCTGGCTGTTGTCTCGCTGGTCTCGGGATCGATTTCTAGACGGAAAACACATTTACGTATCATAAATTGTTGCTGGTTTACGCGTCGGGGTGTTTCTTTACGTCCGTTGACTGGGAACAAATCTTGTTCGACGTTTGGTATTATAATAAAAAAACTTTTAATTAAACTTTAAATAAAAAGGTTTCCTTGAATATATATTTTAAAGTTCCTTATCTAATTCAAATATCATGCATTATTCTCCTTTGCTTTGTCAGTAGTTTATTACTTAATTCTTCTCTTACGTTTTTGGGGGTAGTTGAGAAATTTTTCTTACCCTGGTGGTATTGCCGTGCACCATACTGCCGAATGGTGCATTCCCCATCACAGTGCTGGTGGTGGTGGTTTTGTATGAGCCAGGTTCCTGAGAACACATGAATACTTTAGTATATAATGACTGTTGTAGTATAATTCAATGTTAATTATTAAATGGAATGAGATATAGTATATTCTGGATTTTTTCTAAAAATAAACAATTTGTTACCTCCGTAAAAGGGTATTTGCGTTATAAGAAATTGTCGAATCACCATTTCTCAATGTTTTTAATTACTTTCTTCAAATTATACATTAGGGGCGTTCTCTATTATTTACTCCAATGTGTTATATTGAATAAAACTAATTGAGAGAAAGTTAATAATAAAATAGAATAAAATATTATGAATAAGTTTTATTCAATAATATTAAGGGTGACAAGCGTGCACACATTACGCTTGGGAGTAACAAGTCTTATCCACAAATTGCCACGAAACAAGATCCAGGATTTGCAACATCATCTTAATCCACAAATTGCCACGAAGCAAGATCCAGGATTTGCAACATCATCTTAATCCACAAATTGCCACGAAGCAAGATCCAGGATTTGCAACATCATCTTAATCCACATATTACCACGAAACAAGATCCAGGATTTTCAACATCATCTTAATCCACAAATTACCACGAAGCTAGATCCAGGATTTGCAACATCATCTTAATCCACAAATTGCCACGAAGCAAGATCCAGGATTTGCAACATCATCTTAATCCACAAACTGCCACGAAGCAAGATCCAGGATTTGCAACATAATCTTAATCCACAAATTGCCACTAGGCAAGATCCAGGATTTGCAACATCATCTTAATCAACAAACTGCCACGAAGCAAGATCCAGGATTTGCAACATCATCTTAATCCGCAAACTGCCACGAAGCAAGATCCAGGATTTGCAACATCATCTTAATCCACAGTAGACTGAGGGTAAAAAGGAAGCTGAAGCTCGATAGAAAGAACGATTCTCGAGCTGAACTTGGTATTGCCAAAGATTCTTGTTATACAATCAGGGTTGACAAACAGGGGGGCGGTAAGTGATAAAAGCTGATAATCTACATCTATCCTCAATAATTAAGATACGTTGTCTCCACCAAGGACTGGAGATGGAATTCCTCTATGGACAGAACCACATTTAGTTTTAAGCCATTTAGACAATTGCACGTGGACTATATTTTTGTGTTACAATTTTTTTTTCCATCAGTATGCTGGTGGTCTGTCCGTTAACTTAAGTAATACTTCCGTCGAATGAGCAAAGTAACATTTCAATTTTGACTCACAAATCATTAAATACATTAAGATATATTACAAAAATCAATTTTATCTCGTGAGTATAGTCCAAATAGTTCGGTTCGACTAATGAAGGATCACGATCAAACCAACCATAAATGAAATTAAAATCGGTAAATTGCGAGCCGGACTCGTGGGGGAGGGTTCCGTAACATGAAAAATAGATAAAAACATGATAAAACAGTAAAAAATAATCAAAATTAATCTATCTTTAGTTAGATACAACACTTAAAAAACAATATATTATCTATAATGTAATATTTACTAAAAGTTCTATGAAATCATAATCACACACAATGCAATACACATTCAGCATCTCTTTATTTAAAACGTCTCATGCAAACGTAAAATACATTCCATGTGTCTGAATTAAAAGCAACTTTCAGTAGAGTCGTAACGCTTTTAATTCAGACGACTAAATTGAACTACTTTGGTTTTAGTCGTCTTTAAATAAATTATAAAATAACTGATAAAGATACCGTAACACACATTGACATTTTTTTTTAATTGTATCAATTATATTACAAAGTAAACGTTTCTCGTGTTCTATTACTATTTATTTTTGCTTATTAAAAACACGACTAAGACTAAAGTTATAAAGTACGACTAACACTAACGTCTGACATTCCAATCTAATCATGCCACGAACACGTCACTAGAACATATCATCCAAAGTACTTAATTAATCACTCACGTCTTTGTACAGCTTTCTTTGGGCGATTGTTATTTTCCGTAAGCTGTGGGACCTCGGTTGCTTCAGAATGCTCAATAGTATAAAATAGGTTAAGGTTCATCTCTGTACACTGAACAAGTATAAATATTTATATATATATATATATATATATATAATGTTGTTATATATATATATAAAAGCTTTTTAATAAGATTAGACGGGACAGGGTGACCTGAGTGAGTGACCTCATTACCTGTAATAGTCTCCGGATCGCCACATTAACCTTACGCAACACAGCACTATGCTACTATTGTGCAGCCATTTTGTCAGCTAAAATCAAACTTCAATATAGCTCCAACTGGAGTGAAAAGAAACATGAGCCGACCTTTTATGTATTTTATAACAGTCGGATTAGAGTTCAAGATCGTAAATAATTTTGCAAATATGCTTTTATTACTTTTCCCGTCCCAATACAGAGATAAACCCCTCCCTTAGAATTTACTCACGGTGACATAGTAGACTCCCTCGCCGCCTTCCTCAAAGTCGATGGGCGTGCCGGAATCCCCACTGCTCAGCGAACTGTTCGATCCACGCCTAGTCAGCTGCAGCGGGTTCGATTCCGTAACGATGAGGGTAGATGAAACGTTGTTATGCACCCAAATTAATTCAAACGAAAAGGTTAAGTTTATGACATATGATTTGTAAATCACACAGGTAAGAAATCGATATAGTTTTTGGCTTTGAATTTGAATGGTTAAAGTACAGTGAAATTAAAAAAAAAACATGGTTATCCCAGTGGATGATTGAATAGGCCGTAGTGCTTTCCAGGCCATTCGAGTCATGCCGTAAGCACTATAGTGACTTTAGCGGACATGCAGTCTGGCTGCTCGAAATAAACCCAGCGAATAAAACAAAATAAACAAACATGCTAAAGGAGGATGGAGTGATGTGTGTTACCTGATCGCCGGTAGTGACCATGGTTTTGACTTCCTGTGTCAGCACACGCTGCTCCTGCCTCGTTGCGGAGGAAGTGAGTGTGTGTGCGACAGTTTTCTCCTCCATCTGCTGTGTTTTCGCTTTTGTGTCGAGATCATGATGGGTTGTCGCCGTCCTCGTGGTAACCGCCCGCGCCGTGACGTAGGGGCTCTTCCCCTCGATCGGCTCAAGGCTTTCCGCCTACATTTAAGGGTTAAACTAGCATGCTTTCACTAAAACACGTGTGACTAGCAAACGACGATTTGAAAAAGCTTTGTCAACAAAAATAATTAGGCCACTCAATGGATGAACGAAAAAAAAATTAATTAAAAAAAAACAACATTTAAAGAATTAGGGTGGCGATTGTTACTGGAATCGTAAGTAGAGAATCAAACGAACCTTATTAGTGTGAGTTGAGAACGTCACCTCGCCGGTGCCAAGGTTCTCTACCTCTTGCTCGACGTTATGCGTCACTCCCTCTTCGTTCTTAGTAAGGAGTTGTTTGGTCGTCGTCTTGACGACCACTGGAGGGGTCGGGGTTTTCTTTGATCGCTGCGAAACCGGGATCTTTGAGGACAGGGGGGTACTGGATGATACGTATCCTTGGTGCCTAATGTGCTCGCTCGTTGTGTACTCTGTGAATGTTTTAGGTTCGTCGCCTCGTGCTGGGCTTTCGTCTTTACCGAATGTAGAAAATTTGTGCGTGTTTACTGTCTGAATGTCTATATTCGCAGGGAGGTCTTGTGTCTCTTTCTCTATTGTATAATTTCCACTCTTGTCTTCGAAGTGAGAAGGGTCTATTTGTGAATAGTGTAGTATTAACTGCCCCGTCACTGGGTCTCTTACAGCAGTACTAGGGTCTATATCACCAGTATCTGGATCTATGTCGCCGTACTCGGTCTTTATTCTGCCCGTTATAGGATCGATTTTTCCTGATAATGTCATAGTTTGTGTCACTGTTGTTCGTGCACCTTTGAGTCTCGGGTCGTCTGGGTCGACGTCAATAGTTTCTCCGGTTATTGGATCAATGATCTGGTACAGGTAGACGGTCTTTGTGGTTATTATTCTACCGGTAGTTTCGTCTATTGTACATTCTCGAGGATCGACTTCCTTCACGCGTCCCTTTTCATCCTTTTGTGTTATTACGTAAATCTTAATAATTATTAGTCTACCGGTTCGTGGGTCGATCTTACCCAACTTAGTATAGATTTCTCCCGATCCTGGATCTACTTGGGATGCTGAATATAGTGGTTGATTATCTTCATCGACCTCACCGGTGGCTGTGTAAATTTGTCCGTTTATTGGATCGACCTTAATTAGTGTTTTATCTATTTCCGTTGTTCTAATAATCGTACCCGTCTTCGGATCAAGCCGACCGTATATTGTGATGATGTAACCGGTGACTGGGTCGATTTGGCCAGCAGTATAAAGAATTTCACCAGTTTGGGGATCTTTCGGTCCAGCTATCCAGATTTGGTTCGTTTTCGGGTCGACTTTGACGTTTCTGGGGTCGTTGGAAACTATTTGCTTACCGGAAACCGGGTCAACTTTGTTTCGGATTATTCGTAAACAAATCAAACGGCCGATATCTTTGTCCGGTTTACCAGATTTTGGATTTATCTGGCCAGTTTTTAGAAGAAACTGTCCAGTGACTGGATCCACATTCAATTCTTTACTTTCGAATTTACCCGTCTTGGGATCATTGTATGTCACAGTACCTTTCAGTAAGTCGATTTGACCATATTTCGTATCTATCTTGTTATTATCGGGATTAAGTTGTCCCGTTGTACTTTCGATAACGGAATGCTTAGGTTCTATTATCCCCTTCTTTGAATCTACTTTTCCAACAAAAGTAGTAACCTCAACTACAGGGTCAATGTGTGTACCAACTACTAATACTTGACCAAGTTTTGGATCAAGCTTTCCAGTTTTAGGGTCGACAACTCCTGTGATAGTTATTTGTCCATTATTTTCATCAATGTCAACTGGTTTTGTATCTTGTGCTCCTGAGGTATCAGTTACGAAGATGACGCCATTAGAAGGATCGATAACACCATATTTAGTTGAAATGTGCCCGGTCTCTGCGTCAACCTTTCCTTTGGTATGCTCTACAGAACCATTCTCAATATCAACTTTACCTGTTCTAGGATCTATTGGGCCTGTTATTGTTGTAATTTCTACAAGAGGATCATCTTGCTTAGCGATACTTAATATCATACCTAAATTAGGATCAGCTTTCCCTGTCTTTGGATCGATTGCACCAGATGGGATGAATATTTGCCCAGTTTCTGGGAATACAACGCCATCTCTAGTCTTTCTCTGGCCGGTAGCGTCGCTTACGACTAAGTTACCCTTATGTGAATCTAGAACACCATATTTAGTTTCAATCTGTCCATTTGGATCGAGAATACCCGTTATATGCTCTACTTCTGCAGTACCCAAATCTGGTTTCTTAGTCTTAGGGTCAACTTTAGTAAATATCACCATAATTTTGACAATCTTTCTCTTAGGTGGAGCCGGAGGTGCACCTGTAGGTTTGACAGGTGACGTTTTCTGAATTGGTGTCACTGATGTTATGGGCGAAGCTTTTTGAGCTTGATCAATGATGGGTGATGAAGTTCTCACCGGTGACTTTAGCGGCGTCTGAACAGGTGTTTGTGTGGGGATCTTTACAGGAGGTATAATTTGCTTTGCCTGGGAAACACTAGCTCTTTGCACCACAGGCGCTACTTTAGACAACACATTCTGCTTGTCAACAATCACGAGTTGTTGAGCGAATGAGGGTTCTAATCTACCGGTGGAGGGGTCTACCACTGCAGTTGTCACAACAAAGTTTCCAGTTTGAGGGTCAATTTCCGCCTGTTTCAACTCCTGTTTACCGGTGATAAGGTCCTTATAGAGGATTTGGCCTGATCTCGGATCAATAATTCCGAAATCTGTATGTATTTTACCATCTTCAACACTAACGTAGCCTTTGGAAGCCTCGACTGTTCCAGCACCTGCATCCACAGATTTCGTTCTTGGATCGTATTTGCCTGTGATTATGATAAGACGAACTTCACCTTTAGTAACAGGTTTAGTATGTGGCACAACTTTTTTGTTAACAATACTATATTGCTGTACTAATGTCGGATCTATTCTGCCAGTTTTTGGATCAACAACTTGACTTGTTATCAACATGTATCCAGTGGATGGGTCAACGGTAGTCTTTTTAACTTCCTTCTTACCCGTAATTGGATCAATAGTTATAATTTCACCAGTTGAGGTATCAATTGTGCCAAGTTCAGAAGTAATTTTACCATCAGGAGTAAGTGTCGCATTTACAGTATCTATAAAACCTTGATTTGGATCGATTTTCTTTGTTCTTGGATCATATTTGGTGGTAATTATAACCAAATGAATTTCTCTTTGTAATGGTTTAACATCTTTGTCTACAACACTTAACTGCTGCGCAAGTGTTGAGTCGACCTTACCTGTTTTTGGATCAATAACACTAGATGTGAGAATTAAATAACCCGTCTTAGGATCACAGACAGCTTGCTTTACGTCAGTTTTACCAGTTACAGGATCAACACGTTCAATATTACCTGTCTTTATATCGAGGATGCCATGATTAGTATGAACTCTGCCATCAGCAGCAATGATTCCTCGTGAAGTTTCAACAAATCCGTTAGAATTGTCCAACCTTTTGTTTTTCGGATCATATTTGCTTGTAATCACTACTAGTTGTATTTCTCTACCAGGAACTGGAGAAAATGTTTCCTTGGATTTTTCAACGACACTTAATTGTTGTCCCAAAGTAGGGTCTACATGTCCAGTGTGTGGATCTGTAACACCCGATGTAAGCAATAAGTTTCCAGTTTTTGGATCAACTGACGCCTTCTTAACATCTTGTTTTTTAGTAATAGGATCAATAAAGGTAATTTGTCCAGTACTGGGAACTATTACCCCAGTATCTGTATAAACTCTATCATCTGCACCTATTGTGCCGGAAATTGTATCAACATGTGGGTGAGAAAGATCTAGTTTCTTATTCTTTGCATCATACTTAGATGTAATTATTACTAAATTGACATTTCTGCCAGGAACACCTTTTGGTGAATCCTTATCTACTACACACCATTGCTGTGCAAGCGAAGAGTCTGTTTTCCCAGTCTTTGGATCTACAACACCAGAGGCAAGAATGAGATGTCCAGTTTTGTTATCAACATTGGCCTGTAATACATCTTGTTTACCTGTCTTAGGATCGATTTTTTCTATTTTACCTGTTTTAGGATCTAGCACAACACCATTTGAGTATACTTTGCCATCGTTTGAAATGACTGCTGGTAAAGTTTGCATGAAACCATTAGGGTTGTCTAATTTTTTAGTCTTAGGGTCATATTTACTTGTGATAACTACGAGCTGCACTTCTCGGCCATTTACTACAGGAACTTTATAGGCGTCTTTACTTACAATAGAAATTTGTTGGCCTAAGTCACTATTTACTTTTCCTGTATATGGGTCAATAACACCCGATGTTAATAAGAGATTTCCAGTTTTACCATCTACGATTGCCTTTTTCACCTCCTGTTTTCCTGTTGCTAGATCTAATACGGTAATTTGTCCTGTACCGGGTTCAACTGTACCGAATTCAGTATAAACTTTATCGTCACCCTTCATTATTCCAGGAACTGAATCCACATGAGCGTCCGTAAGGTCAAACTTTTTATATTTAGGGTCATATTTAGCGGTGACTATGACCAAGTTAACTTGCTTCTCGGGTATGCCTTTAAGTGTATCTTTGTCTACTACAGACCATTGTTGAGCAAGAGAAGATTCTGTCTTGCCAGTCTTTGGGTCGACAACGCCGGTCGCCAGAATGAAATGTCCAGTCTTCGGATCAGCAACGGTTTGCTTAATCTCCTGTCTCCCTGTTATAGAATCAGTATAATCTACTTTGCCCGTTTTCGGATCTAAAATACCAAAATTAGAATAGACTCTTCCGTCCGAAGATATAATTGCTCTTGATGTATCAACGTGTCCGTTAGGGTTATCCAATCTTTTATTTTTAGGATCATATTTACTTGTAATGATTACTAATTGGACTTCCTTGCCCGGTACAACGGCAAATGTATCTTTAGGAGTATTAACAATGCTGAATTGCTGACCTAGCGAGCTATCGACTTGTCCACTTCGAGGGTCAACTACTCCTGAAGTTAACAATAAGTTACCAGTTTTTGGATCAACTGATGCTTTCTTAATTTCTTTTTTCCCTGTAATGGGATCAGTGACAGTAATATGACCCGAGTTAGGTTCAATTACGCCAAACTCTGTATGAACTTTATCGTCCGAGTCCACTGTTCCGGGATATGAATTCACATGAGAAGTAGAAAGGTCTAGCTTTTTCAACTTAGGATCATACTTAGCTGTTACAATAACTAAGTTCACCCGTCTCTCTGGTATTCCTCTCGGCGCATCTTTGTCAACAATGCTAATTTGTTGAGCAAGTGAGGAATCAACTTTGCCCGTCTTAGGGTCAATAACGCCAGAAGTAAGAATAAAGCTACCTGTTTTTGGATCTATCGTGGCTTGTTTTGAATCACGTTTACCGGTCTTAGGATCAGTGAAGTGGATTTTTCCTGTGTTAGGATCTAAAATACCAAAGTTCGAGTGTACTTTGCTGTCTTTATCACTGATAATGCCTTGAGATATCTCAAGAAAACCGTTGGGAGTATCTAACTTCTTGTTTTTCACGTCATATTTGCTGGTTATTGCTACAACCTGAACATCTTTCCCAGGAACGGAAGCAAACGTGGATATAGGTTTGTCTACAATGCTATACTGTTGTCCTAACGTAGTATCAAGTTGCCCAGTTCGCGGGTCTATAACTCCTGACAGTAGAAGAATATTTCCCGTTTTTGTATCCACTGTGGCATTTTTGGTTTCTTGCTTACCGGTTTTCGAATCCGTCACTTGTATCTCACCGGTCCTAGGATCTATGATACCATATTCTGAATATATTTTGCCATCAGCTCCACTCAAAACTCCTTTGATTGAATCGATGTGGGCAAATGTCGGTTCCAGCTTTTTGTTTTTGATATCATATTTGCTTGTTATAACAACCAATCTTACTTCCCGGTTAGCCTTGGTTGCGTCTTTCTCAACAACGCTAAACTGTTGTCCAAGTGATGAATCGACTTTTCCTGATTTTGGATCAATAACTCCCGTCGTTACTAGAATATTACCTGTCTTTTGATCTACGTATGCCTGTTTTGGATCTTGTTTGCCAGTTTTTGGGTCAATGTAGTCAATTTTACCGGTTCTGGGATCGATTAGTCCAAAGTTTGAATTAACTGTACCATCAGCGGCAACAATAGCTTTTGAAACATCCACGTGACCATGTGATGGGTCAAGTTTTTTATGTTTTCCGTCGTATTTACTAGTTATGACGACTAAATCAACTTCTCTACCAGGTTTAGCACCAACATTGTCTTTAGATTTATCAACGAAACAGTATTGCTGGGCCAATGTTGGGTCAATTTTTCCTGTTTTTGGGTCAATAACACCGGATGTAAATAGAATATGACCGGATTTAGAATCAACGTGACCATTCTTAACTTCTTGTTTACCCGTTGCTAGATCGGTGTAGTTCACTTGTCCAGACTTTGTGTTTATCAGCTCCGTTTCAGTTTGTATCTTTCCGTTAGATTTGTTTAATGTACCTTTAGTAACGAGGATGGTCCCATTGGCATCATCTAGTTTCTTATTTTTTGGATTGTATCGACCCGTTATAATGACAATTTGTATTTCATTCTCTTTCTTAATAATTGGCATTGCAGCAACAACAGGCACCTCGTGATGTGCTCTTTCGGCATCTAATAATGCTAATGTTGGATCAATTAGGTGTTTAGGACCTTTAGCTTGTTCCTTCAATGCCGCTGATTGTACATAATCAATGCCAGGTGTTTTAAGTTTAGTAGGATCTTCAGGCGTTTTACGTTTTTCGGCACTTTCAGCTAACTTCTTATCTTCACCGGGAGCATAGTTAAAGGCCAGTCCAGCCTTTCTGGTAGTCGGGCTTTGGCTTTCGTCGAGACTTCTTTGTTTTTCATCGGAAATAGGTTCCTTTTCGTAGCTAAATGCGCCTTGTATGAAAGGCTTAGTACGAGTGGGACTTTTTTCTGTATCAGTATATTCGTAAGGTTTAGTAAAGCCGAGTTTACTATCCTTAGCCGGAGTTTTATCAACAGAACTATCCAAATTTGAACTATCATTAGATGTGTCGAGTACGGCGACTTTTGTTTTGGGATCTTTTAATTTCTTATCTTTTTCTTTCGGCGATTTGTCTTTAGATTTTGGCGATTTGTCTTTTGGTGGTTTTTCTTCCTTTGGCGATTTCTCTTTTTTTCCACCGAAAAGTCCGAAGCCCGCCTATTTATAGATTGGATTGAAAGGATGGAAGGGAGAGAAAAAAATAAATACAGTGATAAAATAATCATATAAATTATATCAGTAAAGACATTTACGTATACACAATCTAGAAAAATATTAAAACTGAACAAGATAAAGTGTGAAAGAACAAAAATGCAGTATTCCAATGCATGCTTGCTCTAATTGCATTTCTAACATTTATATTTACAGAAACATTGTATTATACATAAATCTACTTTGAGACATCACAATGTAGCATTAAAAGTACACCAACTCTGTATTCCGTCGACCATTCTCGCTTGTTGCTTAGGAGAAAAAGATGGTGAAAAATCAACATTGGAGTTTACTGTAGTACTCACCTTAGATTTCCTAGGAGTGTCCGCGTTGTTGGTCATGCCGGGATCGCTGGTTGTGTCTGTGCCTGAAAATTAAGCAATAAACTACATGGGTATGGCGATCTATACGGTGTGAGGTATAATTTCGGATTGGAAAGTGATTTTGTGTCTGTATAGTTAGGACGCGTTAACATCGAAAATTGTTCTAAAAATTTATTGTTTTTTTATAGCATTTGTGGTGGACAAACACAAAGTTCAAGATCAGGAAGCACATATTATATTATATATTTTGTGGAAAAAAAACACATAATGAAGATACGTTGTCGTCATCTCTGAAATACTCGTAAACTCACCACCAGTCGATTTGCTATGATTGTATGATGAGATGTATTACATGTTTGTAAAATAGTAAGAATGAACTAGTTCTGCTACACAATGAATGTCGAATGAATAATTAACGAACGAATCCATTACTGCAATATCAATTTCTAGCTAAAGTTTAATTTATTTTAAATATTCATATTAATTAGCTTACCGTTTTCTGCTGGCTTTCGGTCTGGCAATTTCTTTTCTTCCTTCTTATCCGGTGGCGCGGTTGGCATTACTTTCACTGCACCTGGTGGTGGCTTCTGAAATAACCAGGTACTAGGTTAGCAAAACAAGACCTTGCTTTAGAAGTCAACATTTTATAATAAAAATATAATAATAACAATTATTAATGACAAAGAAAGTTGGTAGTTTTGCATATACTGGTCGAATTAGTATTTCTTATTCTTTTTTGCAAATTTACATTCAAGACGGTGTACACTTTTCCCGCCTTTTAGTGAGAAATTATTTTATTTATTAACTAAAATCACAATAGTAAGGAAAATGTTAAAAAAAACTGTCGCAATTGAATTCAGTGAATTCTGACTGTATTTATCAAAACAAGGGTGCATTCAAACAAATCACAAACAACTAGTCGGTTACTGTGTGTGTGCATTATCAAAGCTAAGTATTTCCCATGCCTCAGCAGCAAAAAAAAAGGAACTTACAAGCCCAAATGGATTTTACACATCCTCTACACATCTAAACTCTAGTCGAGCTTGAGTTTTAACGGATTTGACTTTTCTGATGTGAATGACCGTAATGGATATCTTCGGACATGTCTCGGTGTAAATGATGTCATGTAATGATCACATGCACAATTCTCTTTCAATTTTTTATATATTATTATAAATAAAGAAATCTTTTAAGGTAACCCGAGTGTATGATACATTTCGTATCTTCACCAAACTAACAGAGTCATTCAAGGAGCTTAACGTAAACTCATTTAAGAATCTTTTCATTTGGCTCGTACACAAACAAGACAAATATGTTTACTATAATCAACATTGAGCGGGTCATACGCATATGATATTTGGAGTCGACGAATATTCAATATCCAATTTAGTAAATACTTTTTGATTAATTGTAATAATGTAATTGAAATTATATACATTATTAAATTTAAACATTTTCACGTCTAAAATGCTATAGTGAGAATTTGACAAAAATATCACATCACTATTGTATTTTCACGGATTTCGCAAATAAGATGTATTATTGTTATAACAAAAGCGATTCAATCACAAACCTAGAAATCTGTGCTAAGAAACCTTCCTCACTAAATCACCCCTGAAAAGCGTACCGTAAAGATATTTCTCTAGATCTCTACAAAAGCTCTATCCAGAAATTACTATTACTAAACTATAGGAGTATGTAACGAGAATATTTAAAGACAATGTCTCATGTTTCCATCCACACAAAAAGTTATAAAAACCTGTCCACAAATCTAAAGATTCTATTTCCAAACCCACTTGGTGCAATTCTCTAACTAACATTAAATTCAGCTGAAGGCACCTTCTCAAGGCGCTCGGCGAGGTACTCTCCCTCTAGGGAGCTGGCGGAAGATGCGCTGGCAGTCCCACCGGAACGACGACGTAGCTGATCCGAGCAGCATGCGTTATGGATAAGGGTTAATGAACCGTTGGCGATCACAATACCGTGTACAATCAAATGCATTGGATAGAGGAATAAAAGTAACGACATCTAGTTGGGATTTTACTCAACCTACAGATGCCTGGTTGGCAAGGATCACATGAATTTATGGGGACCCATGTAAGCTGGTTACCAGTAATACAATTAGTACAGTTAGTGTGTTATCCACGGCAGTGTGACCGACCAACGGCGATACAAGCTTTACAATGATCACTATGACGTCACCGCTTACCGTACAGTGTGTAATGACCATATTATAAATGATACAAATTATCTACAATGAAATGACGTCAGATCCATTATGTGCTCAGTTTTCATGTCATGTCGGGTGTTTTGAACATGGGACATTCGTGTAAGAAAATATTAACAATCCAACCGATTCAATTGTATGATGTTCCATATTTTTTATATAAAATAAAAATGAATACAATAGTAAATACAGAGCGTTAATTGAGATTTTTGATTATATATTTTTATTTTAATACAATAGGAACTTGCTTTATTTCGGGATAAATATTAGATATATTTTCAATAAACTTGGGACGGTCTAATTTTTTAATCAATTTAACTACATTTCAAGCTGAAGGAATTGAATACAGATATGGTCAACTAATTAAAGACACTCTAATTAACTAAGATAAAATAAATGACATTTTTTGAAGACATTATGTAAAATTACCAATATCTTGTCGCATGTTCTTTATAGGCAATAATAGCCTGACATCGCTTTGGCATTAAAGAGATTAATTTGTTGCGAGTTGATATTGGAATTTGCTCTAAAAGCCATACAAAGTTGATAGAAGTTTTTTTGTGGCCACCATTTTCGTCATATGGGTACCATATTTTCAATACAGTTGATGTCAAAACTGTACGGAGGCCAATCTAAGTTACTGATTGGCTCCGTAGATCCATTTACATTGAAATATTATGAGATGAAATATAGCTATCACGTTACGGCATCGTTTCTCAACCCGGGGGTGACGTTTGTTATCAAAGATGTTAAAGATTCGGTTATTAAAGGATTGAATTTTAATGAAATTAATTATTACCATGCAATAACATGAAAAAAACTTATAGCTTGCTTTGTGTAAATAAACAATTAATTAAAATGTTGTTATAATTTAAAGTGAAGGGGGTCGCAAGGCCTTTTCACTTACTTATTTGACATTTTCGTGGATCTCGATTTAGGGATGGTTGAGAAACAATGCGTTATAGCATGCAATTCATTTTGAAGTTTAATGATAAGATTTTTCGTAAGAATAACTTCTTAACTACATGACTAATTTTATTAAGAACTGGTAATATTACTAACAATATAAAACATAAAAATAATATATAAATTATAACTAATTGTTTATGGTTCTCTGTTCGCTATAGTTAGTCTGTTGACGTACTTTGACGTTTCCACCTGTACTCTTTTGTTATAGAATTAAAAATTTTATTCGTTCCCATGTGCATTTTACTTGGACTTTATTTATAAATTATTGTGTTTGTCACACACTAGCACACATTAAATGACAGTCAGTGATCTTCGATAATGAATCAAATGCGTTGCCACACCGAAGACAAAAATGGAAACCACGTTGTCACTGCGGTCAGGTTTCTTTCAATCGTCGAAAAAATACGGCAGTTCTTACAAACTATTTTATGCTGGTATTAGTAAAAGCGAGATCCGAGATAGTTGTACAGCTAGTTTATTGTTGAAGCGTGTCTCTAGCACGGTATACATTTTATAATCGTTTAAAAAAGTATAGAGAAAAAAGACAATTGCTTTAAATTTATACTTTAACATAAAAATGCACAGTATTAGTGATATTACTTTATATATACTGAGTAATATTGCAAAACTAATACTAATATTTGGAGATAGGGAATATACCTTGTCCTTGATGGTGGGTCTGGGCGCTGGCTGGGGCGGCATGGTGTGCCGCTTGGCCGCATCCGGCGGCATCGAATCATCCTTGTCGCCAGCTGCCAACGCTGCCAAGTAAAAGGTAAAGATCAAATATAATATATTTATATATTTATAACTTGGGAGAGAGCCGTGATAGTTCGAAGTCCCGAGCACTCGCGATTATTTCCAGTACGCAAGCAAACCGTGTACCGAACCCAGTACCGGGGAAATTGTTAAATGCAACTTTATGTGTTGATGTACCACGTGCACGAAGGTGACGGAAAAGATAGTAAATAAACCTGCATGACTAAGAAATAAATTTTAAAAAAATCAAAGACTAAACGAAATCCGCTTAACCGCAGTTTGACCGCCACATGGCGGAATATGTCAGAATATTTGTCTGACCAATATGCTTAGATTTAAGCTTTGAGCTCTGGTTTCAATTCTGGACAACTCTTGGACGTTTTATAACTTTATATTTCCAACAAAAAAAACAACTAGTCGAGTTTCTTGCCATTTCTTCTCGCTAGCAGCTGCCTTCCGATACCTATATTGACGATTCAAAAGTGTTTCGTATAAACCTACTTGAATAAAGCTTCTTTTGATTTGATTTATGCTCAAACACCCTTTCTAGAGGAAGAGGGCCATTTCCTATATTTATATATTCGAACCTACGACGTTGATTTATATACACCGTATCATAAGGCATTATTCTATTGGCGCTTCAATATAGAATGTTCACACATTATAGGAATAAGTTTAAAAACTCAACGCTCAAAGGAATGGCATAACGTTTTAAAATTCGTTCAAGATTCGTCAACCTTTCAAAAAATTTTACAAAAATACATCTCATTCGTATATGTATGAGTCATGTAAACTCATATTTAAGGAGCTAAATTAATTAACATTACCAACTATATATATATATATATATATATATATATATATATATATATATATATATATATATATATATATATAACTTTGAAGCAATGTGTTTATCTGATAATGTTCCAAAGAGCTTCTGATGTATTTCCATTTCATAAGAGCGGCGGTTACGCGATGTGTGTGAAATCGGTGAATTCATAACGAAACTCAAAAGTTGCTCCCGCAAGACACCAGCAACTTCACGCTGGTGGAAAAGAAGCGAAAAAAGCGAGCTTCACCCGCCCCGACGCCGCCACCCAAGGCGAAAAAACGGGAAAGCGATGTCCCCTCTCCCCGGCCATCGACATCTGTGGCCCAACCCCATGGCACCCCCTCTGCAGCCTCACAGCAAGCCCCCGCCGCTCCTCAGCGCGCAACTACTGGCTCCCCCCAAACTTCGGCTGTCTCACAGCCATCAAAACGCCCGCCGCCTGTCTTCATACAGGCACAAGATAAATGGCCGATTGTCGTATCGGCCCTTTCAATCGCTACAAATATCAAGCGATACCCACCGCTGTAGGCATTAAACTGCAGCTAGAAACCACGGATGACCATAGAGCGGTCACCCGCTACTTACAAGACAAAGGTGTATTCTTTCACACCTACACCCTGGCAGAAGAGCGCCAACTTAGAGTGGTTATTAAAACCTTCCGCGGGAAATCCCCGCAGACCTCATCAAAGAGGACCTCCAGGCTCAGAATTTACCCGTCCTATCCGTGCATAGGATGTACAGTGGAGCATAACAAAGCCATTCAACATGGTAATTGTGGCCCTCGAAGGTCGAGGCAGGGGAAGCAGGTATTTAACCTGAAAACGTGCTGCCACCTTTCTGGGCTCACAATAGAGCGCCCTCATAAAATGGCCCTCCGGGCCAGTGCCACAAATGCCAGTTATATGGCCACTCTGCTCGAAACTGCTTCGGGAAACCCAGATGCGTAAAGTGCCTGGGTGACCATGGCACCACCGACTGTCGAGACCCAAGGACAAGGCCCTTTGGCTGCTTTCGGGCCCCGCATGTGTCCTGTGCAACTCAGAGGGACACACAGCCAATTACCTTGGCTGCCCAAAGGCTCCCAAGCCGAAACGCCCGGCACTTAAGTCGCACCTAAGGTAGCTACACCGATCGCCGCTCCGCGCCTATTCTCGCTCCTGTTCGTCCTCTACGTCCCGTATGGAAAACTCCTACTGGCGTAGTGACCGTCGCTCAACCGGTTGAGCAGCCCCTCCATCAGCCGGACGGCCGGTTAACGAAAGCGACCTCGACCTTGTGTGTCGCTTCGCCGCCGTTTTCAACGGCGCCGACGTCTCAGCCCTTGCAAAGCCCTAAGGGACTCAATGGCAAGCCCGAAATCAGGATTGCTGCCACAATGCGCTACCAACATGTAGTGTCAGCCATCGTCAATTTTCAAGCATAGGGGCCTTTATAACGGCAGAGTAAAACCGCGTTCCCTTAACGTCGCATTTTTAACGCGAACGGTATTAAAAATCAACGCGACGAAATCTTCAATTTTGTTCGCGATCACCAAGTCGACGTGCTCCTGGTGCAAGGGCATTCCTCAAACCGCACACTCGCAATCCCAACATCGCGAATTATAACATCATTAGGAATGATAGAACTTCCGCCGCTAATGGCGGAACTCTCATCTACTATAAAAGTCCTTGCACTGCGTGCCCGTCGATACGCCAACCCTAACCTTCCTAGAAGCCTCGGTCTGTCAGCTAGCCATGACCGGCCACGCCCCATCACAATCGCGTCCGTCTACCTGCCTTGCAGACGTGACGCACAAGTATTACGAAGCGACTTCGTGGCGCTCCTTTCCTTGGAAACTCAGTCATTTTGGCGGGAGATTTCAATAGCAAGCACACTCGGTGGAATGCAACTAAAATCAACCCCGGGGATTGGCTTTAGACTCGCTAAGCGACGCACTCGACTTCGACGTCGTAGCGCCTACTACGCCTACCCATTTTCCATACATATTGGGTCACGCACCGGACGTGCTTGATATTGCCATCTGTAAGAACATCAATCTCGCCTTCCAAGGCATAGAGGTAATCCATGAGCTCGCTTCCGATCATCGCCCGTTCTTCTTCGGTTAGGGCCCTCTGCCCCAACCTCACCCTCCACCAAAACCATTGTAGACTGGCACCGACTCAGGAACGCCCTGAGGAAGCCACATCACCGCACCTAGATGCTATTCCTAGGAACATATCTTCCAGTCAACGACACGAACCTCGCAGTTCATGCCCTCACTAGGCACATCAGACCGTAATCGGGGATTGTTCGAGGCAGGTTCCCTCGGTGGAAGACCACCGATGGACCCTGCCAAACGACATAAAGGACCTAATGAGGCGCAAGAATGCGGCGACTCGTGCCCACGACTTATATCCACTGAAAGTAACCGGCTGGTGCTACGTACCCTTCAGCGTGAAGTCCGATCACGCATGGCCCAGTATAGGAACGATCGGTGGGATAATCACCTCTCCAACATCAGACCTTCCCATCTCGCCTACTGGCGACCCCAAATCCCACAAAGGGGCACCGCCCAAACAATGCCTCCTTAGCGCGTCCTAATAAACCACCCGCCTTCTTAGACGAAGAAAGCCGAATGTCTGGCTGACAATCTCGAGCTCAATGCTCACCGAGCACACTACCGATCGACGCCGCTCACCTTGCAATGGTTAACAGCGAGGTCGACCGGAGGAGTAAGGAACCACCTCGCGATTCCGTCACTCAAGTTACATGCACCGAAGTTGAGTCCATAATTAAAACCTGCGACCACGCAAAGCTCCGGCCCCGACGGTATCACCAACAAGGTGATGAAACTCCTACCCATGTCCATTTTACACCTACTGGTGATAATCTACAACGCGGCCATATCCAAAGGCACCTTCCGAACACCTGGAAGGAAGCCGATGTCATAGGGATTCTCAAGCCCTCAAAACATCAACCGATCCATCAGCCTATCGACCCATAAGCCTACTCAAAGTCTTGGGTAAGGTATATGAAAGGCTCATCCTCACCCGCCTCAAGGACTTCATGCTGTCGAGGGCTGCCAATCAATGAGCAGTTCGGGTTTCCTGCACCCAAGATTAATTTGTTGCGAGTTGATATTGGAATTTGCTCTAAAAGCCATACAAAGTTGATAGAAGTTTTTTGTGGCCACCATTTTTCGTCATATGGGTACCATATTTTCAATACAGTTGATGTCAAAACTGTACGGAGGCCAATCTAAGTTACTGATTGGCTCCGTAGATCTATTTACATTGAAATATTATGAGATGAAATATAGCTATCACGTTACGGCATCGTTTCTCAACCCGGGGGTGACGTTTGTTATCAAAGATGTTAAAGATTCGGTTATTAAAGGATTGAATTTTAATGAAATTAATTATTACCATGCAATTACATGAAAAAAAAACTTATAGCTTGCTTTGTGTAAATAAACAATTAATTAAAATGTTGTTATAATTTAAAGTGAAGGGGGTCGCAAGGCCTTTTCACTTACTTATTTGACATTTTCGTGGATCTCGATTTATTGATGGTTGAGAAACAATGCGTTATAGCATGCAATTCATTTTCAAGTTTAATGATAAGATTTTTCGTAAGAATAACTTCTTAACTACATGACAAATTTTATTAAGAACTGGTAATATTACTAACAATATAAAACATAAAAATAATATATAAATTATAACTAATTGTTTATGGTTCTCTGTTCGCTATAGTTAGTCTGTTGACGTACTTTGACGTTTCCACCTGTACTCTTTTGTTATAGAATTAAAAATTTTATTCGTTCCCATGTGCATTTTACTTGGACTTTATTTATAAATTATTGTGTTTGTCACACACTTGCATACATTAAATGACAGTCAGTGATCTTCGATAATGAATCAAATGCGTTGCCACACCGGAAACAAAACTGAAACCACGTTGTCACTGCGGTCAGGTTTCTTTCAATCGTCGAAAAAATACGGCAGTTCTTACAAACTATTTTATGCTGGTATTAGTAAAAGCGAGATCCGAGATAGTTGTACAGCTAGTTTATTGTTGAAGCGTGTCTCTAGCACGGTATACATTTTATAATCGTTTAAAAAAGTATAGAGAAAAAAGACAATTGCTTTAAATTTATACTTTAACATAAAAATGCACAGTATTAGTGATATTACTTTATATATACTGAGTAATATTGCAAAACTAATACTAATATTTGGAGATAGGGAATATACCTTGTCCTTGATGGTGGGTCTGGGCGCTGGCTGGGGCGGCATGGTGTGCCGCTTGGCCGCATCCGGCGGCATCGAATCATCCTTGTCGCCAGCTGCCAACGCTGCCAAGTAAAAGGTAAAGATCAAATATAATATATTTATATATTTATAACTTGGGAGAGCCGTGATAGTTCGAAGTCCCGAGCACTCGCGATTATTTCCAGTACGCAAGCAAACCGAGTACGATTCCCAGTACCGGGCACCGATGAAATTGTTAAATGCAACTTTATGTGATGATGTACCACGTGCACGAAGGTGACGGAAAAGATAGTAAATAAACCTGCATGACTAAGAAATAAATTTAAAAAAATCAAAGACTAAACGAAATCCGCTTAACCGCAGTTTGACCGCCACATGGCGGAATATGTCAGAATATTTGTCAGACAAATATGCTTAGATTTAAGCTTTGAGCTCTGGTTTCAATTCTGGACAACTCTTGGACGTTTTATAACTTTATATATCCAAAAAAAAATAACTAGTCGAGTTTCTTGCCATTTCTTCTCGCTAGCAGCTGCCTTCCGATACCTATATTGACGATTCAAAAGTGTTTCGTATAAACCTACTTGAATAAAGCTTCTTTTGATTTGATTTACGCTCAAACACCCTTTCTAGAGGAAGAGGGCCATTTCCTAAATTTATATATTCGAACCAACGACGTTGATTTATATACACCGTATCATAAGGCATTATTCTATTGGCGCTTCAATATAGAATGTTCACACATTATAGGAATAAGTTTAAAAACTCAACGCTCATAGGAATGGCATGACTTTTTAAAATTCGTTCAAGATTCGTCAAACTTTCAAAAATTTAACATAAATTCATCTCATTCGTATATGTATGAGTCATGTAAACTCATATTTAAGGAGCTAAATTAATTAACATTACCAACTATATATATATATATATATCTTTGAAGCAATGTGTTTATCTGATAATGTTCCAAAGAGCTTCTGATGTATTTCCGCGTACCCGCACTCGCACGTAAATTTGATCGATTGATGTTATGCCGCATACCAAAAACGGCATTGATCATAAGAGCGGCGGTTACGCGATGTGTGTGAAATCGGTGAATTCATAACGAAACTCAAAAGTTGCCTATCATTTTTGTCTTCATGCGATCGATAATAAAGATTTTTTTACGCATAAAAAAATTGAAAAAGCAATTAATGAAAAAAAATTGGAACCATATGATTTTAACCAGATTTAATAATGGCTGTTGTATGACTATGTTTAAGGGAATAAATTATTATTATTATTGTAGGGGATATTTCCTTTTCCATCTCCGCCTGGTTGGTCAATAGAATAAATAACTAAACAACAACAACCCAAGCGGCAGTTGCCAAAAACCACTCGCCTAATAACCACTACTGCGACTTTACTTGAAAAATCCTGCTTAATTATGTAGTAACGAGATTTTATGTAAACGGCTATAAGGTTCTGCTTGAGCAGAAACTTTGAAATTTTTGAACTAAACCAAAACTGTTGGATTGATCAGAAGGTTACGAAAAGTTAAAATCCCGTATCTACCATATGCGGGGTTGGATGGACCATCGATATATATGTAAATCCCACTGCTGGGTATAAGCCACTAATGTAGAGAGTGTTAAAGGATGGTCGATCACACGGCTCCCACTGCGGATTGAGGTTTCTTCATAACGCTCTCTCTCCTTCACCGCCGAGTATGTTATAATTCAACACTTGAAATTGCGACAAACCGTGTTCATTAGTGCAGGCGCCGGGATCGAACTCGGTATGCTCGCGTAGTGTGAACGAGAAGCGAACGTTTAGAAAATGAGCCACCACGGCTCTATATGATAAACAGTATAGTAGATAAGGTATTCGACGACAGTCAAAGAAATAATATAAGGCACAAGTGGTGCCCGAGTCATAGTGCGGTGTCGCGTATCGTGCGGTTTGCGGTGCGGCGTGCGGACACCAGAGTTGCGTCAGCGAAACCGATATTGAAATTATTACAATACGCTAGGTAAAGTCTCTTATGATATTCTAACGCGTGGCGTAGTGGTAAATAGTTGGGTCCCGAGTTCTGGATTCGATTCCATGCGCCGAGGACCATGCCCTCAGAATACCAGCGTAATATATTTTTTTATTACATTGAGAGTTACAAACGAGCACACAGTTCACCTGATGTTAAGTGATTCCTGCGCCCCATGACATATTCATTCATCCTTCCCAAGAAATCATAATGCAGATGGGTCGTCGCTCTTGAGACGAAACACAGCAACATCTTACTACTATTTTAAGCCAGTATTCTGTGAGGGCGTGGTCCCACCCCGGTCGAACTGACCCATTCATTCTGCAGCTGGAAACAATAAGCATAACGGCCATTGCGTTCGGTCTTGTGCGTGTGGAGAGAGCAGGGATCTGATTACAGCTAACGTAACCATCTCATTCCTAATTGGTGACAACGCATTTACATCCTTAATCTTTGTTAGTTATGGTACACGTCATGGGCCGCATCATCTCATCGCTTACTATCAGGTGAACTGTGTGTGGGTGACAAACGAGCTGTCACCCCCGATACAATTAAAAAAAAATATGATTGTCATCTTGTTATTAGCTAGAAATAGCATCAGAAAACATACATAAGCAATTCCAAGTAAATGATTAGTAATTGAAGGAATAAATGTTAAATTTATACTAAATGTAAATATATAAATATAAACGGACGTTGTTTACACGTGTATATAACGTCGAACGTTCACAAATCGTAATGATATGTAAATATGATGTAATATTGTCGGCGCGCCAAGCCGTGACCGCCCGAGCGTTTGTCGACAGAACATTTTAATTAAGCCATTTTTGTTAATATCTCATTTGGAGATGAGCATCAATTTTTCATTCTCCACCAGGTAGACCTATATGTTAAGAGTAGTGGGCCTCTGGTTCTATACTTAGCCAAGCTAATAACAAGGAAAGATAAATTCTATCTCATCCCTCAAAGGTAACAACGCATGTGAAGGGGTTCGGGTCTTCCGCGACAGTGCACCCTGGCTGGATGGAGTTGTCCCGGGTTGCCGTAGCATAGCGAGTAGGAGAGTGACTACAGAGATAACCCTGTCTTCCCACTTGTTTATCTATGGATTTTCTAGCTGAAGAATGAATAGGTAAGATGGCCCAATTCTTAGCGACCTCTGTAAAAGGACAACCAGCACAGAGTTCCCGATAGGGAACATATATTAATTACTTCTAACGTAATAGTCCTCGATAAGGAATCATAATGAAGATCCGTTGTCATAATGTTTTAACAGTAATAGAGCTACGCTGCAGTTTGTTTCTGCAGAATTAATGGGTCAGCTCGACCGGGGAAGGACCACGTCCACACAGAATACCAGCGTGAAATAGCAGTATACGTCAGGTAAGTGAAGGGATCCTCAGCAGACCTTTATTACTGGTGACGAGGTTTATATATATATATATATATATATATATATATGTGTGTGTGTGTGTGTGTGTGACGTGATTAAAACCGACGAATAGATTGTCATGATTCACCTGTCAGTGTAAAATATAGGGTGTGACTAATTCACGTCGATAGAGATGCGCGCTATACACTGAAGTGTGTTGTTTTATTTTTTCTATAAAATATGTGGCCAACGAGCAAGTGGGTCACCTAATGGTTTATGATCACATGGTCGTGATGTCATACGATACAGTTTTAAATTAAAATATAGGAAATTATATCGCACGCCGCGTTATTAGCGGCTGAGCCTTGACAGCCGAACGTATTTAACTAACCATGTAATCATGTTAAATGTCATCATATACAGAATTAACCCAAATAAATAAAAACATTGAGGTTTTCCGTTCGATTAGCATAATAATACTCGTATATATATTTTAAAAAGAAGGCATTCATATATAAAATGTCTCAAATATTTTATATATAAATTCACGAAGTATTGTTAAATGTAGTGACTTTTACACTATACTGCGGAGCCATGAGATCTAGACACATAAAGTACATGCGTTATCACCCCTGAAGACAGATTAAATACCTCGTTGCCGCAAATCGAGTCTCAAACACAACAGCGCAATGTTACTAGAAACTAACTGCAACGTGACTCTACCAATGTTAAAGTACACGAATAAATGGCAAACTTATAAAATTATTCCGAACATAACAATAAAATGCATGTAAATATTATTTCGTCCATTTTGCATCCGTTTGCGTTCTTATTTCACGCCACTTACAAAAGTACTTAACAATCACTTAATTTTCTTTAAAAAACTTACATAAATATATTACATTCAAAATTTACTTACACTATTCTATTCAACAAAACTAACGAAAATTCAAGATTTCAAATTGAAATTTGAATTGTAAATTATCACACAACAAAAACGCTTTTGTTTAAATATAACTCTTAATTACTTTACGAACAAGACAATAACAAAAACCATTGTAAATTTTACTTCCCACAACTGGACTCAACGCTCCACTCCAACGAGTGTTCTGGACGGATTGTCCAGATTGAAAACATATTTCTAAGAGTAATTGAAGGTTGGTCGATTGTTGCAACCTTCTAAATATCAAATATACACAAGCCCACATCATCATATGATTCCATCATTGATGATTATATCCTCGTGGTCGATTACGAACACAGCGGATATCTATATGTGTATGTATATGTAGGAATATATATGTATATGTTGTGTATATTTTATTGTATTTTGCATATTGTATTGTGTGTATATTGCATATTGTATTTATATATGTATTATGTATTTAATATCTATATGTGTATGTATTATTATTTGCTTGTATTAGTTTTTTTTTCTTCTTTTATTAATTATTTTATTGCTACACCTATCATGCACATCTCACCATACCTCGGGTTGACTGCTAGAGAACTCTTTGGCATTAAACCGCCCTTTGAGAACTTTTAAATTTGTTAAGATTAATGCAATAAAGAGTAAATAAATAAAATAATAAAAATATCTCCTAGTTATCACCAGAAACAATCGTGTAGAACAGGAGGGAGCAACCATGCGTCCCGCTGAATAATTTTATGCGGCCCGCCACGCGCTTAATTTATATTACAGATATTCTCCAGTTAATAGATTAAGTTGTATTCTAATGTTTTAAGTACTATTAAGAAGTGTGTTTTTGCCCGTTGCTAAAAAAAATTCAAAATTTGGATAGGTCCATTGCTAAAAAAATTTCAAAATTGTGATAGGCCCGTTGCTAAAAAATTTACAAAATTTGGATAGGCCCATTGCTACAAAAAATTCAAAATTTGGATAGGCCCGTTACTAAAAAAAGTTGCTCACCCCTGGTGTAGAATATATAGGACCATTAACAGTCGCGCAAACACAAACACACCTCTGTCATCGTCTCCTTCCCTAGTCGGACATAGATCGGAGGTAGGTTTATATGCAGTATCAACGACACGGGAAATTTCATCATCATCATCTCGATGCTTGGCAATCCACCACTGTGCGCTGCATGCGAAATTTCCTGCCACGCACAACTACTCTTTGGAATCAGCTGTCACCAGCGGTGTTTCCGAACCGTAACGACTTAGGGACCGACAAGAAAAGAGCTTACACCTTTCTTAAAGGCCGGCAGCGCATTTGCTACTCCTCTGGTGTTGCGGATGTTGATGGGCGACGGTGATCACTTATCATCGGGTGGGCTGCATGCAACATTTTGTGAAATATACGAGTATTGTTCCTCGGCCGAGAGTCGGAACCCAGGAACCACACCATAACAGCCACGTACTAACAACTACGCTACACACACGGCTGTCGCCAGGTTCGGTCCGATCACACAGAACGCCACAAAGATCTTGATATATTTACATCCATCAATAAATCATAAATTATCACACGTAGAACATACTAACAAGCACAATTAGGACTCCAACAGTCGTTAAACACCATCACGGTGACGAATAGTCACAATAACAAACAAACAAACAGAAGCCCGTGCGTGCGAGCTCCTCGCGTGAGGTGCGTGAACTGGGCAAGAGTTGGGTCAGTCCATTGTATATAGCGTGTGTATGTAGTGACGTCTGTACGTTCGTCGAGTGTATTTATATCGACCGCTTCATAAGCGAGTCCGGCTGCTGGTGAATCGACGGGACCGTGCGAGATGGAGACGCACGGCCACGGTAGCTCAGCGGCGGGGTGGGCAATTTCAATGTTCTCCTCTATTCTCTATGTTGGAAGAGTCGCGCTGCAGTTGATGATAGCCACCGCATGGATGGGACAGCTCTATCGGGGAAGAACCTAAAGGTAACGCTGCTGCTGTGTGGGGAGGCATTCCATCTCAGCCCTCAGAGAAGACAACCATCCAAACAACAACACCCATTAAAACACCGTACGAAACACAGAAACGATATGATGATAAATGTATTTCCCGTGTATTCTTTCTAAACATGGCCCCTGTAGACGTTGCGCGTTGCGAGGCGTTAACAGATAATTAGACTCCTTATTTTTTTTTTAAACATAAGCAATGCTATTATAAATTCTAATATTCCGGTCAACCAATCCAACTGACAATGCTTGTGCTAGGAGATGGTCCACGACAATAGTCTAATGGTGGATTCGAACCTACGACCTTAAGTTTCGCAGACCGTACCCTAAACCATTAGTCTATTGACGCTTTAATTTGGATTTGTTCTAAGATGAAGATGCCATTTTTATAATACCAAGGTGACAAACGAGCACACGTTCCACCTGATACGTAAGTAGTGACTGCGGCCCATGACATCTACATACATCCATGCTCAACAAATTGAAGGCCGGCGATGCATTTGCGACATGTTGCGTGCCATGGACATCATGGGCGGCGGTGATCACTCACCATCGGATGGGCTGCATGCTTGCATGCTCGTTTGCCGCCTATACTAAAAAAAAATATAGCTCGTAGGACTGATAGGGAGAGAAGGAAGGAGTGCCAAACTCAGACTGGCAGTCGATGTGTAGGTAGACCTATTTGGGGGAAGTCGATGAATGAAAGTGGCGCCCGATCGTAATCTGTGACAATCTACCGGGGAAACCTATGGTCGGCAGTGGACTATAGATAGGATGTGATGATGAAATGTACATGCCTAAGGACTGAGATGGAATCCGGTCTCCGTACCACTGTACGAAGCACAGCGGCATTATTATCGCAGTCAGAAACTAGCTGAAACGTGACTCTACCTACTATCTATACTTTGATATTCATAAGAGTTAAAAATAAACCATAATTCATTTTAAACGATTGCATTGACTTGAAAGTCACCAGGTCACCCATACTGATACCAGTAACAATCGACTCGTGATCAAACGTTTCATTTGCCAGTTTTTTGCCAATCGTCCGCTGGCAAATGACGTCACTGGCGAACAAGCCCGTCGTATAATTACATCTATATACAACATGACTCAAACCTCGCGAACATTTGGACGTTTCTAGGTCTACGTAGACTGTAATAATGGCGCTCAAACTGTTGAGAACAGATTACATGGTGAAGTCACATTACAGCTGGTTCTTAATTTCAACATGTATGTATGTTTTGACTCAAACGCGGTACGTATTCTACCAATGTATAATAGCAGCATATTACTTCTGTGTTTCGTCTGGTGAGTCACCCGGAGAGCTTTATTTACTGGTGACGTGGCATTCCATCTCAGTCCTCAAGGGAGACAATGCATCTATATTATGATTCCTAGTCAAGGATGAATGTAGATGTCATGGGCCGCAGGAATCACTTGCCATCAGGTGAACTGTGTGCTCGTTTGTTACTCTCAATGTAATAAAAAAAAGCAATAGTATTTCGTAGGCGAGTCGAGAGATCCGTCCGATGTAATGCACATACAATAACATCAAATGAAAGTTCAAATGCAGTATATCAAGGATAAAGGCCATACACACCCCAACCCGAAAACAAACAAATATTTTTCCTCGCTTTAGAATCGAACTCGGAACCTGCGGCGCGGAAGCCGGGTACTCTAAACACTCTGCGTGTGACCTGATATATATACCACTCGGGTGGCAAGTAGAACATCGTCGCTCAGACAGTTTGAGAACCTGTCAATTATCATCACCAGCGATGTATCGCAATTCACATTAATTGAACACGTCCCCTCTTAACCCAAATATACAGTAACGTTGCTTGGTGCCATTTATATCTTCAATTGTAACTAGAATTACATTGAGATGTACCCATATAGATGATTTACGTTTAACGGTGGCAGAGCCACGACGCCGCATTTCGTTCCTAGCAGCAGCATCAATAGGTCGGCATATCGATCATATCGCTAAAATAAGCCGTCGACCGATTTATGTTACACACGCGTATCGTTTTGTATCGCACACAGTGACCGCTATCAAAACTAGTTAGTATATCTAGCCATTCGCTTGATGGTTTCGGTTTCAAACCTGAGTCAGATATTCGTTTAGGATGAATAGCAAAGACGTATTTATTAATATATTACTGACAGAGCAGACTCCAGGGGTACTTGTTTGCCCAAAAACAAATGAGCACACAGTTCTGTGATGATATTTGATTATCACTTTCATTCCTAATAACGTATCATAATGTGTATAACAGTGGTAGAGCTAGGATGCTGTTTGTTTCTAGCTGCAGAATGCATGGGTCAGCTCGACCGGGGAAGGACCACGCCCTCACACACAGAATACCGGCGGGAAATAGCAGCATGACGCTGCTGTGTTTCATCTGGTGAGTGTAAGGTTCTGGTGTCGAGGCTCTGCATCTCAGTCCTCAAGGGTGACAACGCATCAGCGTTATGATTCCTTGTCAAGGATGAATGTAGATGCCACGGGCCACAGGAATCACTTGTCATCGGAACTGTGTGCTCGTTTGTTACTCTCAATGTAAAATGAAGTAAGATGGAATGCCTCGTCACCGATAATAAAGGTGTCTGGGGACCCCTACACTGATGCTATTACTTCATGCAGGTATTCTGTGATTGCCCTTCTCTCATATTAAGCCCACAAACATGGTCAGAATAATAACAATAATGCACTGGTAGCTTTAACCGAAGAAGAGGATCGGGCAGAAGAAGCTGCACATTGGTTAGGGATGACCGATTCATTCTACATCGATATTTAATGTACCACTACAACATTTAATATTTTCGGCATAATGTTTTTAAATCATCCGATATAAGTTGTATTGTTACACCGGAATGTAAGTTTATTTTTCTGTTCCGAGTTAATTTATGTCGATTTCCACTTCTTTACATCTCTCACATATACCATGCGTGGAGTTGCGTTCAATACTAATGCGAAATTGAGTTTGGTTGGATGAATCTTTCGAATCTAAACCAACGGGGCATTGAAAATATTTTTAAATGTTGAGTAGAAGTTGTAAACAACAGGGGAGAATTCATTATTGATTAATTAGTCGTTATTTTTTATGCGAAAACTGAACTTAATAATTTTAAACGTCGGAAACATAGTTGCCAACCTATTGTTTTTCGACCGTTTTGACCTTTCCATGAATCATAACTTCCCAAACCATTGTGGCAGCAGTGTAGTTCATATCGAGGCTGTCCGTTAAGAATACCCGCATAGATAGTGAGTTATCTTATAAACAACTAGTAAATAATCGGCTTCGGAGAATAGACGGCGCGGATTCTCGGTACGGTGTGACGCAACGTTTGCTATTAATAGACGCTTCATCACAGACACGATTGCCGCTGCGTTGTTTTTCAAGTGTGGTAGAGACACACTGTTGTTTGTACCTATCTGCAGCACGGACATGGAGAGTCTCTATACTGTCCCGGTACATGCTGCAGATAGATACAAACTACAGCGTATCCGTGTGAAATTGTAGTACAACGCTGGTGTGTGACGAGTGGTCACACAATTAAGGGCCAACTGCTTGACATCGTAGTGAACCATCTCCCAGCATTTAAGCTTAATTGTAGCACTGCTAGCATTATTTGTAAAAAAAAGAGACGTCACACACAATGATTTGTTGTGTTGTATGTATGTATATATTATTTATTTATTTAAGCTTCATATACAGTTATGTATAAAGGCGGACTTATTGCTTTAGGCATTCTATACCAGTCAACCTTAGGGCAATGAAGAGATGTAAATGAGGTAGGCGTATGCTTAAAGAACTTGTCGATAAAATATACATACATATATATGAAGTATATATATATGCCTATCTGTTGAGAAATTGCTCCCTTAAACGCGTAACGATTTGTAGCCACCCTGACTTCAGGAGGATTACGTTACATGTGTGTCTTATTGTTGTCTAGGTATTCCGTCTTAGTCACCAATTAGGCTGAAATTTACAAAGCGCACTTAGACTTTACTTCGACTCAGCTTACGAGTTAAGTAGTCTATGAAATATATAGTCATATCCTCAGCTTATGCTTAGCATAGCCAAAGTTATCAAAATCTTTGGCATACCGAATACTTACACGCTCCTAGTAATATTTTAAGATGCTCTAAAACTAATTGTAAAGAAAGTTTTAAATATTTCAAATGCAAAGTTCAAGTACGCTTTATAAATCTCAACCCGGTTTTCAACCCGGTGAAACTGTAAAAGCCCTGGGGCTAACAGCGGCCATCAGCCCGAAAAAAAAAATCAGCCTTAGTGACGACGTAGCCGCATTATGAATCCTTATCGACTACGTGGAGGCCAAAGGAATCACTTACCAAGTGAATTCGTTTATCAGCCACGATTGACTCGAATCCGACCGTGGTGGAGATCGTGTGAGGGATTAAGTTATAATTTATTGATTGATTCCTGCGGCCCACGACATCTGCATACGTCCTTGACAATTAATCATAATGCAGATGCGTCTACACCCTTGAGGACTGTAGTTGGAATGCCTCGTTACCAGTAATAAAGGTCTGTAGGGATCTACACTCGCCAGACGAAACACAGCACAGCGTTATGCTGCTACTTCGCGCTGGTATTCATTCTGAGAGGGCGCGATCCTACTCCGATCGAGCTGACCGATAACAATCTGCAGTTAGAAACGAACTGCAATTTAGCTCTACTGTAAAGTTATTCTCTTAGTAAAGTTATTAATATTCATTACAGCATCCCGCGCGACTCGATCATCTACACATCTGCATCGAGTGCAGGACTGGCAACGCAACACTCTCTAAATATATATTACGAGATAAATAACATTCACAATGACAATGTTTATATTTGCCGGACGAAACTCACCCGTGCGGGGACTGTCGCCTTGATCTTGCGACGTATAGCGTCTTAGTTTCATGTTTTTATTTTTTTTATTTAATCCCCCCAAAACATACAGTTATTTGATGTAATCTAAATAAATAAAACTTTAATGCTATTCTTGGTAAGCCTCGAGAATGGCTGGACTTTGGATTTGTTTATTGTTTTTTTTTTAAATGTCGTTGTAGTACGGATTAGGTTAATGTGGAAATTAAGAGGAAGATGGATGGAAAATGGAAGAGTTAAGGAAAATTGGTAAATTCGGGAAAGACTGAAGGTGCTTTTTTCTATATGATTTTATTCTATAAATTTAATGAAATTTGGACAGGACAACTGCCGTCTATATATATATATAAACAGGAATATATCCGGACATCTGGAAACAGGCCGGAATAGTGCCGATATATAAAAAAGGGACCGTAGTAATATAATTAATTATCGGCCTATTTCACTAATTTCGGTTTTACCAAAAATGTTAGAGGTCATGTTGCGTCCGACTTTTGTATGACATGTCCACCGATTACTATCCGACTCACAATATGGGTTCACTACGGCTAGATCTACTGCTGCCAACTTAAGCAATTTTGTAACCTTTCTTTCAGAATCAATTGACTCGCACGTTCAGGTAGACACAGTATATACAGATTACTCCAAGGTCTTCACAAAGTTAATCACTCACTACTTGTGGAAAAACTGGCTAACTTTCGTTTCGGAGGGAGTGTACTGTCTTGGCTTTGATTGTATGATGTGGATAGATTATCATTTGTAGTGGTTAAAGGGCATGCTTCATGGCCTTACCGGTCTACATCATGTGTACCCCAGGGTTCTGTACTGGTGCCTTTTTTGTTTAATATTTATATTAACGATGTCCTAGAATGTATCCATGGGTCGAATTGTTATATCTTTGCTGACGACCTAAAGATTACGAAAGAAATATCGGCTTGTGATAGTAAGGCTCTTCAAGAGGACTTGGATAGGTTAGCTGATTGGTCTCTGAACCCTTAGAAATGCTCTTTTATAAGATTTTCACGTGATCGCAATTCTATCCAATCTGAACTGTCCACTAACTGAACAAGAAGTAGTTCGTGACCTAGGTGTTACATTCGATACCAAATTGAGTTTCAATCAGCATTTTAAAAACATATGTAAATCAGTAAGTTGGGCTTTGTGTTTAGAAATTGCAAAGATTTCAAAAACTTAAGAACTAAAAATCTTTTGTTCATTGCACTCGTGAGAAGCAAGCTTGAATATTGGTCAGTTGTATGGAACCCAAACTATCAGGTTCACACAGACCGTATCGAGTCTATACAAAGACGATTCACTTATATCTACTTTAATGGACCAAATATAAGATTTCCGTACTCTGAACTTAACGAGTCCTTAACCTTATGAAGTTATCCGATAGGCGCACTTTACAGGACATGTTATTTTTATTCAAGCTATTAAACAATCTATCGGATAATTCTGATCTGCTTAGTCGTTTTTCGTTTGATGTTCCAACTCGCTGGCCACGCCAAAATCTGGGCCATTATTCCTTGGTTCCGAGGTTGTGCAGACTGCTGCAGTATTTCATAAACAAAGATAACTCCATGGTTATATTTCGTGATAAATTACCATTGTTTAAATCTAAAATCGTCTGGGTATTTAATCCCAGTGCAATCGCAGATGTCTAATATTTTGTTTTGTTTTACCATATCATAGACAATTACATATTCATATAATCATTTTTGTTGTCAATATTGTGAGAATTGTCAATTTATAGTCCTTACACAACTAGTTTAACTTTAGAGGTTAACTTAGTATATTTTTTTTCTATTCTCTAGTTTAAAATTGCACTGTAGTTTTGTAATTTGTTTTTATATAATTATTTATGCAATAAATAAATAAATATAGCTATATGTAAAATATTTCTGTCTGTTTGGATTATAAATAAAAATAAACCTAATAAGTTTATATAATAAAAGAAACAAGTATATTGTAAATAAGAACACATTCGTCACGTAAGGAAAATTAAACTAAACCTTTTTAGTAGTATAGCCACGCTGCAGTTTCTTCCCGGCTGCGGCATATGGGGCAACAACGTGACGTGGCGTGCCCCCACAGAATACCAGTGTCAAATGAGGCCGGGGAACTCCCCCATTTACGTCACGTCTAGAAACTAGCTGCCGCATGGCACTAAAGCGGTGTAGGCTCCGCTGTCACTAATTATATTACTATTAAATAATTGTATGTAATTGTAGAGAGGCATGGTAGGTCAGCGTGTAACCGATCGCTTTCAATTGACGGCACGCGGTAGCAAACCGAGTTCGTTCCCCGGTGCCGGCACCAAGGAATATGGCATAATACAAAGTTAATGGCAATTTAAAATGCCGATTTATCACGTGCTCGGCGGTGAAGGGAAACCTGGATGTTTCAGAAATAAATTTAAATATATATATTAGCAATACTAGTATTCCGGTTAACTTCTCCAACTAAGCTGAAAAAGCTAGTGCTAACTTATCCAGTTACACTTATCCAGGTGAGATGCTTGCTCGTTTGCCACCTATTTTATAAAATAAAAATAAACATTTAAGTAATTGACGCGTACAACTCTTCGCGAGACAACGACCTTGGTCAATGGGTACTCGTACATCTGGTGTACATATGTTGCCGTCGAAAACTTAACCAGGGAGATAGTTAAGCTATTCTCAATTTAATAAACCTGTCAGGACTTTTAAAAATCAATAGTACACGCAATAGCAGTAGAAAAAAACTAATTGTGTCTCGAAGAGCATCAATTACTGGCGACCGGGCATTCTATCTTAGTACTGGAGTGATGGAGCCGCGTCCACAGCATGATTCCTTATCGAGGAATGTAATGTTGTGGGCGTCAAGCGGCACAAACCACCAATAAAATTTAAAAAAAAACTAGTGTCCGTGTGTGCGTGTACTCACCGTCCATGCTGCGCGAGGAGAGGTTCCGTCTGGAGAGAGTGCGCGCGAAGTGAGGCGGCGCGCGTTGCGGCGGTGCGGCGCGGGACTCATAGTGCGTGCGCCCGCTGTAACGGAACCGCGAGCCCAGACGCGGGAACAGAGTGCCGCGCTGCGCGGGCTCCGGACTCATCAGCCTGAGGGATCATGCATCGGTTTCACGGATTATTATAATTTATATTCTATTCAAATAAATAATAATTATAATGAAAACAAATCACAAAAAGAAAAATTTAATAAGTACATTTAGTAACAAGGCTGTCTAAATTGGTACAGAGCGATCCCTTCCAGACAAATTCATTCATTCAGGGTATTGTTTCTCAACCATTCTCATATCGCGGTACCCATGAAAAGGGCAAAAAGGCAAGTACAAACCCTTGCGACTCCTTCACTATAAAATTATAATAACGTTCTATATATTAACTAGCAGTGCCCGCGGCTTCGTTCACGTACACTACACACTACAGGATGGATAGGTATGTCTTTTTAGAACATTTAAAGGGGAACAACTCCGTCATACATGATTATTGCGCAACTTTAACGCAGCGCACACGCAACGGAAGTTCTCAAAATGAATTTTTTTTTTGCAACATTTTCCATTCAAACTCCGCACCTTTTAGTCGTAGCGTGATATTGTATAGTCTATATCGTTCCTTGATGAATGGATTATACAAAACAAAAAGGAATTTATCAATTCGAACCAATAGTTCCTGAGATTAGCGCGTTCAACCAAACAAACTCTATCACTATCTCTCTCATATTTATAGTATTAGTATATAGTTCATTTATATGTTTAAACTTGAGACTCCACCGGGCAGGTCTAATTATATCGCAGCAGTAGGTTCTTAGATCAAATAGTAAATGTATTAAAAACACATATCTCAACATCGCAGCTGATCACAAATAACGCTTTGAGGCCGATTTGAGCCTCTTAGATCGAGTCTAGGTCTAGGCGAGGTTGCATGCATGCATGAATCTGTCAAATGATCCAATGAAATTCATTCCTTTAATGTACGAATATTTTGTGTAGAGAGATTGCTTTGAAGGAACAATTAATTTAATGGACAATGGAACGCGATGTGTATATAATAAAATATAAAAACAAAGTAATACGTAAATAAACTAAACGAATACATCGTTATATAAAAATAAAATAACAGAATTTTTAAATAAATTATGTTTATATATACATATATATATATATATATATATATATATATATATATATATAAAGAGTCAATAGCCTAATGGTTTAGGGCACGGTCTGCGAAACTTAATATCGTAGGTTCGAATCCACCGTTCGACTATTGTCTTGAACCGTCTCCTAGCACTAGCATTTGAGCATTTGAGTGGTTAACCGGAATATTAGTAATATTCATAGTATTGCTACTATTAAAAAAATACATAAGTTATCATTGTAATTTCTTTTTTTTGTGTATAATTTCATACTGTTGGTCTTTTGACCTCTACAGCTTCAACGGAACAGACTCGCGAGCGGGGGGCCCGCTGAGCAAGTAAACATTATATCTAATACTAGAATAACTTTTATAAGGAATCAACTTGTGTGCTATTTCAGCTAACCCTCGAACTCCAAAGAGAAATATTCAAGGCCACCAGCCCTGTGAATAAAAAGCTTGAGCTAGTCGACAGAGCAAAACATACCCAACTATAGGTCCACAACGGTTAAGCAATAAACGTGATGTATCCAGTAAGACTTGTTGTTCACCTGAAGAATGTATGGTGTTCGACGCAAGTCTTCCACAGCTTCTTGGCCGCACGGTGGTTGGCGAGCTTGAAGCCGACGGTGGACTCGAACTGCTCGAACTCCCCGGGGCGCAGCTTCACGTAGAAGTTGTGACGCTTGTAGCTGATCTTCAGGATCTTGGGCCATGCGAAACGGTTGATGCGCAGTCTGCAGAACAAATTGTTGTTAGACATTGAGATTTTTTATTTATTTATGTTTAAATTATTGATTAAATCTTGAAAGAAATCCCTTATCAATCAGCGTCATCACAATCACGACAGCCTGCCTGTCAATAGTCCACTGTTGAACGTATGCCTTACCGAGGGACTGCCACAAAGCGCCTCAACCTCCTCAGCAACCTGTATTCGTGGACTCAATCGTGGTCGCTCTTCATCTAGTGGGATCCCTCCTACACTGCGATGGCCAATTGCCACCGAGAAGCAATGTTCTCACCTACTACTACGACTATCTACTATATGTATATATATATATATATATATATATATGTATATATATATATAATTAAAATAATATACGTGTTCCAAATTCAAAATAATTAAAAAGTTGAAAAAAAAGAAAAGTTTTTATGTAACAGTATTTATGGCCAGACTAGTTAAATATACCTAAACCGATCATAATACCAACCTACATAACATAATTGCCGCTCGAGACCCCATATTCTCCCCCCATCCGTTTCCGATACTAGGAACTATAAAATATGTAAAAATTTAAATAACCATCCCTAGCACAAGTATCTAAAACCTCAGTGGGGTTGGTAAGAGAACAACACTTACTTCTCCCTGTGCACCAGCAGTCCAGACGAACACACGCCAAGTGTTATGTCAACATTCTCGGAGTCCTTGGCGGCGTGCAGGTCCACTCCGTACATGGCCAGCTTCTTGGCGTTCTCCAGGTAGTTGAGCTCGGCTTCGGCTGGCGTTTGTCCTCTGTGAGAGGAAAAATGGAATTAAGACGGACGACGATCAGGTCAACCTTACGCACGCGTCCACCTTATATTAATACCATCACAATCACCACCAACACTGCACACAAATCACCAGATGGTGATAACTGCGGCCTGTTATGCCTAGCATGCGAAATCGCTGACCTTTGCATTTGACTGGAATAGATCCAATTCCCACACGAAAAGATGACCCCAAGTCTAGCGGCTTCAACGTGATACAAATCGTTTCGGTCCCAAGATCCATACATGCGACACGTGTACCGAGTTTCCTAAGTGATCGATTCCTGCGGTAGATGACATCTACTTTCATCCTTGACAAGGAATCACAATACGGATGCGTTGTCAGCCTTGAGGACTGAGATGGAACGCCTCGTCACCAGTAATAAAGGTCTCCGGTATCCCTTCACTCACCTACATACACGCAACTACATAGAAATTATCTCCTACAATTCCATACCGGTGAGTTCGATATAGCTCTATGACTTTCTCTTCCAGTTCGGGAGTGCAAGAGCTAGGAGGCACCAGTTTCAGCTGCTTGCATAAACCAGCTCCAGACTGCGAGTCTTCGTAGTCTCCAAGTTCTGATTGCAGCAGGTAGCTGGCGAGCAGGGCATGGGTCACCGCCGAGCAGGGTAGGCGACCTAGGAAGAAACGTGAGATTTTGGTGAATAAGATTTATTTGGCTAAGATTTTTTTGTGTTATTGATATTGTAGCTTTTTAAAAAATAGTTGAGCTACTACAGCTTTTAACTTTCAAACAATTTTCTCTGAATTTGACCTTACGAGCCGCATAAAGAAACAATTTACTTTAATTTTACGGTACGGGCAGAATGAATAAACAATCTTTCATGTTTTACCTTACCTGTAGTGCATAAATAAACATTTTTCTTTAATTAACAGCTTAACAGTAGCATAAAAGATCGATTTTCTGATGAACCCTCGTATGTGGTTGCCTCCACGAGCTTCGATTATTCTTGCTTACCTTCTAGCAAATCCCTCCTAACGGCCAGCACGAGCTGGTACCTGGTGAGCTCCTCCTGCAGCTGCGCAGGCTCCGGCGGGTAGAACTTCACCGCGAACCGGATGTCCCACGGCTCTCCTGTTGAAGAGACATCTACTTGTCACATAAAAAGAAACTTTACATAAAAATATAAACATCTTTGATGATAAAACATATTAACAAAGGACATGCGCCATTTTCTGCCCAGCCACTCGTGCTCTCAAGGACATTAATGAAATAACTATAGAAAAAAACATTTCATTTTTACATACTTGTCATCAAAGTCTTCATTGAATTAGGTCTGTGTCATAAAGTATAGTAATATAAATAATATTTAAGCTGATGATGGTGTCAAAGCGTCAGTGTATTGACAGCAAAATCATATGATATAACCTAAAATTCTCTGTATCCATATGAACAATATTGATTTGAATTTGTTTATAATAAAAGGGATATATAGTGTGTTATTTAAACTTAATTTAATTACTGTCCTTGAACTTCGTTTATGGAGAGTGGCCCATGACCTTTTCTACTCAAAACTACCGTTGTTATCAATACAAGATAACGATATTATATAGAATATATTTATATGCTAAAGTCATATTACAACTTTTTTTTTGTTGCTGTCCGATTGGGTCGACTACCAGATAAGACTATTTAGCTCTTATTTATTTTTATATTTATATATATCAAAAGTGGCATACGACATATGGCACCTGATGGTACGTAATCACCGCCGCCCATGAACATCCGAAACACAAGAGGAGCCGCACATGCGTTGCCAACATTTCTTATGAGCAGATTTACACTGCAGTGCACGGAAGACCGGATTCTTAATACGACTAACAGTGCCTAATTGCAGCCAACGAAGCATTCCATCTTAATTGTCAGGGATAGAGGGGTACATTGGCAAATGTATGTACGTGCGCCTTGACTCATTGTTAAGCGCATGTAGATATTATAGGCAGCAGCATCACTTACCATCCCATACCATAGTGAGCTGTGTGTTCATTTATCACCCCGTATAACAGTGTCAATAACGCATATTGATATAATTCCACCTACTCTAATCCTATATGAGCCGGGCATGGCATATGCATCTAACGTTTAACACCGCACGCGTCACGCACTTTAGGATTGACATATATTTTTATTTGTCAATCGATTCGAAAGAAACAATCAAATTTATCTCAATACAACAGTTGATAAGCGTTCAGTGCACATACGAATAGACAAAAAGTGTGTTTACGAATTTATTTATTTGTATGGATAAGATTGACTGACATCAATTCAACGTTAGTTATGCAGCTATTTTCTTTTACAAACGTAAAGAAGAAGTTATATTGTTCATTAGTAAAAACCGCGCCGTTTTCACGGACGTTTTTTAATTCTTTATATATATTTTTAAATGTATATAATATATAAAGATGCACACTACAGAAATAATTGTAACAATAAATTCGTTGTTGATAACTATATAAGAAATACATGAACTCTCTCACTCCTGAACTGTGAATAAAACTTGCATCTTAGAAATCAGTGCCCTTTCCCAGTTTTTTTTTTCAAGATATTCACAAAAAATTAAACAGTAACTTTCTTAAGTAACACAAATAATAAAAAGAAGTTATTAAATACGGAATAAAAACAACGGAATGTAAGGATATCCTTATGCCTTAATATATATATATATATATATATATATATATATATGCATGCCTCATTTAAAGTTCTATTCAAAGTTCAGTTACTATGTTTTTGATCTTTTTTAATGCAATTATTGCAAGGGTGATTCCTGACACCCACATCTGTCCTCTATATGAAATCATAACGCAGATGCGTTGTGGACCACTGAGGACTAAGGTGCAATGCCTCGTGGTCACCAGTAATAAAGCTCTCCATATCCCTACTCATCAGACGAAACACAGCAGCGTGATGAACTATTCAGATACATCTAAACGACTAATATGTCAGTATATATGAGCCATGTAGAAACGTTCATCTTATCATGTTATTGACAAAAGAACGGTGAAGAAATAATGTACACTTACGTTTGATCAGCTTAGAGACGCGTTTCTCCAGATCTATCCAGACGCGTGGATCCCCACGGTCCTCGTACAGTAGACCGAAGTAGTCCTTCTCCACCAGGTTGAGGCTGTCGCATACCTTAGCTAACAGCTCGTGACCGCGGATCTTCCTCTGGAATCGTGACATGTTACTGGTTAGTGATTATAATCTCTTGTAGTAATTTGTCATCAGATCTGTTTATGTAGTGGTTACAACCCAGGCGGCACACAAAAGACACTCTTTATCAAAATACTGTCCAATGTCCCAACAACCAACCAGTAGACTGTTAAAGTAGGTTGTAAAAGGCTTCATAACACTATAAGCTAAATAATAATATTATTAAGGGAAGGGGAGGGGCTTTTCCGAACAGTGAGCTGTTAGCGAAAGGCATCAACAACACTATAATAATCGAAATAATAATAATATTAAGGGAAGGGGAGGGGGATTGTCCTAACAGTGAGCTGTTAGCGAAAGGCATCAACAACACTATAATAATCGAAATAATAATAATATTAAGGGAAGGGGAGCGGGATTGTCCTAACAGTGAGCTGTTAGCGAAAGGCATCAACAACACTATAATAATCGAAATAATAATAATATTAAGGGAAGGGGAGTGGGATTGTCCTAACAGTGAGCTGTTAGCGAAAGGCATCAACAACACTATAATAATCGAAATAATAATAATATTAAGGGAAGGGGAGCGGGATTGTCCTAACAGTGAGCTGTTAGGGAAAGGCAGGAGACTCCTTCCACCGTCTCCTCTCCCGAATAGTGTAAATAAACAGTAGTGATAAGTACCGGGAATTCAATTACTACTAAGGTAGTATAGCATGTTCATTCTCAAGGCTATCTTGGTATTATCCTGAGGATGGATGGAAGACACGTGTCACGGATCATTGCCGCAGCGACCCCGTGCCATCGCATGAACTGCTTAACTGTCTTTTTATGTAAACAGACTAGCAACCACCAGCTGTGAAGTGACGCGCGTAAGATTGCAGAGTGGAGTGAAACTATAGTAATCATTTTATGTAAACAAAAACACTTAATCTATGAATATGCGTTGGCAGAAGCATTTTATTTGTTGTATTGAGGGTGACAAACGAGCACACAATTCACCAGATAGTAAGTTAGTCCTGCAGCCACATTCATCCCCGATAAGAAATTATAAGGTGCGTTGTCACATGGAAGGAGTAAGATGGAATGGTTCATGACCAGTGATAAAAGATCCCCATGTTACAGACTCACCGGACGATACACAGCAGCGCTACGCTGCCATTTTACACCGGTATTTTCTGAGAACGTGCTCTTTCCCCGATCTATCCGAAAAAACTGCAGCGTGGCTTTACCATATTAGTATTTTTCTTCGTTAGCTTAAAAGTAATTGTACGTAATAGAATATGACAGTTCACTCACATCAACATCCAGCTCCATCTTAGAGCCGTCGAGGAGCTCCACGTTCGCCCTGGTGGTGTTCCCGGTGGGCCTGCGCCGTGGTGAGGCCTCCTTGCCCTTGGCCTTCGACTTCCCATCTTCCTTGGCATCCTTGGCTTCCTTAGCCACACCCTCCGGCATTATGCCGCACTTCCTTCAGCACCTGGAATAAAGAATATCGCGTTTAAATATATATCGCATACGTTTTGAATGTGCTGTAATAAAATTACTTGGCGCAAACAGCAGCAAACAGTTCAACTGAAGTAATTACATCCTCAATAAGGAATCACATTGCAGATTCATTATCACTCCTGAGGTCCCAATAACTAAGTGTTCCATTCCATCACTTACCAAGCATAACCGCAGTAACTAAAAGCTAAAAGCTATTTAAGCTACAATACATGCGAAAATAGCAGTTAAAACGTTATCTTGACCCAGTCTTGCTGACCTATTTTTATTGTATTGAGAGTTACAAACGAACAAGCAGTTCACAGTGATTTGGGGTCGTAATACAAATGTTTTTCCACATCTGAAGAGTCTCCGGATGCCTACACTAATCGAAACACGGCAGCGTCATGCTACTATTCCCGCTAGTTTGCTATGAGAGAGTGGCTCTACATTCTTGCTACAACTAAAGAAACAAGCTGCAAGTTGTATATGTCATGGACAGGCAGACTGTGTTCAGTATGAAAAACATTTTAACATTTAAATTCTTTCCGTCGTAAATTTAAATAATTAACACAAGGCAAAGAAACCAACACAGTTAAGGGTTTCATGTCGAAATTTACTTAAAAATTAATTTACAAAACGCAAAGTTGAACACTTAAAATCCAGGTCAGGTATAAAAATCTTCGTGGAAGTGGGAAAGCCGTAATTTTATTCATTTCATAATCCATTCCGCGTTTAAATTGCAAAGACACGCAAAAGTGACTCGTAGAGACCGTAATGGATTCCAAACAAAGGTTCAATGTAATTAGTCAGGGTTTTATGAACGCTTTAGTGTAACGGTCCAGAAGCATTAAGAATTTGGTCTATTAACCTGGTTGTATAAGTAAATACTTTGAAGCAATTGCTTATTAAAAGTTCTAATTATATTATAGCGTAAGAGCTAGCAACGTCGCAAAAAAGTGTATATTAAGCGTCTAGTTTTTAATATTTCCTTTCTTATTTCATTTCTTCATTTTTTTTTATTAATTTCATTAAAGTTAGGATCGCAGTACGTGCGCAGAAGTTAGATCATTATCCTCCCCGGCGTATGGCTAGACTTCAATAAGGTAAAATTGAGAATTTTAAAAATGTTTTTACTTTTTATATGTCTTATTACTTATACTAATATAGTAGCCAGACAGTTGTGTTGTTGCTAACATCGTCCTAGGTACCATTTAAATACTTAAAAAATATATATTACCTAATCATTATAAAGAGCAATAATTTTTGATGCTATCTATAGCCAGCTATCTCTGTCGTCTGCGACCAACGAAATATTTGCCGCAATATTTTTCTATTCTCAAAATCTTGTTCGAAAACTTTACTAGCTCTCGTACTGTACTATCTATGATTGATTTTTTTTTCTGAGACGTTATACTATATCGATCTGTGGAGAAATTGTGATAGTTTCTCGTCTTGCCCCGTAACTGTCATTAAAGTCAAGTAAAGAGAAAACCTAAAAGACTATCTAATATTAGGTACGACGACGATATAAGACGATGGTAGAGTCAAGCTGCAAATTGTATCTAGTTGCCGCATGAATGAGTCAACCACGGTCGAAGGACCACGCTCACAAAATGCGTGAAATATCAGCATAGCGCTGCTGTGTTTCGTATGGTGAAAGAAATGATTGAATGATGATTTGAATGAACTGGGAGCGAGGTATTCTATTTCAGCCCTCAGAGTTGACAGCTATAAAGTATGCTGTCAGTACACAGACACCCTAAGTAAAATAAAAATATGCGAGTATAGTAAAAGAATACAAAAGTATTAGGTACCACGGGACTCGTTGTCATCCGTGGGGGAAACAATTTGTGTGTTCAACTTTAACTTAACTAATAACTGGCATAAATAAAGAATTGTTAGGAAACTTGAGGAGGTGTCTACCACGGCAACATCATCTGGTTATCACCAGACGATGTCATCGTACGACTTATAACATTGTAACAGAGATCGTTCAACTTCACCTTCGCTTATCCGATGAAGCGTACGCGATAAGTTCGAAAGAAGGTTTAACTTCAATGATTATTTTCATATTCGCCTTGCCTTTACGTATTAGAAGTAGGCACATTTGGCAAGATACATGTTCATCTTCTATAACAAGCGAAAAGTCTATGTCATTAGGGCATCAGACATCCGAACCGTCGTGTCCTTGACACAGTCCTTAAAAGCAAACGGTATCAAAATAACTGCTTTACAATGTGCATAAAGATTTTTGTTTGAGAGTCGGTTAAAGAGTTACCTCTGCATAAATTTATTATTACGCTAAAAACTTGGTTACTGAAAACAAAATTACACTGTTAACGAATTCATAAGCTATGGACAACTTTATTTCTTAAATACTACCCTTACAGAAATATACAACATACCGCGAGTGTTAAAACATTTATGAATAAGCGCTCTTCTAAAAGGCCGGTACGCGAACACTACTTAAATACGTATGATGCTAATTGATATGGTAAATTACTCTTGTCATTGTTTGTTATATGCTTAATTATGTTTATTATGTATTGCTTTTTATTTGTAAATATATATATTTATGTATGGTATGTTATCTTTATGTTTATTAGTAGAATTATCTCTAATTCATTATTATAATATGTATGTAGATATATATATTAAATTTTAAGTTTTAAAATATATATATTTCTTATTGACAATGTAGGCACTACACCTACCACAATGTCTCTCCACGTCACGGGATGACTGGTAGAGAATGCCTTGCGGCATTAAGTCCGCCCTTTAAATCCCTTTTTGTAAGGTGTGACCAATAAAGTTTAAATAAATGAATATAGAATAGCGTTAACAAAATGCATATACTATATTTCATTTGATTTGATATATTGAATTTTGCATTAACAATAGTGAGAAAAACTGAGTTAGAAATTACAAAACCTTTTTGACACTTATCATTGTGTCAGTTTCACCAATTAATGAATAATATTGTAATTACTTTGAAAGAACTTGATATATCAGATATTTAATCATTCCATTGATGTTATGTATTATTTTTAATTAGTATGTGTAATTAGCATGTAGCTGTGTAGATTAGGCTTTACAGAAATAACCTTTGCATAATTTGAAATATATACCATCCTATTTAATACCTTGTATATAATCGAATTAGGGATCCGCAACTTAGCCTTTTGCCTAATTACTAGGCTACGGATTGTTTGAAGGATATGAAATGCACACAACACAATATATCAACCGCTACAATGTCATAAGATTGTGGTATCGTGGGAACAACCTTGTTGCATTGTTAAACACAGTCGTGGGTTCGAAGCTGTCACGGTGTTTATGTTGGTTACATTGTTTGCACATTGTGATAATTATCTGTTGGACATTAATGTAATTACCGTAATTATGGGACTGTTTGTTTGTGCTAATTTGAACTATAACATACAAAATAGGTAAAGGGCGGTGTAAGTAATCCATTGTCTAGGTTAGTGTCTGAAAAGAGAATATGTTTCTGTATTTTCTTATAATATTAGAAGTCACAAACGAGCAGACAGTGATGGCTGCTGTCTTATGTCGACCATTCATCTTTTAAGTGGTCACCACTGCGGACCAAGATGGTATACCTTGTACAATCTATCATCAGTAAAAGGTGCGGTTTCTCTAACTGACAATTATACCGCTTCTTCACAACGGTATTACGTGAAGACCGATCGTACTGCAAAAGTTAAGGTAACGTTTTATCATAAATAAATATATACGGACCGGCGTATCAAGTTTACTAATAAACACCTTATCAATCGTTATCATGACTTATCAGATACAAAGTTCTTATCAAATATTGCAAATGCAATGCGCATACATCACTCATGCATAATTCTATAAACTAGCACTGCAAATATTTACTTTTTCAATCGATCGATTTAAAACCTACGTTATAATTGCAACTATGTCCTCCCGGTCAAGTTTGAACACGGAGATAGATACGTTCCGATTATTTCGAAATGACATGAACATCACACTATACTAGTATATTATTATAGTGCCTTCGTAATAAAGCCTATATATAAAGGAAAATAAGTTGGTAAATACAACTGACCACCACGAAAAGCAATATTGTCCCTCGGCTGTAAATCGTACCCAGGACACGCGATGCAGCGAGTTTTCTGACCATTAGGCTATTTAGCAGGTTTTGTTCAATGCTAGATTTATATTTTGAAGAAATAAAAATCTAGTAACGGTTTAAACATTACTAACGTTCCCGTCAATGACGTTTTAAGAAAATAATCGAATTGCGGATTCGAACCTACGTTACCTTTAAGTTTTTCAGACCGTACACTAAACCAACCTATCAACTTCTTCCTTAAATGCTTAGCTAATGAATTGTCCAGTGAGGACAATTTAGTTTTAATATTCATTTAAACTATAAATACATCCAAGATTGGTAAATCAGTGTATCTCTCTCTCTCCCTATCCACAGCCTCCTTCTGCGACATAGGTTGTTCGCAAAAGGCGACACCGGCGCTCCACGACCTCTCGTTTTCCACTTAAAGAGTGCTGGTAATGAGAGACGAGTGACCCACTACTGCGACGAGGTCTCGGCGCAGTTCAGCCCAACCTATGTAAGCTACAGTGTGGTCTGCATTGACCAGACGACTCAGGATCGTACAGTATGGCTCAGTGCCAGTGATAGACCGACGCGATGGTGATGATGATGTGAATAAGAATAAGTCCGTAGTTTACAAAAAGTTTCACACGCGAAGAATGTTAACTCTGAGAAACAAAAAGAAGAGTGTACACAGAAGCGCACTTAAGGCTGGTACCCATAAAAAGACCTAACAGTAGACCTGAGTGCAATCTAGGTCTGTAGACAACGTGTAGACACAAAGTAACTTAGCCTTTTGAGTACTCAAGCATGACGCCTTTTGCAGTCGTCGTAAAGAATAATTAAGGATCCCGTTTGAAGCAGGTTTTCCTTACTTGTTCGCGCAGGTGTAACAAACGGACAGAGATTTTTATATATTTTATTTATTGCATTTAGGGTGACATACGAGGACAAAGTTCACCTGTCGGTACGTGATCCTCGCGGTCTATGGCATTCACATTTACAGTCGATAAGGAATTATAAAGCAAATGAATTGTCACCGCTGATTTCTAAGATTGAATGCCTCGTATAAGGGTCTGTCACCAAACCAAACAGTGTGGTTCTTCCCCGATCAAGTCGACACACTCATGCTACAGCTAGAAATAAAATGCAACGTGTCTCTACCACTGTTCATAGGTATATATAAAATACATAATGCGTAAATAACAACTTTCTCTAATAACCAGCCTCCTCAGAGCTAACGGGGCCAGGCTCTAGTGCGCGACTAATGTTGGAAATGGGGTGACGAACGCGTGACGTAGCGGTTAGAGTACCTTTCTGATACGTCGCGGCCATGGTTTCGATTCCCATAGGACGAAATATATTTTTTATTTGTATTTCCTAATAAAAATTGAACTTAGAAAAATCCAAAATCTACTTATTTATTGCCTCTAAGGCGGAACAGAGTCCGCTGGGTCAGCTTGTAAATTATATAATTGATTGCAGTTTCACATATCACCATTTCTATCATATAAACATTACTATCAACTAACACCGCTACAATTGTTTAGACTTTCTCTAACATACTCTCTAGAGCTTTTGGGCTTTTGATCAGCACCGAGCATTATTCATTGCGGAATGTCGGACTTCAAATGTTTTCAATTTTTTTTTAATTCTTAGACGTTCAGGTTACCTCGTGAAGTCTTCCGTCACCGCCGATTACGTCATAAAGCAACTTTTATCTAAAATTACAATTAATTTTGAGTCCAACTCTGTTTGCTCGCGTATTGGATAGATTTTATAGAGGTTAAAGTTTAATACCGACATAGAATTTTCTCTAGGTTCAAGTTTTATAAAATTCTTAGCTGGTATCCTCAATCACTCTGGCCTCAAAGGCCCCATTCATCGGGTGTACCACGCGTTCGTCCGCAGGACGCGGTCCTAATTCGCACAATTGACGCCAGGAGCGCGGAGTCACGGACAAAGGCACACGCAATTTTCCCACTCATCGTTATTTTTGACATCTGACCTCAAGTTTCTTGGGACTATTTTTTTAAAATATCATGGGAGTTTAACTGTTCTGTGTCTATGATGTATGGGTATATGATATGTAAAATGCACGAATTTTTCTCCCAACAAATACAAAACTAAAACATGTTTTTACGACTCACGTTGAATAATAATGATTTAATTTATTCCAAATGGGTACGCTGTGGATGGTGTTATGCAAATTGATCACGATACTAATGAAATAGAAAGCAGTGTTGCACGAGGGTATGAGTGCTTTTATTAAAATTATATTAAAGGTGACAAACAAGCACACGGTTGACGTGATAGTAAGTTATAACAGAGGCCCGTGCGACATTAGTAGGTCAACCATCTCAAGTCAGTAATTTTATTAGTTTCGCGGAAATACGAGAGAAATCATTAAGAAAAATTTACAAGGTACAAACGGCAACATTGCAGTTTGTACCTAGCTATTGCATGAACGTTCCAGCTCTACCAGCGAAGGACGAAGCCGCGTATAATACTATAGTAAGATAACAGCGTGAGAATGATGAGGAGAGATTCCTTCTTAGTCCACAGGGGTGATAACACATTATGATTTCTTATCGCTAAAGTGGGTGTCTCTGGCCGCACGAATATATCAGATATCTCATCTGTCACCCACAATACAATAAAAAATATTCGTTGACAGCAAAACGAATGAAACCTCAGCCATTGTGATCGTTGGTATTTATAACGTCCGCAGTCCGCAACCTCTCAAATAAGATGAATGCGCAAATGTAGGTCACGAGCCGTAGGAAGCGACAGATGCTGTTACGTTTCGTAAGACACCGTCCCATCCATTCATATGTTGAGCTTCCTGCTTGCTTAAAAGGCCAAGATAAACACATGCTATTATTGGAGCTCGGACATCTAGTTCTTTATAGAATGCTTCAGTCATTTGTGGTAGAGCCACGTTACGACTACGTTTCAAATGCACTGTGATTGCGTCGACCCGACTCGGGGAATCGCGACGCCCTCACAGTATGTGAATAACACCGTTGTGTTTCGTATGGTGAGTGTAGATCCAGGAACCGATTTACGGGTAACGAAGCCTACCATCACAGCAATCAGGTGTGATTAATCGTGTGCGTCTTAAATCATTGTCGAAGATGTACCTACGATAGATGTCATGCTGCAGTGATCTCTCACGTTTAGGTGAAATGTGTGCTCGTTTGTCACCCTTAATGTTATAAACAGTCGTCATAATATACAGTGGCGACGCGAAAAATTGTGTAACTTTTCACATAGATTAAATCGAATTTATTATAATTATATATATGCCTATGTAATTAGAATTATTTCCCCGGAGATCTATACTTATCATTTTTTAGGATATACGGAACACTAGCTGGTTTGCAAACATAAAAATAGTAAAGAATTCACACGTACGTAAGGAAGGGCTTCACTATGAACAGTATAGATGTTGTCTTATATACACTTATAAAACTTTTACTAAGTACATTGAAGTCGTCTTTGGAATACTAACGATTTATAGGTCACTGATCCCACGGTTTGAAGACAGCGCTGTACGAAGTTTGATACGGTTCAGTGGATTATATATTAATTTGGAAACGGGGCTATATACGGGTTCACTGTCGTGCTATGCCGATCTTGACATATATAAATATATATTGTACTTGATACCGGGTCACTTCCTAGAAAAAAATTTTAAGTGTCACCTTCGAGATATTGAGATTTTTTATTTTCTCTAAAAATAACAAGAAAAAATTAATTAAAACTTTTACAATAATGCTGTAGCTTAGTGTTTTTATTTTCACCGCCTAATAAAAAAGGTTAATAATTGTTTTGAAACAATAAATATTAAATTATAAATAAAAATGAAAAAATCTTTTGTCAATCTCAACATTTTCCTACGAAATTATTGAAAATGATATTTCGATATCGTAGATGCAAATTACTCGAGAGTATGTAAAAAAATAATAACAAATTTGTCTACCTATTTGTACACACAATAACAAAAGACAGGTCGTAGGGCCTCCCCCTACGACCTGTCTTTTGTTATTATTGTCTTATGTATTAGAAGAAGAAAAATCTAGATAATGGTGCACTTTTACTTAGGTCATATTTTTGCCTCGTATGTAATCCGTCGACCTATCTTCTCCTGAAGTTTGTCGTGCTACTTACGGAACACATTGTATATCTATTTCACACAGGTAGCATATTCTATGACGGCGTGCTCCTCTCCAGATCGAACCGACCTATACATGCTGCACCTAGAAACAAGCTACAACGTGACTAGCACTGTTGTAACTACTCATGGGTGTCATAGGGCACGATTTAGACTAACGAATTTTTTAGACATTATAAACGACATCGTTACGTACAGATATCATATTTTAAAGCGTTCTTATAAGCGCTTATTTTAAAAAAAAGTTGGTGCAAGATACATAAGCAAGCGCTTTACCCACTTACTTTGCACCCCACTTTTATTCACGGTTAAAGTGAAGAATTACGAAGGGGGTCGTTGTACTCGAATGTTGTTAGTTTCAAGTGGCATTCGGGTTTGTAAGCATAAGGGTGGTATAAGGGGGTAGGTTTGGATCAGTAGGTAAAGTTAATAGCATGTCTCTATACATGTTAATTTTCATGTAAGCATGATCGGATATAAAATAAATAATTGAACGCTGACGATAGTTCGGATTTGTTTTGTCAAGGAAATGTTAGGAATTAAAAACTTTAAAATATACACGCGATAAAATTCAGCATTCACGTAAATATAAGAAATAATTAAATATTATTTCTTGAATTTATTTTGAAGCGCCAATATCCCAATGGGTACGGATTGCGATACTTAGGTCATATTAATATGCTTAACTTATCTGAAGACTGATAAATTTATCATCTACATATGGAATTTATTGGTAACTACCGCTACTGTATTGTATATATATATATATATATATATGTATATGTATGTACATATATTATGTATTTATACATATATAATGTAATTAACATCAATATATGTATGTATTATTCTTTGCTTGTATTAGTTATTTTTAGTTTTTTTTCTTCTTATTAATTAGTTTATTGCTACATGTGTATGATAGTATACAGTACACATATCTCAGCACACCTTGGGTCGACTGGTAGAGAATGCCTTTGGCATTAAGTCCATTAAGTGAACTTTTAACTTTGTTAAGGTTAATGCAATAATGAGTAAATATATAAATAAAATAAATAATTAAATAAATATGTTCGTAATCCACCACAAGCACTACAATTCGGTTATTGTCGTGATGTATCTAGGGGCACACACACTAGCCGGAGTGGTTAATTGGAACGTAAGTAATGTTATATTTTACAACTTGATTTTTTATAAAAAAAAACCATGATAAGGCATGTCATCTTGAATCTTCGTCGAGGATGGATGACGTCACTCGCCGCACTTGTCAATTACCATCGAATGAACGAATCGTTTGTCACATTTAATGTTATAGAATAATTCAACTGTACTTTTGGGGACGGCGTAAAACTGTTTTTTTAGAACTGGCCTTCTACGAGCTTTTTTCTTTTTATCACACAGAGTAATAAACGAGCACACTCACCTGATGGCAAGTGATTCCTGCGGCCCAGGAAATCTACATTCATCCTTGACAAGGAATCAGAATGCAAATGCGTTATGATTCTTGTTCTTTGAGGACTGAGATGGAATGCCTCGTCACCAGAAATAAACGTCTCTGGATCCCTATGCTGCTATTTTTCGTTGGTATTCTGTGGGTCCAACTCCGGTCGCGCTGACCCATTCATTCTGTAGCTAGAAACGAACTTCAATGTAACTACCACTGTCTGTAATATAAGTATGTATTAGAACCTCCTCCGTCAGAATTCCCGACATCATGAAGAGAGGAGTTATTTATTTAACACGGCAAAAAAGTTTATTTATAAGACGTTTGCGGCAACGAGATCAAATCCAGCGTGTTACCTGTTTATACTATGCGGCTAAAGATAAATGGATTAGTTGAAATTCTTTTAACATTTTCGCATTGCAAATGTGGGATCAAAGAGTTAAAAAAAATGCTAGAATATTATATCAGTTTCATAAGTACGTCAATAATACGATTTATTACGAATGGGTCGGTTCGGCTGTGGTAGATCGCAGCTTTAAGAGAGTGCCGAAGTGATATAACGGCGCAACGCCGATGTCTGGTATAAAAAAAATTATTAGACATCAAAATTGCGCCGTTATATCATTTCCGTACTATCTAACCCGAGCCAACCCATTCGTAATAAAACTTACTGAAGATTTTATATATGTGTATATATATATATATAATAATTTACTGCTGAAAATAGGGCAGGGCAGGGCCTATGTTCAGCAGTAAATTATTCTGTACAAACTAGTTTAAAGTAAAAATATCGTAACACGTTGGTTTTTTTTTCGTTACATGGGCAACATAATCGCATTAGTGTGGTGTCAAACCCCGTTATTTAAATAAATAAAAAAAACTAATTTCTTCGACTGCTCGTCGAACCAGAGTCCCACGATCGATTCCTCCGCTGAGATAAGATAATCAAGCAACGCATACCGTGTAAATATAATAAACTCGCTTCACTGCATTGTCAGCAGGGCTTTGTCCGTTGCGCTATCTTAAGGCTCGTTTAAGTGCGTTCCGACCGTGTACGTTTGTCGTGCTACTTACGGAACACATTGCATATCTATTTCACACAGGTAGCATATTCTATGACGGCGTGCTCCTCTCCAGATCGAACCGACCTATTCATGCTGCACCTAGAAACAAGCTACAACGTGACTAGCACTGTTGTAACTACTCATGGGTGTCATAGGGCACGATTTAGACTAACGAATTTTTTAGACATTATAAACGACATCGTTAAGTACAGATATCATTTTTTAAAGCGTTCTTATAAGCACTTATTTTAAAAAAAGTTGGTGCAAGATACATAAGCAAGCGCTTTACCCACTTACATTGCACCCCACTTTTATTCACGGTTAAAGTGAAGAATTGCGAAGGGGGTGGTTGTACTCGAATGTTGTTAGTTTCAAGTGGCATTCGGGTTTGTAAGCATAAGGGTGGTATCAGGGGGTAGGTTTGGATCAATAGGTAAAGTTAATAGCGTGTCTCTATACATTTCAATTTTCATGTAAGCATGATAGGGTTTAAAATAAATAATTGAACGCTGACGATAGTTCGGATTTGTTATGCCTTGAAACATCTCAGTCAAAGAAATGTAAGAAATTAAAAACTTTAAAATATACACGCGATAAAATTCAGCATCCACGTAAATATAAGAAATAATTAAATATTATTTCTTGAATTTATTTTGAAGCGCCAATATCCTAATGGGTACGGATTGCGATACTTAAGGTCATATTAATATACTTAAGTTATCTGAAGACTGATAAATTTATCATCCACATATGGAATTTATTGGTAACTACTGTATTGTATACTAGTATTTTTATGTATATATATATATATATATATATATATATATATATATATATATTATGTATTTAATATCTATATGTGAATGTATTATTCTTTGCTTGTTTTAGTTATTTTTAGTTTTTTTCTTTTTATTTAATTAGTTTATTGCTACATGTGTATGATAGTACACATATCTCAGCACACCTTTGTTGACTGATAGAGAATGCCTTTGGCATTAAATCCACCCTTCGTGAACTTTTAACTTTGTTAAGGTTAATGCAATAAAGAGTAAATATATAAATAAAATAAATAATTAAATAAATATGTTCGTAATCCACCACAAGCACTACAATTCGGTTATTGTCGTGATGTATCTAGGGGCACACACACTAGCCGGAGTGGTTAATTGGAATGTAAGTAATGTTATATTTTACAACTTGATTTTTTATAAAAAAAAGTCCTCAGGCATGTCATCTTGAATCTTCGTTGAGGATGGATGACGTCACTCGCCGCATTTGTCAATTACCATCGAATGAACTGTCGTTTGTCACATTTAATGTTATAGAATAATTCAACTGTACTTTTAGGGACGGGGTAAAACTGTTTTTTAGAACTGGCCTTCTACGAGCTTTTTTCTTTTTATCACACTGAGAGTAATAAACGAGCACACAGTTCACCTGATGGCAAGTGATTCCTGCGGCCCATGACATCTACATTCATCCTTGACAAGGAATCAGAATGCAAATGCGCTATGATTCTTGTTCCTTGAGGACTGAGATGGAATGCCTCGTCACCAGAAATAAACGTCTCTGGATCCCTATGCTGCTATTTTTCGTTGGTATTTCTGTGAGGGCTGGGTCCAACTCCGGTCGCGCTGACCCATTCATTCTGTAGCTAGAAACAAACTTCAGTGCAGCACTACCACTGTCTAATATAAGTATGTATTAGAGCCTCTTCCGTCAGAATTCCCGACATCATGAAGAGAGGAGTTATTTATTTAACACGGCAAAAAAGTTTATTTATAAGACGTTTGCGGCAACGAGATCAAATCCAGCGTGTTGCCTGTTTATGCTATGCGGCTAAAGATAAATGGATTAGTTGAAATTCTTTTAACATTTTGCATTGCAAATGTGGGATCAAAGAGGTAAAAAATGCTAGAATATTATATTAGTTTCATAAGTACGTCAATAATACGATTTATTATGAATGGGTCGGTTCGGCTGTGGTAGATCGCAGCTTTAAGAGAGTGCCGAAGTGATATAACGGCGCAACGCCGATGTCTGGTATAAAAAAAATTATTAGACATCATAATTGCGCCGTTATATCATTTCCGTACTATCTAACCCGAGCCAACCCATTCGTAATAAAACTTACTGACGATTTTATATATGTGTATATATATATAATAATTTACTGCTGAAAATAGGGCAGGGAAGGGCCAATGTTTAGCAGTAAATTATTCTGTACAAACTAGTTTAAAGTAAAAAATAACGTAACACGTTGGTTTTATTTCTTTACACGGGCAACATAATCGCATTGGCGTGGTGACAAACCCCGTTATTTAAATAAATAAAAAAAAAAAACTAATTTCTACGACTGCTCGTCGAACCAGAGTCCCGCGATCGATTCCTCCGCTGAGATACGATAATCAAGCAACGCATACCGTGTAAATATAATAAACTCGCTTCACTGCATTGTCAGCAGGGCTTTGTCCGTTGCGCTATCTTAAGGCTCGTTTAAGTGCGTTCCGACCGTGTACGTTTGGTGTAGTGGACGGTCATTCCCGTGTCGAGGACACTGCATCTGTTCTTTGACCTGATCTCATTGCACATGTAGAACAACGGCATAGGGTAGGGGGACGACGATTGAGTGCTTCTGTGTTTACACAATGTCAGCACCATTCCATTCTGGGGTTAATCTATAAATAATGTACGTCATTCTTGACGGTCGCCTGTTGTAGTGGTTAGAATAAGGGTCTCGGTGGCCTCTATGTATGTCTTGTATCTCTGACGCTGCAATCTGAATCATCCTCCGATCTTATTATATATGCCTTACATCCGACTAATAAAGGCGAGATGAAAACGATTCCTTGTCAAGGATGAATATAGATGTCGTGGGCCGCAGGAATCACTTGCCATCAGGTGAACTGTGTGCGAGTTTGTTACTCTCAATGTAAAAATAAAAAAAGCGAGTCCTCAGGTATGACGTATGCACATCCTGAATATTTGTTGAGGATGGAAAATGTGCTCGTTTGTCACATTTAATTTGATAAAAAAAATAAACACTCACACAAATGACTACTCCGTGCTCCTCTCAAATCAATAAACCATAAATACGTCCAAATGAGAACCTGATGGGCAATTCCTCGATGAGACATAAATCACTCCCGACTGACTCACCCTGGCGTGGCGCCAGGCGCCGGCCGAGCGTCTGCTCGTGTATGCAAGTGGCTACGTTGTGTTTATGGTCGACACTTAATATTTTGATTAGCTTAGCTACCCGACTTAGTCCGCGTGCTAGCACAGTTAGGAAACATGCATGTCAAAGAAATAAATAAAAAAAAATCGTATACATGTGTAGTACGCTAATCCACCGTGGAACCGCGTGGTGGACTATGCTCTAGAACTCACTCTAGACAGGAGTTCTATGCCCAGCAGTGGGATATATAGGCTTTTACTTAACTATACCGCATAAAATTTTACGATCTTATATAATGTAAAAAAATAAATTAGTACATATCTCGGGATGTGGGAACATAGCTCGCCATGTGCACCAACATTGGAGGATGGATCAACTTTACGTCTTAATAAAATGTGAATTTACAAAATTGTATTCGCAATTGCTTACTCCACTCATTTCCCTGTTTTTTCTCAATTTCAATCAATTGTAATATATACATTTGTAAACAGGGCGTTCTGTGCGCGTGCGCATGCTTGTCATTGGGTACATAACGGATTATAATGTTGAAGAATGAAAAGATTGAACCTCTCAAATGTGTACATATGGTGTTTTATATTATTTTATTTATTTATTTACAAATAAATAATAACAAAATTATTTTATACCATTGTACAATATATATATATATATATATATATATATATATATATATATATATATATATATATATATATATATATATATATACTAGTGTTTAAGTACACATATACCTGTCATATTGTATAGATAAACAGAGAGACGGACAGAGAGGCTTTCAAATTTCAATCGATGAGTATGATTTTACCACCATAGTCGTGAACCATCTCCTAGTTAAAGTATTTCAGCTTAGTTGGAGTGGCTAAGCGGAATGTCATTAATTTTGATAGCTTTCTTTATTATATCTATTTCGTATTTCCAAGGATACGAATGTCGATATAAGATCATAATATATTTGTGTATCTGTGAACCTAATATATTCATTTTGAGTAACTAAGAGTAACATAGCATACAGTTCACGGCTATTTATTTAATAATAATACTAGATGGTATTTTATTAGGGCGTTATCCTTCATAGGTCAATCTGGTCTATTCATGCTGCTGCTTTAAAGTAGCTGCAGCGTGACCCAAGCGCAGTTATAATGTGATCGAAAGATGTCAGGGACACGAGACACGCGTAGACCTCCTAAACCGACAATTTGGTAAATATAATTGAGCTCAATGGCTGACAATCGAATCCAGGACACGCGACTTAGCCATCGCATGTTTTATTTTAAACCGGTTATAGAGCACAATCTCGGCATCCGATGTGTAGATAATTTATATGGAATTTCACTACCTATATTTAAAAGAGACATTGCATTAAACTAATTGTTACTGATTTTATCGCGTTTCATTTTAACTATTATTGACCAGTACCGAGTGCTTTACAACAATCATGATCAAGTCAGTTTCTATTTATTTATTTTAGGTCCGATCTAAGCAGCAAGACAGCTCACAGTGTCTTGAGGTCTTACCACTACGCCTGGTTCGGGATTTGACTTTATCGATTGTAGTACCCAGCCCATCTTCTGTATCGTGGGATTGTTTTTTTTTTTTCAAATTCCAATAGCCTCGCGAATCATCCTTGATACCATTCAATGTGCAGTATTCATGTAAACAATGGAAACTGTTAACGAGACAGTTTTAAGTGCTAGCAGCCCTGGTCCACAGCTCGCGGGCAACAAACAACGCCCAACGACCCTGACCGGTCGCCTCATGCATTATTCAGCGAGCTAGCTATGCATACATGATCAGTTCTATAATTAGAAGCCGCGAATGACAACTTTTTTAATTAAGAAGCGGAGAGGTCACACGATGGTCATTTCCATACTGTGTACACCGCAGATACGAACTAAGTCTGGCACGGATTGATCTGTTCGACAGGGGAGGGAGCACTCTTTCACACAATACCAAGGTGCAATAAACATCACCAATAATACGCTCCGCTGTGTTGTCTGATTATAAGATACCTATTAGTCCAAAGTACTTTCTTTTCTTTCACTGAGAGTAACAAACGGACTCACAGTTCACCTGATGGCAAGTGATTCCTGCGGCCCATGACCTCCACATTCATCCTTGAAAAGGAATCATAATACAGATGCGTTGTCACCCTTAAGGACTGAGATGGAATGCCTCATCAGCAGTAATAACGGTCTCGGATTTAATTAATTAACGCCTCCAATAAGTAACGACGCTCGCTTACGGTCAAATAAGCATTTCCATACATCCTAATTCAGTTTAATTACAATAAAAAATACCAGAAAGCGATTCCAAATATAAAAGCAACGATAAACTTTTACGTGGTAGAGCTGCGGTGCCGTTCGTTCCTAGCTGCAGAAAGAATGGGTCCGCTCAACCATGGAAGGATCACGCCCTCACAGAATACCAGCATAAAATAGCAACATAATGCTCCTGTGTTTCGTCTGGTGATTGTAGGGATCTGGAGACCTTTATTACTGGTGACGAGGCATTCCATCTCAGTCCTCAATGGTGACAACGCATCTGCTTTCTGATTTCTTGTCAAGGATGAATGTAGATGTCACGGGCCGCAGGTACCACTTGCCATCAGGTGAACTGAGTGCTCGTTTGTTACTCTCAATTTAATCAAAAAAAGACAAATAAATATATATATCAGCTGTAGGTGATTCAATGAGACAATCTACAGTACGCATATCATCTGAAAGCAGCATCTTAAAGTTAAAAGTTTTTCACAAACATACTCGAATATGAAGAATTCATTGAAGCCTTTGACCTCGTTAACATCCCGAATGGATTTAAATAAATAAGGAATATGTAAAAACAATACCATTGTATATATAAAATGTAGGATATAACTCCAAGTAACGATAATGGAGTATATTGCCTATTACTACGTTATTGGTATGAATATTTTATCAATAATGTAATTTACCTTTATCCCTTCCCTTATGTGCCTTGTGTTCTATTTTTCACACTCGTCCCTGTTTTCTATTTCTTCCTATTTATCCTTGTATCGTATTTATTCACGTCGTTTAGATATTTCTCGAACACCTCCACAACCAAACAAACAGACAGCACTCGACGATGAAAGTAAAATATATTAGTCAAAACAGATCGGTGAGGTCAGATCACGTGTAAGCGGCGTTAACCGAACCAATTAGTTAATGTTTATTAATATTCCGTGACCGCAGAGACCAGCATGACGTAATGGCATAAGCATTTTATAACAAAATATACTTAAGACAAATTTTAATAATGAATACGTTACAGATATTTTATGGAAATGTTGCTCAAGAACCATGACCTATGGATGTTGAAGGGAGAGATCTTAATTCGGCAAGGTGACCCACTGAGGCCATAATAGTGATTATTTTGATGCGCCATACTTGATTCTGTTTTATCTAATTCTGTAATGTTTTATTAATTTTATAAGTAATTAAAACAAGAATGATAGATAAAACAGTCTTTCGTCGTCTTTAAGACTTAAGAAAAAAGGGCATTACAATCCTTCCAGTGATCTTCATAAAATCCGAGGAATAACATTACTAAAAGAGTCCATGATCCGCATCACATTCCCAACACTTGAAAGTATTTGAATATAAGTTCAGGTTTATGCGTTAGTAATTACTAGCCATCAGAACTGTGTGCTCGTATGTCACCGTTAATAATATATATAATAAAAGTAAATATGCATCGAAAAACTCAGTATTCACGACCACGACTTCCTGCCCATCAACTCAAGCCACTCGACACCGGCAAACTACACTAGAAGTAATAAATTGAAACGAACTAAACGCCTCGTTCAATTTCACCGCCTCATTACGCGGCTGATGCGAAGCTAAAAAAGTTCTTCCGGCCTACGGGGCTCGCATTCCTCCCGCCTGACTCATTACTAGCGACGGCTTGATGGACAACTGTTTCTCTTTAATGTTTTACAAACCTTTTTTTTTGTTTGGTGTCGAAGAGAAAATCTTCAAAAGAGATGCCCTGTCTCCTGAGCGGAAGACAGAGTTACGTAAGATACCAACCCACTAAAACGCCTCCTGGTGTATATGAGTTCCAGTTAACCTTAAGGTGGACTAAGTGTGTAGCATGTTTTGAACTGGATGCGTGCAGCATGAAATATTAACAATATGGAATTTGTTGATTGTTGAAAAAATAAAAAAAAAACACTTAATGCACGGACAGATTTTTACATAATGTATCACTATAAGTAATTGTATGATAGTGGACACTACTGAGTTTTCTATTTACTCTGTTAAATTTAAATAGTTTCAAATAGTCGTAATTGTACTTTTTTATTTTAGGAATTTATTATTATATATATTTTCCAATGAATGCACCGAGAAAAGTTTCTCTGTGCACGGGTTGACTGGTAGAGAATGCCTTTGCACACCATTTTGTAAGATGTGAATAAATAATAAAATAATAATTAATTAATACTATTACTTTATATATAGTGTTATTTTATTTTAAGGTGTAAACATTTATAAGTCCTTTATTACACAACAATTTATAATATGGCCTACCAACAACTACCGACTACATTTTCCAAACAATTTGTCCTACAGTCAATTTCTTTTTTCTTTTTTTATGTGTGTGAGTATTGCTGTTTGTCCAGAGACCTCTACAGCTTTATCTAATTAGACTCGCGAGCGAGAGGCCCGTCAAGTAGGAAGACAACGACGATGCCGCGATGCTGGCACGAGACTGGAGTCAATTTGACATGGAATTTTGTAAATCTTGCTGTGTTGTGTGTGTGTGTGTATAAAAGTACAAAACATTGACTAACAATGAATGATTTTTACGATATAACAAAGTGTCGCATCGCCTTTACCCAGGCATTTACTATCGGAACATGTATAAGGGTTGTATAGTAATACATAGGCAGTGCTCATTAAGGCATTAGGTTTATGAAATGCGCGTCACAAGTAGACATATTTGGCTTAGATTCTGCAAGGACAAAGTATACCAAAATTGCATTTATTATGTAATCATATGCTTTGTTATTGAAAGTAAATGCTTAAAAAGTAAATTAATATCATCGCGGTAGTTGTTAGTGATGCCCCTATATCGTAAGTCGAAACAATTGAAGTATGCTCGACTTGTATTCTGATAATTATTCCCAGTAATTCGGAACGACGCAACGTAAGGACTGTCTGTAACATGATTTACTTAAAAAAAAACTTTTATTTTGAGTTTTAATTTGCTTAAAGTTATACTTGAGAAAAAAGAACTCCGACCATCCCGCAACGAAGCCCGCGGACCGCTATAGTCAACACAGACAGACGCGTTGCTGGAGTTTCTAGCGCCGCTACTTCTCCAGCGCCTACGCATTCAGAAGTGGTGGTACAGATAGTTATTAATAATACTGATATTAATTTAGATAATTCGTAGACAGTATAAACTGACCGTGGCGAGGTTCGGCCCTCTCGGGCTACCTCGAGTAAGCCGCTCTCGCGTATCAGGGCAACGGTCCAGGCTGAGGCTCCTTTTCGGTGAGGCCCCTGTGCTGGTTACGTAAGCGCTCGGTTACCTTTCAACCCGGTGAAACTATAAAAGCCCTCGCGCTAACAGCGGCTATCAGACCGAAGAGAGAAAAAATAAAAACAGAACGCGGACCGTGTGGTTTTGCACGATTTAAAATTACAATTTACATTTTGTCACCGGGGCACGAACTCAGATCGCACCAGGTCATTGACCCACTTACTAACGACAAAAGTTTCCACATTCCAAACTTAAATCACCATTATACATAGAATAGAGAGAGAGTAACAGCGTACGTACACATCCAACTGCTGGACATAGGTCTCCTCTCTAATATCGAATTGGTCTTTTGTCCGCCACGCAGAGTTCACGTGTCTTTAAATATATTGTTATGCATGTGATAAATCAGCACTTAAATTGCAATCTAATATAAAAAAAAATATATAATACATTATTATCTTTGTGTAATGTATTTAACGAATAATATTGTATAATAACTTTAAAGGATTTTGACATAAATGATTTTTTTTGATGTCTTGCATTATTTTTAATTAGCATGCTGTGTAGATGGCAATACAAGAGAAACCATTGCATAATAATATAATATAATAATAATAATAATATCCTAATTAATACCTTGTATACTGGCAAATAAAATATAATATTATTATGTAGGGGATATTTTTTAAAAAACTATAAACATATAAAGAAATAATATACAATACAATATAAAACATATATAAAGACCAACCAAACGGGAATCCCCCGACAGGGGAGACCAAACGGTCGAGGGTTAGGGCGAAAGGGAAAGAAACCTGCGGACTCTACGAGCGGGGTCGAGGAGCACCGCCTTCTGCATTTGAGCCCAGAGCTGCCCGTCCCGGAGTCCCAACCGTCTCAGGTGATTCGTGAGACTGGTTGGGATTAACCCGTTGGCTGATACGACTATAGGAATAATTTCAGTCGGCATACCACCCCACATGTCGGTCACCTCGTGTGCCAGGTACAGATATTTTGATGTCGACCAAAAATACTCTTGACTGTGCCGCGGTCCATAAACACGATATCAGGCTTATTCGCATCAATAGTCCTGTCCGTGATGATGGGCCGGTCCCAGTAGACCCTGGCGCGATTATTTTAGAGCACGGCTTCCGACGTGTACTTATAGAATTATTATTATTGTTATTAAAAAATAATAATATTTATTGGTAGCGGTAGTATACTTTGAAACATTGAAAGCGCTTAAACGCAACTATCACGCATGTGAAATTTGAACACATCAATTATTAATACAACGTAGCTTTTAAAAATAGGTTCCAGTGAAGGGAAATATGTCGATATCGTGTTTATAACTCATCAATGCTAGAGTTGGGAACGGGGGAGAATTCCGGGGTTCCGTGCCGACATGCGAGACGGTAGACCCGAGTGGGAGTTACGTGATAACGACAGGTTTTTTGGTGAGTACTGGCGCGCGTGGAAGTATGTTTTCATAGTTCGACTCGCAACTCAGGCCCGGCTGACCTCAGGCTTTTGTAATCGGTGCAGTTAATCTATGTTTTATATTTAATTTATTCTCGATTGTAAGTGATCGCAGACATCACAGCCTATGAATTCTAAATCCCTCCATATAAACATTTAAGATACACGTGCGTTATTACCTCTAAGGATTAAGATGGAATACCTAGCTAACAGTAGCTGAGTCTACGGTCCCTAGACTCAACAACCAAAACCCAGCAGTGAAATGCCTCTATTCGACGCTGGTAATCCCCCAGGGCGAGGTCATTCCCAGTGAAGCAGACCCATTCGCCTCACCTGCCAGCTCGGTACATCAACTCTGCCACTGTACAAGTGCGACATCACGTACGTACAATGCAGTACATCCATTGTTGAATCATAAATTCGTTCTCACCCCCCAAGAATTAAAATATAGATAAATATATTTTATTTCTTGGGTTCCTATATTTGTACCACAACAAAAACGGCCCTAAAGGAAGACCAGCGCTGGTTGTTTATAACCAGCATATGCTGAATTGCGAACGATTCGTGACAACTATTATAGCATTAGCTAGGAGACTGAATCAAGCTTTTTTACCTTGCCAATTTGTCGCAAACGGTCCAATATTGTTTTGATGTTAACATCAAAAGCTGCTGCTAGCTCGGCTGTAGATTGAGTATCATCAGCTTCCAAAATCGCCTTTAATTCATCATTGTTGGCCAGTCTCCGGACGACCGAGGTTCATTTTTCAAATCAAAATTTCCAGAACGGAACCGAGCAAACCAATAACGGGTTGTGCGTTCGTTTGTAAAGTTCTCTTCGTAAACGTTGTTGATGTTACGTGCCGTTTGTGCCGCGTTGATGCCATCCATAATTACACGATTTTTTAAAGTATCCATAATGACGAAAATTTTTCAAACGTAATGAAAATACCAATATACAAAAGACTGACTTCGTAAAAGAATGTCATGTTTTTAAAACAAAATTAATTTGAATTCAAAATTCACAGCCAATCAAAACTTTTTTTTTGGTTTGAAATGTCCAATACTGAAGAATGGCAATTTCATAGGTAAAGACCTAATGATAATAAATCATGATCCGAAAGTAACATTAAAATATATTTGTCTTAAAACCATCTTATAAATTTGTTCGGTGCGTCTGAAAAATACGATAAATATAATAAACAATTTAGTACCGGAAATAATATACATATTATTTAACGTACACTAAGTATATAATATACACAACCAACATAACCGCTCGGTGCACAATCCCACGTATTCCTAGTAAATTATCATTGCATTGGCAAATCAAACGCACGCGACGTTAAAACCATTATGAAAATGCATTACAGCGGGGTTTTTTTTTAGATTTACGTGAGAATGTCGTGCAACGTGACACGAAAGGTAGCCGCTTGTAATGTTTTTCTTTTCACAATAGAGGGGGCCATTTGAGAACGCGACTCTCTATCTGATGGATGGTAGGAATTCACTGTCGCCCACAAACATCCGAAACACCAGATACTGCAGTCTGGAAACACTCGAGCATTTTGGAGGCTGTGGACGCTACCGGAGGAGTTGCAGATGGTTTTGGTCCTTAAGTGGTATGGACTCGGTAATACTTTGATCGTGTTTATGTTAGTTTTTTAATTCCACGCGTATGTGAAAAGTGTGAATGTTTTATAGCACTCGTAGTGAACGTGAAACATGGGCCGCTCTAAGAAGTCAGCAGACTGAGACCTTAAGTTTCTGTCCTACCTTACCTTCTGTGTTACCTTACATCTGTCCCACCATTATATCAGATTGGATTAACCACATATCCTCGCAAAAGAAACAAATTCCTACCAAGGATTATTCGTGAAGTTATTGAAATTATGAGGAGAGTGTATGCTATGGCTATGCATGTGATGGCGTGGAATCCATATATATATTCAGTTTCATTCGCAGCGTCTTAATGTCCATTAAGACAGACGGTCACCCACACATTATCAAGCGGCGTCCCTTCAACGAGTCCTCCATTCTAGGATTGTTTCATTTAATTAACAAAGCTTCATTACGACTACAGACTACACAGCGGCGCGCCTACTGACCTGACGCTTTATTTTTGCAACCGCACCCCGTGACCATTAGCATTTATAAAAAAAGCGTAATGCTTTAACTTTGTAATTTGTAAATATATATAATAAAAGACCTTGGCTCAGTGATTAGCATACTCAATTCTGTCTTAGATTCTTTTTTTTATTTGTTTGTGAATGAATTGGCCATTGGCCTAGAGACCTCTACAGCATTACCTAATTAGACTCGAGAGCGCGAGGCGCGCCGAGTAGGGGTACAACGACGATGCTGCGAAGGTGGCGCGGAGACTTCTGCGGCACCACCGCTAGACTCCAACCCCTGTGGACGAAGAACGTCGACGACAACAGAGGGGGCGATAATACAATCCGAAGACCGAAGGAGGTACGAAATCTCGACTCGGAACGCTATCTAAGTCTTACGTTCTAAACGTAAACCTTTTGTATGACATGAAAGGTCGTATGTGATAATATAACCACCACCGTAATAGTCTCCCGTTCATCATATCCTTAACGCGTAAGATATAACCTAAAAAAATTAAGTAATACTAGAGATACTGTTAACATTACTAATATTCCGGTTAACCACTCCAACTAAGCTGACAATGCTTGTGCTAGGAGATGGTTCAGGACAATAGTCTAATGGTGGATTCGAACCTACGACCTTAAGTTTCACAGACCGTACCCTAAACCATTATGTATTAACCAATAATTATTAACGATTCATGCTATACATGAAAAATAAATAAATAAAAAATCACGTGCTCCCCCGGCGGTATCAATGTCAAACCGGTGAAACTCTCACAGAAAACCAGTGTGGTGTATGCAAGGAACCGAAGAGCAGCTTCAGGGGGTGACAATGCATGTTGAAACAGAATTCTTGCTCAGGATGGATGCGGCTCACACACAGACACAGCCTCATCTCATCTCATCTGCCGAGTGGAGGCGCTTTACTGCCCACCATTCGTAGACGACGGCATTACCGGTTGAATTAAAGATTATTAATTTTATTGTAAGAAAAGTTCACTCATCTAAATCTATATATATCAAAGAAAGATCTAGTAAGCATTAAAGACGCCGCCACAAACAATTCTTGAGTAAATAGAGTCAAACCGAACAATATCTAAATAGCAATAAGGCTGTACTAAAAATTGTTTACGTGTTTTAGTGTCGACACACGTCATTTTCTTTGAACCTTCCCGAAGTGTAGCTTAAGCGAGCTCGGCCGTAAAGAAAAACATCGTCAATAAACTAGTATGTTTATTAAGAAATAAATATTTGGAATATACATGCAGTCTGTCTGACCGCATTGGTGCCTGCTCTAACACATAGAGAGCTCCAGCAGTGGGAGCACTTCGAGCACGAGCGCTTCACTAAAGTTACAAGTATACAGTACTACTCGCTTTCTAGTAGTACGTACTTTCGTGTAGATAACGCTTGTCGTGGAACCCGATGGTTTACAACTTTCACATTGCAAGCTTGTCTAAAGCACTGCGTCTAGACGCAGCTCGCAGATGACAGCCGTAACTAAACACGGCGAACTCATCTAGTGTCTGCGATCAATTCTCACCTCGCCGAAATATGGAACTAATAAAATAAATAATTAAAAAAAAACAAATACACGACCGCAAAAGAGACAATTTAAAAGCGACGCACTAAAAAGATCGAAACAAAATTAAAATTAACTATAAACAAAGTAAACTCTACTTCGATTTAACAGATTTATTATGAGCCAAAAGCCTAAGTCAATTACCGGCATTAAAGTTAGTAGCAAGCGGAACCCATTAATCTTCTTTCGGTATATAATTTGCTGTCTGTCCCGTTTCAAACACATATGTGAGGATATTTGGGTTTTTAAGACGAATATAACGATATGTAAACTGTCGAAATCCATCTAGCCGTTTCGAAGATACGAAGTAATGAAGAAATTTATAAACACACATACCTATATACAAGATATCATAACCCTTCACTGACAGATCGTGTAACAATATAAAAATAACAGCCTATACATATGAATCCCACTGTGGGGCGGATCCTCCATTGCGGATTGGCGGACATGTTTTTTTTTTATACTTTCAAAGCAAGTGCTTGACCACGATCCCACCTGATGTTAAGCGAAAAAAACTAAAACTGATATCTAACTAATATTCATTTTTATATATTACATATTATTTTCCAACCCTACCTGACGATGCTATCCATCAACGCCGGACACGTAGTCAATCGGCACATACTCGTATATTTGATCACGGGAACGATATATTTTTTTTAATTTACTTTAATATTTTTACATATACGTGGCCAAACTACGATGTAATTTGATGACGACAAAAAACACTCATTCCTTTTTAAAACCTACACAATACATATACACTATTAAATACAATTTTGTGCATTGCTATCCTACTCTTAAATTAGTGTTCAAAGAATTTTTAATTATTTTTTTAATCTACTCTAAGATCGGATCTTAGCCATTTAAAATCGTAACATAGTTTTGGTACTAAATATTTAGTGCATCTCTCCCCGTAGCAATTAGTTGCCGATGCAGTTACGTATTGCCCCTCTCTGACCCGTTTAGTGTTGTAAGTAGTATTGTTTACTTTAATTTTATATTCTTCCCTGAAATAGTTATCTAATATTATCTTTAGTTTGATTTAATTTTCTAAATGCAAACATATTCTAAACAATTCGTTGTAGTCTTTTTTACTTTTACGTTTTACGTTAGTAATATATATTCTTGTTATCTAACTTTTTGATTATTTTAATTTACAAATTTTCAATATTTAATAAATAAGTCTAGAAAGTCCATAAATACTAACACCATAATATATAACGGAATCTACTAGTTTCGCAGACTTGATGAGATTGACGCTTTATAATAACGAGTCCCTTAGTTTATCTAGAAAAATCTAATTCCTGTGAAAGCTTCCGCACGATATGATCACACCAATTAAAAATCCGGATAACGATACCATTAGGACTCCGCGAAGTACACACTCGGTGTTTCGGAAGTGGGGCCTGCGGCTCAAGTGGCCACCATTGAAAAAAGGAAAATTAAACTCTTCTCTTATTTCAAGCGCCACTTGTGGCCGATTCTTGAACGAAGCGCTGTGTTAGTTAGATTTTTTTTTATTTTGTAACAGTAAAAATAATTATATTTAAGAAAAAACAATATATAACTATTCCTTATGTTTTGAGGCAATACTGCAGATTGAATAAAACAATTTTTTTACGAATTCTATCGCCTTTATTTTTGTTTATCAGTTACCATCGGCTAGAGATCCTAGGTTTAATAAAATAAACTCCGAAACAAACCTCAAATTACCCCAAAAATAAATAATTAAAAGCTGTCGTTATGTGTTAACTACGACATATCTCAGTAACAGATCTCAGTCCTCACCGGGGCCATGTAACGAAACGAATCGAAACTTCGGGATATAAGTAAAAATAACTGTGATAAAATAATATATATAATTAAAGTAAATTTTTAATTTCATTCAATGTATATATGTGTAAATAAGTTTAATACTCCCAATAATGGTGCTATACGTAACGCTCGCAAGACACTACCTTTGTGTCGCCGAAAAGTAAGGCCGAAAGCTTGGAATAACAGTACGAAGAAATAGTAACGTCGGGTGACATATGTGCTAATTCGTGACCCACAATACAATCAAAAAATATATATAAAATGGATGACCGTATGATGTTTTCGCATGACGTTACAACTCCAATTAACTGAAGTGCGTTAGGGATATAAGTCAAGCCACCCTGAAACCATAAAAAATACATTAAGGGAGCAACCTACAGCTTGTGCGAAGGCCGCCCCTGGCGTTATTAAATTTCTCATGATGAAATTGCGAGTTTTAAAAGTTACAAATACGTCCATCTTATATAGGGAAAACAAAAACATCGATTAAAACTAACATAAAAGAACATATAGCTGACTTGTGACATCGACTCTCTAGACCAGGGATCCCAAGTGGTAGATATAGACCTCAAGGGGTCGATGTAGGTATCCCAGAGGTGGACATAAACGAAAACTGATTTTTGGTGTCGACGAGGTCTAAAATCAATCCCTATTAATTAACATAAGTTCTTATTTGAAATTTACAAGATACTGTGTGTTGTGTTACGTGTACCAACTTGTTATAAGAATGACTAATATTTTAGTAGATAATTATCATTGTTATACTTTTAAAAAACGCAACAAGTCGATAAGCCTGCACAAGTTAGTTCTTACAAGATGAAAAACTCGGTAATCTATTTTGTTAAATTTTGATGTGAAAATGATGTCATGTTTATTCACTTAACCAACCGCAAAGTTTTAAATTGATAAGTATTTTGTATCAATAGGAAAAAACCTAGAGATTTTTTAAAGTAATTTCGCCATGGGTGTCTGAGGTATGAGTTCATTTTGGAAAAGGCATCTCTTGCCCAAACCAGTTTGGATATCTCTGCTCTAGACAGTCTGCAGTGTGTGATTGATGACCTTAGGACCGGCCCCAACATTAAACCAGGTTTGATAAACCACAAATCATCAGAAGAGAACACCCATTACTCTGAAGATTTTGCTATTGAAATTAAAAAACATTCTTATTTTAAGATGTGGGTGTTACCATCGGCTTGGGATCATGTGATTAACAAAATTAAATCCCAAACTAGACATACCTCAAGACACTGAGATCCTTCTGCGTAGATCGGAACAAAAATAAATAATTAAAAGCTGTCGTTTCGGGTTAACTCTGACATCAGGACGCTAAACACCTCGGTCCTCCCTGTGACCACTCGAAAGGTCAGAAAAATATGTTAAAAATCACCGTAATAAAATCTCTAAACATTAATTTTATTCATTTATTGGCGTTAATATAAATAAATGATTAAGTTAGTACAATTTGTAATTTTTTAATTAAAATAATTACTAAATTCCTCCCAATGATGTTTCCTGACCTAGAGACTAAAAAATTATTTAATATAATAGAGAAAATATTTAAAAAAAAAGAGTCACTTATTCTTCTCCTATGATTGCTTTAATTAGTTTTGTTTCTTCCCGATATCTATTTTATACATAATTTGCATTTAATTTTCTTTTTAATTGTTTACTTCGATAACAACAGTCTCTTATTATAATTTACATTCCAAAAGACGCGTCAGAATATATTAGAATAACAACTAAGTTCTTTCCTTATTTTTTTTATTGTATATTCTGTAAAATGTTTTGTCATAATGAACCGTGTTTGAAAAAAGATGATTTGTTCTACCGTTAACTAAATTTTCTTTTTCGTTCGAATTAATTTATGAGGATTTCCATCTCTTTCGATATCTTGCAAATGCTATGCGCGGAGTTCCCTTTAATACTGATAGAGAAATGAGATCTTAGTTTCTACCAACGAGGTATTGAAAATCCTGTTGAACTTTAGAAAAAAATTGGTAAACAATAAGGAAGGAAAGCATTGTCGTATAAGGCATTGTTAATTTTTATTGTTCTTTTTCTTTTTTAAAAAACTTCAGCTAATTAGTATAATAGTCGAAGTATAATAACAGACTTTTCTACTAAGCAACAATTGTATAAGAATAAGTCAAATGATAAGTTAGCAAAACAAAGACAATAACGAAAAAACAAGACAATAAATTATTTGCACAGTGGCCGCGACACGCAAGTTGGCTTCCAATCAGGACTCAATGCTTTCGCTGAGCACTGACCTGGATACAAGAGATGATGGTTTGATATTCCCATCTTCTTTATAATAAAAAAAAAATTTAGCCGGCTTCAAAGAGGTTATAAAAATAAGTTTATCTCTTTGTTGCTTTTTTAATTTTCCTATGTCGTTGTCTATTACGTCGAAATTTACGATAAAGTAAGCTCTCGAAATGGTCCTACAAAAATTGTGTTTATTTTGTTTTTTGATATCTGCAAAACATCGATAAAAAACAAATATATATCTATAATATGTTTATTATATTTATATATATATATATATATATATATACATATATATATATATATATACATATATATATATATGTATATATATATATATATATATATATAATATATATAGGTATATATCTGCATCTGTAATCGACAACAAATGTTGTCTATTCTACTCGTATATCTAAAAAAATATAAATAAATATAAAAAAGGGTCAACGTTTGACCTCTTTACCGCATGATCTTCTTTTCTGCTCGATGACAAATCTGTTTATTTCCCAATATAGAGGGTTAATCTGCTTGATGGAACTTAGCAGATTAGGCAGTACTAACCCAGTAACAGAAGCATAATCTCAACAAGCAAGGTCATTGAACCGAACTCACCACTGGTCCACTTCTTGAAGAACAAAGCAACAGATGTATTGGCGAAATAAAACAAGGTATTTAAGTAGGAACACGTGTGTAAACGTTTACAAAAGTATATAGACCGGATAAAACATTAAATGAAACTATTTTAACGGTTTGTCAAAAGTGTTAGAGCGACACTACAGTTAGTTTGTAGCTACACCATAATTGTCTCGGATCGACCGACTAAGACCGCGCCATCACAATGTACCAAACTGTAATAGTGGAATAACGCTGCTATGTTTCGTATGGGGACTTTATTAATAAGGATACATATATAAGATATCATGGTCACAGTCGTCACTCACCATCAGGTGCACCGTGTGCTAGATTGTCACACCTGATATAAAAAGTTAACAGCTCAATATGAATACGATCCAAGCAATAAACGAAATATTTGGTACGAGCTTCGACGCCCTCACCTATTACTACAACAAAGGTTCACATCACGCAGGGTTAGCGACCCCGCCACAGACGAGCTGTTCGCAGAGACTAAGAAAGTATTACAAAAAAACGAATAATATATTATATTTATTTCTTTATATTTTATGTACGAAGGTGTATTTAAAGTGATTTTATTCGTTGTCCTACCCAGGTCACCTAGACCGGGGACTAGGATCACTCCCTCATAGAACACCAGCGTAAATTAGTAGCAAAATAATGCTGTGTTACGTCTGGTGAGTGTAGGGATCCGGAGCCCTTTATACTGGCGACGAGGTGTTCCTCAAGGGTGACAACGCATCTGCATTATGATTCCTTGTCAAGGATGAATGTAGATGTAATGGGCCGCAGGAAACACTTACTTATTAGTGAACTGTATGCTCGTTTGTTACTTTCAACTTAATAAAAAAAAATATCAATCCTAAATGGTTAACAATGCACCTGTGGTTTGCATATCGAGAATGATATATAAATGCATTACCTCGGTATAGGGAAGGGGACGATGAGTGTGTTCTGTGTGATCTTTGTGTGAATACTTACAGGCACTATATTATCTCCCGCGCAGTAGATGTTGCCTGGTAATAACCGCCAGATATCGCTGTGGTGGGAATTGACTAGAAGGATATTGATTAATCATCATTATACACTCTTATGTTTTTTTTACGTCCATATATTGCTCGAAAGAGGTCGCTTTCAGCGATAAGGTCGCCGGTATACCACTGATTTAAATATTGTATTGTGTTCCTTATCATGTCTCCTTTGTATGGTAAACAATAGAGATCCATCTGTGTAGTAAAGACATTTGCATTAACAAATGGGGTAGGCTGTAATAATAATAATCCATCATGCAGCATAAGCAAGTCTACGAACTTTCGCTCCCTTGTTTTCTAGGTTCTTCTAATGCGGTTAATATATGCGTTTTGTAAGGTTTTATTACTTGTTAATGGACTTATTAATATTGCTTTTAGTTGGTGGCAATAAACCAAAATTATTATATAAAGGCATTCCTTTCGATTTTGACCGTTTTCAGACCTACGAAATATTGTTATATAAGGGAATATTCCATTGACAATTTTACATATTGTAATATGTTAGTATTGAAAATATATATTTTTTTTATATTTGGTAGATTATTATTATATTCTATAGTCTGATTTTTAATTCGACGGAATTTTGACATTTCAGAAGTGTTGCCATCATTGAAACATTCCCAATAAAAACGGAAAGCATAATAGCACAATAAAAAATTAAACTTTCTTGAATTTAAAGTTTCAATTAGAAAAACTAAGAATTAAAAATATTGTGATAATTCTCAAATGGTAATAAGATTTTTTATTATCTTATTATAGAAGTTACTATTTATAGTCCCTAGCTTATCCGTAGAAAAGCAACCGACCAAGTCGTGGTTCGGCCCTCTCGGGCGCCCTCGGATCGGAATGCTCACGCGTAAAATGTAACCCCTCACCGGTGGGACCCTTACGTCGAGTTACTAAGAATAGAGGTTCAGGCTAAGCAACCTAAGAGCTATGGCCACCTCTCAATCCGGTGAAACAGTCAAAGTCAGCTTCTCTGGCTAATTGGACAAAAAAAATATTTAAGAAATATGTTGTTTTACTCTTTTTCCATTTAGACATCAAATTTGCACACATCAAAGCATTGGATGCACAGAACAAAAAAAATACTATATTTTATATTAAAAAATACAAAGCAGAAAAGGTGTATATTATCTGAACTGTTAAAGAATGACAGCTGTCATAATTCCGTCGAATTAAAAATCGGACTATAGCTAAATCAAGAATGAGACGCCATCACCAGCGTGAATTACGAGCAGCAGTACAATATTGCTGTTTCGTATGGTAGGTATAGGAATTGGGGACCTGATTACAGGTAACCAGGCATTCCATCTAAGTCCTAAGACTGACATCAATGACGCATAACTTCAGAGCGTACTATAAATACACTCAACCGATTTTACATTTAACCAAAATTTGCTGAGACTTCATAAAGTTGAAATATATTTTAACAACAAATCAATATACTATAATACGATAAAACTCAGTCAATTAAATTTAAACTTTCAAAGCTCTCTCAGACATGCCCAATTATATTGCAGCAATAGATATGTAAAATATGTAAGACTAAATTCATTCCTATAACAAATTAATCTTTTGTATACAGTTTTATTAGCTAGACAGTTGTAGAGCTACACTGCAGTTTGTTTCTAGCTGCAGAATGAAGCTGACCCAGAACTCGATCGGAGTAGAACCACGCCCTCACAGAATACCAGCGTAAAATAGCAGCATAACGCTGCTGTGTTTCTTCAGGTGAGTCCAGGGATCCGAAGACCTTTATTACTGGTGACGAGGCTTTCCATCTCATTCCTCAAGGGTAACAACGCATCTGCATTATGATTCCTTGTCAAGAATGAATGTATATGTCGTGGGCCGCAGGAATCACTTGCCGTCAGGTGAACTGTGTGCTCGAATGATACTCTCAATGTAATAGAATATATATATATATTGGACACATTGCCACCCCATTTAATTTTGAACAAACTATCCATGCAGTCTCTATAAATCTATACTCTGTGGGCACGCAAAGTTTCGACAACGCTACCGTCATGCGAAGCCCGCTAATTACGCCGCGAACAGATAGCACGATAACTGCCGGTTGAATCGGAGAAGTTCTAATCGTTGTCTTTATGAGCCGATGGGCTATACGATAGGCTAGTGTATATATTTATTAGTATATATTTTTGAGGCCTAATCGAATACTATTATTACTTACGCCAGTCAAATGAACGGAGAACTGTGGGGTGTCCAGCTGATGGTTAGTGACGCTCGTAACCCCAAATGGAACTCTTATGGTCAATGGAAAGAGTCAGCTCGACCGAAGTTAGTTACCAAGCCCTCACTAAATACCAGCGCAAAGAGTAGCATCATGTTGCCGTGTTTCGTCTGCTGAGTGTAGGGTGAAGGAGACCTTTATTACTGGTTACGAGGAATTCCATCTCAGTTCTCAAGAGTGGCGGCAGCCCATCTGCATTATGATTCCTTGTCAAGGATGAATATAGATGTCATCTAGGCTGGATATCAAAGATAGAACCCGCGACGGGATGAACGGGTACTCAGTCTATCTAACTAATACCTATATAATAAATCTATATGCAGATGAACTCTTAACGAAAAAAGGCAATGCTGCATCATCAGTAATAAGTTCTCTGATTCGTTTCACCATACGAAACATAGTATCGCTAAGCTACTATTTTGCGTTGATAATCTTCAAAGTGGAGATCTCCTATTGGTCGATTTTTACTTTTATTTATAATATTAGGTGTGACAAACGAGCACACACACACCTGATGGTAAGTGATGACTGCGGCCCATTAAATCTATCCTTAACCAATATTCAAGATGAAGGACTAAGATGGAATGCCCAAGTTACCCGTCTCGGGTCGATAGATTCCTACTATACAAAGCTCAGCAGCTTTATGCTGATTTCCTGAGTGGGCGTGAGAGCCTTCGTGTCCGGTGGACGCGTCAAGTTCATGTTGCAACGTGGCTTTACCACGCTTAAATTTCTATTACCAGAATAGTGCAGTCCAGTGAGGCCCTCCAGTTTCGGCCGCTTTAAAAACAACACTCCAGCGATAAATTGCTAGTTTACGTGTATATTGTTCAAAAACTTTTCACACCGAGTCGACCTATCTCCGCTAAAGTTACTTTTTGACTACAGCATGGTTCCACCGCGTAATGTGAAAATGTAGCTTTATACTGCACTTAAGTTAACAATTGCGTTTCATTGTGGTTTTTTTATGTCAATACTAGGGCCACAAACATAGCTTACTACGGCCCATGCTTTTTCCGTGTGCTGATACCCAGCCACGTTCGTCCTCGGTAAGGAATCATAATGCTGATAGGTTGTCGCACTTGTGCACTTAGATGGAACACCTCGCCAGTATAAGGGTCTACGGATATACTCACCAGTCGAAATATAACAGCGACTGTTTTTAAATAATATAAAATGATTGATAGATATTACAAGTCCAGTTAGAGGTAGAGAGCCACGCTGCTCGTGTGCTAGTTTGTCACCGTCTAAACAATAAAAAGAAAGCAGGGCTACGCCACTAGTAAATATTATAATTAGGGACTTACGTATGCGCGAGTGTTTGTGCGGAAGTATTTAATGGTTTACAATATTAAAATGCAGTACAGGATACCATTTGCCGTTGGTAAATATTTGTATGTATGTTTTTAATATTTTTTATTAATTTGAGAGTAACAAACGAGCACACAGTTCATCTGATGGCAAGTGATTCCTGCGGCCCACGACATTTACATTCATCCTTTACAAGGAATCATAATGCAGATCGCTACACTAACCAGACGAAACACAGCAGCTATTTCTGGTGTTCTTTGAGGGCGTGATCCTACCCCAGTCCGATGACCGATTCATTCTGCAGCTAGAAAGTTTGTATTGTAGTGTAGCTCTACCACTGGATCTAGGATTATAGCCATAAGTCCAAAAAAATAGATATTAGAATGACAAACCATTTTATTGAGCGTCCTCTTTGAGTGGTGTTGCTACTGGTGACGAGGTATTAAACCTTAGTGCGAAAATGCATTTGCAACACGATTCTTTATCCCGAATAAACGCGGAGTTCGTGGAATGAAGGAATCACATTCAGGTGAACTGTTTAGACGTTTACAAAAAGGGCATCGCATTTACTTTCGAGTATGGATAACTCAAAAAAGAAAATCATTAAAAGAAAAAAGAAAAAAACAAATTCCCAATCAACGACTCGATTCCCCAGAGAACAATAGCCCGGCAACCAAGAGAGCACACAAACTAAATTCCACCACCATTAGCACACAATACAACGTTACCACTATCTGTCCGTGCGTCAATATTGTGTTTTGTTTGTCAAGCGGCACGCTTTGAGGTCGGCTCGTTGACAGGCGAAACAACGGGCTGGGGCTGACCGTGATGGAGGGGTTGTTAGGATAAGAAAGGGTAATACAATGGGCGGTTCAAACTCGAATCCTTAGACTATCGATCGGTTACAGAAATAGAAGGGCGCATGGTGTAGTGGTAAAATGTAATCAGTTCTAAATCAATTCAATTTCGGGTCTGGGCGTGCTTTATCTTCTCGCTGATACTGCATACAAACCCTCCTCTGATCGCCTCGCCTCGCCTACGGGCAGATAAGGCTGGTGTCTGTTTGCACCAAAGCTTATCGCACTATATTATACCCTAAGCAGATGTTGTGATTAAAACGAGACAAGATAACGAGGAAATCATGAAATGGTATGCTCGACTTTTATATGATTTTTGCTGCTTTTACAAGGTTAGGCTTGGTAAAAGAGTACAAAGTTCAACTGATGATAAGCGAGAATCTTTTTTGAAGATTGATGAAAACGTCGTGGGCCGCATTCATCAGTTATAAGGAAGAACCCTCGTATCTTGGTGAGGACTTAGAACACAATAAGAAGATTAAGATGAGAGAGAAGAGAGATTGAGTTCAAAATATTCAGATCGTGTTCTCTAGTCACCGGTCTATTTATTATCATCATTATCATGTTAACCGGTCATCCTGCCCATAATCTGCGACAGACCAATTCTGAGCAACTTGCATCCATCGACTTCCTGCATAATTGCACAGGTGGTAACTTCATTTAGTGAGGTTTGTACATTGCGATATCCAATTCGAGGTTGCCTCTCGACAACCTATCTTCGCCATCGTCTCTACGGGCTACATTGCCGGCCCATTGCGTCTTCAGCTTGGCGATTTTTTCAGCTATGTCGTTTAGATACCGTAGAAAAAGTAAGCGTAACTAACTATTCTTCTGCGGATGTCCACGAGTCGATTAGTGAAATGAAAAATTACCAATACAATTGACGTTTAAGACATTTAAACAAAAATAGCAATTTTTGTGATTGTTCTTTTAAAAATGTTCACATTTAGCCGAATTACTTATATGTATATATTATTTTATTCTAGTTGTGGATTTTATTAGAAAATAATTTCACTTGCATATCGTGTGCCCAGCGCATAAAAAATGTACATATATTGCCAGATCCCTACACTCACCAGACGAAACACAGCAACGTTATAATGCTATTTTACGTTGGTGTTCTGTAAGAGCGTGGTCCCACCTCGGTCGAGCTGAAACATTCATTCTGCATCTAGAAACAAATCGCACCATAGCTCTACCTACCACCGTTTAATAGTATTTTAAAGTTACTACACTTTGTTTTGGTGAAAGAAAGAAACCGGAGACCCTATGAGTGGTGACGAGACATGCCATCACAACGGATCTGGATTGTCATCCCTTATCGCGGATGAATGTGGGTGTCGTTGTCCGCAGACAATAAGTGTCGTCGGCACCTGATATCATTTAAAAAATAAACACCGTCACGCAACCCGACAGGCCATGAACTCGGGGCCCGATAGCGGCGACCGCGCTGGAGCCGTGCCAACCACTTGCCAATCGATTATAGAGTTCACTGGCACCGCGTGCCTACCTGTTGTACTACGTTTGCAAACATAACTAAACTCGCGGAGCTTTGATGTGGTCGAGTAGTTATTTGTCGTATATGACCTCTATGTACCCTCTATTATGTAACCTTTGAAGCATTATTTTATTGCCGTTTTAGAGCAGTTGATGCTCATGAGGTCGGGCACTCACTTATAATTCACTCTATACTGAGAAAACCTAGTTCGATCACGTGTACCACGTGGCGACAATTTTTTTTAAGGAATGCCAGCATATATATATATATATATATATATATTTACATATTACAATGAATATCTAAATAAAAAAATATTAAGATGACACGTGAAGTCCACCAACCTGCACTTGAGCGCGTGGAGTACTATGTTCAAACACCCTCACCTTGGCTTTATTGTCTGTTATTTTCTTAACCTGAGCCCATCTATAAGTGCTGCATCCCAGCCCTGTCAGTGGTATTAGTTGAATGTAGACCGAATAATGTCACGAAGCAGTGAACTGCATCCGAACGCTTAAAGATTCTGCCATCAAACTTATCTTTTTAATGGGAATATGCAAACTGGCCAACAGTATGCGATTGATAATGAACATCATTGGATACTACTTTCAAAGTATTAATGCAAGTGAAGTTGACGAAGTCAATGGAACAACTTAAGCGCATAATTATTATTATGATATACAAGGTTCAGTTTTGTCTGAGCCTATTTACATCAAAAAATTCTGTGTCGGCTTCTTTGTTGACTTTCATACATCATATTGCGTACATACAGTATATATTCTCACCATACCGACATTGTATGCTACCTTTTGTTTATAATATTAGGGGTGACAAAAGAGCACACTATTGAGTCGATCATAATGGAGGACTGACGCCCGTGGCATTCCCCGGATCCCTACGCCCACCGTACGAAACCGCAGCGGTGTACTGCTCTTATACGCTGCAGCATCATTACCAAGGTTAAAAATTATCAAACTTTCGTAACAATTTAAAATCCAGATGATATTTTGCTATCAGACCTATGAAACACCTTGTTATCAATGACACAATCTCCGTGGAAACTTGAACCGTTCACATGTGATACGCAGAACTGTTATATGACCTTTATTAGAAATGCTATAAATAATTTATATGAAAAATTAAAACCGAGTCTCATATTCAATTAGTTTTTTCTTCAGAAAAACTAAGTTTCCATTCTGCGAAGAGACTGTACCCGACATATCCTTCCGTCGGCGGCGCCACGGAAACCGAAGTCGGCTAAATGTAAAACGGAAGTTCTTTTCTTAGCAGTTTTCAGATATGAATTTATTTTTCCACGGAAACTTATGAATATTATACAAATACAATATATAAATATTTATAAAATATAGAATATTTTACGATTCTAAACGAAAATATGGATATTTGCTTTTTTTTGTCGGGCTGAGACCGCTGTTAGCCCGAGGGCTTTTACAGTTTCACCAGGTTGAGAGGTGACCGAACGCTTATGGCATTCAGTCGAGACCTCTATTAGTGGGTAACCAGCGCACGGGCTCCGAGAGGGAGCCTCTGCCTGGACGTTAGCCTGTTGCGCGAGAGCGTCTGACTCGAGGGCGCCCGAGAGTTGCTTCTGACTAAATGTATTATGATATTTCCTACTTTAGTTTTGTATTAGAATTTTCTCATATAACATAACTGGTATATATTTATATGTCTATACAGGTAGTCACTGGAGGACCTATTTCTTTCCAATGGGTTATCTGGTTGGCCCATTGGTAGTTTTAGTTCTGACCTTAGTTCCACCAGCCCTTTTCCTAGCACGCTGAGTCACTCTGAGGGGTCGATTGATGCTGGATGGTCGAGGATCGTGCTTTATAGCAATTTAATGGTCAAGTCTGTAAGTAACAGTGATAGAGCCACCCACTTAGCAGATTTCATTCTAGCTAAGGAAAAGAGTCGGAACTAACTTGAACTAACGGCATAACTCTGCTGCGTTTCGTGTGGTGAGGGAAGGAATCCAGAGGCCATTATGTATTAATACGAGGCATTTTAGGCCTACCTGAAGACAACGCGTCTGCATTACGATTACTTGACGAGGATGAATGTGGGTTCCGGGAATCCTTTACCAACAGATGAACTGTGCGCTCCTTTGTCATCCACAATACAATAAAAAAAAAGAACGGATTCGCGCAAAAGATACGTCTCTTCATACTTATTTCGCTAGTCTCATTTAATAAGGTAACAGACGCAGTGGTCATTTTAGTACAAAACTACTGACCCAATGCCCACCCTCATCCCGGTTTAATCTTCATTCTTCTTTGTTATTTTATTATTAATATTAGAACGTCAATAGCCTAATGGTTTAGGTCACATACTTACAAGCAAAATTCTCCCGGGTCACATTAGATAAAAATATCGTATTTGAAAATCTCGCGACACACTCGACAGGTGCTTGTGAAACACCAACCTATCGCGATACGGTGGTCGAGAGCCACTGGTTTGGGTGCGATCTTAAATCGAATCCATCATTCAACTCATGCCGTGAACCATCTCCAAGTACAAGTATTTTAGTTTGTAATGATTAACTGGAATGTTAGTAATGACAGCATTGCTATCAGTCTTAATAATAAAATATATAAAACGAGATAACACAACTTCTCTTTAATCTTCAACGCTGTTACGTCTGTGAAAGATGAAACTAAATCAATAATTTCTAAAAATAACTTATTCCGGGCAAAGGACAACTTTCTATCGGTTAATTAAGATATTCATTAGCGTTGAATATTAAAATTAAATTAAATTAAAAAAAACAAATGGTCGCAGTGATATTAACACTACACACATTTCAGTTAACCGAGCGGAATGAATGGGTCAGCTCGACAGGAACACGCCCTCACAGAATAACAGCGTAAAATCAACAAAAAAACAGTGTTTCGTCTGGTGAGTGCAGGGATCCGGAGACCTGCATTACTTGTGATGTTACGAGTAATTGCATCTCAGTCCTCAAGGGTGACAACGCATCTGCATTGTGATTCCTTGTCCAGGATGAATGTAGATGTCACGGGCCGCAGGAATCACTCGCCATCAGGTGAACTGTGTGCTCGTTTGTTACTCTCAATGTAAGAAAAAAAAACATAAATCAGGTTGGACTAGATATAACGTAGATATATCTAGGGATCTTATATTTACCACAATGTAGGTTGCCACCAGCGGTCGACGACGTGAAAGCCACCAAAACGATGCGGGAATAGCTCGTCAATAACTATGACCTATTAAATGGAATTGGATTGAGGTCTTTGACCAGCGATGGGCAAATTGATGCTATAATTATATACCATACCTTTAATTCTGGGCACGGGTAATCTTTTTAGTAATAGCATACGTGTGTGATTATGGTTAAGTACCTGAAACAAAAATGGTACCAAATAAGTATAAATTATGACGATGAAGTCCGCTCCGATCGAGTCGATTTCCATCACGGCGGTATCTTTTGGTTTCCGCCCGATGACAACATCAACTGAACAGTATATTTTATAATGACGTAAGCATATGCGCAAACACAGAGGCACTCACGCGTCGTCCCGTTCCCTATTCCCATGTAATGTGATATAGATATATGCAATAACATCAGATGCAGTGTCCGGGATACGGGACACACACCCAATCTCGAAAACCCAACAATTTGTGTATACCTCGGCAGGGAATTAAACAGGTCCTGGATTCTGTCAGTAGGCTATTATTGTGCAACTGTCCTGTTCTGATGATTATCCTCACTGATGTTGAATCTGAAGCTTTCTCCAATATGTTGCTTAGGAGATACATCCGGTTTTGCAGGGACTTTCGAACGAGCTCGCCGTAATATTAAGGACACTTCAGTGTACCCTGAACAAGTTCAGGAAACAACCAAAAGGTTCCGTACAAAGCATATGGGCCACTCTCCATACATTCACATCCGCACGGCCCACTAAACGAAGGTCATAGACAGTAATGAAATTAACTTTAAATAACAGACTATATATCCCTTTTATTATAAACAAATTAAAATCAATATTGTTCATGGGGATACAGAGATATTTAAAAAATAAGATTTTAGGTTATGTCATATGATTTTGCTGTCAATACACTGACACCTTGACATCATCATCAGCTTAAATATTATTTATATTACTATACTTTATGACACAGACCTAATTCAATGAAAACTTTGATGACAAGTATGTAAAAATGAAATGTTTTTTTCTATAGTTATTTCATTTATGTCCTTGAGAGCACGAGTAGCTGGGCCGAAAATGGCGCATGTCCTTTGTAAACATGAATAACATCATAATTATACCACAGTTTTTGTTTTTCTTTTTAATTACAAAACAGAGTTATTTACACCATTTCCCTTTTTCTTTTAGAGTTTCCCGATTACGAAATGTTGATATATAGGCGTACCTGTTGTAAACTACTAAACAAACCGCGGTAGATGTATATAAGCGCTCGCTCGTTATTAATTAACTAAAAAATAAACGTAAACCCGACTCGCACTGGAAAGATGAACGTCATTTGTACTAAATAGAATAAACGATGTGTACTAAATGCGAGCGACAACGTTAGCTTGGAAGTAAAGTATTGTAGTATATAGGTCAAGTACACCATAAGATTAAAATATATACAGACCATTAATGATGACCTAATACTTGTGAACAGGTCTTTATTTATACATACATATATAATTACTTGTCCTGACAGACTGACTGATTCATTAACGCAGAACCTAAAAAACCTCTGGGGCTACAAACTTAAAAAAGTTTAAGTATGCGTAAGCATCCACTAAGAAAGAGGTTTTTTTAAGTAATTTAATATACCTGCTTCTGTTTAGAAGTAAATGTGTACGTATACGGACGTTCTTCAAAATGTTACCCTAAGAGGTTGAAAGTTTATATGGGAAGTTCGGCAGAACTTTTGAAGGAAGCAGCATAAAATTCAATATGAAAGCTTCTTATATAAAGTTTTGGAAAAAAAATATTACAAAAAAGTTTACATCTAAGCTCGATAGATAGCGTTGTGCACTGTTTCTGAATCGCACTATGATTTCGTTACGAGGCTTTTAGCTTATTTACTACTCAAACTTATTGTGGCCTTATTGTGGGCAACTGATAGTATATTAATATAAAACTAGATATACATAATTTCTATATCAATACACCAAGTGAAAAAAGAGGTAGAGCCACGCTGCAGTTCATTCCTAGCTGCTATATGAATGGGTCGTCTCGACTGAGGAAGGACCACACCCTAACAGAATACCAGCGGTAAATAGCAGCAATACGTTGCTGTGTTTGGTTTGCTGAGACACAAATGCTGGTAGCGAGACATTCCATCTCAGTCCTTAGAGGAGACGACGTATGTGCAACTTAAGTGGAAGGTTGGAAGTGGACGTATGGTGTAGTTATTACTTACCGGCGGGTGAAATGTTTGCCTGTTCGTCACTCACAATACAGAAAAGAAACTACTGAGCGGACGAAATGAAGATTGTCAATATAGGTTTATAAACACACGAAAGCAAAAGCAGGTACAATAGCCTTTTTCAGAGATCATATTTTAAAATTTAAGTGGCGAAAAACGAGCACACATCTCACCTGCTGTCTACAAAAACGTGTGTGCGGTCAGCACCAAAAACCTTCGGTCTACGCAAAACCTTCTCCTCGAATGTACAGGACATTTTCACCGCTTATTTGGATATATTTTTGTACTTATGTTGGCATGGTCTGTTCATTTTAACATTGAACTTATATGAAATCTTTCTGTGCACCCAGCCAATGTTCTCTGTACCACCCAATGGTAGACAGGTAGATAATGCCTTTGGCATTAAGTCCGCCAATCAGTTTAGTGCATAAAGATTAAATAAATAAAAAACTACATCCATCTTCAAGAAACTTTCAAAATGAAAATGCGTTGTCACCCCTGAGTACTGAGATGGAATTCCACGTTACGTGTAATTGGTTCTGTAATGTAATAAAATTATTATCATACAATTAATAATGAGTTCGTTAATACGACAGTGTAACAGCGGATGTGACGTTACGCATAATAATTACAAGTCATAGACAATAATCAACGTCGCAGAGTTCAAACGACTGCAGGATGCCGTATCGATTGCAGTGAGTCGGATTGTCACCACCCGTATATATCCGGCGAGAAATGAAGTTATCAGGGTTAGAAGCGTATTATAAATAGACTATATAAACAGAACATACTAAAGTACTTTTGTTTATCATTATCATATATATTTTTTTACTATTCTATTTGGCCACAGATTACAAATTTTACAGTCCAAGACAAAAGTCATGAAATTGTTTATTCTATTAATATTGCCATCTGCAATACGATTGAATTTCTCAACATTACACAGACTTTTAAATAGAAAAACACAATAAATATGTAAACTACACAGGAGTCTTTATCTAATTATATATAAATATTATACTAGACGTATACCTTTACTATAAATCCATCCATCCTACGACAATAGAGACAGAGCCGTGCTGTAGCATGAATGGGTCGACTCCACCGGGGAAGGATCACGCCCTCACAGAATACCAGCGTAACGTAGCAGCATAACGCAGCCGTGTAACGTATGAGGGCTACGGAGACCCTTATTACTCGTGGCAAGGCATCCTATCTTACTCCTTAGGGATGACTTATCGATTGAAGAACGCTGGTGCCAAGGACTTCGCTTACCATCAGGTGAACGAGCACCGTTTGTGGGTGACAAAACAATCTAAAAAAAACTCTTGTTTGGAATTTACCCAGCCAGGGTACGCCTGGCTGTCACTGTGATGTTTACACGGAAAATATTTACGGGGGTGAGGAATGATACGTATTGTAGGCAAATAAAATTTTAAATAATTTATTTTTTTAAAGAAAATTTATTATATTAATGTAAATCGTATAACGTAAGGTAATTAAAATTTTTCAGCATGTGTATTTTGTAGCATGGAATAAAATGATTTTTCCTTGTTATTTGTTCAATTTTTATTTATTTATCGGTGGTGCCATTGTTTGTTACCATTATAGGTGTTAATCTTCTGCAGTCGCCAAATATGTGCTGTGTGATCGTTTGCCCTCTCCATCATCATCATGACATCAGCCCATCACTAGTCCACTGCTGAACATAAACCTACGATCCTGATCCATCGACCGCGACGAGAATCATTCTCCCCCATTGGTTAACGGTTCCACGAGCTATACGGCCAGCTTGGTTTCATAAAAGACAACTTGAAACACAAGACACCCTTGCATTCTCCACGAAACGAGTTTTATAACTTCGCATAGCGGATGTACCGCAGTCCCAAATTATCATTTAACGATCGGCGGGAAGCCCGAGGGTGTATGAATATTTTTATGATCGGGTTGGCGGCATTAAACTTCAACGGTGGTAGAGTTGCAACAAAAATGTGTCGCGCGCGACCGAGCAACGTACACAACTTCATCATTTCAGCTCATCAATAAAAATTATGGAATGAAGCAGTCCTGTCCTAGAGACAGTGACTCCTACTGTCATAAGATAGTCAGGTTAAGTAAACAGTCCATAAATATTGATCTTTATCATAAACTCAAACTATCACTAGTCCACTGCTAAACATTGACCTATCCCACTGTCTGACACAGAGTACGACCCTGATCCACCTGCATCCATCGATTTGGGGATGTCAACTCTTTTGGAAAAAGAACGATTTTTAAAACGATTCGAATCGCAATTTAATGAATCGATTCATAATAACTTCGAGGTGTTAAATATCGATTTTTTTTCGAGTTTGTAAGAAGTAGAACAAATCAAAAGTTACAACCGTAACTTTTTTTATGTATTAAAGAGGAGTGGAGAAATCTAACCGCACAGCCATCTCCCGAGTTTTTGAATAACTAAGCGAAAAACAATTATTTACTTGTATTTATGTACATACACAACTGTGAATAATTTTATGGTATTTGTAAAAACATAAAAACGAATTATCGACTCACTGGATCGATTCAGTACGAGATATCGATTGCTTAAGCTCCAAGGATCGATCTCAAATTCCCATCCCTAGTTACCCACTCAAGAACCTTTCTTCCCCTTGGTCCATAGTCGTTGCACGTCACAGATTATCTGCATTAAATAGCAATATAACCCTGCTGTGTTTCTTATGATGAGTAATTTCATATGATATACAGTGCGGTGAATCGAACTTAAATGCTGAGAAATAAATCAAAAGACTTCCACTGAAATGGCAACGTTCGATCAAAGAAACCCAAGCCGATGTTGGTACCCAACCATCTTCTCTATTGAAATTAGATTTTTGTTTTCATTTCCCCAGCCTCACGAATCATCCTTAGTAGGAATATTCTGGTCTCTGATGTAATTCTTATTTTATCTCTTAATTAAAACACACAACAAAAATATAAAGTCATATATATAAAAAATAGTAGGTGCTCCTTATTTCTACGGAAATCCCCCTCTCTAACGGCGCCTGTCCGCGCGTAAATATCACGCGAATATCTACAACATAAATATAACGCGAAACGACCTTATAAGGGGTTGGCGAGGATGTCTTGGCTCGTATGGATCAAATAAAAAAATCTAAAAAAAAAATACATAGAATAGTATAACATATACATTTCTTATCCCACGACAAAGATCTTCGCTCCTCTTCGAATGTTATGATGGGAAAAGCGATTTTCCTGTCAACTGCATCAACATTTATTTATTTAATCTTTATGTTCCCTAAATACAAGTTTACAAGGGCGGACTTAATGCCCAGTGGCATTCTCTACCAGTCAACCCTAGGTGTTAAATAACTTTAGGCTAACTTCTCTGTAACTCTTTGTCCGAAGATATAAGCAAAGGACCGAATAAGGTCTCATTTAAAAGGCAGGTACGAGAGCATTTTGTAATGTCTACTGTCGATTAATAAAGTAAGTTACTCTTGTCGTTATTGGCTACGCTGGCTGGTTGTGTTTATTACTATTTCATATGTATATTATGTATCTATATTATGTGTTGCTATTTATAAGTAAATATATGTATATAATTGTGTATATTTTATTACTTTTGAATGTCGTTATTAGTAGAGTTTTTATTGGATTTTTTTTTAAATGTACACGCACCGCACCAACCCCAAGTTTTCTCCACGTCTCGCTTCCACTGGTAGAGATTAATGCCTTACACCTATTTGTAAAGGCATCCCATCCTAAATGCATTGAATTACGCAGTACTTTCCTATCGATAATGACGACATAACAAAATGTTAAAATGAGTCACCCCCTGCACCCCAATACTATAAGCGAGACAGCAAGACGACCTGGTCGTTTGCTTAATGTGTCGGCAGGGGCGCCTAGCCGTCTCTCGCATCGATCAAACTCGAAAAGGCTCGATCTTTATCGTTCTTATTTCCCCTTGTTATGCAAGTGGTAAACAAGGTTATATTATCTGTATGTTTAAACATAGCTTTTCTTATATAATTATATATAACAAAATTAAAACTTATAATAACACAAAGGAACTAACTTCCAAACACACGAACTCCATACGTGGTTATGAAACAAACATGAAAAAAATCGTTTCTTATATAATACTGGTAGCACACGAATATTTAATAAAATTTCATAGATACTATTCTATTTGGCATCAAATAGATTTGAAATTCTAGTTAAAAACCAGCGAATCAATAATCCTACTATTTGTCAGAATATTTGTCCGATAAATGAGCTTGAATTTAAACTTGGATTACTGGTTTTTCACTACCTAACACGCATTACCACGAATATATTGCAAAATTTCAGCTTATTCCGATGTACGTAAAGTGGTGAGAACGAAATATAAAAATCATACATACAGGTCAAGCCAGTAAAGTCGTGTAAAAATATATAACTTGAATTCTATGAAGGCGATTTTCTGTGGTATTAAGGAAATTTATTTGTCATGCGTTTTATCCATGGTGTAGAGTTTTTAGCTAGAGAACGGTTCTAGCAGAGAGACAAGCTTCTTGTTGTGATTTTGTGGAAGTTTTTAATTGGCCGTATTAAATTTATTATTATACTGTATTATTATAAGTAATAGCTGCAAGTTTTCCTAATAAAATAAAAATAAAATAGAGCATTGTTTATTTCGTACACAATTGTTTATTAAATTAAATATAAACACACAGACAGCCGGAACATGTTCGCTGTAAACCTGATAAAAACATTAACACGCCACGCTTCACTTGAACCGGATATCCGCAAAACATTTACTTCACACAGACCAACAATATGACTATTTTAAACATTTTGTTAAAACAATAGACTTACGAGGAAAATATTACTTTAATGTGGTATTGTGCTAGATGTGTTGTTACTGATAAAAATAACATAGTGCGTGTTGTTTACCAGCGATGACTTACGGTACAGAGACATGGTCCATCAATGTTGGCCGTACGACTTTTTTTTTTATTTCTGTGAAAGTAACAAACGAACACAGTTCACCTGATGGTAAGTGATTCCTGCGGCCCATGACATCTATATTCGTCCTTGACATAATGAAGCAAAATGCAGATGCGTTGTCACCCTTGAGGACCGTGATGGAACGCCTCGTCACCAGTAACAAAGGTCTCCGGATCCCTGCACTCACCCAAACGAAACACAGCGGCATTATACTGCTTTTTTACACAAAACACGTGAGAGCGTGGTCGTGCCCCGGAAGAACTGACTAATTCATTCCGCAGCTAGAAACTAACTGCAGTGTAACTCTACCGTATGAGAAAACTCAGTCATTTAGCGAGCTAAGGAACGGGCCATGCAGTTTCCCTGCGTGATACAATCCGTTATGCAATTAAAATATTATCATCTATTACTAGCTGTCCGGACAGACGTTGTCCTATCCTTAATTATTCATCGGTCGAATCGTCATATCTAAAAAAAACCGGCATCGCATCTGCGACACCTCTGGTACTGTAGATGTCTATGGGCGGCGGTGATCACTTGTCATCAGGTCAGCTGCTTGCTCGATTTCCACTTATTCTATAATAAAAAGCCTCAGAGCAAAAAGAACTTTTAGTTATTTCCGAATTTGCCAACTTTCCGGGAAACTCTTCCAATGTTTCTTTCCGTAACAACCTACCAAATCGGTCCAGCCGTTCTCAATGCGCTCACCAACGAACAGCATTAAATTTTTATTTATATAGACGATCAGGCCTCTTCCAATGTTTCTTTCCGTAAAAACCTACCAAATCGGTCCAGCCGTTCTCAATGCGCTCACCAACGAACAGCATTAAATTTTTATTTATATAGACGATCAGGCCTCTTCCAATGTTTCTTTCCGTAAAAACCTACCAAATCGGTCCAGCCGTTCTCAATGCGTTCTCATGCAAAGAACAGCATTTAATTTTTATTTATATCAGGCCTATTATTAATCCGCTGTTCAACGTGTGCCACCTTATCTATGGTTACTAAGCGTGAACCTGAGTCATCTGCACGTAGCGACTTCCCGCAAACACGCACACCGTCCACTCGATCAACTTGTCTTTATTAAATTAACATAACTTATACAAATAGATAAGGCCATATTGGATTCATTTTAATCAAGTTAGAGGAGCACAAATTCCAGTTGACGTCAGGTATGTTACCTACTTTATTTCTCGACATGTCATAATGCAGATGTGTGTCTTCCCTGGAGACTAAGGAACGACTTGGCACAAGGTCTCCAATTTATTTCTCTCGCCACACCAAACACAGCACTAGTTAGTAGCTTTACGGCATTAGTTTACGTGAAAGCGTACAAATTAGTAAATTATATACAATCTAAAGATATTAATCCTTGTATATTTTTCGTTTTTTATTTTATTTTATAAGATAGGTGGCAAACGCGCAAGCAGCTCACACCCTGGTAAGTGATTATCTTCGTCCATGAACATCCGCAACACCAGAGGAGTGGATAATGCGGCGCCGGCCTTTAAGAAAGGTGAAGGCCCTTTATTTGTAAGTCCCTTAATCATATCGGTTCGGAAAGCCCGCTGGCGACGGCTGATTTCACAGAGTAGTCGTGCGTGGAAGTAAAATTTCGCGTAATGCGTACAGTAGTGGATTCCCTGCCAACCATCGAGATGATGTGGATGAAATTTTGAGATGATTTTGATGATTTTATTTTTTATATTGCTCTACATCACTCATGGTCACTGGGCTGACTCAGGAGTTCGACGTCTTTGTGATAATTAACCCGAACTACCGTGAAAAAGTTAGTAAATATATATCGATAAAATCCGTAAAAAAAAATATTCAATGTATTCGCGTAAATATAAGAATTCATTATATATTAATACTCCTTCACTCGCAATCCTCAACTTAATATTTGAGAACACGTTACATTTCCCCAGACAGAATACGCAATATTTCCTCCATAATGACTGCCATGAAATGCAACTCCACGTAAACATAGGCGCTGGATAAAAAAAGCACTAAAACTTCTATAAAATAGAGTATAAAATCGGTTACGGACAGAAAAATTATTTACCCAAAGCGCAGTGTAAAACTCGCATCTTTATACGGTAGGTAGGAGAGACGGGGTTGTTTCCTATGAATAGGGAGGGAAGGGGTACATGTGTACGGGGTGCATTGAATGGGAGGCTTTCACGGGACGGATGAATTTGATATCGTAATCATGAATAAAGCGGCTGCATTGAAATGTGAAGAGATGACGCAGAACTGACGAAGGCTTCTCTTTATTCTATCACAAATGTTTTAGAATTTGTTTTAATGGAATGAAGCATTCCTATAGAGTGATAAGTAAGACAGTGATAAGGTTAAAGAGAAAACATTCCGTAAATATTGATGATTTGTTTTTTATTATTACATTGAGAGTAACAAACGAGCACGCAGCTCACCTGATGGCAAGTGATTCCTGCGGTTGATGCCATCTACATTCATCTTTGACAAGGACTCATAAAACACATGCGTTGTCATCCTTGAGGACTGAGATGCAATGCCTCGCTACCGGTAATAAAGATATCCGGATCCCTCTCTCCTCCCTCTCCAGACGGAACATTATGCTGTGCTATTTTACGCTGGAATTCTGTGAGGACGTGATCTTAACCCGGTCGAGCAGACCCATTCATTCTGCAGCTAGAAACAAACTGCGGTGTAGCTTTGCCACTGCCAATTATTGAAGACCATCGTAGACTAACATCACTGGTCCACTATTGAACATAGATAAACCTACACACTGCCACGGAGTACGGACCCTGAGCCACCCGCATTCGTGACTTCCGGTAGACTTGTTTCGTTCATCACTTCTATTGGTGGTCGATATCTAATGGATGGTCGTCCTACACTGCGACTACCAATCCCAACTTGACATCGACAATCTTTCAGTGTCAACGGTTCTACGAGCTATATGGACGACCCATTGGCATCATCTCGTCCTTTGAGTTGTCTCACGTATTATCTTAGTTCCACTGCAGATATCCACGTTTAATATGCGAACACGAAGAGAAATATCCCAGCATAACCCTCTCCTTAGCTTGCTGGGTGGCTTTGAGTTTCCTCATATTTATTTATTTTTAATAAAGTTTATTTGCTGTAATCCTATATACAATTTCATTTCTGTCTGGCCCCCACACTAGGCTGAGCCTGTCGTGTGGGAGAGGACATCTTGTCCATTTCCAAGTATTTGCGGTACATTGTAGCAAAGAAGACAATATTACATTAAGAAATAATTGTTAATTTTAAATTAATTTTAATAAAAAACAAAAATTATACGAAAGTTACAAATCAACGTAACATTAGCCCAAAAAGAAAGAAAATTATAAAATAAAATTTGAATATAAATCAATGCCTTGATAAAACAATTTAAATGAAAGAAAAATAAAACTGTGAGAGTGTATATGCGTGTGTGCGGACTTGTGCGTGGGTGCGGGTGAGTATGTGTGTGTGTTTAGGTGTGTAAGTGCGAGCAACAATCAACAACTATTGATATCATATCGATCTGAAGCGATCAGATTTTTCCTATTTTACAGCGACTAGATCTTCTGATTCACTATAGGTCCAGTACAACAGTGTAGCGGAAATAATCTTTTTCGTCTCTTTAACAGATTTCTTTTTAAGGTCAAATATTTTAATGAGCTTGCTTGCTTGTGCTAGCAATACGTTGGATAATGAAATCGAATCTCACTAGACATAGACCTCCCTCCTCCATAGGTTGCCTGGTGCACAATCCTGATACACCCGCATTACACGTACTTTACACAGGGTGCAATAAAATACTAGCAAATAGAAGTGGCAACAAAAATGGCGACAAGATGTTATGCAATTCCTGTATTTTTTAATTATAGCCTCAAAGGAATCAAAATGCCGTAACGTTGTCATCCCTGAAGTTTAAGATGGATCGCTGAGAATGGAGAAAAAAAATATGGTCCCGTCTCTTTCTACCACCAGACGAAACACATCACCGCTAAACTGTTCCGCTGATATCCTGTAAAAGCGAACTATATCCGATCGAATCGACTCGTGCTTATGATAATTAAAACAGTTAACGTCTTCCACGTTAGACCAGGATAAACACCGGTAGCATTATTGTTTTATATATTTGTGAAAGTAACAAACAAAGCTAAAAGATCAATAACCTGTTTCCATCTCCGGGAAAGGTGACTAATTCCACGGTTTACTCGACAAATAACGAACACTTACACCGTTTTCATTAGTTCTCCAAATGTCAAGTCTTAAAACGGAGAGTAAAAACTTTGAATGCATTCAAAACGACTTACATGGTAACAATTATTTAACTCCTTTATTTATAAGGCGGGCATCGTTAAAGTTTAGTATTGTAGCATTCTGAACTGAATGTATTTACTACACTGTAACTGAGGCGACAGTAATAATTTTAATATTGTTCACTTCTTATATCTTCGCAAATATTTGTTTTATTCGCATTGAATAAAAATAAATTTTACATATTTCATCATATCTATTTCATTATCATCACAGTCTTTTCATAATCCACTGCTTACGCCTCCCCCATAGATTGCCTAAAAGCACGATCCTACCTGCACCATGCACTTCCCGCAATCGGTCGTCACGCCATCTAGAGGAATCATCTCATTCGTATCTATTTAATTGAACTTTTTTAATTCCCGATGTTTCTATAAATAAAACTAAATACGAAACAAACCAAACATACCACAGCAAGATTTCAAGATACTCAGTTCTTGTTGCGTAGAACGGATCAAAAATTGATATTTATAAGCTGAAGATAGTTGGGTTTAACTATGAAATCAGGATTTCAAACACCTCATCAGACCTCACTAGAAATGTTGGGAAAAAAAGTTAAAATTACCGCAACAAAAAATCTGCAACATAAGTTTTATATCAATTTTTTTTGTAGGTATTCGTTAGTAATTTATATTTTTTAGTTTATTGGAATGTCAAGATCACATTCCAGTAAAATAAAAAATATAAATTACTAGTTTTAGTATCTTTTTATACTTTATACTGGTTTTATATTTTAATATCGTTTTGTATAGGTTTCCGGACGAAATTTATCCTGTATTTACTGACGATTTAGCAGCGGTTTTTTTCTTCTTCTCTGATTTGGGAGGCTGCAAAGTTGCAAACAATACGGTGGATCGGGAAGTTGAGTCTTACTTGGTAACGGTGCGCGGGATTTTGATTAAAAACTCCCTTTGAATCATTCCGCAATGAAGTAAATGGTTTTTGCAGGGGCTTGTAGAAGTATTATCGATGTAAACAATTGATATTCTACTTTCTTTATCGACTTGCAGACGGACAGATTTAATGAAAAACATGAAAAAGTTGGAATAAAACAAAAAAATCGACTGACCCAAGTACAAACGCACATACATTTTAATAAGTTTTACACAATTTTATTTATTATTTTCTCGAACAAAGTTACGGTGAGATATTTATGGGACCAAATTGAGAGCTAAAAGCCCCGAACGAATTAAAAAGAATGGCGGGTGTAGATCTAGAAATTTCGGAGCAATTCGCTGATAATCGCCAGATTACATCAACAGCGCAGAACACACAGTTTACCTGATGATAAGTGATTCCTGCAGCCCGTGACATCTACATTCATCCTTGCAGATGCGAATGCCTCGTCACCACTAATAAAGGTCTTCGGATCCCTCCACTCACCAGACGAAATATAGCAGCATTATACTGCTATTTTACGTGGTTGGTGGTTCTGTGAGGGCGTGGTCCTACCCCGGTCGAGCTGACCCATTCATTCTGCAGCTAGAAACAAATTGCAGTGTAGCTCTAAAATAATGGTGCATATGAGCACAATCATAAACAAAACAAATAACCAAAACAACGAGGACGCGGGTAGACTACGTAATCACAAAGTCGAAACTTATGCGGTCAACTGTAGATGTCCCCAACTACAAAGTCGGTAAGATAACACAATCAGAAAACAGCTATCAATGGAACTCGGTTATAGTTGATTGACATCATCTAAATTACTACGCCGATCTAGTTAGCGGGGGCTAATGACTCGAGGCGGTGGATTCTGCCGCCCGGTCAAGTTAAAGGTCGCCCGGCAACGGCGGCGTGGAATGATATAGGCCCCACCTAGTTCTAGATCGATGAGCAAACGTGAGAAATCTAATGAGAAATTGTTTTAATTAAGCATCAGCAGTTTTTTTTTATTACATTGTGAGTAACAAACGAACACACAGTTCATCTGATCGCACACTCACCAGACGAAACACAACAGCATTATTCTACTATTATACGCTGGTATTCTGTGAGGGCCCCGGGATGACCAATTCATTCCACAGCTAGAAATAAAGTGCAGCGTAGCTCAGTGTCTAACCCCTCACATTTAATTCACAGTACGCGAGCAAACTGATTTCGATATCCGGTCTCAACGCTAATAATGAAATTGTTTATTGTAATTCTAAGTTCCGATATGTCACGTGCTCGGCGGTGAAGGTATCATCGTGAGGAAACCACGTATGTATAAGAAAACATTTAAAAAATAATTTAAAAAAACAATTAAAAATTGTTTCAAAAGTATGCCACAAGGAGGAATATTGTCGGCATATGTAGGAAATAGTATATTCAATTGCTATAATGTAACAACATATACACTACACGCTTATATTGTAACAACGTCAAGAGCTTCCTCAGGAACCTCGTTTAGTTCGTCGAGGGTAACAAACGAGCAAACAGTTCACCTGATGGTAAGCAGCTCCTGCTGCTCATGACAGCCACATTCATTCTCGATAATGAATCATAATGAAAACGCGTTGGCGCGCGAGGACTAAGATGTAATACCCTGTCACCAGTAATAGTCTCCGGATCACAACACTCACGCAACAGCAGCGTCATGCTGGTATTGTGAAGACGAACGAGAGTGACTGACATATCTCAAAAAGATAAGTAAGCTACTAGATGTGTTATTATTGATAGTAACAAATAGTGCATGTATTACGATACAGATATACGGTCGTATACCGCTGGCCCTATGGTAAACTTCAGAGCCACTCAGCGAACTACTGAGCGGGCTATGCTCGGTGTTTCTCTGCGTAATAGAATACGCAACGTAGACATCCGCAGTAGAACGCGGGTAACTTTTATAATTCAAAAGCGCAGCATGCTATAGTGGCAATGGCCAGACCAGTTCCACTATAGCTTGCTGTCACACTGTCAGTTCCAGTGTATTACGACCCCCCCCCCCCCCAGATGCAGCGAAGACCAATGCAAGTTTACAGGAAGTCGATGGGCGCAAGTGACTATGGTACGTGCTTTGTGCCATGCTATGGGGGAGGCCTATATTCAGAAGTGAACTATGGTTAGGCTGTGTTTATGATCATGATTGTGAATTGGCTCGATCTTTCCGCGCTCGAAGATACATGCTGCCACTAGAAAGACTAAAGCGTGGCTTGACCACTGTCAAATCTTAAAACCAATTCAACGCATATTACATACTACTTTAATAAAAAAAATGTGTTAACTAATTGCTCAGCGATCCCTCTGCTTGAAAGTATGTTTGGTTAAAGCTGAAGAGGTTCATAATATGTTTGAACGAATGTTGGGTGGTTTTCTTTGGCGTCCAGTGTACATAACGAATATAGTAACATTGCAAGTGTAGCACTTCCGTTGAAAAAGCAAACCTCTCGAGCTAACGCAGGGGCCGTCCACGAGGTCGACGGTCCGTTATCGACGCGCCATAACGAGGGGAAGGTATGAATACACTTGCAACCGTCTTTACTTATCTACAGAAGTCTATTTATAAAACGTTATGTGAAATAAACAAGTTGGATAATAATGGTAGAACGAGTCTGCAGCTTCTATCTGCAATATGAATGGGAAAAGGCCACCTCACGGGACGAATAAATAGATAGATTACTCATGCGCCAATATGATTTCAGTTTTATTTTTAATTTCCTTATATTCGTATTTGCTTTACAATGTTTATAAATTTTAATTTGTATATAATATTAGGCGTAAACGGACATATTTCATTGTTCACAAGATGCACACATACTGTCAGCCCTGATTCCAATTACGATACCAATTAGCAACGTTATACTTCTAACTCATGCTGGTCTTGTGCGAGGGTGTAGTCCCGCGGCGGTCAAGCCGACCCATTCATGTTGCACAATGACAATCTAACTACCTTCAACGTGGCTTTACTACTGTTATTATTTATTATAACTCACTACTAACCACACTTTGACTAACTAACACTAACACAGAAATTGACGTGAAAGTTTTCTACTTTGCAACATACGTATCTTTAGTTTCACGTATAATATTTAAATATTACGTACAATAAATAACATTTATTTTGTGTATATTTGTTCAATATTATCTCTATATGTATTATTTTCTACAGGGATGACATAGTCACTCTGTGACTAAACCCTCTTTAAAAAATAATAAAGAGAAAACGAAAAAAAAACCATTGCACTGGGTTTTTTCATTCTTCTTTTACAGAATAGTAAGTATACATTCGGAACGCCTTTCCGGATGATGTCAAGATTGCATCTAGTGAACTTTCTTTTAAAACACTTCCTCGAAAACAATATTTTAAGTCAAATAACATTATTTTCTCATGGTATTTTATGGTGTTGTGTATAAATAAATAATTGTGTTACGTATATTTGGTGTAATTAATATTTTTATAGTTAAAGAACTTTTTATTTCGCGTCTATCAACATTATCTCCCATTAACCCAGGATTGACTAGCAGGGAATGGCACTGAGCATTAAGTCCGCACCTTTTAAACCTTATTTAAGGGAAAAAGGAATAAATAGATAAATAAAACAAATAAATATAATGATCGAATGAACGTTTCTAGTTTTTACCTGCAGCAGAAAGGTAGAAGGACCACGTCCAAAGCCAAGACCGGAGTGAAATAACGACACGGCTTCGTTTAGCGCAGAGGTTCCCAGACTTTTTTCTCATAGTTACTTTAAAAATTTAGTTCCGGTGGACCCCCTGCAGCTACATTTCTACCATATTCCCAAAACTCGACAAAAAATGTGAAGATTAGATGTTACTATTGAAATTTGCGTTGCGGCTGAGTTCCAACTACGAATTAATAGTTTTCGAAGAAAAAAAAGTGGGAATTGATTGGACATTTATTAATTGATTAATCGATGCAAGTTTTTACAAGTTACAGTCGCTGAGCTTCTTAAAATAATATCTGCCTACATTGATAGGTGAAGTCAAGCCAACATTTTAGTTCTTCACCATCGAAAGCAAATTAATTTTCGTGGACCCCGCTTACGTAATTGTGAACCCCCATTTTTTTGTCACGACAGACCCCCGTCGAGTCTCCCGTGGACCCCTGGGAGTTCACCTGGACCACTTTGGGAACTAAAGGTTTAGCGATACCAGAGCCGGAGCCCCATTCACAAGAGGCATTCCATCTCAGTCTTCAGTGATTACAACGCATGTTTCTTGAATCTTTGTTGAGGGGCGAAGTATATGTTCACGTCGTCACTGCACTTCCCATCAGGTGAGATGTGTGCTCGTTCACCAATGTTAGTGTTAACTTAAAGATACACAATCATTATATGTTACGTGACTTGGCTCAAAGTGAATTTTCTGATAACAAATGATAGCACTGATATCGAAGGCTGATAACGCCACAGTACTTCTAAACTCTCTAACTCTATCGATACGACGCCAAAATCCATGTTATGTACAAAAAATCAGAACTGAGGACTAAGATGGAATATCTCTTCACAAGTAATAGGTTTTCTTTCACTAACTGGTATTCTGCGATATAATTTAGGATGACAATATAGCACACAGTTCACCCGATGGTATGTATGTGATGTCTGTACCTCATAACATCATGATATTAAATTCACACGCGTTGCTATCCCTGGGGGCTGAGATCGGACACCTAGTTACCAGTAATTGGGTCGCCGAAACCCTACACTCGTCCGAACTAAACACAGCGTGAAACACAGCAACATATTCTACTATTTCACGCCGGATAATTTGCGAGCATGTGATCATTCCCCAGTCTAGCCGACCCATTGGTGCTTGAGCGTAGCTCTTTCACTGGTAAATCCTTACGTCTTCCACCTATACGTCTTCATAAATCTTATAGACTAAATGCGTAATAAACTTATCCGACAATCAAACCAATATGGCGACCTTCAGCGTACACCGCGCGATGAAGTCATGCCGTTCATTACTACGTAATGGACGCTTAATGGGACTGTGATCGACAGCCTTATAATTTTCGTTGCGCAAACGTACTATAAAGGATATTTTATGACCAACATAGTGTTTTTACTAAAATAATTGAATAATTGTCAAGGAAAATACAGGTATAATTACAATAAATAATAGCCATAATTTATGTCCACATAGGTGAATTTCTATTGCGGTAATAGAATTCTGTTGGAATTAAGTCGGCGTTTTGTGAACTTATTCTTTATTGAATTGAGTGTTACAATCGAGCACACAGTTCACCTGATGGTAAGTGACTGCGATGGGACGGGCCTATCTACATCGTGGTGGGTGTAATCATAGATTGCAAAAGATTTTTCGGGGGGGACATGGAACATGCGAGCTGCTCCTCACCCTGGGCGTGCTGTAAATCAAGGAATATAGGGTTCGGATATAACGCTGGCATAGGCTGGAAGTCTGCCACAAAAAGCCACAGAAATATGTTTCATTCTTTACCAGTCCACGCCCGCCGAAATATTACCTGTAACAACATGTAAAGATATAATTATTAAAAGTACTTCACCACGCTACAGCTTGTTTCCAGCCGCACCGTGAATGGGTCTTGGCTGAGAGAGGTCCATGGCCTCACGGTATACCAGAGTAGTCCTTTGTTTTGTAAAGACAACAACTTTGTACAAGAGGACTTTCTGTTTCTTAACATTGGTGACAAACGAAGTCACTTGATGATATTGAGGACCCAAGAGTCTGTCGGTACCCGGTAACACTTCAAACTAAAATCAAATCTTTTCAGGATGGAACGCACTATCCTGTTATAAATGACTTCTTCGGCGCAAAGACGTTTTTTTTCTTTTAGATATACAAACACACAGTTCACCAGTGATGATGAACGATGACATGCGGTCCATTAAATCCATTCTCAACAAAGATTCAAGATGTACATGCGTTATCACCCTTGCAGACTGCATGCCTCGTAATCTCTAATTTTGTCTTCGATCCCTACAATAACCGTACGAAACACAGCACCTTCACATTCAAGTTTCACGTAGTTTTTTTTTATTTATTAACATTTAAAGTAATAAACGAGCACGCACCTGATGGCAAGTGATTCCCGCGGCCTATGACATATACATTCATTATTGACAGGGAATCATAATGCCGATGCGTAGTTACCCTTGAGGACTGAGATGGAACGCCTCGTCACCAGTAATAAAGTTCTCCGGATCCTTACACTCACCAGATTTACATAGGTATATAGACAGAGTATTATGATGCGTTTTTACGCTGGTATTCTGTGAGATCGTGGTCCTTATCCCGGTCGAGCTGACCTATTCATTCTGCAGCTAGAAACAATCTTGTGTAGCTCTAACACTGTTACAGATGTTCTATGATCCGACTCCATCCCCAATCGTTCAGACTCATTCACGTTGCTGCTAGAAAATAGCTGCAGTGTGGACCTGCCATCCCGGTACTGTAACACCGCTTAATGGACGCCGCCATCAGTAGGCATAACAGCGCCGAGTTGACGATATAAATATCTCGACCAATGAAATGTGTAGGGAGGTGACGTCACCGCCGCCGAAATCGAGTAGGCAATAAAAATAGCAATGTAGAGTACCTTAGATAAATTGGTGGATCGTTTTCACCTCTTTGTCATCTTGTTCCGCCGTTCTTTATTGTTTTTAGAGTGACAAACGAGCACACAGTTCACCTGATCCACATAAACATTCAAGTCGCCCTCGAGAACGGAGATGGAATGCCTCGTCATCGCTAATCCAGGTCTCCGCCAACACTCGCCAATCGTAACACAGCAGCCTTATGCTGCTAGTTTGAGCAGATATTATATCAGGGCATACTCTTTGCCAGATCCAAGAAACCCATGCGGTTATAAACGAGATGCAACGCGACTCTAACACTATGGTGACCCTTAGGGGTGACAACGCACCTGATGAACGTGTGTCGTGGGCCGCAAACATCACATATGGTGAATTTCATAACAGTTAACTCGTTAACCCAACTATAATAAAAAAGAGTGTATAGGTAGTTCATTAGAGTCCAGCAACGCTTTCTATTCATAAAAACCCCCAACCTCATTTATTTAAAATTGTTATAAAACTCTTTGTTGTGTGTTAAAATGTACCGACACGGTGACCTCATTCTGAATTTTTAAAGCCCTCGGAGGGAGCGAAATGCAATCTAGTTAAACTTCGACAACCGTGACGCGTGTTCAAAGCGTTTTGTGAGCAAAACATCTGACAGTTAAAGAAAACTTTTCTAAGACGAAAAGCGAAAAGGAAGTAAGAAACTAAAGTTATATGAAATATATCTTTTTCTAAATAAAAGTAACGTAACAACCAAAATATATAAATGTGAATATATAGTGGTAGAGCTACGCTGTAGTTTGTTTCTAGCTGCAGCAGGACCATTCCCTCACCGAATACCAGCTTAAAATTCGTCTGGTGAGTATACCTGAACTTCCCCGATCGGAGAAGTTCCAGTAGAACTGTTGAAAATGAGTAAACAATTCCCGTGATAGTAAGTGATTCCTGTGGCGCCCACAATCATCTTGGACTAGGAAACGTAAAGTAGATACGGGCCGTGAAGAATGAGACCTTTCTCTTAAATATCGGATGGAATATTTACTGTAAAATAGCAAGGAACAGATTCAAAAAAACAATAATGTCCTTTATCGCATGTATTAACTTCGCCTAGTATTCAAACCTGAGATCCAAAACCTAACAAACACACAACACCACGCGACCACACTCAACAACAGATAACAGAACCGCAATTATATTTAAAAAAAAAAGATAAACGAACACGATACGGCAACAAGGTACTTTAAAAACAAACAAAAAAACTATTTCCGTCCGCTTTAAACACACGGGTAAACAGAAAATTGTTATTTATTAATATAGTATAGTTATGTTAATTAGTAACAATATCAAATTCATATTCCGTCACGCCATGTCCATGCATACGGATCGCCGCATAAGCCAGAATAATTCATAATTGTGTGACGTACTTTTAGACGATGCAAAATTCAAAAACGTTCCGTTTTATCAGATTTCGCTATATTAGCGTGGGTTCCGCTTCGTATGAAAAAAATCGTATTCTCCATTTAGGCTATATTGTTTTTTTTTAATATATATCACTATAGCCCAAATTTTCTGGATGTAATAATCGCTTTTTAAAATGCTTTAGATGTACTAAACCTTGAAATTTTGTTTAACTATAACTTTTGTGCTGCATTAACTTGTTCAGAATGTTAGTAAAAATAAATAGCCTTCTTTATTTAAAAAAGAAATTTATCTAATGAATTAACTATCATAACGTTACCCCCTAAATCAATTGCGTAAACGTACTTTGCATACAGGAGAGTATCCCAAGGTTCGTAAACGGGTCTACTTTTATTAAATTGGCTACAACACCTATACAACAAAAAACACTAAAACCGGTACCGTGAGTACTGACCTTTTAAAGAAACGTTCCCAACCGTCGAAATTTAAACGCACTCGCGCCGAATACAACGATCAATACAATACAGCCAATTTAAAAGGCATCGGAACACTAAAGTCTTTGCAAACGCGTTGGGAATATTTTTTCGAGGAGTCGTGTCGGTGACGTCATGGGCACATAAAAATAAGCGCGCACGACCGGTCCGAGAGGTTTTAGCGAACAAAGAGCCTTGGAGAATGCAATTAAGGAGCATACTGATAATAATCTGAGATGCATTCACGTGCTAGTTGAAATAGTTAAGTAGTAATGACTAGCGTTTATCTTGAGTACCTACCTACGTGAGTGAAAGTTTAGTCTTCTCTTAAAAGCTTACAGAGTAAATAGTCAAATAGGGTCAAAATAAATCTGCAAGAATTAACATAAATAAAGATGAAGTAACAGTTAAATGATAAATTTGAACTAATTTAGAAATTAATAAAATCTGACCTATACAGAATATTTCAATTATCAACCACATCCACAGCTGAAAAATATAAGCCTTATCATTTCCCCTAAATTAAATTTATATTATTATATATTATTTATATATGTATACCCACAAAATATTAAATGTTATCATGTTAAGGTTATTGTTTTGTAAATGCCGCCCGTAGTTGAAAATGTATTTTATTAGTAACCTTAGGTGCTTATATAAATACATATGTTGGATGTAAATGAATAAATTGCAAAATCTTCTGATTATAAATCAAAAGCGTTGTTCATATTAACATGCCATGAAGTTCGATCACGGAGGAGGTTTAGTTATCACCGCTTACCCGATTACGAAGTAGCACATGTGGTAATTATGACCCTTGATTGATGAACTTCTTTATTTTAAAAGTGATGACCTAATAATAGGGCCATTACGAGAATTAGCGTTGAGTACATATACATATTTCTATAGAGTTAGTCGAAGCATAGAGCATTAAATGTAAAAACATGGAGGAATGACATCATTGTCGAAACACAGGCTGGCGGACCGGTTTCACTGGCGACATGTTTACATTATGGACGCTCTGCGCGACCGTCGTGGTGAGTAACGTTCGGTTAGTTTAAATGATCTTTCGATGCACTAAATTTCAACTAATCGATGTAGTTACGTAAACATAATGTTAAATTTGTAACCAGTACAGACAGATTAAAAGATAATGATGATGTTCTCTTCTTAGTCGAATTATATTAGTATTATTATTACACTGAGAGTAAAAAACGAGCACGCAGTTCATCTGATGTCAAGTGATTCCTGCTTCTCATGACATCTGCATTCATCCTTGACAAGGAATCATAATACAGATGCGTTGTCACCCTTGAGGACTGAGGTGGAATGCCTCGTCAACAATTATAAAGGTTTCCGGAACCCTATACTCACCAGACGAAACACAGCAGCATATTAAAGCTAGAAACAAACTGCAGTGTATATCTACCACGGTCAATTCGACGTTATTGCCAGATGCCATCAGCTGCGCAGAATGTTTCTAAAGTGCCGTAAGTATTTGCGCAAACACAGAAGCATGCACTCTTCGTCCACTTCCCTATTCCGATTTATAATATGTAATATGATCAATGGAAGGGTCAGGGATATCACAGACACGGTATATACATATTAGTATTGGGTGGTATACTCTGCTATGTCGGCTAGCTCCAGCTTCGGTAGTCACAGTGAAGACATAGGGTTCGTGGCCCTCACTACGTGCGGATAAGGAGGGCTAGATATACGAAACTGGTTTCACTAAGTTGTGATAATTGTAAATTTTTCGTTAGTTTAGACTTGTTCTATAAATATGGCAACTCTTGAATTAGTATTAATATCGTATAGATCACACGGACAAAAGTATTAATATGCCTTCGATATTTTTAGTTACGGGGCTGGCGGCTGACAGGCGTGCATTAGAAGATAGAATTCAAACAAATGAGTTACATTCACAAATGTTGAAATATTCATACCAAACATAGTGTGTCAGTGCCGTCGTAATACTGCAGCGAAGCTCATAGGTAATTAAAGCAAAACCTCTTTACAGTACCTTCGAGTGCATTTAAAGTCTAGACTGTTAAATATATATATATATATTTATATCCATTCTTTTACATAATATTAAAGGTCGGACTTAAGCAATCACGTATTCCAATTGAGAGTATGCTATGTGCGTGGATAAAATGTTTATTGGGTTTCCATTATTTTTTTAATTCAACGAAACATGGATTCTAGGTCCAAAATGAATGTATCAGTTCGACCGACGAAAGACCACATAATACCAGAGTGAAATAGCAACATAACACTTTTTTATATGGAATTAGTGGCAAACGATCAAACAGTTGAGCTGACGGTAAGTGATTACCGCTGCCCATGCACTGCGCTGCTGGACCTTAAGAAAGGTGTAGGCTTGTAGGACACTAAGTCGTATCGATCCGAAAAATATAGCTGGCGACGGCCGATTCAACAGAGTATTGCGTGGCATAAAATTTCGCTTAAAGCGTGTAGTGGTGGATTGCCAACCATCGAGGTGATGAGGATGAAACTTTGATTTCTGTCGTGAACATCGTACATGTTTTAACTCAGCGGCTGCTGTTTCCTATGGTGAGTCTTATTGAGGAGGCATTCCGTTTTAGTGTTTACGAGTTGAAAACGCATGTGGTTCTGGAATAATAATTGGGGCTGGATGTAGATGTAAGTGACAGCAGTTATCACTTACCATCAAGTGAACTGTGGTGCTTGTTTGTCACATAATAATATGTAATGTAAGTATATAAGATGTTATGTTTGTATATAAGATGTAATGTATGTATATAAGAAAACAGCTGACAATGTTACATAGATTATTAAATAAAATACAAATACGTTTATTAAACACGATAACATATTACACACTTGTGTTTGTTCAATTGTTGTTTTTTTTTTTATTATTTAACGCTAGTGCAATGACCAGGATACAGCTCCGAGGCGAACCAGACAGGCATGCTTTGCAGGTAAAATTTGTGTTCTAGAGGTCTCTCCTATATAAATCTATAATAGCGGTGAGAATACATATAGACATAATATTTAAAAAATATATCATACGTATTACAAACAGTAATTGTACCTCTTTACCAATTATGGCATAGTAATCATTTTTGAATAAAGTTAATTTTTACTGATTTTATCGCGTTTATTTTTACTTTTTATACCGATGTTTTGATAATCACGGGAAGAACTACGGTTCAGGACATTCTGGACTACCATCACTTTTATTATTATTTCTTTTTGATCCGATCTAGGCAAAAGCAGCTCACAGTATCTTGAGGTCTTGAAGTGGATCTGATGTGGGATTTATTTTATTTACCACAGGATCCCAACGGTACTGTCAAGCTTAGTACTGTCATTTTCTCTATTGAAATTAGAATATTTTTCAATTCCAATAGTCCCGTGACTCAGTCGCGGTAGGAATCCGTTGTTCCTTTTGCCTATGTAAGATATGGTCAAAAACTGCAGACTCCCTAGAGCATCGGAGTCTCAAGTCTCCGTGTCGTCAAGTAATTTCTTGCGTTTTAATTGATATCTTTGATCTATTTAAGAGAGACCACGTTCACAATCGAACTTATACAGTACTGCATCTTGCTGAGGGATTGAACTATACAGATGGTAAAAACTGACTAATCGTCTATGTTGGCTTGTAAAATATTCTTTCTATGGAAGCCGGCTTCCGGAGTCTCGCCTTCACTCGATCACCGTGACAGAGGCGTGGGACCCGAAGATTATCATGTAGAATGTGCTCATGCTGTTACCTGGAGTGATGATGCGATAAAATCCGTAAAAAGTAGCTTAGTTTTATTCAATGTACAGTATTCGCGTACATGTACAGCATTATGATACCCTTATTTCTATACATGTTAGCTAACTAGTGAAATGCTTATGTTACAATACATGTTGTTTTGCTAAAAGAAACAGACACAAAGTCTAGACTCAACCATAACACTAGCAATAAAAAGGGGAAACGGGAGCGATGTCTCAGTAATGCCTTTATTTATCCGTTTAGTCCCCTTGAGCACAATTCACCCCCTGAAACGGAACTTGGATTCTGATATAAATCACAATTACAACGTGGACGGAATTCGTAATTGAAACACAATAATAGAACCGTGGTTGCTCAACTCTCAATTCGGTCCCCGATGCTGGCACCAATGTATATTGTCAATTGCAATTGGAAGTGCGAGGTCGACGGCGAAGGAGCAAACATCGTGAGAAAATCTGAACGCCAAGCACTACTATTCTGTAGAATCAACAGTCGCCAGCGGCATTTCCGAACCGATACGACTTAGGTATCTTAAAGAAAAGAGGCCTAAAACTTTCTTAAAGGCCGACAGCGCATCTGCGACTCCTCTGGTGATGACGTTCATGGGGCCACCCCCCATGAATGTCCCCCTGATCACTCACCATTAGGTAATCACGTCTTCCACCTATTGTGTTAATTATATGTATGGCCTCAGCCTATAGCCCCTGGAACTCTTGCCACAGGACGGACTGTGTCCCAACACACAGGCTATAGAGAATGTCATTTTACGTATTTTTACTTTACACAATTATCTATTAATTCCTTTTAATTATCTTTAGTGGTCAACACAGACTATGTGTGAAGAATATAAACTATAGTGCGGTATGTTCTACGACTGATATATGAAAGCCGCGTGGTGTACTGGTAAGTGCACCTGGCTACTGCGTCGTAGGTCCTGAGTTCGATTCCTAACCGAGGAACAATAAGTATGCATCACAAATTGTTGGTTTTCGGTTCCGGGTGTGTTGTACACGTGTTCCGTGTCACTGACGCAGCGTCTGAACTTTCCTTCGTTCTTATTGTACTAAGTTGTAATAGCGAATGGAACGGCGAGTGTGTGCCGGTGTGTTTGCGCAAATGCTCACCGCACTACAGTATATCCTGCGCAGTTGGTGTCATCTATCTATTGCTAGAAGGTATCGCCGTGGACATAAGGACATCAAATTACAAATAATGTAGTAAGTTACATCTTTACCGGCGTTATAAGCCTCAAGTGCCAAGAGAGTGAGACGTACATACATATATAAAAACAGCGTAGACTTGATTATAAAACACAAGAGATACAAGATCTGGATAGAACGTAGATAATAAGTTTTAATTTCACTTAAACGTTGAGGAAAGGATAGCAACAGGTGAATTGTTTTTCATTCGAATCACAAAAATCATCTAACTAATAATAATTATTAAGCATATAACGCGTGCAACGGCGATCCTGAACATATTTTTGCTATCATCATCACATATTATCAATATTTCTCTACTAAACATAATCTTCCCCCATAGATTGACGCAGAGCACGATTCAGAGATCTCTGCATCAATCGAATTTCAGTGAACTTATATCGAGGACTCGATATGATTGACCTTAACATTATGCATAAATGAATTTTTTTTTTTCATTGCGATGACATTGCCATTTAACGTTCAATGTCTCTCGCGTCGATTTAACTATTGTATTTTTTAATAAGCAACCCTAGTAATAAATTTCACCAACTAACAAACCTAGTGAAACGTCAATGGTTCATCGACACCAATGATTATCACACCGACTACTACAAAAACCGGTAGCCTGTACACGCACTAACAGAAGAAAATTTCTTATGGGGAAATTATAAGTGTATACCGGCCTCTTTGTCATCATTCAACGAACAAATAATAAATTAATAAAGAAAATAATGAAATTTCGTGTAGTGGAAAGTGAGTTAAGTATGCAATAGGCTTTCAAAGACTACCAGCGTTCTATAACAACGCTGTACTTTTTTACATGGTCGGTGGCAAAACCGATTATCCAATTACCAACAAAGAAGGATTGAATGTTAAGAGGATTGGTGATGTACTTTTTATAGATTTGTAGACGAAGACAACGTTGACGTCTCTGTGACGTCATTGCCTATGAGGCACGGGTATTAGATTCAAATCCAGGTCGGGTGTAGAAGTGTAGTATGCGTCTGTTGTGTTAGACCACCTTGGACCAAGACCAGGAAGACATAGTTCTCGTAATAGTAAGTAAAATACAACACGTAGAGCCAATGCTACTTCTAGCTTACACATGAATGGGTAAGCTCGACCGCGGAAGGACCACCCTTCATAGAATACCAGCGTAAAATAGCAGCATAACGCTGCCGTGCTCCGTCTTGTGAGTGTCGAGATACGGAGACTTTCATTACTGGTGACGAGGCATTCCATCTCAATCAAGGGTGACAACGCATCAGCATTATGATCCCTTGTCAAGGATGAATGTAGATGTCATGGAATGTCATGGTGAAACGTGTGCTCGTTTGTAACTCTTAAGGTAGTAATAAAAAAAAAACAGAATACCAGGATAGCGCTGCGCCATGGTGAGTGTTCCATGACCTAATCACAGATGACACAGAAACATTCCATCTCAGTCGCCACGGATTGAAACTCTGTAGAGGATGAAGGGGATCATATGTGCAGTCATCACTTACCATCAAACTGTGCTCGTCTGTCACCCCTAATATAAAACAACTACAGTTACAATGCTGCTTTACTAATGGTGTCGGTGCAATTCAGACGGTGAATAAGAAATAGTCATTACGTGGCTTTATCAAAACTTGATTCATTGACTGCAACGACATCTGATTCATGAACCACGTCACCGGTGATATGACAGGCACGCGTTACCAATGACTCACTGGCGTCCCTCTTTGCTTATCTTCCTCTGAGAACACTCTTAACTTGGCAGTGATACATTAGTTGCTCAGTACGGATATAATGTTTTGTTGTCCAATCTGCAATTGATACGAGAGGCGTAAGTACGTAAGCTGTAAAGCGCCGGGAAGCTTCATGTTGGAATAAATACCACCTTCATGTCCTCATTAGGATGTCATGAAGATGTGAACATTTTTTTATATTCGTATATTAAGAACGCAAACTTAATTGCTGTGTGTGATGATTTTCGGGCTGAAGGCCGCTGTTAGTCCGAGGGCTTTTACAGTTTCACCGGGTTGAGAAGTGACCGAGCGCTTATGGCACTCAGTCGAGGCCTCTATATATGGGTAACCAGCACAAGGGCTCCCGAGACGGAGCCTCGGCTTGGACTGTTACCCTGTTTCGCGAGAGCATCTGACTCGAGGGTGCCCGAGAGGGCCGAACCTCGGCTCGGTCAGTTGCTTCTGACAGTGACATTAATATCGCTATTATTATTAGCTATCTGTACCACCACTTCGGAATACTTGGGCGCTGGAGAAGAAGTGGCGCAAGAAACTCCAGCGACGCTTCTATCTGTATGGACTGGAGAGAACCGACCAGTGACATGGCGAAACATTCAATATATATATACAACTTAGGGACCTTTGAAAAGAACAGAACCTACTCCTTTCTCAAAGGCCGGCAAGGAATACGTCACAACGAAACATCTCCATCTGGATAATTTATGGCAGTTGGCTAAAGCCGACAATTAACTTACAATTATGTTGATTTTGCCATTTTCAAAGTAAAGGTGACACACGTGCTTTACTTTGTTAAAAAATAACATTTATCACGGTTTCCAAACATGACAATAGTTAATCAGAGGAATAGCTATACGCTATTGCTATAAGCTCAATTATGAAATAACAAGTATCGTTATTTCACTAGTCTAGTTATAATTTGTGTGTACGATTTTAAACTAAGATAATTTACTACTACCTCCCTTATTGGGATATTCTTCTTTTTTCTTTAATTAATTTATAGTTTTAATTTAACAGTAATTCCAAGTTTTATAATAAATTATACTTCAACCGGAGGAGGGGCTTAGCAGCTGTAACACAGGTCTAGGACCTAGCACGGTTGCTAAAGAGAAGAAATAAATGGTTGAAATTGTAATTGTAAATCAAATAAATAAATAAAGCTTTTGGGCGGGCCTCATCATAAGTGGATTATTTTATGATCATAAAAAAAATCTATAATACAATTTGCCAGCACTTACCACAACGTTTATTATAGCAAATGAGTCAACCATGAAGTAATCGCGTATAAGGTTAGTACTGTAGTGTATCGCTTATCGGTGTACCCACACGATACCCTTTCGGGCCCATTCTGTCAGTCGCTATTGGTGGACTGTGAAATTTATGTAGAACAATTAATTTTTATATGGGGTTTATCGAATTTAAGGTTTATAAAAACTACGTATTTATTAAAAAGAACTAAGAAATAGTCAATAAAAAAAACTTAAAAGATAAAAAACTAAACTAAAATCATAAAAATTATATTTTTATGATTTTAGAGCAGCGAAAGCGGCCCGGCACCTTAGAAGAATTACGAAATGTAGTTAACTCATTGGTTATAAGAACTTTCCGTTTCTAATGTTGGATATAATAGTTTTTTTTTAAATATAATAATCCATTTCCTTGCTGGGTTTATTCCTAACGCAATGACATATTATTTTAATACAGTTTCTTTGACTCTCGCTTCACAATGGAGGGATGACGAAAATGTGCTTTTATCTACTCTTTATGATTCTTTATTATTAAGTGCATGTTCAGAGAAATATAGAGCTACCTATCACACTACAATGTACTTCACCGTCCATTGTTTCCAATTTGTGTGCCGCTGTGGACCCCGGTTTACACGAGATATAGACCCGGTTTATACGATAGCGCGTTTGAGTGAAGAGTTCTTAATATAAGATATTTATTGGCTTATTTTTACTAAAGTTTTCGTTTATCTCGGGTGTGCAGATATAATAATGTAATGGAGTAGCTAGTTTTAATTTAAAGAATTAAAATGTGAAGGCGATTAAATTCGTAAATTTATTCTGCATGATCTTTGTTAACAGAATTTGTCAACTAAGCAGAATCTATTATACTGTAATAAACGAATAAAATAATTAAATCAATCACCCTGATTTGCCCTAATAGTATTACATGAAAATGGCAACCATCAAATAATTTGTGTCGAACGAATATCGGTTCGATATAAGACTGTGTCTCCGAGTATCTATAGAGACATCAGTATCATAAAGTTAGCCATAAAAAATCACAATAACGAGACTACCAAAAAAAAAATCTTCACCACTTTACCACGCGCCGACACAAAACCGAGCCAACTTAAGTGGTGTTCTTCAAAACTCGATAATAAAGCTTTAATTTTGTGCACAGATGTTTTCAAAATATCAAATACTACATTCTTTCGCACGCAATTATATATTTGTATATGCAACCAGGCAAGGTCCATGGCCTCAAAGAATACTAGCGTCAAATAATAAGATATTCGTGTGGTAAGTGTAGAGAACCTAAACAGTTAAACCATTCCATGTCAGTCCACGGTGATAACTCGTGTTCATCTGGAATTTTAGCTGTGTATGAATGGGCATGACATCACTTTCCGTATTCCTCATTAATCACCATTACAACCAAAAAAAATCCACAGATACCGTTACGTAAAATGTGGCTTGTGACCTGCAGCGGTAGTAAGCTCCGAGCATCGAAATATTTAGAATGGGAAACTGGTTTTTGAGCTAGTGGATCGATATATATCTGCTGCGTCATGGCTGAAGTACTCCTATAGCGTATACCGAAGTAATTGCAAGTGAACCGACATCCCTACGACAGATATCAATGCACAATGCACTTAAGTCCTTGCAAATTGATATAAATTACGCACGCACAAACAGACAAACCTCATTCGCATCAATCATTATAAATAACTCAGAGCGCCCGCTGTCACTGATCGATGAACAACATCTGGTATAAATTGCTTCATTTAATAGTCGATAAGTGGAAATGGCCATTTTAATACTCTTATTGGATCGTTTTTTATTTGATTGTCTCTTTATTTACCTTCAACTGTTAGTAGGTGCGTGTTAAACGCGAATGAATTTTAAACCAGTTCCATCCAACCGATCGAGGGGAAATTTTGGTGCTGGTGACAATAAAAGTTAATATACTCAGTTATGTTCTTTTTTCAATTTGGTCGTCACAGTCACGATGCGTAAAACCTTTTCCTTCACAACTTCGGAAGGATTAGTCAAGCCGAATACGTGACATCGTTCACGAAATGGCGGATGCCTCAAATGGCGGATGCCTCAAAATGGCGGATGCCCCAAGATGGTGGATAAATTTCTTTACCACCATCGTGACACAGGTTATTTAATTCACATTATTTAAGTCATGCAAGATCAGTTCCTGTGTGCTCCTTTGTCTCCCCTTGTATTTTTAATCCTCAATGGTACATTGTGAAACTTCTTTCTAGCTGGAGCGGTTCGCCTGGGGAAGGGACATCCCTCACAAAATATCAGTGTGAAATAGCAGCATAAATCTGTTGTGTTCTATATGATGACAGAGTGATCCGGAGACCCCAGTTTCGTTGAATCTTGAATCTTTATTGAGAAAACATACCACCATGTAAACTACGTGCTCCATAATTTTATAAAAAAAAAGAAGAATGATAGGCATTAGAAGCGGCTGCCCGTCAATTGTGAAGATATTTTAGGTCTGACAGGCAGAATATCGACATTTAATCAACTCCAAACCAAGTCACCCTTCCTCAAGTCGATCAGCGTCTTATGCGATAAACAGCTTGTAACAACTAATTAGTAGCTAGAGCTCGCAGGAATACTTAAACTTAGGCATGATAAAGAATGGAGTTCTGCAAAAACATTTGGAAGTACAGTAGAGAGCACGTATCATGTTGAAGAAAATGATGTTATAGATAATTCAATATGTAGAATCTAGAAAACGCTGGATCTTCTAGGGTTAGGCTTCCCGAAAACAGGAGATTAAAGACATAGTTATCCTGTTATGGTCAAAGATCGAAAAGCTATCGGGAACCAAGCCAGTCCTGGCTCCCGAAATTAAGATAAAACAACTATACTACAATACTTAACCTTAAAACTTTTTATTTGCATGTATTTTTATTTTTAATAAGCATTACAATGAATACACACTTACGTGTGAAACTTTATATTACTATATTTTTTTATAAGTGCAACACTGATCACAAGCTGTTAGACATATAATAACCTATTTAAAAACTATGACACATTCTCAATGCTATATCAAACGTTATCATTTGCTAACAAACCTTGTTAATAATATATCACATTAGATGTGGGTAAATATGCAAGTAATGTGGTGAAATTACGTTACAGATCTAAAGGATATTGTTACTAGAATGGAACCTTGAGCTGCTACCTAATAAGAAATTAATACGATAAAGTTTTTGTAATTTCTTGAAAATAATGTTTATTTCTATTTCGTTTATTGACGGTAAATAAAATAATGGTAACAACTCCGTTTTTTTCCAAGCATCCTCTTTTCCACATAGAAAGGAGCATGCTTGGAATTAAGCGATCAGACAAAATTTGCAACAGTAATATCAGAAGCAAAACAAAAGTTATAGAGTTAAAAAAAATTGGATTACTCAAATGGCACTGGGCAGGACATGTGTGCAGGATGAATGACAGATGGAAAAAACGTCTAGTAGAATGTATACCAAGGGACAAGAAAAGGGAGACCAGGCAAACGATGGAGAAATACTTTCAGCCGCAGGTGTGGTAATAAATGGATGCAAATGGCTCGGGAAAGAGATACTTGGAAATGTTAAGGAGAGGCCTACGCCGCAGAGGCCACTACAACCAGCATACACCAATAAATAAAATTATATACGTATATTTTTTAGATTTATTGATAGGATTTAATTTAGTATTTGTTAAAGTTAGTAATAAGTTAATAAAGACTATTTTATTTATTTATTTTATTTAGTAACTCTGTGTTGTGATCTATGTAACGGTAACTGTTCGTAACTTAGTCAAACAAATGTGAATTAGATTCAAATCTATTATAATCAATATAGAGCTCCGAGCTATGGGCGATTGGGTGTCGCCCACGTACACGACAGCGTGGGCGACACGCCGGGTTAGACGACCTAGACTCGGCAGACGTAAACACTGGGCCACAACGTTTTATATCCCTTTTGTATCGGGAGAATATGCGGTAAATAACATGCAATATTTTTCACGTTATATTTTAATGGTGTATCGGAAAGATGTTTTGATAAACTTTATGAATTATCAAATCTTATCCTTTATTGCAGCCACACGTACAATTTAACTATTCGAATGTGATTCGTTAGCCCACAACTCGCTACATGAGACTGTAATCCCGTGTCCACAGAAACTGAGTGATCTCCTTTTGCTAGTAGTATGTAATATTGTTAATGTAAAGTTGTTTTTTAATGTGGTAATGGCAACTGTTTTTTTAATATTAAACATTTGTACTTCCTACACTAACCACACGTTATACAGCAGCGCTATGCTGCTATTTTCGAAGCGTGGCCCTGGTCATGCAGACCTATCCACGGCATAGCTAGAAACAAACTGCAACGGGGCTCTACGACTGTTATCAGTATCCCAAATATTCCCGCAAATCTAAGCAAGTTATAGCGGTAAACAATAAGTCCTTGTAAAAACTCTTATAACTTTTCTATCTAAATAACAAATTTGTTACAAATTAAATATAGTATGTTTAATACAAGCAGTGAATCGATCAAATTTTACTTCGCCAAACTTAATATATAAACCGATAAACTGCTGAATCGAGGAACTAACTTACTAATTCACTCAGACTGCCACATTCATGTGTAACTTGAAGGGAGGTGACCTCGAACCTCCCAACCCTACCCTACGCTTATTATAGAGGAAGTTACATTTTAGCCGTTGTCCTTTCGGAACCTTAATCTAGCATTACTATTTGACCTTCTACGTTAATAATGCTTTCGCGGCTATTTAGGTTTTATGAACGAAAGGTTTAAAAGAGAACCTTGTGGCCCCTGAGCTTTTATTTAGGAAATGGTATGACGTATACTGATAATTTAACATTGACGAACGCGTGTACTAGTGATTCAGCACCTAACTCGTAATTCATTTAGAGGACCCGCCCTGGATTCAATTCACAACTCAAGTCAGTGTTTGTTGTTAAAATATTTAAAAAACACATGTTTAATGTATTCTTTTTATATGGCTATATACAATGCTAAAATTCCAGATAACTAATGGCGAATTGGAACTAACTACTTTAAGTTTGCAGATCGTACCCTAAACTATTTGACTACGTTCAAGTTGTAAAAAAATATTATGTAAAATAAAAATTATTTCTTCCCATTAATCTGGTCATTTGTGACCAACATTGGTGTCCTAAAACTTCTCTCATTTGTGGACCAGGAAAAACCCAGGAGTTATATGCTTTTTTATTAAATTGAGGTGACAATCGAGCACGCAGTTCACCTCACATTCATCCTCGAACTTAATGCAGATGCATTGTCAGCCCCGATGATCCGGAGCACCATACGAAACACAACACAGTTATGCCGTTTTCACGCGTACATTCTGCGAGGCGGTGGTTCCTCCCCGCCTTGCCGCACCGCGGCTCTACCACTTTTTCATCGTTGTAACGGAACTGTCCACTAGGCCTATTGACCGTCACTACTGAGGGACGTATCCTGCCCCGGCCGCTGCATACATGGCGAGAGACCGGTCGCGCCCTGAATGCACCGTACAACCGGTAACGATGGCTTACTTTCCCACTCACAACTTGACGGATAAACGTTCTTATATTTAATGATAGATATATCACCGCAATTTTTTATTACTAAATTTAAAAACCGAAATCCGTGATTTTACTTTACAACAGCTACGTAAGGAGTAAACTCGAGTACTGTAGCACAGTATAGATTTAGATAAATCTGTAGAGGTCACTGGACCAACAGCAATACTCATACACAAAAAAAAAAGCACAGTATGGAATCCTACTTCCAAAGTGCATACAGATAGAATAGAAAGAGTACAACAAACACTAGTTGGCACTTTAACGTATCGATACCCAACTCCGCGTTCAGTGGGAACATATTATGACAGATTAAATCACTTTCAGCTTGAGCAGCTATCTTCCCGCCGAATTCAATCTGACCTTTATTTCCTACACAAAATAATTCCAATAATTTTCACAAAGTAATTGACTGCCCTCCTCTATTCGAAAAATTTCAGTACAATGTACCATATAGAATATCACAAGTTCCGTGCCATCTATTTAAAATGAGACCATGCAGATCTAACCTGGACCGCGATTTATCAGTTGTCCGCATCTCTCGCTTCTATAACGACCAAACGAGAAAAGTGCCAAATATCCATTTTGACGATCTCGCAAATTTTAAGAGAAAGATTAAAAGTCTTACATAGATCTTACGTTACTATTTGTTTTTTTTTATTGTTGAACAAAATCCACAGCCCTTAATATAATAACCATATTTTACATGAGCTTAACTTAAGGCCAAGAACGGATTTACATTATTCAGATAATTAAAAATATAAATACAACAAAGAACAGTTTAAGAGCAAACAAAACAAATAAAATAAGACCATGTAACACTTTCAAAACATAGAAAAAATTATTTATTATTTTATTATATTATATTATATTATTATTAATTATTATTTTAATACGTACGTGTGACATGCTAATCCCGATACTCCTTTATATTCTTTAATTACATTATTTTATAAATTTATAAAAAGAAAAGACATTAACCTAAATTCTAGTAATTGTAATCAACTTTTAAATGTTTTTATCTTAACTTTTTTTTTTATTATTTAAATTATACCAATGATACGTTATTGAATATTTGTTTTTATTTTGTTTGATAATCGATAATAGTTTTATTCTATTTCATATTTAACATTGTTTATTCCAGAGCAAGTCAACTTTTATTTAAACGTAATTTTTATTAATGTTAACAATTTCATAATTTTTTTTTTAAAATCTTGTTAATTATTTTTTAAGTTACTAAAAACAACAGCGTCGTGACGTCATCTGGCAATAACCAGAAAGTAGCGCCGTAATCGAACCCGACCAGGGGGACATCATCATCAGAAAGTCGAAAAGCCGAATTGTGTCAATCTTACAGGTGTTCTCCCAAACAAAAAGGACAAAAATCAAAGAATAATTTTAATGCCCTTTCTTCCGTAATCAATTTTGTGTCAAATATTTTGAAAATTTTATGTGACTCATCGTTACCGTATTGCAAACACAGGATGTTCCATTTTAAAAACTCCAATTTCAATCTGAAAGTTTAAAAATAAATCATACTGTGAAAGGATGATATTTTTCACCAACTCCAATTTGTATAATTAACCACGAGCTAACGTTTCCGATGCATTTCGAGAGAGTTTTTCCCAACGTAAGGCGATTTGGCTCCCAACCAAATGCATTTCGCAATTACACGTTCAATTCACAAAAATATGAGTCAGGTAGTGCGAAGTCCTCGGAATAATGTTCTGTGTATATTTCATTAGACTTTTATTTATTGCAGGCACGGCGGTCACGAGAACTTATTAAAAAATAAGCTATTTGCTTTGGAGTAATGCTACGCGCATATTTAAAATTCATGTTGTTTCTTTCCATTTTCTTTGTAAAGGTATATAATTAGATGAATCAGTATCATCACTCAACTGTAATTTGTTATCTTAATAAAATATAGTATAATAGAAATAATGCTAACTAACAACATAATTAATATTACTAACTTTAGTGTTAACCACTCCAACTAAGCTTCAATGCTGCATGCATGCCATGAGGGGTCCACGGCATTTCAGATAGACGGCTGCAAATTTTGTTTTAATTTGTGTGCGAGACACGGATCTCTCTAGAGAGGGATATTGGTGACTCGAATCTCTTGGGCTTTGGACTGGCACAATTTCACGAAGGATCAGCGAACTCTTAAATGTGCAGTAATTGCACAATCAACTTATATTTCAATTACAAGTCAGTGTTTGTCTACAATCCCATCTGGTATAAGGTGGTGATGAGGACGTTAAGGTAAGAGCGCACTAGCTTAGCAAATGCCTATTCACTCTTGAATATACTCGGATGGAAAGACTTCCGCAGATAAATAATTCCAATGCTATGCTATTCGAAGTATATCGATATAATTCGATTTTAAATCGTGCGAATGCGAGAGATATCCGCAACGCCGTCCACACGACAACGTAATCCACACTCCAGGTGCCATGCGTCTTGATAATAAAAAATGGATGACATAATCAAGTTTTATAAATGAAACAATCAGGAAAATGTGCCTGTTTATAACGGAACAGAGAACAATGCAAAGCTTATGTAAATCTGAAATTAAATTAATCGCGACAATCGCCGAGGCAGGCCGTTCACGCACCGTCCCGCCGGCGGCGTGTCGTCACCCTGGCAAACAGAGCCAAATATTCACTTCACCGCAACTAATAAATACCGTCACCTAAAATATAACAAGTAAACAACTTCATTGGTGTGGAGACCATCACCACACGACTCCGTTACTACTACGACTACACATGTCTTGGCATTTTTTCTGTCCTACATAATCCTCACGTTTCCATCGCCAGGCCTCTCAGGGAATCTCCGTACCAGACGTGTACAACTATTTCAATTGCATAGTTCGTGAGAAAACCGATTGAAAAGATTCTCCGTGGCGACAACACCAACTTTTTTTTTTAGAAATTGTTATTTTCAACGAAATTAGGAAGAGACTACGAGCGCACAGTTCACCTGATGGCAAGCGGTTGCTGCGGCCAATACTGCAGATGCGTTTCACCGATGAAAACTTCTTCGAGATTCGAATCCTAACATTTAAGAATTTTTGTGAGGTTTGTATGAGTTGGTATAGTAGGTACGTTCAGTTTGTTCCTAACTGCAGAATGAATGGGTCAGCTCAACCGGGGTAGGACCACGCCATCACAGAATACCGACGTGAGATAGCACTATAATATTAATGTGTTTAGTCTGGCGAGTGTAGGGATTCGAAGGCTTTTATTACTGGTGACGAAGCACTCCATCTCAGTCCTCAAGAGTTACAACGCATCTGTATGATTCCTTTGTCAAGGATTATGTCATGTGTTGCAGGCCGCATCACTTACATTAACAGGTGAACTGTATGCTCGTTTGTTACTCGCAATGAAATAAAATAAGGGGGGAGGAATCTTCCAAAGATACCCTGCCTCCTAGGTGGAAGAGAGAGTTATGTAGAATTTTTACTAACTTAACTCCCTCTCACGGCCATGCTCAGTGCGTTGGGCTCCGGGATTTCCTGCGGGGCGTACCAATGTCTAAGCACATGTCAGGATAATTCTCCCCAAACATTATCGCTATGCTACGGCAAGGGGCCTGACCGTTTTCCTTTCCTGGAGGATACTGAAATACCCACCCAGATCGCCCGCGAAACGGAAATAAAAGTTTGAGCCATATTGGTAGAATTTATAATTATCTTAAAATAATTATTAAATAAATCATAATATTAATAAAAACTATCAAGGATTACGCTCCAGTATAAATTAAACCAGGAAATCATTATTTTATTGCAATAAAAAACAATAAAAAAACTAAAATCAAAATCTCGTATTCTATCGTATCATCAAATTCGCAGACGCAGGGCAAGGCCCAGCATTTCTCTACCGCAATAATAAAACAAACGCAGAGGCCCCCAACAAACAGCACGACGACGGCACGCAGCGTCTAATTCCGCTCCACTATAAATATCGGATTTGTGAGCCCAACTAAACCGTGGTGAAATCATTTGCCACGGGATAAATGGGTTAGTGGTCCGCCTACCTTTTATGAATCATGCTACTTGTAAAAATCTCTACTTACATCGTAATCTTTTTTTTTTATATAAAATAAGTCGCAAACGAGCATGCAGCCCAACCGATGGTAACTGATCACCGCCGCCCATGAACACCAGAGGAGTCGCAAATGCGTTGCCGGCATTTACGTAAGGTGTAGGCTCTTTTCTTGAAGATCCCTAAGTCGTATCGTTACGGAAACACTGCTGGCGACAGCTGATCCCACGGACTCTAATATCAAGAGACAAATGTTTCTTGATATTAGAAACTCAGTCCGGCTTCCACTGGGGACACCACATTATGTATGCTGTTTATATCACCGTTGAATGAAAGCAATTTTAAAGAATTGTAACTCTTCTACGCTGACATTTCGAATGCTTTACTTACATGGTTACGAAGAGGACAGAGGTGTTTGACGGCCTGATGTCACAGTTAACCCAAACTACAGTCAACTTTTAATTATTTATTTTTGATTAAAAGAAACCATTATTTACATCATCATCGTAATCATCAGCCAGAGGCAGTCCACTGCTGGATTTAATGAGCCCCACTTAGCCAGATCTTCGGCTTCACACATTCAGTTTGTTTTATACCCCCGCAAGTGGATTGATTTGACTTCCTGAACACTACAGATTCCCTACACTCACCAGACGAAACAAAGCAGCAATATCCTGCATATTTTACGCTGGTATTCTGTGAGGCAAGCCGACCCATTCAAATAGAAAATATTTCCATGATAAAGCTAGCCAAATTTATTATAATCGAAGTTTAATTTTGTTGCATCATTATCCTTATGAGAAATTTAACGAAAACGTGTTTATGCATTAGATAGGAAACACGCCAATCGAATGGCAACAAATCCTTCCACGGGCCTTGGAAAATGACCTCAACCTCTCATTGTTGGAGAGGCATGACATCAGCCGACACCAGCCGCATTGAGTGATTCGATGTCACGCCGAGGCCCGGTGACATCATTGATGCTCCAAGGCTCTCTGATTGACTAATTGCCTTATGTAGCAGTGGATACAGTTTCCACTCGCTTGTCCCAAAACTTAAACTTGACTTTTTATATAGGTTAAGGTATCAAATGTCTGGTTTATGTATCCTTATTATATATATATTTATGTATATATATATATATATATATATATATATAACCCTTGTGCTGGTTAACCATAAATAAAGATCTCGGCTGAGTGCCCGGCCACCTTTCACCGGTGCAGGTGCAAAAGCCATCGGGCTAAAATCAGTCAAAAAAAAATACTTTTAATTTTAGAGCCACGTTGTTGTTTCTAGTCGGCTCAACCTGGGATAGTAGCACGCCTTCAGCGAATAACAGGGTGAAATAGCAGCAGGATGCTCCTGCTCTGTTTCGTATGGTGAGTGTAGGATAATGAATCTCAGTTTTATCTCAGGGGGTGATAACGCATGCACCTGCATCGTGAATCTTTCTTGAGGATCGATGCAGGTGTCTTCGGCCGCAGCAGTGAGACACTTGCCATAAGGTGACATGAATGCTCGTTTGTCGCCCATGATATTGTAAAATGTTACATAAGCGTATTTGTCTTTCAAAAAATATATATGTACATACACAAATTTAAAAAAAAAAAAAATCTCGAAATAATGTTTTGTGGTATTTTTGTTGATCGTTTGCTCATTATATTTGATTGTTTTCTTCTTGACTCAGGTCTCCGGCGACACTTTCCCGCTTCTATCGACTCAGGTTTAATCTCGCATTTCGCTGACATTCGATGATACAGGCGTTCACGAATGAGGGCCACAACTTGAGCAATTTCCACTTAGATAGTATAGTATATATTTTAGGATACATTTATATAAAATGATCACCAAATCAATAACTTCAAAATAGTCACTATCACAACGTATTCCTGGCGAAAGTTCAAACGGAACAATACGTGAATTTAATGGCCTAAAGAAAAATAAGGTCGTCATATTTAAGAAACAAATTAAATTATAGTTTACACGCTTATAATCTCTAGAACAACGTCAAGTGCTTGCGTACTCAGACCCTCGTTGATAAGAAATAGTTCAAATTATGTTAACATATTTAAGAACAATTTTGTGAAAAAAAAAGAAGAGTGGGTCGATTTTTTTAACGGTCTTTTTTTTTTGTGTGTGAGTATTGCTGTTAGTCCAGAGACCTCTACAGCTTTATCTAATTAGACTCGCGAGCAGGAGGTGCGCTGAGTAGTTTTTAACGGTCTTTTTTTTGTGTGTGAGTATTGCTGTTGGTCCAGAGACCTCTACGGCTTTATCTAATTAGACTCGCGAGCAGGAGGTGCGCTGAGTAGTTTTTAACGGTCTTTTTTTTGTGTGTGAGTATTGCTGTTGGTCCAGAGACCTCTACGGCTTTATCTAATTAGACTCGCGAGCAGGAGGTGCGCTGAGTAGTTTTTAACGGTCTTTTTTTTGTGTGTGAGTATTGCTGTTGGTCCAGAGACCTCTACGGCTTTATCTAATTAGACTCGCGAGCAGGAGGTGCGCTGAGTAGTTTTAACAGTCTTTTTGTGTGTGAGTATTGCTGTTGGTCCAGAGACCTCTACAGCTTTATCTAATTAGACTCGCGAGCAGGAGGTGCGCTGAGTAGTTTTTAACGGTCTTTTTTTTGTGTGTGAGTATTGCTGTTGGTCCAGAGACCTCTACGGCTTTATCTAATTAGACTCGCGAGCAGGAGGTGCGCTGAGTAGTTTTTAACGGTCTTTTTTTTGTGTGTGAGTATTGCTGTTGGTCCAGAGACCTCTACGGCTTTATCTAATTAGACTCGCGAGCGGGAGGCAAACTGAGTGGGGAGTTTTAACGGTCAGCACAACGCTTTTGTATGATTAATACAATTCCGTAATGTATATTTAGAAACATATCGCAAGCTCGCAGGTTGGCAATGGTAAGCAGCCATTGTGCCATACAGAGTTTTTTGAATGGCAATTGATAATAAATCACAGTTTATGGTAAACTTGTAAACAATGTTGTCGATGGGCTGATGAAAATGAAATGTTTTATTTTTAATAACAGAAATGGTAACATTACATAAACTGTAATTGTCTGTGGTTGCTGAATCCAAAGGATACAGTGACCTATCTAATATGATAGTAAATAATCACCACCGTCCACCGTGGTCGTCACTAGAGCGGTAGATGAAGGTATCCTCCTGGATGATTTCGACCATGGCGATATCATCTGGTTATTGTCAACTAGCGCAGAATATTTTATAGTGCGGTTAGCGTTTGCGCAAACACAGCAACACACTCGTGTACAGTGACATCGGAGGATGCTTCAGATGCAGTGTCAGAGACACTTCGTACAGCACACCAAGAGCGTTACTCTAACCACCACGCCAGGCGGCCATCAACAATGATATTTTTTTTTGTTAAATTGAGAGTTGCAAACGAGCACACAGTTCACCTGATGTTAAGTGATTCCTAAGTCCCATGACATCTACATTCATCTTTGACAAGGAAGCATAATGCAGATGCGTTATCACCCTTGAGGACTGAGATAAAATGCATCGTCGCCAGTAATAAAGGTCTCCGGATCCCTTCACTCACCATACGAAAACACAGCAGCGTTATGCTGCTATTTCACGCCGGTATTCTGTGAGGGCGTGGTTTTACCCAGGTCGAGCTGACCTATTCATTCTGCAGTTGAAAACAAACTGCAGTGAAGCTTTACCACTGTTAGGATATTATAGATTAGTCCCAGATTTAGACTGATCCCTACATAGTTCAAAGGTTCAGTAAACTTAAGTGGCAATGGAACTTTTAGTTTTCGCAAACCCCTGATGACGGTTAGCCGGTCTGTTAAGTATAGTATTATACTTGTTGTAGGAAACCATAACGCCGATATGCTGAGGCATTTTTTTTATAGAATAGTTGGAAAACGTGCAATCGCTCAGCTGATGGCAAGTCATCACCGCCGCCCATGGACATCCGCAACACGAGAGGAGTCATCATAGAAGCATTGCTAGCTTGTAAGGAGTGGGATCTTTTTTTTTTTGGGGGGGCTACAATCGCGTTTCAGCAAAAGTTATGTCACTTCCTATTGACATTGTGTTTAATATTGTATATGTAAAATTTATTTTTGGCTCTTTTTATATATTATTCCCTTTTATTATTATATATATTGTAATGGAAAATGGCCATAAGATAATTATAAAACACATACAAAATAATAAATAAGCTATAAACTCTTTGCAATGTAACATTCAAGTGACCTTGACGAAATTGAGAAATATTTTAAACTACATAACTACCTAGAGTTACAGAATCATTTGTTTTAATTATTTAAATATATGTTATACCCAAGCTATTTTAATTTTTGTTAATTTTAATGCCTGAAGTATGTGTATTCTTGGGCTGTGGTGATAACTTATACTTATACAAGATTGCCACATAATTTATAAAACAAAAATTTTAAAACACACTCATAAGGCTGTATGACAGTGTGTACCGTAAAATGGAATAAAAATCAAGTTAGAAAAAAAAATTCAATTTTATTAGATTACAATTTTTTAGTATAAAAAACTATAATTAATGCATCTATTGATATATAATTGTAAACAATAAAAATGCATATATGGATTACACTAATTGACATAACTTATTTTCAAATGTCTAGCTACAGTATAACAGGATATTTAATTATAATTATACAGCTCACTGCAACTTAATGTAGACTTTGACTACTGTAATCATTTCCATGCGGTAATCTCTTCATCTGAGTATAATGTGAGTATCTTCAAGAGACAAGTGAATAGGCATTTGCCGAGCTAGTGCATTCTATCATTAACATCTACATCACAAATTAACACCAGTTGGTATTGTAGAAAAGCACAGCCATGTCCATTTAAAAACAAAAGCAATCAAGGATAATGTTAATAGGAAACAAATTTACCATTAATTCAAGATGATAATGGCGATGATTCTAGACAGTTTTCAAGCATGTCAATACCTTCCAGTTATTACAACATGACTTTAACTGTCCAGGATATATAACAGTCATTCATCGTTTCCTGCGCTATGATGTAGAGCTGGAGTTGGAAGTTAGAGAAGGATTCCGGTGTATATATCAAGGACACACTGCGACATACAACACACTGAATTGTTCCTCAAATGAGAACAATCTTTTTTTAAATATTAGCTGTGGTAAACGAGCACAGTTGATGGTAAGTTATAGCTGCAGCCCATGACATCTACATCCATCCACAACAAAGATTTGAGAGGCACATATGTTGGGCTCCTGAGGATTGAGATGGAATGCCTTGTTTCCTATAATTGGGTCTCTAGATCCTACACTCATCATATGAAACACAGCAGAATTAAGCTGCCATATTATGGTGGTATTCTATGAGGGCGTGGTCATCCCCGGCCGAGCCGACCCATTCATGATGCAGCTATAAATTAGCTACAACGTGGCTCTACTACAGCTAACTCGCGAGGCCGGAGCAAGATACTGTAACCATTACGCCACGGGCTATTAAACATATAAAATAAATAAAAACAACACTTCTTATAACGATGCACTTATGTGAAATATGCTTTGGAGAAATCGAACTTTTGCAAGTATAAAACTTTCTATATAGTCTTAGAATTACGTTTAGTAAAGTGAAACAATATTCAGATGTGAATGAAAAAACGACCACAAAAACTTAGCGTTAGTGACCATACGTGCCAAGTGTCCCACTGCTTAACCAAAAGTGGAACGGCGTACGCCGCGCCCTACCTAGCCTCGCCCGTACCTATCGCATTCCAATAAGAAAAAACTAACGAGATAAACAATTCATATTGAATTGCAGTTGGTATTTATAGCGATAAAAACATGATAGTAACTTCATATTTATCAATGGAAAACAATGTTCCTAGGAAAACAAATACATTATGCAAATAACAGTTCGAAATGTAACGAATCTTATGAATAAGAAACTGACCTGGTTATCAACAAGATCCCATAAAGGAGAATTGGAAGCCCCGTAGACTTGAAAAACAGCACAATTTGGTGTTTTCAGCACGTAAACATGGATTGTAGTTCACAATATTGTATAAAGTATAACTAGCTGATCACCACCACGAATCCACCTTAAACGCACCACAATCACAAGCTAATCGGGTTCAAATAATAAGTTTTTCTCACTAAACAACGCACCGGACTATACAGCAATTCTTATTTTCATTCATCGCACGGTGAAATCATTCGAGACGAGTGGCAGTTGCGATTGCGTTGCCCATTCGACAAAACTACAATTCCGCAGGGCGCGGGAGGGGAACACTCGCGTCATCCGCCATATTGGTTGATTACGTCATCCCCAAGACAACCAAGTTTTACAACTAGGGTTGTAAATTATGACATCACTTAAGTCAACAATAGAATTAAAAATCTCAACTACAATTATTATACAATATGTATATTTGGCTTTTATCTTGACAATATATATATATACATATATATATATATATAAATAAAATTTATTTATATCTGAGATCTCACGCCACCTATTTTTATATAAGGAATAGTTTACATCACTATAATAAAATGTAGAGATGTACTACAAAGCAATTACATCGATTTTTGTTTTAATTGTCATCACATACGTGTTAAGGTTTTTCATCTCAACCTACTTTTTCTAACCGAAGCGATAGCAATCTAGTAAACGCTTTGAGACTTGACCATAAAAATATGTTTGAATATTTGAAAAAACTCTTTGATGTAATATATAGTAAAGAGTAGAGTAAGAGAGAAAAAAAGAGAAATACGGAGCATCGAACATAGGTTTCTTTTGTTTCTCTTTGCCCATGTACCTATTTCCCTTTTTGCGTCAAAAACATTTCGTTCAATGTATAAAAACGATGCGAATGCGAAACGATATCAAATTCAACCAATACCTACCTACCTAAAAATTTTACTTTCATCTAACCCAAGGAAATCACAGTGGTAGCCATGTTGCAGATTGTAAATAATACAGGGGGTAAACAGCAGAGTGAAAGAAAAATAAAGGAAATAAGAGAGACTTTCCATCGGTTTTGTGTCAGAAGAAAAGAAGAAAGATGTCACTGCGTTTCAACAGTATACGTTGCTTTTAAATTCAATCTTCAAAAATGCAAAAAATTGTTTTTCATTCATTATAATTGCATGTTACCGTTTAGGAGTAATCGATTAAAGTTTTAATTTTTTTATCGATGAGTGGTTCGGCTCTCACTACTACAAATGTCAGAATGGATATATGACAAAGAGGTATTTGCACTTTAAGGAAAATATTAGATAAGTATTTTCCTTCAGCGTACTTTTAATTAAGTGAAATCTTCTTATACATTATATTTAAAACGAAATTACGATGCAAGGTAAAATAAAAAATATGTTCTAAAGATTTTAATCATCAGTTTATTGTGTCTTTCATTTTCTTCTAAATATTTATTATAAATTTATTACAGACACAAGACCTGAATTATACGAAGAGGTCAAACTTTATAGAAATGCAAGAGAACGTGAAAAGTGAGTAAAATCAGAATAATTTTCTTATAGCAAAATAATTTTATAACTGGAAGATTTAAATTATCCACTTTTATATCGACATCATCAATCTTTATAATACACGCATATTAAGGATTTCGGAAGCTTTCTTCTTTTGGCTGCAAATATTGTACGTTGGTTTCTTGCGTCTATAAACCTTCACTAGAGACTTTAAATGTCTTTTCAGCAATCTATGAAATTTTTGATTAACAGTAATGTACATACATACATCAATATACAATCCTGGAGGTAATTTTTTTTGTAATTTTAATTGTAATTATACATATAAAACTAGAAAATTCAATATTCATTTGGTTTAAAGACTGAAGATACCCTTAGATATATTATACATCCATCTTTGTGTCACTTTGACTGTGAATCAGACAAAGACAGCTTAGAATTAACAGGCAATATCAAAAGTTCTACACCAAATCTTTATTTAATATATTTTAAAAATAAATTTTAAAATTATATTGTGTATCTAAATAAAAACCTTTCTCAGGCATGATAATATGGCAGAGTTATATGCAGTGGTTAGTACACTGCAACACTTAGAGAAGGCATACATGCGTGACTGTGTCCGAGCTCAAGAATACATGGCAGCATGTAGTAGACTCTTGGTTCAGTACCGAGTAGCCTTCAAGCAGGTACAGGGTGATGAGTTTCCAACTATTGAGGCATTTGTTACGAAATTTCGTGTAAGTATTTATAACACATTAGAATGTATGCAATACAAGACAAAAATCCAAACTAAACTTCTAAATTCTTTGTCATATTTCATGTTTGGATGCCACTTGGGATCAAAATTGCTAGATTTAATTACATTTATTGGCTACAAAATTATAGTGTGATTGTTGTTAAAAACTGCTCAACTCCATGACTTCTATAAGTTTTTAAATAAATGTGAAATTTTGAATAAAAAAACTCCAGAGGGGTCAAAATCAAAATCTAAATAGGGTTGAGTTCACATTACTGTTAGGAATTTATGTTTTTTTTTCTAACATTAGGTTAAAAATAAGCACACATTACACCTGTTAGTATGCATTGACGGCAATACAAAACATCCAAGTCAACAAAGATTCAAGATGATCTTGCATTGTCCCCTGAGGACTGAGATGGAATGCCTCAGTAACCATAATTGGATCCAAGGATTCTGACATGACACAAGCTACCTATGACTACCAATTGGTATTGTTGCTGCTGTGCTGGTATGGTCCTTTCCTTGGTCAATTCAGCCCTTTTATGTTGTAGCACAAAACTAACTGTAGTATGGCTCTACCTTTGTTGCACTACATCACAAAACAATAGATTATAATTCTAACCTAACCATCTAAACATAGTTTTCAATTTAGAAAAATTTCATTTACAGCTAGATTGCCCGGCAGCTTTGGAGAGGATAAGAGAAAACAAACCAAATCTTATTAAAGATGACAAAGGGAACACCAACAAGTATATTGCAGAAATTGTGTCTGTAAGTACCAGTGCTACTTCTTATGCTCCATCATCATTTCAGTCCATCACTAGTCCACTGCTGAACATGGGCCTACCACACAGACTGCCACTGAGTATGACCCTGACCCACCTGCATCTATTGACTTTCCGCAGACTTACATAAGTCGTGATTCCAACTAGTAGGGGACATCCTTAACTGCAATGGCCAAAATGTTTTGCCCATCTGTTATGAATTCAACTAGCTATATGCCCTGCCCAGTGCCACTTCAGCTTACTGATCCTTTGAGCTATGTTGATTAACTTAGTTCTTCTATGGATTCTTAAGCTCTATACTTAGAAATCTTTGGAGCCCCTCCATCCACCCAAATGTTACCAACTGACATATTTATCTCCTTAGTGAAATTTTATTTATGTCTGGTCACTAACTATCTTTTGAAGTATGTTGTCTACCATTATCTCCAATTCTTCTTGTAATTTTCTTGCAAACCACTTGGCAGTTTTTTTTATAAATACATGATCAATTTTTCAATATATACATGATCAAGTATCTTTCCTTGTATTTATTATAAAAGGAGAGATGAAAGTTATTTGAAATGTACTATGACATAGATATGAATGAATAAAACATTTGCATGTCTTGCTGAAAAGCATATAAAATGTTGGTTGAATTTCAACCACAAGCAGTACTAGAACCCAACAAAAATCAAATCAAAGGAAGCCTTATTCAAGTAGATGTATACAAAAACCTTTTGAATTGTCAAAACTCTACCACCACTTTAGAAGGCAGCTGCCTGCAAAAACAAACAGCAAGAAACTCAAAAAAGCAGCTGGTATTGCTTTTTTAAAATAATAATCGATTCCAAAAAGTCCAGGAGTTGTCCAATATTGAACTCAGAACTCAAAGCTTAAATTGAAGCTATTTGCCAGACTAATTTTGACAAAGAGTAGTAGGATTATTTGATTAGTTGGTTATTTGATTTTAAAACTTTTTAATTGCAAATCAATTATTATTTGTGGACTTTTATTAAACATGCACATGCTATTACCTTTTTGTCACAAGTTTGTTTTTGTTTCTTGTATTGATAGTGTGTACATCAGCTTTTGTAGAATATTTTTGTAAATTCTTATGTATATTACAACATGTTACTGTAAATATTGGTATATCTATTTTGTATAGTCTTATCTATATCTTTTAAAATTTTTATGTGATTATGGTTAATACAACGATTACAGCTATTTATTACCTTGATGGACAAACTTCGGCTGGAACTGCGAGCTATGGACATGATTCAACCAGAGCTGCGGGACTTGAAGGATACAATGGATCACCTTAGCATGCTGCCAGAGGACTTTGAGGGAAAAGTTAAGGTAAAGTTCTTTACAATTTTATTACAGCAATGACCAATACTCATTCATATTATCAATTGCTATCAAGTTGTAAGACCAGCAAAAAATATTTATTTATTTACTCACTTTATTGCATTAACCAAATCAAAATTTCACAAAGGACGCCCAAAAGCATTCTCTACCATTCAACCAACAGTGTGGTGAGATATTGTGATAGGTTTAGCACTAAACTAATTAATAAAAATAAAAGACTAAGAATAGCTAATTCAAAATATACAAATAAACAACATATAAATATCAACAATATATAAATATATATATACATATGTATATATATATATACATATGTATATATATATAAAAAAGTTGAAGAAATGAGCTGGAATACAGATCTCGATTTACCAATTTAATATCAATAACATTTTTTTTACCTGTTATTGAACTTCCTCTAATTTATTAGTAATAAAGAATAAAAACGCTGGTTGTAAAAAGATCCCCACCTAAAGACTACTAGTAGGTTGTATTATATCAATGTATGCTTCTACTAGAATATAAACTCAAATCATCTTACCATTGAGCTTGTTGAATGACCCTTTGAAATCTTGATATCTCTCGTTTGGTGTGGCACTGCCGCGTTTCATACATTTTATATTTGGATTTGTTTATTTGCAGGTGCAAGAATGGCTAGACAAACTATCGGACATGTCAGCATCTGATGAGTTGTCCGAGAGCCAAGTGAGACAGCTGGTGTTTGACCTGGAGACATCTTACGGGGCATTTAACAAGTTCCTACATTAGGACTAATGATGACATCATGTGGTAAAATTCTATTTATAAATTTTAATATACTAGATTAGGTGATATAGGTAATACCTTTGTAATATATTACAAAGTAATATTTTTGTATGCAATTAGGAATACTTGTAAGAGTCATAGAGCTACACTGCACGAAGTTTATATCTAGCTGCAGAATGAACGGGTAGCTCCACCGGAGTTGGACCACATCCTCACAGAATACCAGTGTAAAATAGCAGTATAATGCTGATGTGTTTCATCTGGTGAGTGTAGTGTCCTTTACAACTGGTGACGAGGTATTCCATCTCAGTCCCATCCAACATTGTCCCAGAACTAAGATAACAATCCTCCTTTGCACTAATTAAGTTTCTATTTCTTTTCATACACCATATGCAACACCAGAGGTTTGAGTTGCTATTTTATGCTGGTACTCTGTGGTTCTTTCTGTTGTGGAAAACAAGTCTATGCCAAATCTAAAAACAAATATTTGAATTGTCCTGCGGGGTATCAACAAATATGCATCATGAATCTTTGACGAGTATAGATGTAGATGTTATGGGTCACTATCATTATTTACCGTGAGATTTACTAAATAACATCATGCACAAAAGATTCAGATGTTGAAATGCTACCATTCGCTAACAGAGTCCTGGGCCTCATGAACAATATGTCATAATATGCTGTGATCTTTTGAAGTCATTGTTAGTAATGTATGGCATATTTAGCATTGTTTAAAAAAAAAAAGATTTTACTAATCAATGATTTATTTTTGTTTCAGATATAATTGAAAAGCTCAACAATGTTGCCCATTATAATACATAGAGCCTAATTATAAGCAAATTTTGATATCTCAAGTGAAATTAATATAAACATAAGTTGTGGAATGTATACAAACAAGTTCTCAGTTTTTACTTCTAGAAAGTACTTCAAAGAATCTTTAACCTCATCATAGCATTGGAGGAATTGAAAAAAAAAAGGAAATTATAGTGTAATTGGTCCGGGTCCACTCAGTTTTAGTTAAAATAATAATAATTAACCTTATTAATCACCAGGGTGACACATTTTAGTAGAGCCTCGACTCCTAAATGAGATCAACCTGTATATACAGTCCCCTTATATTTATACAATTTTGTGAAAAATAATTACAACATAAATTATTCATATAGACATTTCTGAGGAATTACTATATGTTGGTCAAAACCTGCATGAAATCTATGAATGTTACAACTTACAGTATAATCCTGAGACAAAGGATGAAATCATAATATTGTCTACATCATCAACTCTTTAGATAACAGCCACATGCTGGAGCTTATCTTCGTAAGAGAGAAATGTATACCATGTCAAGTAGTTATGGGATGCTTATTATGTTTTTATGGGGCCTGGACTGTAAAGCCCAATATCACTTCAATATCTTTTGTGCCCATCCTCTGTACAAAATTTCCAATGTTGCTCACACCGATATGGTGGTTACTCCTAATTGTAAGTGCCTATAATCTCTCGGTCTCGGGCAGCCTATCCCTGGAAGATCCAACTTTGGGATGCTTACATACAATAAAACTGAGGTGAGAGTGAAGACAGAGGTGACTGGACCAACATCAAAAAAGAAAAGAACATTTAATTGTCCTAGTAATTTTTCCTATATAGCGGTTTCATTGTTTTATTTATATTCACTTACAAAGTGATGACAAAGACAATGAATGACTCACTGGCGTGTGGTTAAAATGGCACAAGAATGAAATTGTTTTTTATTCTTATCTTGTCTAACTGCACTGGTACTGCATTCATCGAACATAACATTGCTTTAGATGAATGTGTATCTTAGTTCTGATATATTTAAGAACGTAATATGTTCTCCGTCGGAGCTCAGAATGAAATATTTTTTATTCATATTTTGATTGCCACTTATTATGATATATTTATTATTTTCCACCAGTATGTGACATGTTTAGTATATCATACAGTGTCGTCTCACACATTTTTCATTTAAGTCCAGACCCAATTCTGAACGGTCCACGCAGACGGAATCTCGGGCAGATCTAGTTTTAACATAAATTTTAAAACAGTCGCTAAGCTATCTCTCTCTGTTAATCCAGGTTATTAACTATCTGTGTGCTAAATTTCATTCAAATCGGTTCAACCGTACATTCAAACTTTCACTTTATAATATTAGTAAGATTGTCTAAATCTAAAAAGAAGTGAGGCAAAGCACGTTCCAAGATACGGCCACTGTCACATTTAATAGATTTTATATTGATTATAAACACAAGTCTACCCAATTGAGGTGTGTTTTTATTATAAATGTATACAAACGCTGTGTATAGAACATTACTGTCGTGCTTGGTTAGCTTTTATAATCTGTCATATCGATTTTAGTTATAGGCACATATTGATAAATAAAAACTTCATATTATTGTTTATAATGGTATTTTTATTACTTTTCAACTTAAATAATGCCTGTATTTTATATGGGCCTCAAAAAAAGAGGTTCTAAAATTGAATCGCATGTATAATATTCAGATTTATGGTTATTTATGCAGGGGTTGAAATAAATAAAAAAATCATTTTTTTATTGAGGCTGACAAATGAGCACAATGTTCTACTTTTGTGAGTGATTCCTGCGAACCAAGACGCCCACATTAATAATAAAAACAATTTATTGCCACAGAAAAAATAAACAAATTTACATAAACAATATTATACACTGGCCAACTGAGGTGACTCGGCTTTTGCTGAAACAGGATTATTGTCCCGTACAGCGCTGGTTTTCAGCCACTCCCATCTCCCGTAGATGTAATACGTGAATTGTGAGAATTGAGGGCTTCCCGATCACTATCTTAAAGTTATATTTTGTAAAGGAAAAGAAAAAGTAAGTTTGAGGCTCAAACTTTGAGCAGACAAGAAGACTATCTACTACTACTATTACATAAATGTTCTCTTGCCTGTGAATGTTTCAGGTTATGTAGGTTTGTGTTTATGTATGTGAAGTTTGTGTGTAGTATATATACTGTAGGTGTGTGTGTGTGCGATTTCTTGTTTAGTATTGTGTATGTAGGCATGTTTCATATTCTCTGCAGCAAGTTGCCGCTTTAGTGATGCAGATTTGTATATAGCTTTACAATGTTTAGTTTATTTCTCAGAGGAGGAGGCAAGTCGTTCCATATTCTTGCTGCAGGAAATTTGAAAAAAAAACCTCTATAACGTGATGTTTTGACATCTTCAGAAGACTTATTGCGTTAATTTGAAGACTTCTATGAGTATAATCCTTAATGCAGATAAGTTTTTCAAATAGGTATTCTGGTTTTTTGTTCCATGTTCACGTTATGTACAGCAAAACTACGTTTGTGCTGTACATAAGCTCTCTTCTAGCACACGGAAACGTATACAGGTATTTTGTACTCGCTTTATAGGTTCCTCTGTGCTGGAATTCCATCTTGGGCCACTACACCAATTAAATAGAGAGAGAACCAGTAATTCACACAAAAGTACACGTCCACCTTAATGTATGGTCTAATTTTATAGTGTTTTCAGTTTGATAAAAGCAGTTCTAATTTATTTTTTTACATCTTCAACATATTTTTGTTCTCCGTCTAAAATAAGACCAAGGTTATGTGCAGAGACTACCTGTTCCAGGAACAACATTATTGATTTTTATTTTATCTTTCAGATGTTGCTTATTTCGTTTTTAGTGCTTTAAAATAACATTTGTGACTTACTCGGATTAAGAAGCAGAGAATTATTTTCAGACCAAGTATAAATACAATTAAGATCATCGTTAATTTTCTTTATAAGTTTTTGCGTGTTTTTGCTATCAAATGAATAGTATAGTTGCGTAACATCTGCATATAAGTGATATCTACACGATTTTATATGCCTAGGTAAGTCTGCTGTGAAATTTGTGAATAGGACTGGGCTGAGTAAAGAACCTTGAGGCACGCCGCGTTGAGCTAATCGCCAGGAGGACCACATCTTTTCACCTTCCTTGTCATCAGATATCACCACTTATTCTCTATTCGTGAGAAATGTCTGGAACCACCGACACATGTTCTTTGAAAATCGATAGAAGTCTAACTTAGCTAACAGTAATTCGGGCTGCAAACAAACAAATGCCCGAGAGTAATCGAGTAATACCATTACGCTACTTCGTCCCATATCGGAAGCCTCCTTCAAATCGTCTGTAATATGTAGAAGTGAAACTTCTGTTCCATGACCCTGACGAAATCCTGATTGGAATTTAGGTATTATATTTTTATTTTCTAAATAGTATAAAATTTGATCTAAAACTACTTTTTCTAATACTTGTGACAGTACTGGCAAAATCGAAATAGGACGCAAAACTTTCCGTATCAGAAGTTTTTTTGGGTATGGGCTTCACCGAGGCCTTTTTCCAACAGTATGGGAAAGTATTAATTTTAATGGATCTGTTAGGACTTTTCGTAATAATAGGAAGTGTCACATCTAGAGTCAACTTAATCATTTCTATATTTAGGCCAACGTATCCAGCTGCTTTAGTCTATATATTTTTAATTATAGTGATCATTGATTTCTTTAAGATTATTTAAATGTTCAAGAATCTGATTTTTGTACGTGTTATTGAGCTATACTTATATATATATTCTTTAATTTTTTCCAAAGTAGGTTGTTATTAATAAAACTAAAATTATAGTAGGCTACTCCTTCTCTTTCTTCATCTAATTCTCCTTCTCCATCTCATTCTCATTCTCCTTCTCTATCTCATTCTCCTTCTCCATCTCATTCTCATTCTCCATCTCATTCTCCTTCTCCATCTCATTCTCCTTCTCCATCTCATTCTCCTTCTCCATCTCATTCTCCTTCTCCATCTCATTCTCCTTCTCCATCTCATTCTCCTTCTCCATCTCATTCTCCTTCTCCATCTCATTCTCCTTCTCCATCTCATTCTCCATCTCATTCTCCTTCTCCATCTCATTCTCCTTCTCCATTCTCATTCTCCTTCTCCATCTCCTTCTCCATCTCATTCTCCTTCTCAATCTCCATCTCCTTCTCCATCTCATTCTCCTTCTCCATCTCATTCTCCTTCTCCATCTCATTCTCCTTCTCCATCTCATTCTCCTTCTCCATCTCATTCTCCTTCTCCATCTCATTCTCCTTCTCCATCTCATTCTCCTTCTCCATCTCATTCTCCTTCTCCATCTCATTCTCCTTCTTCATATCCTTCTCCTTCTCCTCTCCACATTCATCCATGACATGAAATCATAAAGCATTTTCCCTGTCACCCTTGAGTACTGAGATGGAATTCCTCATCACCAGTAATAAAGGTCTCTTGATCTCAATACTCAACAAATGAAAACTAGATACATTATGCTGCTATTTCACACTGTCATTCTTTGTGGGCATGGTCCTACCCTGGTCGAGTTAACCCATTTATTCTGTAGCTAGGAATAAACTGCAATGTAGCTTCAAATGTGTCAAATTTTAAAAGTAATGGTGTAATGACCAGTAAGCTGAGGTTTTACGTCGCCATGATATCTAGGTTTGACGCTTGAGACGTAGGTCTTAAAATCCTATTGTAATTTACAAAAAATCTTTATTTTCACGGTTACAAAGGGACAGTCGGAATGAAATCAAAAAGTTATTAATAAAACTAAAATTATAATAGGCTACTCCTTCTCCCTCTCCTCCTTCTCCCTCTCCTCCATCTCCCTATCCTTCTTCTTCTCCTCTCCACATGACACGAAATCATAATGCATATTTGCTGTCACCTTGAGTACTGAGATGGAATGCCTCATCACCAGAAATAAAAGTCACCGGATCCCTATATTCAAAAAATGAAAACCAGATACGTTATGCTTTTATTTCACACGGGCATTCTGTGTGGGCATGGTCCTACCGTGGCCGAGCTAACCAATTCATTCTGCAGCTAGGAATAAACTGCAATGTAGCTTCAACTGTGTCAAAGTTTAAAAGTTATGGTGTAAATGCCAGTAAGCTTAGGTTCTACGTCGTCATGATCTTTACTTTACGACGCTGGAGACGAAGCTCTTAAAATCCTATTGAATTTAAAAAATATATATATTTTCATGGTTACAAAGGGACAGTCGGGATGAAATCCATGACAATGATACTACTATAAAAAAGGCGCACTTCATAAGATTCGAGTTCCTGAGAGACTCGAGAGATCTACAACCACACATGCACTCAAAGCGCAGATTTCAAAAAGTCACCAGAGAACCGCCGCATTTGCCTTTGACTAATTAGGTTCAATCAGACAAAACCGTACCGTATTTTTTATACAATGGATGGTAAACGAGTAATCATCCTTTCTATATTAAAGCCAGCGTATCCAACTGCTGTCTATATATTATTAATTATAATTTTGACTTCCTTTTGTTGAAGATGGTAGTAAGTCCAGCTGGTTATGAAGCGGTATTTCTATCAGATTAAAAGTGTCCGTGTCTAAATCTGATTTATTGCAGACTGGTAAATTCAAGAAAAGATCATTGATTTATTTTGGATTATTTAAATGTTCAGGAATATGATTTTTGTACTTGTTATTAAGCTAAGCATTATTCTTTAATTTTTTTCAAAGTGTAGCAGGCTTTAGGTTGTTATTAATAAAACTAAAATTAAAGGCTACTCCTTCTCTTTCTCCTCTCCACATTCATCCATGACACGAAATCATAATGCATATTTGCTGTCACCCTTGAGTACTGAGATGGAATGCCTCATAACCAGTAATAAAGGTCACCGGATCCCTATACTTAACAAATGAAAACCAGATACGTTATGCTTTTATTTCACATTGGCATTCTGTGTGGGCGTGGACCTACCGTGGTCGAGCAAACCCATTCATCCTGCAGCTAGGAATAAACTGCAATGAAGCTCTATCTCTGTCATAGTTTAAAAGTTATGGTGTAAATGCCAGTAAGCTTAGGTTTTACGTCGGCATGATATCTAGTTTCGATTTACTCGAGTTCAAAGCCGCTTTTAAAAATCAACCTGTCCTCCCTTTAGGTAGTGATCCGAGTCGAAGTTTCGTACCTCCTTATAAGGGGCCCTCGGATCGTTTTATCGACCCCCTCTGTTGTCGTCGACGTTCTTGGTCCACAGGGGTCGGAGTGCAGCGGAGGTGCAACAGCAGTCTCCGCAGCAGCTTCGCAGCATCGTCGTTGTCTCCCTACTCAGCGGGCCTCCCGCTCGCGAGTCTAATTAGATAAAGCTGTAAAGGTCTCTGGACCAATATCGCCGTATTTTTTGGATGGTAAACAAGCAAGCAGCTCACCCAATGCTGCCGGCCTTTAAAAACAGTGTAGGCTCTTCTCTAAAAGGTCCCAAAATCGATTCCGGATGATTCGAGTCGAAGTAGTTGTATATTGTATATATGTACGTTGCAACTTGTTTGCCGCGTCTGCGAGAATGGGTCAACTCGACCGGGGAAATAGTTTTTAAGTCACCCTGTACATTTTTACCAACACTTCCAAACAGTCACGTGTAAACAACACGTGTATTACCTTATACGTCAATACAATGTAATTAAAAACTTTTATACGTCTTGGAACAATAAAAAATAAGTAATATTGCACGTGCCTTGTTATTTATTTACTATACGCACGAGTGGCGGGAAATATTACCACAGACAAGCTTATAATAACTATTATTTTCTAAAATTTTCGCTTCATAGATAATAAATATTGTTTTTTTTTTAAATATAATGTGTATGTGATGAATTATTTAATGAGAGTTTACGATGTAGTTATTATTGTCCTGACGCTATTGTATTTAAAAGAGGTAAAAATTTGTATTTAACTGAATTATTATTTTGTCGCTATTTCATATGTACTACCGGAACATAACGGCATAAGAGAGCGTACGCAGAAATCGTTGATATAGATATCCCCTATACCCGGGACGTCGAGGGATGAAATCGCTTGTAAGTGACGTAAAATTAAACAAAATGTTTCTGTAACTTCTCCTTTAACCAGCCTACGTATACTTTTTGACAATGTTGGTATTTATGTTTGACATGATAATTATTTTTTAAGAGAACCGGAACGGAACTTTTTAGATAGAGTACCCTTCGTAGTTTGCCTTAGGTTACATATTGCGTATGTATATATGGAAATACAAGTATATGGTGTGAATATTATTAAAATTGCTAATTATTATTAGCTATATATGAGTCAGGGTATGGTGAGACGTGGTAATAGAAGGCACCTGTTGATAAAGTACTGTACTCACCGAGTGACCACAATTGTCCGAGCAAAAAAACCACATTAGCTGAGTAACCTCTGTTTTTCTATTGTTTAATTGATCTTATATTATATTTATTTATTTATTCTATATTGTATTAACCTTAACAAAATGAAAGGTTAAAGGGCGGACTTAATGCCAAAAGCATTCTCTACCAGTCAACCCAAGGTGTGGTGAGATATTGTCGTAGGCGTAACTATAAACTAAATAATAAAAAGAAAAAATATATAATAATCAAAATAACTAATATACAAATAAAGAATAATACATACATCTACAGATTTTATATATATAATACATGTAGAAATACATAATACATATATAAATACAATATACATACAAAATGTACCTATATATACATAATAGAATACAATAATATAACAGTAGGAACCAAAAAATTTCATATATGTATTATGAACTTATCTGGTTACAGATAACTTAAGTAACTTAAGTAAGTAGTCATGAACCAAACTTTTAAAACTGATTTTATTACTGACCTTCCTGACTGACCTTCCTGGCTAGTAATTCCAGGGTAGTGTAGCTCGGACAGCAAATGAATTTACAAATACGAAATGTTAAAATGAGCTGGAATATAGATCTTGTTATTAAACGAAGATCGAGGAAGTCCGTCACGAAATAAGAGAGAATTTATCTTTAATTCCAAACTAATAATTATTTAACTTATTTAAAATGGAGAAGAGAACAAGCAAATTTTTTTATATAAACTTATCTTAATAGAAATAATAATCCAAACAATACTCATGTGTGACGATTCCTATGATATTATCAATTATATATAATATAAATTAATAAAATAAATAATTTATTTGTGCGTACGTTTATACAATCTAGTCCACAGTGTCTATACTAATTTGGATGTAGTTTCCAGTGATGTATTGGAAGTTTGGGGTAACATTTATTGTCTTCTAAGTCATCTGAGCTTCATCTAAGTCAGTTGACAAATAAAGAGATATAACAATTTTAAGTGCTTCGAACGTGCAGATAGATGTGCGAATTACATCGCATATGATAAGAACATAGTTAAAATCTTAATGCCTATCAATTTTTAATCAAATAAGACGCGAACAGCATAAGGGTAGGTAGGTACAGTTCATTCAAAGGAAACTTAACGTCTTAGGTTTCTATGCGCCTTTCGGTTATTAATGATAATCATCATCTATTCTATATATATTTCTTAATTAAAACTTGGTTGATGTGTTAATTTCACAATAATCTTAACAGCATTTTTATTTAATATTCAGTGTTCACACGACGTTTTCCAAAAAATCGACGAAAAGTATCACCTTGTCTCCGAAGCGTACACCGTCACCAAGAAACTGTTCATTCAAGGCCGCGAAAACTACAACACATTGAAGAACAGATCCCTGCACGTCATGGACACTTTCCTGGACCTGGTGCGCATTATGAACGAAGAGATGGCCAGGGAGCTGAGAGGGGCAATCGTAAAATTTTACAAGATCAAATATTTTCACGATTTTACGAAATACGTTATATATATTGAAGAAGTGAGTATACCTTTTAGCTTTCAAAACAAAAATCCGGTACTTCGACCTTGTTTCTTATTTAGAACGAACAAACACACACACATATAGATTTGCGCACAACATATTCAAACAAATTTCTTATTCTTTCACACAGAACACAGGCATGGCATAAGAAAAATGAAGTTTAAGCTTTAAGTTTAAGAGTACTACGTATTTGTAGTTTTAAGATTTTTGTTGTTTTAAGTTTTATGAATAGGAGATTTTTATCATTTAAGTTGAATATTTTGTTGTTTGTAATTTTATAAATAGGAGATTTATATGTTTTGTTATTAATTACCGTCATCTATCTCTCATCCCCACGGTTTCACTGAAAACCAGCATTCACCATTTTATCGAACTTCGCGTTTTAAAGCTGAGTCGAGACCATTTTGGTGCATTTAATTGTAGTTACGACGTAACACACTTATATCAATTTTTCACGTCTCCAGATAGAGATGTTGCGTCGTGGGCCTTGGGTTCGATTCCCAGCCGACGAGAAACAATACTTGTGTATCACAAATTGTTCGTCTCGTATATGTATTTAATATTTATATATATATAGGTATATATATGTATATACATATATATATATATACATAATACATATATAAATACAATAGCGGTAGCTACCAATAAATTCCATATGTGGATGATGAAATTATATAAATATAAATATCTGTGGCCTAAATAAAAAGGATCTCAGCATGTATATTAATATATATGGTAATTTTATTGTCCCTATTTAAAAACACATAGACGTAATATATTCTATGGTCTATGATTATTTATTTTTTTCATTCTGCCCTCACAGACTGTAGACATTATCGAGCACTGTCTCAAAGAGCCATTGGAGAAGTTAGAACTGATTCGAAACCAGTTCCACGATGTAATCAAGAACTTCCAAGATTCGCGGAACTTCGACGTAGTAAACAGATGCCACAACGAGCTTCCCGATGAAGTCGCCACGGCCCACTGTCTCATGCACCAGGCCGTACTGTAAGTCGGGGATATCTTTTGACGTTCAATTTAGATTTAAAGCCCATACATACACCGTACATGGCTACAGAATTACGGAGTTCGCTTCATCAGGTTCATATTGATTTCAAAAAAAAAACTTAATGTCAACCCAGCATCAGTCCACTGTTTAACATAGGCGTAACCACAGATTCTAAAAGGAAGCATCTTTTTTATACTTAAAGATAATTAACAAGCACCAGAGTCGGCTTTACCTATGGTGCAGGGTGTGCGTAGTACACGGGCGCTGCGGTGGTAGAGGGCGCTGGCCTCGGCACTTCCAAAATGACCGATCAGCTGATCGAGATAGTATGAGTCGATTTTTTTTACAATTTCCATTTTTTAACATTGACAAAACGTTTATATAGACATGTTAACATTTGTACCTACTCCATTTTGACCGCGCGCTCACTAGAGGGCGCTGGGGTAATGATTGCACACGGGCGCTAAATGGGCTAGAGCCGCCTTTGACCAGCACTTTCATTTCAAACATCCATCCTCAATGATTCAAAATAAATATGCGTTGTCATTCCTGAAGATGGAATGCCTCGTTGCCTGTTGATCTCCGGATCCCTCAACTCACCCTACGAAACACGGCTACGTAACGCTGCTACACCGCTACAATCCATTCATGTTGTAATCAGAAACAATCTGCAGCGTGGCACTACCATTAATCCTACCGCTTGCCACAATCGATTTCCCGAAACTAAATATATTATAATATAACTAAAATTAGTGTTACTTTTGTTTAGAACTGAAATGAATATCGCATAAAAAAATAAAATTTAGTGAATTTACGACCGCAATAGGCGGACGCATTGCGTTATGATCGTTGCTAGCTATCATTACGACTTATTTTGAATAAAAATAAAAATTTCGGAGTTTTGTTTTTTGAAGTATGAGCGAGCACTAAGAGATCGTTTCTCCTGACTTCCACATTCGTTATAGATATAAAATACATTAATACTACCCAACTTGCCTAAATAGATGAATTATGAATTCTCTCTATAACGAAAAAATAATAGATATGAACTTCTAATAAAATACTTTCTTGGTTGAGAAAGTCGTATAGGCAGTCGCTAGACGACACCCACTAAATGGAGCGATGACCTGCACCAGTTTGCGGGAAGTAGAAGGAACCTGCATCCTCTGGGTCAGGATTCGCTTTGTTGCTAATCAAGTACTCTAAGCGTCCAAGCCGAGACAAACCCAAAACATCGAACAAATGTAGTAAATTGATTATGCGGAAATATGATTATAAAATTATTTTTTTAATTAAAGTTTACTAACTTTATAGCTTCAACGAAACAATGCAAGCGAGCCTCATAGCGATTGTCGAGATAAAGACACGCCAACACGCGCTGGACATGAACGAAACGCTGTTCGGAGTGCGAAAGTGCCTTAACGACTTTATTCCAAATTTTTCGAGCAAGTTCTAGTGGACGCTTACACGAACAGCTGTGGTTTCCTTAAGGTCGTGAACGCGTCTGTATCCGATCTGGTAAAGGATCGGTGGAGGAAATTCCATGAGACACAATTCCCGAAGAAGTGGAGCCCGCTTGTCAATCTTTTGAAAGAGACGTGAGTTACCTTTTTATTTTTGTCGTAGGCTAGTTGGAGTAATTTAACCTTACCTTTTTAAAAACCTTTTAGTCATCCATTCTCAAAAATATAGAAAATAAAAAGACGCAGTATTCTCATTTATGGTTTTAATTATATAATATTATTTTTCGGGACTAGGGACTATAAGAATATTCCCAACCAATTTAGTTTAAAAATCCTACTTTTGTCTCCGAAAAAACCGATACTAATTTCTATTTTTTATTTTGATCTCTCACAGGGATAAATATTTTTAATCTAACATTACGTACGAATATTTCTATAAACTAAACGAACATGCTTTATTTACATCACATTAAGTTATATATTAAGATATAGTAAAAAAGCATGAATAAAAGCATTTAAGCTTAGAAGTTGGTAACTGGTTAGCAACATTAAAAGTACAGGTAGCTAAATTAAAGGGATCAGCGTAACGTCATCATTACTGTCTTATAGTGGCCACTAACCATAAGAAGAAAGTAGGCCGACACATTCATAATTTTTCAACTTATCCAATTTATGACAAGAAAAGCTAATTAAAAAGTCAAATCCAAAGAAATAGTTAATAATGTGAAAATGTAGATGAAAAGATACTCAAGTAATATCCTTATAAAATTTATATAAAAAGAAAACAATCAATTCTATCTGCTGTCACAAAGATCAATCCAGCAATCGATATAGCGGACACTTCCTTTTTAGTTATTGTCAGTTGACAGAAACTTACAACTTCTCTTCTACAGACATCTTATGTTATTTATCATTAACAAATCGAAATATTAATTATCACAATTATATGGATATCTAAAATAGTCAAAATAAATCTCAATTGTATTTGTACCAGCTGCATCCACCAGATCCCGCATTAATAGCTCTATGATTTACACTAGTCACTATTTTTGGATGCTTGTGGCGCCCCTGGCGGCGAAAAGGCTAGCAAATGTTATATTTATTTTAACCATGTAGATTGTAGATCATTTAGTTTCTCAATTATTTGTATGTCGCAACCCGCGAAAAAAAGCCGTTCGCATGGCTTTTTTTTCTTTCACTATAATATTGTTATACACAAAGCAAACTATCATTATATTTTTTCATGTTGTGCATGGCAATATTTGATTTTATAAAATTACATTATAATTAATTCCTATAATAAACGGATCTTTGTGTATTGAAAAAATTACGGCTCTGGGGTCGCGACCTTCAGGTTGAAACAATGATATAAATTATGTGAAGTTTTATTTTTTATTTCAGATCAAAGGACAATCGTCAAAATACGAAAGAGCCCCTGTTCTTGACACTGATTGCAGCTAACTTGACGCCACACGACATTATCACCACGCTTTATTCTTAATACTATAACTACTTTTATTACATTATTATATAACAATAATACGTAGGGTAAATATTTAATAGAGCAAGACTGATAATAGATAAATTAAAAACAGTTAGCAAATCATGATTTTTATTTTAACACTAACAACACCTATTCTTGAGTAAGGTAATGTTGACCTTATGATCAAATAACTCTATTTATCGTGACGGTCTTGCACGAGGCGCTTTACAGCTAACTGAAAATCAAGGTCGTGGCCATCAGATTGATGCCGAGTTAGGAACGTTTTATCACAATTTTTTTTGTGAGCTTTTATTTACTATAGTCGACGTATTATGAACTGAGGCTTCGGGTCATAAATCATATTTATCTTTCTGTCTCGCTCGCACTTACAGGTCTTATGGAGAGGTGTAGTGAGCGTAAGATATGTAGAGGTGCATATCGATATGCTAAATTATGTTAAGTATTAATAGGAACAATTTTTCACTATCCGAAAATAAAAGATTTTTAATTTGTAAGATAAAATGTTTGTTTCGACGTAATCATAGAGAAACTATATAGATCGTAATGTGGCCGTTTTCATCTTTTCTAAGGATGGCGCATCGACCCCGCGTGCGCAGGTTGCATTGCGTGCACATTCCTACTGTCAGTGACAGTCGACTATAATACACAACATGTATGTTGCCAATTAAAACGGAAACGGATGGAACGCCATTAAATAAAAAGCACAGAATTATCAAAAGGTGTTTATTAAAAAATACCGTACAAAAGACATTTGGCAAAATTATTATTCGAGATTCACTATCTGTATCACAAATGTGTTAAATAAAATATAATACAAAGGTGTATAAATTACACTTCATTATATAACAACTTTAGAACAGTCTTTATTTTAGTTGACACGAATTTATCACGTTATAAATAGGTTGGCAAGTAAGTTCTTTCCGTTGTTTTTAATGTTATATTCCGCATGTCATTGAAAATGTATAACATTGTTCTAAAGAGGATGTTTTGTTCTACCGGAATCTATGTTTTGTTTTTTGTTCGAGTTCATATAAGTGAATTTCCTCTTTCGATCTCTTTCAAATGCTGATGCAGAAATAAGATCTTAGTTGGGTGAAATTGTCTAGACACAACCGGCTGATTTCTACCAACGAGGCATTAAAATGTTGCAAACGTTAAAAAAAACAACAAGGAACACAATATGGATTAAAAAATTCTTCATTTTTATTGACAACTTTTAAAATATTAAAAAAAAACGGAAATTACTCAATTGCCAACCCAATAATTTACTGTAATTAAAGCTCATATATAAATATTATGATGATATTTTCTCATTTTTGCCCGTAAATTTTCACCCAGGTAAAATATAATTTAAGCTCAGAGCCAATAAAGCTGAGCTTTTTCTGTGCTTTGTTTGTTTCTAGCAGCAATGGCCGACCGATCTCATTTGGGACAGGAGCACACCCTCACGAAATCCCACCGCAAAGTAGTGTGTGCCCACTGGTGACGAGGCATTCCATCTTAGACCTCAGGCTCAGGGGGTGACAAGGCATTATGATTTTTTTCGAGAATTAATATGTGTCATGCTGCAGGAATCGCTTACCAACTTTGTATAATATCCCCCCTTTCATGTTTAACTGTTTTCTTCGTATACTTCGGATCCATTTCGTTATTCGTAGGACGTCTCGTATATTGATTTCCGTCAGAATTATATGTTAGAAATATGTTAGAATTATGTCACTTTAAAAATTTCAATAGACTGTGTGTTCGTTTGTCACCCTTAATACAATAAAAAAATATATTGTAAGTAAGGGACATGCTGAAGGGATATAATTAATGTTTATACTATTAGATCTCCGATGAAAAAACAATGAGGGTTTTAATAAGAAGACTTCTGAAGGTTTCTGTAGTTAACATACCACATGATGTCATAACCTTGGTCCCAATGCCGAGTTCATATTCCTGTTTGAACCAACACAGAAATTATTGGTACATGGGTCTGCATATGATAGTGTCTTTGGTATCTCCATATGGATTTGTTATACTTGTTGCATCAGTTTATCTTTCCTCCCATTGTGTTTTGACACCCACATTCATCCCCTTTGTTGTCACGCCTGAGGTTTAAGGTGTAATGCCTCGCCACCAATAATAAAAATCTTCAGATGTCACTCACCAGACGGAACACACTGATATTCTGTGAGGAGGCTGATATTCTGTGAGGGTCCCCAGTCGAGCCGACCCATTCAACCAGAGCCAGGAACAAACTGCATTATCACACTACTACTTCTATAACCTTCCACAGTGGATGTTCAAGCTTTAGTGATTATAATCAAATCATTCATTCAATAACAATTATATTAATGATTTAATACTATAAAATACTTTACGAGAATTAAGACTTATACAATTTAAGGCACTTGGGACGTTATTTCGACAGTAAGTATATAAACCAATATCAAGTGAGAGAAATTATAAATCAGGTTGGCCACTAAGTTTTTTTCCGTTATTTTTTATTAATATTCAGTCATAATGGCATAATATTTAATATTCTTTGAAAGAGGATATTGTGTTTTTTTGATCGAGCTCATTTAAGTGGATCCGTTTAATACTGATACTGAAATGAGATCTTGGCCGGATGACCAATGAGGCATTGAATGGTTGGTGAAAGTTATAAATAACAAGGGAGAATACATTATCGATTAAAAAAAATGTTATAGTATAATGAAAAAAAAACTTAAAAAACTGAATAACAGAAAGAACTTATTTGCCAAAATATTGGTATAAATGCGTATATTTAAAATTTAACTTAAAAATAAATTCGAGTTAGATTTATCACATTACAGGCTCTATAGACCAATAATATAGACATTAAATTAACAGTGTGAAAATAAACAGAGTAACATAGAGATTTATATATTTTCTTCTTCACTTTAAAAAAATTATAAGTAACAATATTTATTTATTTTTTAAAAAGGCATCATTGTTGATTTTATTCATTACATAACTTTAATCTACGTTATTAAGGTTAAATTCATATTCAGTTATATCTGATATCACTTTACTTCTTGTTTTCACAATCGGTTTTTTTCCTCTCAATTTCATTAGAAACTAGGGTTTGTATATATCGATTTTGTTCTCACTAGCCTAGTAGTGAATATGATATTCCTGATAGATCACCAACAATATTTATACATATTTTAGTCACAATTTTGAAGAATATCGAGGAATGTAGTGCTGCATGCCGGACAAGTGGCTTTGTAAAATTGTCTACTTAGTCTAATTATTAATTTAATTTATTAATAAAATATTCTGCATTGCTATATTTGTAGTTCAACATAAATAATACTAGATTTACATTTTATTTCACCTGGCATAATGGTTTCTACTGTGTTGACCAAATCACACAATCTGAACGCTGTATTAAAGTAGTAAAGCTATATTCTAATCTCCCTATGGTATAAACAGGGGGATAGCTGAGATGCCTGCGTTTTTAGAGTGCCTATTCCGTCTCTTGCTAGTGGGCATACAAATGTTACACATAGACAGACAACTGTTAACATCACCGTGAGCTGGTTGTTGACGAAATCTATCTAACAAGATATTCAAATAAATGCTATGACCGTAACTCTGTCATTGATGCCTGTGCTTTTAGAGTGCCTATTCCGTCTCTTGCTAGTGGGCATACAAATGTTACACATAGACAGACAACTGTTAACATCACCGTGAGCTGGTTGTTGACGAAATCTATCTAACAAGATATTCAAATAAATGCTATGACCGTGAATCCTGTCATTGATGCCTGTGCTTTTAGAGTGCCTATTCCGTCTCTTGCTAGTGGGCATACAAATGTTACACATAGACAGACAACTGTTAACATCACCGTGAGCTGGTTGTTGACGAAATTCATCTAACAAGATATTCAAATAAATGCTATGACCGTAACTCTGTCATTGATGCCTGTGCTTTTGGAGTGCCTATTCCGTCTCTTGCTAGTGGGCATACAAATGTTACACATAGACAGACAACTGTTAACATCACCATGAGCTGGTTGTTGACGAAATCTATCTAACAAAATATTAAAATAAATGCTATGACCGTAACTCTGTCATTGATGCCTGTGTTTTTAGAGTGTCTATTCCGTCTCTCTTGCTAGTGGGCATACAAATGTTACATAGACAGACAACTGTTAACATCACTCATGAACTGGTTGTTGATTAAATCTATCCAACAAGATATTAAAATAAATGCTATGACCGTAACTCTGTCATTGATGCCTGTGTTTTTAGAGTGTCTATTCCGTCTCTTGCTAGTGGGCATACAAATGTTACACATAGACAGACAACTGTTAACATCACCGTGAGCTGGTTGTTGACGAAATCTATCTAACAAGATATTCAAATAAATGCTATGACCGTAACTCTGTCATTGATGCCTGTGTTTTTAGAGTGTCTATTCCGTCTCTTGCTAGTGGGCATACAAATGTTACACATAGACAGACAACTGTTAACATCACCATGAACTGGTTGTTGATTAAATCTATCCAACAAGATATTAAAATAAATGCTATGACCGTAACTCTGTCATTGATGCCTGTGTTTTTAGAGTGTCTATTCCGTCTCTTGCTAGTGGGCATACAAATGTTACACATAGACAGACAACTGTTAACATCACCGTGAGCTGGTTGTTGACGAAATCTATCTAACAAGATATTAAAATAAATGCTATGACCGTAACTCTGTCATTGATGCCTGTGTTTTTAGAGTGTCTATTCCGTCTCTTGCTAGTGGGCATACAAATGTTACACATAGACAGACAACTGTTAACATCACCATGAACTGGTTGTTGATTAAATCTATCCAACAAGATATTAAAATAAATGCTATGACCGTAACTCTGTCATTGATGCCTGTGCTTTTGGAGTGCCTATTCCGTCTCTTGCTTGTGGGCATACAAATGTTACACATAGACAGACAACTGTTAACATCACCATGAGCTGGTTGTTGATTAAATCTATCCAACAAGATATTAAAATAAATGCTATGACCGTAACTCTGTCATTGATGCCTGTGCTTTTAGAGTGTCTATTCCGTCTCTTGCTAGTGGGCATACAAATGTTACACATAGACAGACAACTGTTAACATCACCATGAGCTGGTTGTTGACGAAATCTATCTAACAAGATATTAAAATAAATGCTATGACCGTAACTCTGTCATTTGTTCATCACTTCTAAAAGACACTACAATCTCCTCTCCCTTATTACAAGCTTTAGGATGAAAGAACGAATAATATACCAACATAAAAAGCAAACCCAACAAATATGGCACGACACTTAACACTAAAACTGGATAAAAATAAATAGAAGCCCGCATGGAGACATCCACGTATATGTACCAAATGAATGTACAAGTGATATTCTGGAGAAAGCATATCAAATAGTAAACGGTGTAACGATACCTTGTCCTGCCCTCCATAGGCAGGATGTAAGTGAATAGGTACACTCCACCGAGAGCCAACGAGAAAGCGATCTCCGCCATCTTGTTGTGCGCACAAAATGGCGACTTGTCATACAACTGCAGCCATGTTGACATGATCATGACGTGGACAGCGCAAGCCAGCACTGTCCAGTGGGGATAGAGAAAGGCGATTATTGATAGAGATATCACTCTGCTTACTGAAATTGGTATATTTTTATATAGGTTAATACAAACAGATCAGATTAGTTAAGATTTTATTATCAGGGAGTTTTATAATATACGCTCGTAGTGCGTTTACTATCTTGCGTGTGAGCGTACTCGCAAGTTTTATGGCAACGCATAATGATGTCCAGCGCTCGTATCGTATGAGTAAAATAATACTTATTAACAAATTAGTTTTAATGATAAAAACAACTACTTTTATTATTTAGATAAATAACTATTAAATAATAATTATTATATTATCTATTAGATAATCTTAGAATAGCAGAAACTGTTGCTGCTGTTTCACGCACCTAATGTTTAAGTGATTCCTGCGGCCCATGACATCTACATTCATCCTAGACAAGGAATCATAATGCAGATGCGTTGTCACCCTTGAGGAATGAGATGGAATGCTTCATCTCCTGTAATAAAGAACTCCGGATCCCTGCACTCACCAGACGCAAAACAGCAGCATTAAGCTGCTATTTCACGCTGGTATACTGTGAGATTGTGGTCTTTCTCCGGTCGAGCTGACCTATTAATTCTGCAGCTAAAAACAAACTGCAGTGTAGTTCTACCACTGTGGAGTGCTTGTATATCTCATTCTCAATATATTATGTTTCATACAAGCAAATGAAACCACTGACCCTATTCTTTCAATGAAGCATCCATCTTAGTTCTTAGAGTCACAATGCAACTAAATCTTTATTTCTTATAGATGGATGTAAGCATCAGTGGTCCACAGTAAGTACTATTCAGTAAACTGTGTGCTCATTTGTCATCTTAGTCCTTAAAAGAAAAAATATATATATTTATATATAAGTAAGAACTCAAACTTACATGTAACCAAGAAATGCCATAGAGTCTGCAATATGGTCCCACACCAGTTTATATTGGACTTATCCTCGAGGGCGAAGCGTATTGCACGCTGGTAAGCTGCTAAGCACCACCCCATGCCCACTATCGATGAGCAAATTGACAGAATCTGGTGGACTAGAAGAAAAATAAACATTTTTTAGAGCAATGATGTGACATGACAGAATCCACGCTGTCACAGAACAGCAGTTTACCAGGGTAAAAAGAAGCATAATCCTTTTGTGTTTTGTCTGGCAGGGATCCGGAGACCCTTATTATTGGTGATGAGGCATTCCATCTCAGTCCTCAAGGGTGACAAAGTATCTGCATTATGATTCCTTGGATCTTGTCAAGCATCAGGTGAACTGTGTACTTGTTTGTTTCTCCCAAGAAAGAAAAAAAAGCTCTGCCACACAGCAGTTTCTCCTAGCTGCAATATGAATGGATTGGTTCAACTGGGGAAGGTACAATGCCACTGTTCGTCTGGTGAGTGTTGGGATCCAGGGATCCTTATTACTATTCACTAGGCATCTTAGCTATCAGGGGTGACCACATGTATATCTTGAAGCTCTGTGGAGGATTGGTTTTGGTGTCATGGGCAGCAGGAAGTGTTTATGCTGATGAAATGATTCTATTTAAAAAAGAAATGATCAGCCTCTTAAGCTATAGCCCTTTCCTAAAAGAATCAAGTATCAAATATAATATATCAAATATAGTATGGAATATACTATATACTTGTGAGAGAAAACTCAACCGTCATGCACAAGATTGAATGCCTTTAAAAGAATAACTGAATCTGAATTATAATTTTGTTTTTGAAATATTAAAGCTGCATGTTTTGGCTTCTAAATAATGTAGACAAATGTTACATTTTTCAAGAATACGACCCATGAACATGTTATTGCTAATCACCATTTTTATCATGCACTAGGGTAATTTACCTGATCTACCCTTATCAGTTAGACGTCAATCGTCAACCGGTACACTTATCCCTTATTATTAAACACAAACATTGCCTAAAAATGGAGACATCTATTGAAGAAGCGGCTCAAGCTCAAGTTGCCCTATAGGAACAAGGACAGAGTCAGCGAGAAGTGGCTTGTGTGTTAAACATGAGCCAGTGTACTGTGTCCAGAGTTTACCTACAATACCAGAAGACTGGTAGCAGCAACCAGCATAAATATACAAAATAAAGCAGGAACAAGGATAACTAATTCATTATTCCCCTCTCTGTTGTTCAATTCCAACAGGAGCTCAGAGAAACGCGAGGAGTAGCTTCAGCGGCTTCACACTCCGAAGAATGCTAATCTGGCTGGCAAAAAGGCCTGCTACTGGCTTTAAGTTGACCCCAGCTCATCGAGCAGCCTGATTACGTTTCTCAAGAGAACACGTGAACTGGACGTACGAACAGTGGAGCTCTGTTCTCTTCTCTGATGAAAGCAGAGTGTGTCTCCATGGCAAGACGACAACGAGGCTACAGAAGACCTGAAGAACGAATCGCCCAGTATTGAATAAGTGAAAATGTGGATTGGACTCCTGGATGGTGTAGGCGGGCATTTCAAGGCAAAAACCAAGTTGGTTTTGATCGAAACTAATGGCAGATTTGGAGGTTTGACGGCGAATATATCGGACATTGAAGAGATATTAGGGGATCATGTCTCTCTTTACGCAGACTTTATGGGTGAAAACTTTGTGCTAATACAGGTCAATGTTCGTCCACATACTGCAGCTTCTTTTAGACGATACCTCCTGCAGGATGTTGAAATCGAGTGCATGGAGTGGCAGCACGTAGTCCGGACTTGAATACTATTAAGCATTTATGGGTTCAGCTTAAAAGAAAAGTTGGGGACTAAAAGTCCTGCGCCAGCAACGAGATCGGAGCTTCAAACCGCACACTAGCTGAAGACTGGGATGGCGTATCTCAAGAAACAGTGGAAACTCTTATCCGGTCCTTAAAGAACCCAGCTGTAATTACGACCCCGGGGATTGAATTGTTTTTATTATCTATTTATGATTGTTTTGTCTTTTTGTCTATATATTTTGTGAATTTTTTCTAATTTTAGAGTTTAAGACGAATTTTGTATAAATATTTTTTTTATCAATAAAAATAATTAATTAACATGAATGTCATCTTATTTTAAAGTTAAAACCTTTGTCTCTACTCTAATATACTCCAGGACCAAAATCTTCCAATCAATTAAGCTCCGATCCTTTGAACGGCGCTTTATTGGCTATAGCAATATCATTCTTGTCTTCATGTGGGGTTGTTCCTTTAGGTTTTTTTAAAGAATAGGTGGCAAACGAGCATGCAGCCCACCCAATGGGGAGTCGTCACCATCGCCTTTGAACATCCGCAACACCAGAGGAGTATCGTTGCCGGTCATTAAGGATGGTGTAGGCTCTTGAATGTGTAAGTTCTTGAATGTTATGTTGTCTAGCTATGTTTTCTGTTGTGTTAAACTTCTTGAGAAATGTGTTATAGCATTCATTACCATATCTTTAGAGCATTGGAAGTGATTCGCAATTTTCATGTATCACCAGCCTATGTCATAAGAAACTATGGAAGTCTGCGGGATGTCAATGGATACAGTTATTTATTTTATTAAATCGAGAGTAAGAAACAAGCACACATTTTATCTGATGACAAGTGATTCCTGCGGCCCATGACATCTTTATTCATCATTGACAAGGAATCATAATGCAGATGCGTTTTGAGATAGACCTTTGAGGACTGAGATGAAATGCCTCGTAACCAGTAACAAAGGTCTCCAGACCTCTACACTAACGACGAAACAAAGCAGCATTATACTGCTATTTTACGCTGGTATTCTGTGAGGGCGTGGTCCTACCCCGGTCGACCCATACATTCTCCATCTAGAAACAAACTACAGTGTAGCTCTACCACAATAAAAGTTGTTGACTTACAGTTGGCTTACAGTCTGTGGGCGAAACCTATGTCCAGCAGTGGACTAATGATGGGCTGAAATGATAATAATGATTATTTGTAAAATACAAGTTAAAATCAATCCTAACTTAACACTCACCAGCCAGTCGATCATAGCCCGGAACAGTAGACTAGTTTGCAACACTTGTTGCGGTGCAGCCTCTAAGAAACACTCAAAAACTCTCAAGAGTGCAGCATCTGAGTCTTCCTTCAACATTAACCCATAATACATTCTCTGAGATGACGGGTCACAGTTACGCTCGGCTCTGCGAGACTTGATAGCGTAGCTGGAAGAAAAAAAATTCAATAAATATACTTTCACATCTTTAATCTCTACTGGTGTTGAGGCATATTTTTTTAAATTATTGAAGTATGAGCACTGTTCACCCGATGGTGGATTATTGTGGCCTATATCCTAATTTAAGCAGTAACCAAATATACTAAAAATATTTGATTACTTGAATCAATAATTGAAGAACCTTGAGGAATAGGATAGAATGGATATATATAATCCAGATGAAAATAACTCCTGGTTTTGATTCGGAGCCGATTAACAATTTTTGTGAAATGTTGCTCTTCAGACATGTGTTGATATCTAATAAAGCTTTAATATAAATAAATACCTCAGGACTCACAAACATCATATCTAATTCACATTGTACTACATGATAGAATTGTATTTGTATAAAATTTGTATACAATTTATATATGCAGTCTTCTTTGATTCTTAGGTACTGTAGTCTTAGATAGTCTTAGATACAGCTTTATCAAAATAGACTCGCGAGCAGAAGGCTAATCTGGAACTGGCCCCCGTGAGTAGGAAAACATTGAATGATGCTACCATGAAGCTGTGCTGCTGCAACACCCCTGCTCCTGACGCCTATGGATGAAGAATGTTGATGACAACAGGAAAGAGGCAAATAAAGAGGGCCAATCTTAAGGTTTGGACCTCAGACTGCTAGCTAATTAGTATTTTCTTTTAGGTGAAACAAACATTCATTGTATATTTAACGGTAATTTACAAATAAAATTCTTACATGAGAGCATCAGTAAAACGCAAAATAGGTGCCAATTGCAAGACTAGAATAAATATCCTCAGCCAATGTCGTTTTGTAAACTCATTGGTTACAGAGTCTTGTTGCTTGTCTTGTGAATACCTGAAAAGCAGCAAAAAGAAATAATACATAATTTGAAAGGTTGTAGGGCATAGTATTTAATAGGTTTGCAATTAATTCATGTTTTAATTTTTTTTTAAAGTTTACTTTTCAACAAAAATTGTCAATTTTTTAATTGATAATGTTTTCTCCCTAATTTACAACTTTCTCCCACTGTTCAACAAGATTTGTGTTGAATCAAATAATTCATCTAACTATACAACTATATCTCATTACTGCATCAGGATTAAATGCAACTCCATTCATATAGATCAAGAGGTGGAAATCCACAAAATGAACTCGAAAGTAAAACATATGATTCCAGTGGAACAAAACATCACCTTATCCATCCCATCTTAGACATTATGCCAAAAACATTTTATGACATGCAAAATATAAAAAAAAGTAAAGTAACAGTAATGTGTTAGGGTGATATCCACCACATGGTTTCATTGCAGATTGATGAAATTCAAGTGTTCAAAAAAAATATTATTTCTTAGACAAATATTATCTAAAAATAAATCAAAAAAAAATAAATCTTCACTGCTAAGCACATGATAAATCACCCCTTAAAATTGCGATAAACAATATCATCAGTGCCCTCACCAGGGTTCAAACTACTACCAATAGAAGACTACCAAAGATTAAAAAAACAGAAAAAACTTAGTTAATTTTTTCAATTTCATAGTTTGTAGGTGCTGAGACTGAGGGCAAATGGCATTGGAAATGTAAAGTGCTATGGGGTAACCCATAGCACTTTACATTTGCCAATCTTTTGTGCGTAAGGTAAAGGTGGGGTCAAAATATATTGTATTACTCTATAGGTTAAAACAAAAAGTTTCCTCATACACTAAATATACCAACTGTATGGCCTAATGAAGGCTCATAATCCCATCCATCCCATTTATCATTGTTCGGGTTTTGTAATTGTTATGTGATACTACCACTGAATCTTAAACTTTATATATTTATTTTTACATAATATTAGTGGTGCCAAACAGGCACAGTTGCTAAGTGATGTATGCAGCTCATGATACCTAAATTCATCCTCAACAAGGATTCAAGATCGATGTCACCCGTGAGGACTGAGATGGAATACCTTGTTACCCATTATGAGATCTCTTTAAATTAGATTATTTAATAGGTATTACATTAAATTAGGGAATGGGATGACAAGAGCGCGGTATTTGGAAAAATACTTATGATTAGAAGCAGATAGTTACTGTTTTGGTTTTTACTGGATTTCATGGCATATTATTATAATAACAGTGTTGATATTCGGGTTAAAAGTAGACAGATTGAAAAAATTAACTTACATTCTTATAGACACAGCAGTGTTCACGAAAGCTGGCAAGAGGATGAATGTCAACGTCCAACCAAACTCCATCATCTTTTGAGCCATGGAATATCTTACAGCTACATTTATATCCAATCCTAAATCCACAAGATGTCCCACTATAGCGACTACGTACATAATAATATCTACGTTGCTAATAGTAATATTCTTCGGTATTCGATCTGGTTCGTCGTGTGAGTACCCATTTTCGAGTATTTTACGTATTGCTTTAGGCATTTTGTGTTTATGTGCTAAGATTTTGCTTCACAAATTTAAAGTAAACAGAAAACAAAACAACGGCAAACTAACACCATCACGCGCCATTTTTTGACAATAAGTCCACAGACAATAAATGTAATGTACTATTGTGATCTTAAGACAACATAAAAATACATTTTTGAGATGTTCTAACAATGACGGCAATGTAGTCAGACTACTGTTGCTTACAAGTATTTCATTGCAAGGCAACTATATCGAGCGCTATTCACTTTTAACTTGTCACTTTTCTGTTAACCGCTGTAACTAAGCTTACTTTGTTCTTGAAGATGTTTCACGAAAATAATCAAATGGCGAATGATTCTAAGACGCGTTTATAATAAAAATTTTGTAAAAAAAATCATACAATTAAAGTAATAGTAAATAATAATAAGACCCTGTATCCAAGAGATTCGTTTATTAAAGGCCTTTTCGTGGGTAACGCCATAAAAATGGTTGAAAAACAATGCCTTAGGCCTAGACTAGACGATTATTGGCGTAGAAGCTTTTCTTTTTTCCAAACATAATGAATACGTAATGCCGTGCTCTTGCTATAACATTTGCAATATTTTTATGTTTGTGCACACATTTCATTTATATTACGTCATCATTCTTAAATGCACTTCACAAGCCTTATAAGACGAAAACTCTTTCTTAAAGAGTATTGGGTGATAATAAATAAATAATTTTCCCTATTAATTGTGAATAGATTATTTTAAAGTAAATAAAGTCTTTGAAATGAATTAAGGAGATTGTACTGTGGTGTTTATTAATATAAATTATAAAACTGTTTTGTTATTGCAACAACTTTTTAATAAATTTTATAATTTACACATTTACATTGCACAGTTTAATAAAAATATTAAGGATCATCACCAAATAAATGGAGCCCTCTCTCTCAATATCTTCAAACCAAATTTGTTCCATTCACTCTGATTAATCCATAATTCAATGGCTGACTCTAAACAAGACATTACTGCAGCTCCTTTCCAAACTGTGCTTGCAGGATCAATGTCTTTAGGAGATGTTACTATTTCTAACTGTTCAGTCTTGTAAGCGTAAGGTATTTGAAGAGCAAGACGATTTTGCAGCCATAAATTTAGACCTTGCACCTTCACCCCACCACCAACAATTAAAATACTACTATACATTTTTCTCTTTAATTCTTCACTAGAACATCTGTCTATGCTTTGAAGTATAGCAGCATCTAAACCTAGAACCTGCCCTGGTGCTAATGATACAATATCCCCAGGTCCTCCTTCTAAAGTATCAACTACAATATCTTCATCAGCATTTACAGTAGGCTGAACTTCATTCACAGATTCAAACTGTTGACTTTCATTAGCAGTTGGATCCACTGCCTCACGCTTTCTTCCAGTTTCCCTAAGAAATTCAGCATCAAAGGGATCCTCTGGGTCGCTGGGCTGTCTATTCTGAATTTTTGTAGTTTTTGGACCTGTTATTTTAAGCAAATCTGTGTAGAATAGTGAGAGTGGTGATATAATACATTCATCTCCTACTTGCAGTGTATATTTGTTTATAACATCTCCAGGGTGATCAACAAGAAATGTCTTCTCCTGTGGTCCACATACATCAGGGTTGACATGACAAAAATCTTGGTAAAGATTACGCATCAACACCACATCCCTTGGGATATTTTCATTCCAGTTCTTATAAGGGAATGCACTTTTGTGGAACATCCAAGATAAAGTCTGGCAGACATCACCAGCTCCATAGTCCATTCGTAATCTAGTGATTTTATGTGAGATACCATCTTCAACACATGATATTGCTGTTTTCTGATCTCCAATATCAACAACACAAGCAGAACCTATACCTGCACCAAAGGTAGCTCCTACACTCTCCTGCACTAGAAAACAATGTCCAAAACCTAAATCTTTAAGTAGTAAAGACATCAAGCACTTTAAATGGCTTCTTGAGTAAATATCAGGTATTAACAGTACACATCTATACTTTACTAGTTCTATAAGAGGTATTCCTAGTTTATATTCAATAATTGAGCTCCAAATAGTGTATAAATCATTTAAAACTGAGGAAATGGAACCACCAATTTCTGAATGTATATTAAAGTCACCTCTTTTGTATGGAAAATGAAGGTTGTATGGAAGCTCTGGGTCCACATCTAAGACTAAATCACCTACAACTATGTCGCATTCTACTTGTGGCCATGGCTCTCCATCGTTGACTATCTCTGGCAAGGAACGTCGATTAAACGCAGCAATTTGCTGTGGAGGGGTGGCATATCTACGAGCTCCATTTGACTGCATGCATGATTGTAGCGTATGTGATATTTGAAGGCGACATTCTTCTAATTCTTCGATTAAATCCTTAGTCTTAGGTATGCTAGGTGGCACAAAAGGATCGCGGTATATTTTACCGTTTGGCCGTCGTTTTCTTGCAATACAGTGTAATTGTTTGACAGGGAGAAGGTCAGATGCTCTACCTATTCTTACGTAGAGTGAACCAGGGTGTATAACAATTATTCTATTTGGAGGAAACTGCTGGAATTGCTCTGGACCAGGCTCATAAGTCGGCGCACTCATTGATAGGTATTATTATGTAAGAGATATATGAATAAAACCCTTAATACGTTTCAAACTGTCTGTGTTCCGCTTCGGTAAAAGTAGGCAAATTTGTTATATCTTTTTATCGATTTCATAAACAATAAACATAACCTTAAAGACAGCCAGCATGACAGCAGGCTAGTATTGCCTTTTATTAAAAGTTAGACGTAGGTATGTTAAATCACAGACAACATGCAAAATAATATGAATATACCACTATAATATATAATTTATAGGCAATGATAATTATAATAACTGTTAGATGCCTATCCATAGAAAAGTTTTTGTTATTTATTATAGGTAGTGCTGATTTAATTTCCTTTGATTCTGCTCCCTGTTCCATGGTTCTATAGTTTGCTCCAGACTCTTATCAAAAACATAATATTTCTATTGAATTAAATATATTTAAGATATTTTAGCTCGATTATTTTAATTTCTAGTATTTTATTACGTTTTTAGTGTTTTACAGTGCTGATTTACAATAGACAGATACGTTGTTTATAGTTAATGTAGGTAACGGTCAGTTTTTAATAGTTTGTTTGGAATAGGTTCATCTTTATTTTTGCTTATGCTGCCATATATAAAAAAATATACCTGTTATTATTGTACACCCGAAAAATTGCCAATTGACAGTACCTTAGAGAGTTACATTTTATGGAAACAGAATGATAATGACGTTACGTGCTACTTATTTTAGAACGATCTCTTCAGATTATCGAGTTGACACTCATCTTGTCTAGCATTTTCTAAACAGTTTAAAAATAAATTAAGTAAAGTAATACTTTAGTAGATACATTAATTTTATGCAACTAAAGGTGAGAATCAATCCGATGGTAAATGATTTAAACATATGACACTATCTTCCGTCCAAAATAAGGCAGCCTGTGGCTGCTACGTCACGACACTAGTCTTCTGCGAGGGCGTGGTCCTTTCCTTTCTATCATATCTGGGCAACACCAGCCGGCGGGCCGGATCCAGCCTGCGAGACATTTTGAAAAAATCCAATTAAAAAAATATTACATTAGGTACTTATACTCACTGTCATGATAACAGGGAGATGCTGTCTGGTAACAGTTACCATTTCAACACGCTCTCTGCGTATGAAAAAATTGCTTATGCTCAATATGCTGAAGAACTCAAGTTACTGTCGGAACAATTTTCAAACAGATTTAGCAACTTAAAAAACATGGAAGACTGTTTCAGTTTATTTTCTACTCCTACAAAATGTAATGTACAAAATGCTCCAATACACTTACAAATGGAGTTGATCGAGATTCAAGTAAACTCACTCCTAAAATACAAATTTGAAGACGTAGAGTTGTGCGATTTGTACAACTTTTCATTGATGAAAGTTCATTGGTGCCAGAATTACCTGCAACATAGGACATACTGCTTTAATGTTAAGGATATCAGCAGTAAAACTTTACCAGTTAAAAGGAACAGCCCAAGGTTCTGTCCTTGGTCCTCTTTACTTTATTGCTTATGTCAATGATATGAATGGTGTGCTTCGCTGGTCCACTTCTTACCAATACGCGGATGACACTTGTCTGCTCATTGCTGATGGTGATGTTTATATTGCTCTGGCCAAAATGCAAGCAGACTTCGATAACATTAATAAGTGGTGTCATGATAATGGACTAGTGCTAAATGCTAAAAAGACGAAACTCGTCCATATTCGCTCACCGTACAACAAGGGTCAACTTAACCCTGACGCATACCTTGTAGCTCATGAACATCAATGCATGCATGCAAAAAGGGGATCCTGTCAATGCCCTAAAATTGATTATGTTGATAAGCACACGTATCTGGGAATAGCTATTGATTATAAGTTTAACTGGATACATCAAATCACTAATGTATGCCAAAAACTTAGAGCTTTCCTAAGCGATATATATTATTAAAGATAGAATACCCTTTAAGGTTAGACACATGTTATATAACGCTCTCGTTGACTCCGTTATTGGCTACGGCGTAACTAGCTATGGTAGAAATTTTAAAACATATCTCAACTCTATACTTAACTTGCAAATAAGAATTTTAAAAATAATTGTCCCACCTAAAGTAAAAGAACAATTTAAACATGACGATGAGTCGGCATTATTCAGATATTGCAAGGTACTTCCTGTTCACACTAAAGCAACCTACAGCATCATAAAAGAATAATTCTTTAATAAGAGTATACAAAACCAAATAACCCATCATTTCCAAACACGGCACAAAACTAAAGGAAAATTGGTCACTATCGCAGCAACTAATATTTATGGTGAAAGAACCACTTCGTATCTCATACCACGCATTCTTAATGATTTAGATGCATCTTTCATTCAATGCATCACAGTTAAAAACATAAAGCAAAAATTAAAATCTCATTTATTGAACAACCTGTACATGCATTGAATGCATCGGTGCTCTTTCTACCCACCTTTACTTCTGTGTGTGTAAATTAAGGTTTTCAGTGTATTATATTTTTAGATGTAGAACATGTAGATCATTAAACATATGACCGTAGAAAACGATTGTTATTTTTGCTATTAAGATAAACGTGATTATCATTAGTTTCTGAACGCAACGTCTATGTCAGTCTCTTCGAAAATGACAATTAAAACGTCATTTTTTTAATTTGTATTGATGCGTTATCGTGTAGTTAAAAACTTAATTTGTTTGAAATTTATGTTTATTGTTATTGCATCTATAACACATAAATAAAAATCATGGTGTCGCGAAGTTTAACGGAAGTATTTGTACTAATGCGAAATAATGCTATACATAGCCGGCAAATATTTTCAGAGGTACTGATGCAATTTATAACACTTCCTACATTTCCTAAAATTTTTATATTACATTTTATTTTACAAAAGACTACCGTTGTAAAATAAAATTTGTTATTAATACGCCTGTTACTTTTTGTTTATACTAAAAGTTTTCTTTTATATTTGATAAGATGTACGTGTTCTTTTTTTCATTGTATACTCATACCTAACATGGAAACACTTGTTTGGTTCATTTCACTATTACTTCTGGACTTAAATATTTAAGATTTGAAAAATTTAACGAACTCAAATAAACATTTGGAGAGTCTTTAGATGTTAAAACAAATGTTAAAACATTCCTGAATGAATTGTGAGTAGTTGTCTGTAAATCCATTTTGAATAATAATTTGAATCTATTATTCTTCAATATATAGCAAATGAGATTGATGAGTGACTTCATCATTATCTCATACATCATTGTATGTATGTATTGTATCTATACTCACACTTTTCTGAAATTCATTTAAAATAAAGTTGTTCCAATAAGAGAAGTGACAAAGTCAATTTAAGTTTATACACATATATGTAGAATTTTCTATGTTAGGTATCAATGGAAAGAAATAAAATAATTGGTAGAAATGTTATTATGAAAAGGAAGAAAATTTATGGAGTTGTTCTCATTTAAAAAAAATATTTAAAAAAACTTAGTGTCAATACATATTTAGAAGGGTTTCCCATGCATACTTTACAAAGTAAAACAACATTACCTTACTGCTAGCCCTGAATACCCTGTTATTTAAACTACTGAACATCGTTTGATGAATCTAACATTATTTCCTAATTTAAAAGTTACCTCAACAATCATCACAATAAAAAATATTACAGATCAAGTGTAGTAAATATCCATTACCCTACCAAAAAAAAATAAAGACAATTCACTTGAAGTTTTCAAGGCAATTAAAGTAAATATAACAAACCATATCCTTTTTTAAAGTTATATAAATTAAAATATGATTAAAATCAAGAACCTTATCCTATTTTATAGTCAGTTAAAAATCACATGAATAGATTTTTTTACATGTACAATACATGCACAGATTTTTTTAATAAGATCTGTGTTTCTTGAGTACTAGAAACACTCCAACTTAGCATATACTTATGCTAGGAGATAGATAAATTATAGATCACTATGTTTTTACATTTCAGAATATATCCAAATTTATTCTAAAAGATGCATTTTTTGTCTAAGCTACTTTAATAAAAATAAAATATTTGTTACAGGGCAATGACTCTGAAAGAGTACGTTTGATGAGGTCAAACTCTCGGGATGTTGAAGGTGGGATAGAATTACGCTCAGAGCCACATGCACCGCCACCCTGGACTGATGCTTTGGAGGAAGCACATTATGTTATCACAAGGTATGTGTTCACTTGAAATGATAGAAGACTATATAAAATTGATCCTACCCTCGATCTTTTTTTTGCTTTCATCATCATCCTCATCACCGGCCTGTGCATAGTCCACCGCTGAGCACAGTCTTATCCCATAGATTGCCATAAAGTACAATCTTGAGCCACCTGTATCCATCGACTTCCCACAACATTGCATAGTTGCATGCCTCATCTAGTGGAGTCATATAGATTGACATTACTGTAACTTTAGTATTCTAATGCACAGGACTTTTTGGCTTGGTTTGACTGGAGATGGACCACTCCCTATCAGAATACCTGCTTAGGTGTAGATGACACTGGGACTGCCAGTCCGATGTCACTGCTCAAGAACTTTTCGTCCCTTATTGGTTATTGGCCACTTCAGCTTGTTAATCTTGTGAGCTATGTTGGTCTCCCTCGTTCTATTGCGAATGTCTATATTACCGTGTAGCACACTCCATAGCTCTCTGAGTTACTCTGAGCTTTCTTGTGCTATATAAGCATTGAAGGATCATGTTTTTGTTCGGCACACACTGGTTAAAGACTTTTTTGGACATTGAGAGATGTTGGAGAGAGACCTCTAACTGCAAAATATATAATGCCACCAGTACTTACTTTTGGTGCTGCCCAAAAGGGCGTACTTATTATCATTGCTTATGGCCTCATTTTGCAGTGATTTGATTCAGGCTGATGATGACAAAATAATTGTACAATTGCAGATATGGATATTTACTACTAGGAAAGTAATGCCTGACAAACAACTACATAAAAACCTAATGATAAGTTAAGTTCATCAAATATATGTTCATCATACTGAAATGTTTTCACCACATTCGTAGCTCGACGCTCTTTTTGAACGATCGTCTTGCGCCGCGACCTGCACAGACCGCAGACTCTTTCTCTGCATACAATAAAGAAAGCATTTTACTTGAAACTATAAACTATATAAACCAACCAAACGGAAGTCTCTTGACAGGCTATCCCAAATGGTCGGGTTTAAGGTGGAAAACAGAAAAAGCTGCTGGCGTTACGGGATGTCTATCTCAGATGATTAGAGACTCTGATCTGATTTAACCAGACACGACTATACGCATAATTTCAGCATACCACTTCTCATGATATTATTATTGATATAGCTTTACATAAATAAACAATTTGATAACATGGTAACTATGTTAACTCCAGGCTACGCACCAAACTGTCAGAGTTGCAGACAAGGCACGAGCGTCAAATCAGACGCCCTGCGCTGGACGACAGCACGGAGCAGCAGTACATCGGCAAGCTGACCACCGAAATTGGACGTCATTTCACCCATGCGCATACGCACCTTTGTGCGATTAAGGCTCAAGCGTTACATGGTTAGTGTAATAATTTTGTTTAATTTATAATTTTGGAGTCATAAATATTAATTTAAAATTTGATGCGTCAACAGCCTTATGGTGTAGGGTATCATCTCATAGTATAAGCATTTTAAGCTTCATTGTAGTAATTAAAGGGACGATAATAATGTAAAATTAACTGCTAGCTTAAGATGTTGCTTTTTAAAAAATCAAGCCTATTATTAACACCCCGTCAATATATAGAACATAAGAGTAGTTAAGACGTAAGTATATTTGTTTGCGAAAATATTTATAGTCCAATTGTATCCTGTGTATTTGACATGATCAAACAGAAGATCTCAACAAAAGCATCATGTAGTAAGCTTTATAATAATAAGTCTTCCCAACTGGCTAACAATTGTCTGTTTGTGTTCAATATACATGTTGACAATATTAAAAATGTTCCAAAGATCTTTGCAACCAGGAACAGTATGCATTCTAAAGCACACTTTTCTGTAATAAATCTAAAGTTGACAAACAAGAACACAGTTCATCTCATCTTCTAAAAAAAAAGTTGCCTAACCTGCACATGCATTGTCAGCCCTGAAGACAGATGGAATGTCTTGTTAGGTATTAGGCTGCCATTTCACGCTGGTATTCTGTGAAGGTGTGGTCCTACCTACAACTAAAATATTCATTCTGCAGCAACAAACTAACAACAACAGTATGGCTTCAAGTTCCTGACATCATCATTCTATCTTGAATCATTCATTAATTAAGCTATTATTTTATTAAGAACTGTTCTAAATTTCCAGGTAACAAAACAGAACAGAAACTAGCTAACAACGTAGTATTAGCATTGGTTACAATTTTACAAGACCTAAGCGTAACATTCCGCACAGCTCAGTCCAATTATTTAAAATCACTCACATCGCGCGAAGAGCGTTCCAACGCATATTTTGACCTTCCCAACTTTGAAGAACTAAGTCTAGGGGACAATGACTTGTTGCCCGGATTAACAAACAACCAGACGGACTTGCTATTCTCATTACCAAGCACCTCAGCCCAAAACTACAATGAAGATGACAAGGATTCAGACGGAATGTTACAAAAGCAAGCACTAAGCCAAAAACAAATGTTGCTAATGCAGGTAGAGAATACACAAGCAGTAGCCGAGAGAGAAGAGGAAGTTAATAAAATTGTCAGATCTATAGTAGACTTAAATGAAATCTTCAAAGACTTAGGTCATATGGTCCATGAACAGGGCACAATTCTAGATCGTATAGACTATAATATAGAACAGACCCAAGTTCAGGTACACGAGGGTTATAAACAGCTGCAAAAGGCTGAACGGTATCAAAGGAAGAATAGGAAAATGCACTGTATACTTATACTGGCTGTAACATTAATTATTTTAGTTCTATTACTAATTATAGTGAAGAGTTAGTCCAGTAAGAATTTTAGATAGTTGTTGAACCTTTTGGTTGACCACTTTTATGGAAATACAATATTACTGTTATCAGTAAATATAAAAAGTATATAAACAAAAAGAGGATACCTATGTAGATGAAAAGATATGTTCAAAGAAGTATGAACCCAATCTAACTACATTTAAACCTTCCTTTGCGATCACCATATATATATGCCGTGGCCTAATCGTAAAATTGTAGAATGGGCCATATCATGATGCGTCCAACCATATCGTGAAATGGTGGAATTTCATGATATAACTGAATTAAAATCTGCCACATCGATTAATGCATAATGTGTCACAATTAGTCAGTCAACACTGGGCTGTCGTATCGTGAAGGTACTAATATTGTGATAAGAATACCGAATGAACTAGAACACAGAGGTTCCCAGACTTTTTTTTTTAAAGACCACTTTCTAAATTTAACTGGTTCCCCCTGCAGCTACATTTCTACCATATTCCCAAAACTCGACAAGAAATGTGAAGATTATATCTTACTATGGAAATTTGTGCTGTGGCTGAGGTCCAACCACAATATCATATTAAAATATTATCTGCCTACATTGATAGATGAGGCCAATATTTTAGTTCTTCATAATCGAAAGCAAATATATTTTCGTCGACCCCCCCTTACGAATTGTGAACCCCCATTTTTTGACACGCCAACGTCGAGTCTCACGTGGACCCCTGAAGCCACCAGGACCACTAAGCAACTAGAACATTGTTTTAAATTATCAAAATTTAAACAAACTAAGCTATTATTTTATGAACTTGAAACATTAAATACAATACACGAAGTACATATTAAAATCTTTACTATTATATTTCGTGTTAAAAATATGGTTAACTTTGCGGAACGAAACATAAAAATATTAAACGATAAGAGAACCATTGCCAATATTGCCAAACATATTACAATAATAATTAGTTTTACTGAGCGTTAAGGAAAAATACATTTAAATGAAAAACCTCAGAAAGTGCTCCAGCAGAAGTCTTGGTGGTCGGCCCTAGGTTTAAACAAAATGTTTAAACCAAGACCAGGCCACGTGGAGGTGAGGTGTTCTCGTTCCTCTTGATCCGTACTAAGAATGTCTGTTTAAAAAATAAGATATGCAAAGCATCGCAATTTTTTATTTAATACTTAGAAAGTCAGTTATAATCCGAAAATTATGTAGGTTCGCCACTCTAATTTTATTTGCTATAAACGTAATCTTAAGATATAATCAAAATTTTCTGCATAATACTAGTTTTAGCGAAAATATCGTTATTTTTCAACCGCCATGATGAACGTTGTAAAACAAAGATATTCCAACAACGGTGCATGTTCTAAATATGCTACGATGTGGCCGGTAATATTTGACTATATGAAGAAATGACCATTAGTAAGTCGGAAATAGCTTCAAACGATTTCATCAGTTCATCGATTGGCCCAAATCACACATGATTCGACTATCAGAGGGATATTCGTAAAACCTCATAAGAAATGGTTGATCACATCATGATTTGAGTAAATTCATGATGAGACTGCGACTTATTATATAAGTACCAAAATTTAAGTTAAGTATTTAAAAAGAACGTAAGTTGTACCAAAATAATTATGACATTAAGTACGTATGGAATATGACAGTTTATAATGTTTAAGGCATTCCTTTGTCATCTTATCGTATTTTGTCAGCGTCTACCATACCAACCTTCCTTAACCAAGGTTATACCAAATATCTGTGATTTTATGTATCAAATCATGTCAGTATGCCCAGATATTAAAAAAACTTGAGGTATCAATTATTTAATCTTAATCACTAGGTCAAATATGTAATTATCTGAAAACACACTTTAAAAAAATACTAACGTAAATATTGGATACGTTGTTACTGGTGGCCAGACATTTCTTCCAAGTACTTAGTGGTGACAATAAATTGACTTCCATAACGAGGATAAATGTGGGTGTCATGAGCCTAAGTTCACTTGGAATAGGTGCTTCTTTGTCACCCTTTGATACTTTAAGTATTTGATAATCTCCAAATAATTATTATTTATTTTTCACTACAATGTACACCTCGTATTAGCAAATTTTCTAGCTGCGGTATACTATTACGTGTAATTCTGTAATATCAAATTTTATTACAAGAAAACTAGTTCGCTTAGACGACCTTCACATTCACTGTATTACAATCTATTCGCTTTTTGTAAAACGCCGCTTCTATTCTAGTCGTATTTATTTCATTAAAAATGTATTTACTTATACAATATCATAAACAATTAAAAAGTTGATGTTTTTTTTTAAATGTACTTTATTTGTAAGATAAAGATTAGATACGTTTGGTGAGTGCTTTTGTATCTTGTTAATAAAATATTTATATGTGTGACTTTGTATTATGAAATTGTTATGATAAATATAAAATGATTAACAGTTAGTTCAAACTGTGTATTAATTGTCTTAATAGGTGTAACTCACGGGTGACGATGTAACACCGTTTTGGATCCGTATCGAGGATGAATGCGGTTGTATATGGTATGTATTTTTACTGTAAGTTTATTTATAAAAAATAAATATTAATAGAGTAATATCCATTTTACTTCTCGAATCGTGTGAACAATGTTTTATATTCTGTTTGATTTTGTCTTGTATATAGTATAGATGAAAATCGTAAAATACATTATGTTATATATACATATGTTTTACAAAACAAACAACACTGTTATTAAATTATACCTATATATATTTATATATATAACATAACTTTTTTTGACATCAGATTTAAATGAAATCTTGAAACACTGTTAACTCAAGCATATATCAATATATCTTTAAAAACAAAATCACATCAAATTAGTTAAGCTATTGCAGAGATCGTGCACAAACGCACACACAAAAAGTCTGTTTACGATTTTATTATATGTATAGATTGATTACTTAATTATGGTCATAATAGATAAACAAATAATATAACGCCAGTATATATATAACAGAATATCCAAATTTAAAATAATACTGCTGTGAAGAAAAACATCGTGAAAAAAATGTCTAAGAGAAAAAATCTAAGATAGTGGGATGTATAGATATATATATAGATATATTTAAATATATATATATATATAAATATATATATATTTAAATATATATATATATATATATAAATATATATATAATACTCCAAATGACATGACGCATGCTGATTTGAATGTTGTTTTTTTTTTGTTTCTTTCTAATCGGAATTATGTCTTCGAATATTATTTAGTTACAGTAAACCATTTTTTGTTGATAAATTTAAAACTATCATAAAGCTCATAAAGATGATGACGATATCTCACCTCATCACTAGTCCACGTCTGAACCTCTGACTCCCCCACAGACTGTCTCATACGATCATTTTCATATGATCATCATTTTTTTTAAAGTAGCACTAGCCATCCACTGCCTACTTTAAAAAAAATATTAATTATACTTTGCTTTATTACAAGCTTGGCCAAGACATGCTAAGTCCCACGATCCATAGTGGAGACATTTGGTTGACTCCATACCCTCATGAGGGATCAACCAAGAGCCGGATTAAAGCAAACTCCTGGTATGAGCCTTATTAATTGTAAATCTTTAATTATTACAGTCCACCCATTTCGTTTGAATTTGGAATGGCCATCCTGACAATTAGGATGTTTAAGACAATGACCAGCATTGGACCTTTATATCCAGCATATACAGGCTGTTACTAAATTATTGGAACAAACTTCCTTACAGGAAACTTTTAATGAATTAAAATAATAATTTAATTTGTACATTTTGTGATGAACACTTGTTATATATTATTCCATTTCGTATTGTGATTTAGAGTGTTAAATAATTTATTGTTTTTATTATTTGTGCATAGTTGATAAGTTGATAAAGGTATATTTCTTGTTATCACTGTTGATATAAAATGGTAAAGTGTAAATTATATTGTACTAAAATGTAATTTATTAGTTTTATTTTCTATTATATATTATTTATATATAAATTAAGAATTGGTAGTGTACGGTAAGTAATATCATTTCCGGTCTTCTGGACTCGTCCAATTTATGTTACGTTGATTATTTTGAAAGCGGGCGGCATCCTTTTGTGTATTTTAATTACATAATGTTCATAGATATTGCCCTACGAAAGGAGTTAAATTCACTGTTGAAAGCATTCCATATGTCGAAACACGTTGTCGTCATGATATAGTCAGTATCTTTTATTAATTATAAATAGAATAGGATTGATTTTGTAATATGGACAGTTCAGTAGAAATTTTATTTTTTTCAAAATTAAATAATTTATTACAGTATCATCGAATACACATAAGATTATTTTTTAAATACAATTAACTGTAATTTTCAAACAAAAAACTATAATGCACTTTAGTTTGTTAGAAAGTTTCGTAGCCCTTTTTAAACAACGATGTATTGAGGTGTTTACAACCCTTAAATAATCTGTTATATACACCCTGGAGACACTTCTGAACATTAGTGTTCGAACACCAGGAAGATAAATTGTCTCCAAACTCCAACAGCCACCACTCTGTTATTCTGTGAAGGCGTGGTTTGTTGGGTACATCCATTCACGCTACACTTAAAAACAAAGTTTAAAAAAAAAGTGGCTCCACCACTGTTATTGTCGATGGAAGACTCTCTACTTCCACAAATTAAATTCTTCATGCTAGTATATCTATGGGAAACGGTAACAATTCTTGTACCTAGTTACGGTGGCAGAGTCATGTAATACTATGTAGCTATTAATTTGTTTGTTTTAATACTGATAGAACTACATGAAGGGTTCGCTTTATCGGAGAAGGCCCATGCCCTTACATATGACCAGTGTGAAATAGTAACATAACACTGCAGTGTTTTGTATCTTGAGTGCAGAGAACCAGAGACCCATTGCAGGTAATAAGGCGTACTTGGGGCGAGCCAACCGACATGCATCTCTCTTTGTGATGAATGTTGCCATTTTGGTCTATAATGACTATTCTCCATTAGATATACTGTGCACTTGACACAACTAAATGTTAAGAATAGCCAAGATTGATGATGTTCTCAATTGCACATGATATAGTATTCATCAGGATTTTCAAGATAACCTGCCTTCTGGTGAAGACAGGTTATATGGAATTTGTAACCAATAAAATCCCCCCGGCATATTGGGAGGGTTTCCAGGATCTCCATCGAAATGCACCAATGAATCATCAGGCCCTACCTTTGTCCAATGTAATGCATATGCAATAAGACTGATAGTAGGTTTGGACATATACATAACATCAAGACTCGCATCTTATCACAAAATATTAATAGCACAAATATTCCTTGGCACCACTTTATTATTACTGGTATCACCAGTAATGAACCAGGACAATTTATCTGCTGCAGGATTTTCAGTTGCATGATGAATGTTGGTGTCATGGGTCAGATGAATCACCTTTCATCAAGTGAACTGTGTTGTTTGTTTCCCCGCATCATTGTATGATAAAATTCCAGGTGTTTCATACCAACCGTAATAGTTTGTTAGGAAAATTAAAAAAAATACAAAATTGAATTGCACTAATGAATTGTAATATTAATGATCTCTTAACATACATAAAGTTCCATCCATTACAGATCTTGAAGTTCAGTGAAGACAGAATACAGTACTTTAAAATTCTCATAATAATCATAAATTTAGACTTGACATATTTTGAAATATTTTTAAACACAAACATAAAAAACATGTCTTTTTTATGAAGAAATTTTGAAGTGATAAACTAAATGCTGAAGCTTTGTCTCATAAATGACATATCAATAGTTATTTTATAAAACAATTATCCAAAAGATGAATTCCAAAATTTTAGAATATAAAAGGAAATGTAATATTGGCATCTTTTTAGTTGGATCTTCAGACACCAAATAAGACACAATCGGAAAATAAAATAATCAATTACCTATCTTCATAACAAGCAAACATACCCAAAATAAATGTTTAACGCAACTCATAAAATAGTTTTTCTCTCTAATCAACTATGAGTCTCTGTGCTTATTATAAAATTCATCTAGATACTTTTTATAGGCGGTTTGATTCGGCCAGAGGTACGACGCTTGTTGATTCAACGGACTTTGAGTATTCGGTTCACCTAAGAGACTTTGGATTGAGAGTAGGACAGTGCGAATATCATACAATGCGGTCCATTTATCTTTTAAAATGTCCAAACATATTAAACCACATGTATCTACATTGGGATGGAAACAAGGTGTTAGAAATTTGACTACAGGAGGAGCATAGGGATATGAATTGGGGAATTCCAGGGAGAGTTTGTACTTGTGGTCAGCATAAACAGTGTCCAGTGGTCCGTTTATTGTGCCTATCCATTTAAATAAGTTTTCGCTCTCTGGAAATGCTGATATCCCTTTGTCCGCACAACGCATCAACTCCATGAGTTCTTTCTGCAGCCTGCAAATAGAAAAGAAAATCTAAAAAAGTAGTAGAGCTACACTGCAGTTTGTTTCTAGCTGAACAAGAATGGGTCAGCTCGACCGGGGTAGGGCCACACCCTCACAGAATACCAGTGTAATATAACAGCATAATGCTGCTTTTTTCATCTGGTGAGTGTAGGGATCCGGAGACCCTTTATTCCTGACGACGAGGCATTCTATCTCAGTCCTCAAGGGCAACAACACATCTGCATTATGATTCCTTGATAAGGATGAATATAGATGTCATGGGGCCTAGGAATCCCTTGCCATCTCAGTGCACAATGTGCTCGTTTGTTACTCTCAATATAATAAAAATATATATATATATATTACTAGTATATACTTTCATCCTTTACCATAAACAAAATATAGTAATAATTGTATAATCAAATAGAATATGTTTGCTTAGATTATGTTTGGTATAGCTATGTTGTAGAACTAGGGTGCTTGATACAGCTCAAAATATTAGCATGCCAAAGTGAAAGAGAGGTTCTTGAATGTCAACCTCGGTATTTGCAGTGTGGCATGTGACCTCAAATAGGTGGACTAATGCAATTTGCAGAAAGTTGTTTATTGCAGGTGGCTCAGGATCAAGCTTTGTGGTAATCTATGGGGGACACTTATGTTTAGCAGTGAATTATCAATAGGCTGTGATGTGTGTCACAGTTGCTTTCTAACTGCAATATGAATGTATTGGCTCTACCGGGATAAGACCACACCCGCACAGAATAGGAGCATAATGCTGAATTTTTTTATATGGTAAGTGAAGTTAGGTAGGTATCTGAGGATAGGTAATGAAGTATCCCATCTCTATCCTCGAGGGTGAATGCAAGTGCTTCTTGAATTCTAGTTGAGGATGGGATATAATTGTCATAAGCCACAATTGTCATTTTCCTGGTGACCTATGAGCTCATTTGTCACTGTTGGTTTATTATAAAAAGACAAAAGTAATAAATGAGCAGCAATCCCTTGTTGAATATAGTACTCTTCCAGGACTCATTACATAGCCCGATCTTAAGCTTATAACATTAGAATTGCTTGACTTTAATCCTACTAATGATGTTATAAGTGAAAGTTGGTATGTTTGTTACTCAATCATGCATGCAAACGGCTGAATGGATTTGAATGAAATTTAGTAGTTATATAGTTTATAAACAAAATCAACACATAAGGATACTTTTTATCCCAGTAAATAGAATGGCTTAATAACTGCCTGATGGACTTCAGGATTGAATCTAGAAAAATGTGTGGCTTTATTATAACTTATTATATTCCGCCAGTATGTATAACTTTGGGCACCACTTGCTTCTCACATGGCAGCTTTATGTTGGTTACTCAAAAGTTTAAAATTTCTCTGGACCCAATTCTGAAGTCTACCCGATCGAATTCGGGGGCAGAGGCTAGTAAAAATAATTAAGAGAGGGTAATCGAAAAATATTAAATATAAGTTGTGAGTTTTAAATATCTTAGCCTTCAGGTTCAGCGACCATAATACCTTGTAATTATAATTCTTACGATTATGTTAACTCCTGTTTAAACATAAGGCACCTAAGGTAACGATGAGTTTGTAAAATTAACCTACTAAATAATTATATTTATTCAAATTACATTTCAACGGTTTTATAATTAGAATCTATTTAGTATAACGATTAGTGGAAATTATTACCAAGCATATGATATCGCTTTCTCCAACCGAACAATCTTAGCGCTTAAGTAAAAATAAGGAAGATATCCGTTAAAACATTTTACACTCACCTTTTGCTCACAGCATGATTGTCTTTTAATTTAATTGTGTCCTCATTCTGTTTGGCGGGATTCGATGAGGACGCGTAATGTGGATTAATATTTTGGGCCATAATAACACAGCGGATCGAAGTCAGATATCACCAAGTGTCTGTTAAGCGAGAATGACTTCCTGTTAATTTTAAAAAGCTTTAATTTTATTGGATATCCATTCATTTGACAGCAAAGCTATAATAATGGCGTCAAGCAACGTCACAGATAAGCGTCATCTGTTTGATATGTAATAAAAAAATATTATCTTGTAATTGAATACGTTATTAAATTATTACTGACATAAAAATATATAATTTCTATATGTAAGTTTATACAATTATCATAGGAATTAATATGAAACTTACAATACATGCATTAAATAAATAGTAAAACTCCATTTTTGGATGTTCCATAATTAGTTTTGTTTTATAGAAGTTGCTAAAATAAAAATGCGAGAAAAAGTTATTTCTTTGGTTTATATTTTAATGTTACAGTTGCATTGATAAGGAAAATATTGTTTGGAGCAAGCGTGCTAAAATAGAGAAATTACACCAGATTTCTACTTTCACTTTCATTAACTTTTATTGCTCTCAGAGTTTACTTAAGCGTGAAATTAGATAGATCCGTGTTGCTTAAAATAAAAATAACATGAATTAGACAAAATTAGTCTAGCCTATTTATAACGTGGCTCGTTGAGCGCACGTTTAGTTGTTTTAGAAATATAATATTGAAATAAAGTATCAGTGAAAATTCGTTTCATCATGTTCAAAGTAAGTATTCTCTTTTTAAAAGTATTTTTTTGTATTATATAACTACAATGTGGTCTTTGAAAGTTATAGTATATATATATTTAAAATTATAATTATAGTACGTAGTTTTTTCTAACACTTCCGCAATATGAGTGTCATCATGTGTCATGTTATCTGATGGATGATTATGTATTTTAATTATAAATCCATGATTTTTTGCATAATACTGCTGAATAAAATTAAAACAAAATATTTAATCACGATACAATTTTATTTTAAAATATGTACACACCATATTGATTAAGGAATAAAAGCATATTGAAGAAATTATTTAAAATATAAATTACATTTATTTTAGCTACTACATGTGAATCTATTAATATCAGTAATTAAAATGAATAAATACTTAATTTATATGCACTTCATTTAAATTTCTTTAGTTTGTTTATATGCTGCATTAAATTTCATGCCACGTTATTTTTTTTAAACTTTTGTGCATTTAAAAAAATATCCAAAATTGAATGAATTAAAATTGGGTAAAATCCAATATTTATTATGGAAAAATATCTATAATTCCAAGTGCTCTAGTTTGTCTATGAATGACACTTGTTTTGACTTTTAATTTTGACATATGCGTAGATATTGCGTGCTAGAATTTTATTTGTTTGTGATATTAAAGATATTGTAGAATTTTAAACAAATCCAAATCAAATTCATGCAAAGCTCCAATATTAACAATTTCAAAAATGACTTGCCAAATCTATTTTGATAATAATTTCTTGTTGGAATCTGAATGTTTAAATGCGTCAGATTTACGTTGCAAAATTTCACAAATTTTTGGTGTACCACCAGATGATTTATTTGTCACGATTAATGGAAAAGTTATATTTAACGAAATATGTTTTGCAAATGAAAATAATGTGGTCAGAGTACATACAAGGCTCGTTGGCGGAAAAGGTGGTTTTGGATCAATGCTACGTGCGATTGGCGCACAAATCGAAAAAACAACTAATCGGGAGGCTTGCCGTGATCTTTCTGGCCGTCGACTGCGGGACATTAATGAAGAAAAACGACTGAGGAAGTGGTTGGAAGGCCAAGAGGATCGTGAGAAAGAAGCAGCAGAGCGAAAGCAAAAGAAAATCGAACGATTAATGACTGAACCAAAAATCGAGGTTAAACTTAATGCGAATTACGAAAAAGACCGTCAGGAATTACCAGAGCGTGTGAGCGCTGCGGTTGATGCTGGTTGGGAGGCTGCAGGGACGTCTAAAGAATGTGGCATCAAGCGAAAAAATGAGGATGGGAAATCTAAGGGCAAGAAAAAGGCAAAGTTATGGATTGATGCAGAATTATCTGACTGCTCATCACTGAGTGATGAAGATGATGAAGAGACCAAAATGAGTCCAGAACAGACTGTCTCTACTGACAGTGGTAATGAGTCTGACAAAGCTTCAGAGGCAAGCAGTAAAGTCTAGTGGTATATCTTATGGGCCATTTTAATAGACTTTATGTAGCCCTACATATACATTTTCAAAAATCTATTGAAATGTAATCTGTAACTACTTATCTTATGTAAAATTAACAAGTTTGTTTAAAGTACAATACTATATATATGTAACACTTATGAATAAACAGTATTTAGAATAATATTATATACTATATGACTACAGTGTACACAACATGTATTAAAAATTTCACAAAACTAATATTTATCTATTCTCAATAATAACCATTAGCTGTGTTACCTCACGTGTTGTAAGTGCTTGATGTTAATTCATGGTACACTAGCAAACCAAGTGTTATCCCTGATGCTGGTGCCTATGAAATTGTCAAATCCAATTTTAGTTGATGATTTACAACATACTCGGTGGTGAAGGAAAACAATTGTGAGGAAGCCTGCATGTCTAAGTAATAATAATAAAAAAATATATTTCGAAGACAAGTGAATTCCGCAAATCTGCAGTGGTGCACTATGATGTGACACCCTCTCTAGAGAGTTACTTTATTTAATAATAAGGACAGTAAGAGCAAATGTTTTATAATTATATAAGGCCAGCTAGCAGTCAAAAGTTTTACATTTTTTTATCATTGCAAATTCATTCAACTGTTTAATTCGCTATTCATGTGTACATGAATCGTATCAAATATTTAACATAAGTAGCCATCAAAACTGCTTTATTTCCTACAGTAGTTTTTAGTTTAACATCACTGTTAAAGAGAGATGCTGCACCTAGTTGGTTTGACTGCAAAAGAAATATTAGTATAACCATGCTGTGTTTTGTTATGGCGAGGGATCTGAAGGCCAGTGAGCGAGTAATGAGGCATTCAATCTTTGTCATATGAATAACAATATATGTACATCTTAAATTTTTGTTGACGGTGGATTCTGCATCCACATTTACAGACTGATGACATTCCTTACCGTTGGGATACTGTGTTCTCTGTTGCCGCTACTATCGAATAAATATTTTTTTTATGTGATCCAAGTATTGATAGAGAGGTAGAGGACATAGTATATAGAGAGGACAATCTTGAATGTCAAAGAGGAATTTAGGCATTTGTGTATCATAAGAGATTGTCGTAAAGGACATGGGCCATTTTCAGCCCAGCTACTCGGCTCTCAAGGACATTAATGAAATATCTATAGAAAAAAACATTTCATTTTTACATACTTGTTGTCTCGGCGTTCATTGAATTAGGTCTGTGTCATAAAGTATAGTAATATAAATAATATTTAAGCTGATGATGATCATGTGTTAGTGACACTTTAACATCAAATATATTGACAACAAAATCATATGACATAACTTAAAATTCTTATCTTATTTTTTAAATATCTATCTATTTAAACTTAATTTCATTACTGTCCTTGAACTTTGTTTAGTGGGCCATGCAATGTATGGAAAGTGGCCCATGTCCTTTGACACTCAATAAATGTTAATTGGATAAGTAAAAAAAATGAATGGATTTTTTGTTATTATAAAATAACATTTTTTAATATTTACTATAGAATTGAATAAAAAAAACTTAATTCCACATAATTATTTGCACAATTAGTTGAATCCTTACCCCCGGGCACACGGGATTCTTTCTTAGTTCAGGGGCCAAGGATTCCACTAATTGTGCAAATAATTATCTGGGATAAAGTTATAGGCAATTATTTATTATTATTTGATGAATGATGCGACGATTGTACAAAATTATTAACTTTGATATTTAAATCAAAATATTCTTATAAAACTTACAATCAACATTTTTACACTACCAACTACTTTACAAATTCAGAAGAATTGCAAAGAAAGTTGGGTAGTGTAAAATTGTGTAAATACATTAAAACTAATAATATTCTTTGTGTATAATTTACTTTAGATATAGATATTTTATACTTGCTATTAATAAAACTAGGTTAGGAGTAGTCTATTTTTATTTTAAACACTTGCCTTTTTGATAACTGATAACAAAATATCTATAAATTAAGTCTTCCTCATAAAAATTCTCATTTTTATATATATCGATACATCATACATTCATTCTCAGGAATGTGTGAAGTATCGATAGTCTAATGATAAACCATTAGACTATAGATATATGTAGATTTTTTCTTTTTTCTGAATAACAGGTCGTAGATTTGAATCCGCCATTCGACTATTGTCGTGGACCATCTAAATTTAGGGTTAATTGGAGGGGTTGTAGTGGTTATGTTAGTAATGGTATATACACTGATGGATTTTTTAACCAAAAAAAAAATGTGCGTACTGTACCTACTTTGTAGGATATATGCAGGATAGTTGTACTTATTCCGATGTGATGCATGTGCTCATGTGCATGTGGACATACATAACATTCAGAACTAAAAACGGATTGGTGATGCAGAAATTACTGTTCCTCGTATTCGCACGGTCGTAGGCATTCTGTTACAGCAAGAGCCATCTGACAGCGCATTATCCTATGATTCTTTTATCGATGTTCGTGGTTTCCGCAGGGAACATTTACTGTCATGTGATTAGCACGCTCGTTACCCCAATCCATGTGTGTAATGATAAAAAGTATCAGTTATCATTTTAATCAGTTAGTGTATTACCAGCGCCATATTTGCGTCACTTCAGTGATATGTGGCAAGAGTTAAATTAGATTTTTTTACAAAAATCATTTACTCCGCCATCTATTATAAAATTACTGGTACTAAAGGTATTCGTAAATGTTATCACGATAGCTTTATACTTGATATCTCTGTATTGGATAACTGCAATATTTAAAAATAATATTAAAATGATGTTATAATTCTGCTAAATGGCGTTTTAATTTTTCGGTAACCGTATACCAGGGTATAAAATACAAAATATAGCTGTGGCATGAAATACAAAAATCGCACAAAAACATTGTATGATAGCATTTAAATTAGTATTCTGCAAACATTCTTTCGGTTGATACGAACTTCAGTTAGTTTTAAGTATATCTACTACGTAAGCCAACTTTTAACGTTTGTGTATTACCTAGCATAATGTCATATTTTTTGATATAATTTCATTAACTTTGTTTTTTTTATTACATTGCGAGTAATAAACGAGCATAAAGTTCACCCAATGATAAGTTATTCCAGCGGCTCATGACATCTACATTCATCCTGACAAGGAAACATAATGTAGATGCGTTGTCACCCTTGAGGACTAAGATGAGATGGAATGGATGGATCGTGCTCTTACCCCGGTTGAGTTGACCCATTCTTTCTTTTTGAAGTTCTGACATAAGTATTATTTTATATATATTCTTCTCATCTCTTCCTGTTGGATGGATGTGGCCATGTGCATTAGTTATCATTAAGGCGAATTGTGTACTAGTTGGCACTTCTACTATTATATAAAAACATCGAATCCCTACCATCACTATACGAAGCGTAGCACCGTTATACTGAAACATAAATTAAAAGTGCTCTATAGTAACATATAACTGTTATATATGTTTTATTTGCTTGCAGACAAAGTACTTGGAGACTTTACTATTGATTGCTCTGCTAGCGTTGGTAGTAGCGAGACCCCATGAGTTCGAGGAAGAAGATAATGAAGATCACCACTCGATAGGCGATCGAAAAGGTATACTATTTTTTTTAAAGAAGCCGAGCAATGCTATTAACTAACATTGCCGTTTATTTCTCCAAGTAATCTTTGTTAAGATGGTTCATGACAATACCCGAACGACAAATTTGAATATACGTCTTTACTTTCATAATTACTACACTAAACCATTAGGCTATTGATGCTATGTTATCACGTAAAATAATGTTGGACTGATTATTTTTTAAGAACTCATGATATATATGTAAACATATATATCATGAGTTCAGAGTAATATGAGACATATTTACGGGAACACTAAACATAAAATAAAACTAATATAACGGATTTTATTCTTTAATTTAAACTTTTAATTGGCGAAGTTTCTGAGTGGTTTACCCTGGGTGTTTGACATTAACAAATAAATAATTAAGGCATGGGCTGGGCGTCCCTTGTGATTTTAATTAAACGTGATAAAACCCGTAAAATAGGTTTCAGAAACCTTTACTTACTTTAAAAATATCAATTTATTTTTTACAGATGATGTGTCCCGTGTACAAATAAAAGTTTATCGTGGCCCCACGAAACATGACGGATACGCACCGTGGGGTTTCTGGGTCAAGCAGCCTTCCGACGACCAATAGACTATAACGATAGTACTTTAATTTTTTTCTTTATCGTATAATTTTTATTTTAGTGTACGCGTGGATGTATAGATGGCACTTTTAGAAATAAAACCAAAGACTAACTGTTATTGCATTTTTTTAATTTTATCCCTGAGTGAATATACTATATTTAAAGAGTAATTTTCGTTTCTTTCTTGCCAATTACGATTTCGACAATTGTTATCTGAATGTTACGGGATGACGTCTACTAAGTAATGGTCAATTACAATCAGTTTAATATTTGTAACTTTTGATTATTTTGATTAAACTACCCTTGATAAGGAGATTTTATTTATTTATATTAAACTTTAATATTCAATATTCGACTATCAAAGTTTATTAGTATGTTTATTAGTATTTAGTTCTTTTTCATGCTCTTGAAATAGCATATAAGTAAGCTTAATTTTAACAACTGAATTTCTTTCGAACAGTTTTTACGTTTATCTGTTGTAAAAGTTGCATAAATTTCACCTATATAAGTAATTTTAAAAATATTAAAAATATCACATTGATTAATGTTATTATATTCGCTTGTTCAAGGCAGTAAGCCTTCTTGTTATACGTAGTACATATTAATTCTTTGGAATCAATAGTACATTTTACAAATTTACTATATTTTATCATTCATGCTTAGATAATATATTATAGAAGTAGAACATATTAATATGTTCATGCAATAATGGCATTGGCCTGTAAATAATTAAAATTTGTATGTGGTTAGTTATTAACTGTGACATGAATTAATTATTATTTTTCTGTTTTGTATTTACCTAGATTATTTAATCATTAAATGAACCATTAGATACCATTTTTAACCGAATTATTTTTCTGCTAGCTTACCTATTATAAAATAAAACAGATTTGACAATTTGCTGAATGACATTGAAAATAATATCACGGCATATATAAAGAACTATAACACGTTTAAAATAATGCCGATGAATAATAAATAAATAATAAAATAAATTTATATATTTTGTGTAAAGTAAATTAAGATTTTTCTTGTGAAAGAAATGTAAACAGTTCAAAGCAAAGTCATAGAAGTTAAAATGTGTCGTGTTTTTTGTAATAGAACGTATTGAATTAAGACAGATGTGGACATCACCGTACCATAGAGTCATGTACAGGGTCCCGAAAGTACTGGTGAAAAAATGGGTAAAACTTTTGTATTTTACTATTGATAAATGGCATAAGACTCAAAAGTACAAAGTTTAACGACAGACCACGAATATTTCTTTTAATAATATTGTAAAGTTGATTGGTTTTCTTCCTATCTTCGAGGGCGCTAGCAATTAGTAAGAGTTAATGACTTAGCATGACATAGCGAACTCTCTAACGGTGTACCACAAGGCGGTATTCTTTCTCCTATTTTGTCTTCTGTTTTTATTAACCATATTACTCATAATCTTCGATGTGCGTATCATCTTACGTGCCGATGAATTGCAACTATGTTCATACATCCACCGATGGTATTTCTCAAGCCATCTATAACATTAGCCAGGATTTAATTCACATTAAAAGTTGGTCGGATAGGTGTAGTCTATCTGTTAATCCATCCAAATGCCAAGCAATAGAGGTTGGGAGTTATCGCATTATTGGTAAAATTAATTTGGCCAGTCTTCCACCCATATTGTTTGATAGATCTCCTATTCCAATCAGTCATATTGTTAAAAATCTAGGTTTAATTATTGACGGTACACTAAGCTGGAGAGACCAAGTTGCTAGAGTGAGTCAAAGGGTAACTAGTGTTCTTAGGTATCTCTATAGACTCAAAAACTTTCTACCCACAAAAACTAAAGTAACTCTCTTGCAGGCTTTGATTTTCCCCTTGATCGACTATGGTGACGTGTGCTACTTTGACCTGAATGCAGACCGGCTTCTAAATAACTGCATTCGATTCGTTTTCAATTCTCCATAAGTACGACCATGTTTCGTTCTACTGGTCTCAATTAAAGTGGCTAACTATTTTCCGCGACGCTCTTTAAGAGCATTGACCACTCTTTTCTCCTTCTTGTAGTTTCCTTTTTCAATTTATTTGTCTCCACACTTCCAGTATCTTAATACAGTCAACAATAAGCTAATCGCATAATCGTCTTCTTCTATGTCCACTTCATCGTACTCTTTACGCACTCTTCTTTCTTTGTCCAATCTATTCTTCTGTGGAATGAGCTACATCTTGGAGTCAGAATGCCTGAGAATCGTTTTGTGTTTAAAAGGAAGGCGCGTGAGTATGTCTTGAATAAACTGTCAGCAGATTGATAACACAATCATGTTATAAAGTGTGTATTATATATATAATAATATATTTATATATTGTATTATATATTATAAAGTATATTTAGTATATTATTAGAAAATATATATTATATTTTGTAGAGTAACTTTTATTTTTACCATTTTTATATTATATGCGCACTTACCCTAGCTTCACAATACCACCCTCAGGTCGACTGGTAGACAATGCTTTTAGCAATAAGTCCGCCTATGTAATTTACTTTGTGCATGAAGTTTAAAATAAATAAATAAATTATAGTGAAACCTTAGTATCAATTATATATATTATATTTTATAATATAAAAGTTGGGAATTAGTTTTAGTTATTAGATAAAATATTAAATAACAAAACACTGCTATATATCTTTTATAACAGCTGACCATGAGATTTTAAATTAGAAAAAAATTGAACAATAGAAAACCTTTCCGAAAAATATTATTTCATAAAACTTTACCAACAAAATTTTCCTAAAAGTACAATGAAAATTTGTACACAGTTAAAAAATGTTTTCCAGTTTTTACCTTTTGAAATATACTAATTGTAAGGATTCCTTATTGTTTTATTTTTTAATTAAAACTCTCATGGTCAACTGTCGTAAAACTGTGTTTTTGTGCGAGGGATTTTTGTATTTAAAATAAAAAATTGCCTAATCATAAAGCTAAAGGAAGCGGAAGGCGATTCATCCATTACGCTAGATTATCGTTTTACGTAGTTTGGAATTTGTTTCTGTAATTCATTTTAAATTTCAATACGCGATGTTGATAATATATACGATCTGCAACAAATATAAATAAAACGCAACATATACACAACTACACAACACCGAATTTATTAAAATAACAAAATGAAATTTAAAAAAATGGTACATTATAATTAAATAGTTAAATTTGCAATTGTTACAAACTACGGAAGTTAAATACACCGAAATCAATGAGACACTTGAGCTTGAATTTGGGAAACTAATCCATCGATATTTCGATTAATTCCAATGATACAAAGACGTAAAGAATTTTCCAAATTATCGTCAGTCAGTCTTGTACGATGTGTTGATTTAATCACTTTCATCAATGAAAAGAACTGTTCGCATTTACATGTACTGCCAAACGCACAAATCAATCTTCTTGCGAATTTTCTAAGCTGCGGAAAATTGTCTTTTTCTAGGTATTTTTTGTAGAAATCGCACAACTCTACGTCTTCAAATTTGGAATTTAGGAGTGAGTTTTCTTGAATCTCGATCAACTCCATTTGTAAGTGTATTGGAGCATTTTGTACATTACATTTTGTAGGAGTAGCAAATAAACTGAAATAGTCTTCCATGTTTTTTAAGTCGCTAAATCTGTTCGAAAACTGTTCCGACAGTAACTTGAGTTCTTCAGCATATTGAGCATAAGCAATATTTTCATACGCAGAGAGCGTGTTGAAATGGTAACTGTTACCACACAGCATCTGTGACTCTGTGACAAGCGAAGTTTGATCTGAAACGCTTTCAAATGGCGGTACAAATCATTTACTAACTGTCCTTTGTTTTTGAAGTTTCAAATTTAAATTATTCAAATAGCCTGTAAGATCGACCAGAAATGCTAAGTCACATATCCATTTTGGGTCACTTAATTCAGATAGTGGTTTATCTTTTATTTTCATAAATTGTGCTATCTCATTTCTAAGCTCGTAAAACCGTTTCAACATTTTTATTTTGCTTAGCCATCTGACTTCACAATAATATGTTACGCCGTAATATTCAGCTGATATTTCATCCAAAAACGCGTTGAACTGACGATGGTTAAGCCCTCGGGATCGAATAAAGTTGATGGTTTTTACTACATTCATAACATTCTGGAGTCGAATGGACTTAGAACACAAGTTCTGTTGGTGGATAATGCAATGAAAGACTATCAAATCATCTTTTGGCACATTTAATTCTGTTGCTTTTTCATTCAAACTTCCGAGGAAACCTTTACATAAGCCGACCATAGTAGGTGCATCATCGGTGCATACAATAATTAATTTTGACTATGGCAAGCCAAATATTGTGAATACCTTTTGATCTTCAATAAAAATATCCTTTCATGTAGTAGTTCCTTTTAGCGGCTGTAAAGCAAGCAATTCCTCAGTAACAGTGAACTCCTTATCAACACCGAATAAATATAGGCAGTTGAGCTGTGTCAGACAAATCGGTGCTCTCGTCTAATGCTATGGAAAATGATTTAAAACCAGCCATACGGTCAGTCAATGTTGTTTTTATATCATTACCCATCATTTCTATACGTCATCAACAGTTAGCCTTGATAAACTAATTTTTTCAAATTTATTTTTCTCTGCAGGTCACAAAATACATCAAACTTCTAACATACAGTGCTTGATAAATTCTCCTTCGGCAAATGGTGTTAATGCCTTTGCCTATTTTGAGCTGAACTATAAAACTAGCTTTGACAACATTATCAAGTTGTGTTCTTTGTTTATGAAACATTTGTTGCTGTTTTTCCAAATTTGCGGTAAGCTTCTGGATTTTGTCTGTTCTTAATTGTCGTGTCAGTGAGTGCAGCGTAGCATGCTTAGTTGAGTAATGCCTCTTTATATTCAATTCTTTCATTATTGAAATTGATTCATTACACAGCAAACTAATAGGTTTACCATTGTGCAAGATCAAAAAGAATTCTTCAGTCCATTTTTCTTGAAACTGGCGACCCTCTGTATCGTATACGTTTCATTCCACCAGACATCATTTTTGTTTACTTTTCGTTCAATAAACTTAATAACAAACTATAGTTAGTAACCACTATAGATGCACATAAAGTCACAAAGAAGTTGACGGCTCGAGCAGTTCGATAGGATATCGCTTGTCCAAATTATCATCAAATAGAACTGGCCATCCACCCGCTTATATAGGCAAAATTAAGTAATAATCTGGAATAAACTAGTTTAGAATAATTGAGAAGCAATAAATCTTTTGATGTGTTCGCCCGTGAGTCGGCAAACCTCAAAGAATTTGATCGAGCACGGCTTGCACGGCAGTGGCGGCGATTATCAAAGAGTGAGCTCACTGTCACTCCCGTGAGTATAAGTACCTAATGTAATATTTTTTTAATTGGGTTTTTTCAAAATGTCTCGCGGGCCGGATCAAATCTTACAGCGGGCCAGATCCGGCCCGCGGGCTGGTTGTTGGCCATATATGTTCTAGCACAAGCATTTTCAGCTTAGTTGGAGTGGTTAGCCGGAATAATAATATTCTTATTAAAAAAATAAAAAAAACACCCATTAAAGTGGTATTATTTTAAGAAATTACCCTTGTCGAGTGGACAAAAAGAGCCGAGGAAATAAGAACCGTTTCAAAATACTAACCAGTATATAATACTAATCTTATTCCTATTTCTTTTATACTATTGTGGTTCCAAACGAGTACACAGTTCACCTGATGGTAAGTGATAAATATGCCACCTATTCCATCTACACACCATTTAAACCTATCGTCAATCAAACAATCAAGACGCAGATGCGTTGTCATTCTTCAGACTGAGATGGAATGCCTCGTCACCTACAAGTTAATATATAGAAACAGGGTAACAATCATCTCTTTACTTTGTGATAAGGTTGTGAAAAACAAGCACAGATTTCATCTATAAAAAATATTCCTGTGCCCCATGACATTTCGCATACCTCCTCGATAAGGAATCATAAAGCAGATGCGTTGGTATACCCTGATCTCATTTCTTTCATTGACCAACACTGTGTTCTTCCCTGGTTCAGTTGACTATTTGGTGCTACTGTTAGTTTATAGATGCGTTGTGTCTATCCAATGTATGAACTTTGTTTTCGTAATTGAAAAGTCGCTCAAGGGAAAATCTTTCATCAACTGCATTTTTTATGTTATCTTGTATTTTGATCTCTGTTTAGTTGAATCAGTTTTATTTAAAATATCGTTTCAGTGTAACCCAATATGGAATATCAAGGTCTAAACACGAATTAGTTGATAAGCAATAGGAAACAAGGCATTGTAGCTATAGTGGTCACTAAACCAGATTTTATCAGCTCCTACATGTCGATGCGTCTGTAGGTTTGATTCGCAGACGAGGAACAAAATTCGTAAATAAATCACAAATTGTTGGTTTTCGGGCATGCGTATACTGTGTGTGCATTTACGCAACTTAAATTTTACTTTCAGTTCGTCGAAAGTACATGGTAGTCTCTGTTTTGGTGCTAGTGTCCATCCTGGCTTCTCTACCAGCCGGCTGGAGGATCGCTAAGATGGTCAGCTATGGATTACTGCCACCACCACCTCCTGATCAAGACTTGAATCATTTCCTACGAAGCAGAAATCTACATGAGTATCTAACTAACATGTTAGTAAAATATTAAACATAAGCTAACTCGGCCACATAGCTTAGAGGTCGGAGTTCGATTGCTAGCCCGAGGTAAATGAGGTGCGAAACAGAAGTATTATTATACAAGTTCATATATATCCATCCACAACAAAGATTAAACAAACACACACGTTGTCACCATCGAGGACTGAATGGATAAGAAAAATTAAAGGGCATCCGCAGTAGAACGAGGGTGACCGATATAGCTCAAAAGAACAGTAAGCTGATGTTATCTACGTTGATATACTATATGCTTAACTCTTCCATTTAGAGTAAAAGGGTATCCATTTAAAAGTCGATCAATTGTGATTTCTTCTTTTAAACCAGTATTTAGTGGTTTACGTTTAAAATAACCTTTTTTTGTTATTAGCAAACATCTTTCCCAGTTCACCTGACCTGGTAAATGATATCGCTGGCCTAAAACATCTACATCCATCCTCAATAAAGTTTCAAGATGTAGTATATGCGATGTCACACTAAATTTTGGGGGCTAAACTGATTTTCTCGTTAGCTATATATGAATACCTGAATCCCAAACTTCGCCATTCAAGTCAACCATCTCCTAGCACAAGCATTTAAGCTTAGTTGGAGTGGTTAACCGGAATTTAAGATATGTTAATAGCATTTATAGAGACGAGGCATTCCATCTCAGTCCTCAAGGGTGCCAACGCATCTGCATTATGATTCCTTGGATTCATGGATGAATTTAGATTTCATAGGCCGCAGGAATTGCTATCAGGTGAACTGTATCCTCGTTTGTTATTCTTAATTTAATAATAATAATAAAAAAAGTACATAACAGCATTATACTGCTAATTCATGCTGGTATTCTAAACTTCTACTAAACTATTAGTTCAATTATTTCTCCAATGTAGCAATAAATACATTCCAAACAGTAAAGTCTTGATCGAGCCTTCAAGGACCAGCTGCGACGCCCTATCCCACATACCAGTTGTGATCCTCGTCTCCACCGCACCGTGGCACATTGAGTACCGAGAAGCAATCAGGAGCACCTGGAGCAAGCACCAGCCTACCTTTTTCGTCATGGGTCTGCACGAATCATCTAGAGAAACCATTTTTGTAAGTGCAAAACGTTTTGTTGTTATAACATTTTAGGTATCCGGAGATCCTTATAACCGGTGACGAGGCATTTCATCTTAGTGATCAGGTGTGCATTATGAAGGTGAGTGTCATGGACCGCAGATCACTGTCCCCGTTTGTCACTCAGCATAAAATAATAAAAAATATGCTTGGCGACGACTTGGCCCTAATTGCATGTTCAACTACGGTTGATCGATGTCGGGGTCGATGTGGTCAATGGTCGCTTTTAATAACAACACGATGTAACTGACATTGACTGAATGTTCAGAATATGGAACCGGACCGGAAGTATTCTTTTCAAGATCAATAACGAACGAACTTACAGGAGATACAGCCATACTAGATAAGGATATCAAAAACAAAATCGAAAAAGGTTAAAGTCCACACTTGTCGCGTGGTAGGCTATGCTCTAAGTAGACAGTGTCTAGAGCTCTAAAACACCAGTTGGTATTGTACTCAATCAAGCATTACGGTAAATTAAAAAAAAATCTGTAGTTACTAGTTTCTATCTAGATAACAAGAAACAAGTCTAGGATAATACGGCAGGTATTGCATTTATCATCAGCACAGAAGAGATTTTTTTTTGAAAAATTGTGGTTATATACTGACAGACCATCATTCCTTAGAATATTAACAAAAAGGAAGCGAAGCACAACAAGGACCTGATAGTCTTCAACTTTATTGACCACTACCAGAACCTGACGTTGAAAACGGCTCTGATGATGCAGTGGACCATTCGGAAGTGCCCACAGGTGAAGTTTCTGTTCAAAACCGATGATGACGTCATGATCAATCCGTGGACTTTGACGAAGGTCATCCGCGATAATTCCAATGCCCATCTGATTGGTAAGAGTTTTGTGTTATTTTCTTACGTTGAACAGCCACGCTGCGTCCAGAAACAGTCTGTAGTATGAATAGGTCAACGGCAACTCTACAGTTCTAGACTTATAACCAGGTCTAAGGTTCACTCGTAAAGCTCACCTGGTGTGGCCGTAGCAAAGCGAGGATGCTCACATGGCGCTCTCACTCAGTCTCAGTACAGAGGTGGGCTGTGTGTACTCCATAGGAAACCCCAAAGCCTCTCCCAATGCACGGATGGTAGCTGCCGAGGAGATTTTAGTAAGAAGTCCACATATAAGCCGGAATTTGTAATAGTACTCTTTTTACAGTGTTTTTATTTACATTTGTACCTAGTGGAAATATAAACAACCAGCAAAATTTTGAACGTCTTGTAAGAATAATTTATAGTAATCACGTTGGCCAGGCATGATAGTAGAGGTATTGCCAATATTTTCATATCTGTAATGCTGCTTCATCAATAGCCATTAGTCGAGTAGTCGTCAAAGACTCGTTCGTTAGTCAGCAAGAGTATTGTGATCTGGTTTAAAGGTGAGTTTGATGAGGAAGATTGATGAGGCAAACGAGCACACAGTTCACCTGAACTTAAATTATGACTATGACTCACGACCCCTGCAACCACCTTCAACAAATACTTAGGATGCATATGCGTTGCCACCCCTGAGGACTCATTTAGAAGAGTAATTAAGTCCCGGGATCACCGTACCAAACGAAACAAGCTCTACTGCTATCTACACTGGTGTTCTGTGAGGTCGTGCTCCCATCGAATCATGTTGAACATGCAGCGTAACTTTACCAACTTTAAAACCATCATAAGTGACCTGTTCATTGATGCTTATGATCGCTTGATAATTCTGTCCACTTGGTCCAGGTTACAGGATAAACAACACAAAGCTTCACCGAGACGAGTACAATAAATATTTTGTGCCACGCTGGCTCCGCTGGGACCGTCTGGTGCCGCAGTACCTGTCGGGTACGGGATACCTCATAAATGGTAAATTGCCACTCCTTGTAAAGAGCTTAACGAGGTGGAACTAAAACCAGTATGAGGGTGGCAAACGAGCATACAGTTCACCTGGAAGTAAGTGCCTGCAGCCCATGGACATCCGCAACATCAAAGGTTTCGTAAATGCCCTGCCGTACTTTAAGAGTTACGTAGGCTCTTTTCTTGATGGCCCCTAAGTCGTATCAGTTGATTTCACTTTAAACTGATAAAGACATACATGGTTCACTTGGAAAGCATTTCCAATAACCCATGAGCATCCATATTTATCCTTGACAAGAAATCAATATGTATTTGTTATTTACTTCACATACTCCATAATACTGCGTCATCCTCATCAAAGCCGATCATCAGTCCCAAAGATTAACTCTCCTAATGCATTGGCTTCCCGTAAACTCGCACAAGACACCGCTCGTTTTAGTAATGGATTGTCCTACGCAGCTTTTGAGAGTTGATGGTCTTAAGTCTCAGAGTTGAACTGGGGAACCTTTAATCAAAATGTCATTTTTGATATTACAATATTTTCCTTTAAGGTGCATATATAAAAAAGATCTTGTACACTTCATATGATGTGCCCTTGGTGAACATTGAAGACGTTTATATCACGTACCTGGTGGCGAAGATCAAGTTGAACTTAACACTAACTCACGATAGGAGGCTGAGTCCAAAGAGGCCCTGGTTACCCTTCACATGTCTTTATTGGAACTTAGCAGCAGTCCATAGTCTGAAGCCCAAGGAAATATTGACGATTTGGCCAAAGTTAAAGCTCATTGCAAGAGATGAAAAAAGAAAAAAATCAACTTGTTACGGTTACAACTTCCTTAATAAGGATGTGTTTTTGTATTGAAATAACTAGTCTTTTTTTTATATGGGGCCAACGCCCTGCGGGGGCAAGGATGGGTTATGACGGACTCGCAACGACTAGAATCCCATGGTGTTCCACCTTCGTCGCGTATGGTGGGGTCACAGGAACGCTTTCGCACACATCTGCGACCCCACCTGCGACAGCCGACCAGGCGGCCCCTCCTCCGGGGGAGGACATCGCCCTCTCCACCCCTCCAGAAAAGACGCGCCTTCCAACATCATAACTAGTCTTAAAAAAATTTGGATAGGAAATTTTCCTTACTTAAGAAAAGTGCCTCCATTGTCCTCTTTACAATGCTCATCTCACCTTTGAAGATGGCATGACTCAGTGCAGTTAGTTCAACTGATGATAGTAGTATCAACGTTCTATTCCTTTCCATATTTTTGCTATACACGAATTGTTTGGTTTTCGGATTTTGTTTTTATAATATGTAAATTTAGTTCAGATAGCTTAATGGTAGGTATATGGCAAGGTTTGCTACACCTAATGTCGTTTGTTCGAATCCGCTTAAGAATCCTGATTCATTAACTACGATGGATAAAGGTTTCATGGGTAACAAAAATCACTTACAATCAGGTTAACTTTTTCTACTGAAGAAGAATGATAATCGAGCACATATTACACCTGATGGTAAATTATGACTAACCAGGTGGTAACACTAAAACTACAGTGGTGGTAACACCTAAATCCAACTTCAACAAAGCTTCAGGATGCATATATATTATCACCTTTGAGAATCAAGATGAAATAATTACGTGGCGGTAACCTATTCCCTACGATGATGTATGATGAGGATACGGAACACTACAGCGTTATGCTGTGTTATGTTTGTACGTGGGTATTCTGTGAGTGCGTGGTCTTGAGCCAATCGAGCCGACCCGTTCATGCTGTAGGTAGACACTAGCTACAACTTGGCTCTATCACTGGCGAGAGCTATGTTTGATTCTGTGTAAAAATATATCGCGTATATAATCAAAAATTGTGCATCAGTTTTTGAATTTTTAAAACAATCATTTTCAATAAAATATTTTAAGTAAAATTCTCGTTTTTCTTACTAGTTCACACACAGGACCACAAAGACTTGGATAGTGGGGGGCGTGGCAATGGGCGCCAATGTGCCCCCAAAAATGGGAGGATGGGGGGGGGGGGAAGTGCAAAAGATTTTTTGGTGAAGTTTTTTGTAATTATATTGGGTTTAAGAAAAGAGTACACGGTTCTCCTGTAGGTAATTCATAGCTGTAGCCCATGACTTCTACATCCACCTTCAACAAAACGGGAGCGTAATGCTGCTATTTTACGCTAGTATTCCTTGACGGTGTGGTCCTTCGGTCAAGCTGAAAAGGATTCAGTTAGAAACAGCATATCTGCTGTTTACAAAGATATTGTAAGGATAATGTTTGCAGGGATAATGCTGGTCCCATTCCCAGTCCTCAGGGGTGACAACGCTCGTGCGAATCTTTATTGAGGATGGATGTAGTATATCATGGACCGCATTCGTCACCATCAAGAGGAATTTGTGCTCAATTGCCTTCCCTGATAATATTACAAAGTAATCATCCGTGACGTCATCTGGTGACCAGAAGATATCGCCCTGATCGACATTGGGTACATCACTAATCTTTTATTGCAAATGTAAAAAATCTCTATTACAAATGCCAGATGTGTTCGGCAGGTGCACCTAGTGGTCTTCTGATAACGTTTATTGTTCTCTCGTCTTATTGGAAATTGTGAACATTGTATGGTTTATTTAACTCTTATAGTGCAGGGTCGGATTTGGCTTTATTTATTATAATTTTTAAAATAAATTATTAAGAAAAACTATTCCTATAATAATAACTTACAATGTATTGAATAATTTTAATAATTTTATCTGTTTTTTATTTTGCCTCCTCTTCTGGTATCTTGGACCATCATGCCACCTACTCTACCCAAACTTGCCATCACTGTAAATTAAATTACTCCTTGTATAATTTTAATTCATCTAACAAACCTTGATTCCAAGCCTTTATCGTACGTATAATGAAGTCTCTTATTCAATATTAACGAATTTTCTGAACAATTAACACAAAGCAATACTAAGTGTTAATTACGTTTAAGAAATATTGGTTTGCCCATTTACAACATTACCTAAAAGCACTTGTTATATTAAGTTAGATTATAACAAAGTTTTAATATCAGTACCCCATCCCATCATTAGAGTAAGAGATTATATTCAAACATACCACAGAGTAGAAGACACAGTTCATTTGATGCTAAGTATGACTGCAGCCTTATGGGCCTGCATTAACCGCCAATAAAGATTTAACATGTTAATAATAGTAATAATAATAATTTATTCCTTCTTGGCATACATAAACTATACATAGCAAAATCACGAACAACAAAAAACAATTGTAAATCAAACAAAAGAAAAGAAAAACAATTAATAAATTATAAACAAGTATGACCAGCTGTATGCCAAATAGAGGAAAGAGATCTCCACTCAGGTACTGTTGTGATTAAGGACCACAACCCTGATCTTCCGTGAAGGAGAACTACACTGGAGTAGTGGCGAATATGTGTAGATGCCCTGGTTCCTGTTATTTGATCGGCGGTTTTCTATACTCTCTATGCAAAACAGAGCAGCGTTGCGCCAATATTTTACGTTGGTATTCTGTGAGGTACTGGTAGTGCAGGTAGAGCCGACCCATTCACGAAGAACCGCTGATAAAATGTTTATCCTTCACACTCAAGAGCAGGTTTACGACAACCTGTACCTTATTGTGGGAGATACCTGATAACGATTTAATTAAAAAAGTAAGTAAAACATAATTATATGTTTTCTATAATATTAATAATTTTGATTTCTTCAAATACGTCCCATTGCTATATAACAAAGAATCGTGAATTCGAATTACTAGAAAAGTCATATAAAACGTCGAGCTAGATAACTTGTGCAGTCGTAGTGTATTCGTTCAACATGGGCGTGAAAATGGTGGTTATATTAGTTGCCTTGTTGGTGCTGGTGGAGAAACCTGTGGAAGCTGGTAAGCTTTGTTAAAATACTTATAAATTATGAATGTAAATTACTAATGATTTGATTCATAAAATCTGTGGTGATTATCAGATGATGAATCATCTCACAAATAAATTTCCGACTGATAGCGGAAGAGCAATCTGGTATATAGACAGATTATGGCTTCTTTGAGGGGCTATGTTCAACAGGTATAAGGATTTTAGATGAATGACCTATGGAAAATGTGAACAATCAACAATCAGGAACGTAATGCCGTTATACAATAAAAATGAAAGATGAGCGAACTATCTGTTCGTTGTATAAGCTTCAGTTTTGGGTCATTTGATCACCAACCGTTATCAAAGTTATCGAAATTGTGAAATCTCGATACAAAGTATTAATAGTAGCATATCCAACAAAATATCAAGCAAGTCCTCCAAAAACAAACCGTACCGTCCGTGAAAGTAATACTAGATTTTTTATTTGTCGCTTAGGAAGTTTTCATATAAGAATAGAATATAATGTAACAATTTTGATTATGTTTACGATTGTATATTACTTATTGGAATTTTGTCCCACCTACCACTAATTCAGTTAAAGGCCTCAGTTCTGAGAAAACAAATAAGCAAGAATCTTACGTTATAAATAAATAATATTAAGTTTATCGTATCACATTATCTTGCTTACTTAACTCTACTCTCTTGATAGAGGCAAATATAAAGTTGTCCAGCGGTTACAGGTTGTTAGTCCCTTAATTCAACAATACCTTTAATTATGGCTGATATATATTTTAACAGTATTATATAATTAACGGAAAAATCAAATTCTCGTAGATTTCTCATATAACAGAATAATGCCAAAAACTCCAGAGGAATTAGATGCCCTGGGTCTTAAATGTAGTCCTGGTCGGACAATTATGAAGATAGATTCAGTCTCCGAAACTAAAAAAGGCGATATTGAAACCGAAGGAGATTCTGGTGAAGTCGCTACAGATACGAGAAGAACCCATATGAATTTTCGATCGAATGATGACCTATGCAAAATTTGTGTGTGCTCTGTGGATGGTAAAGACGAATACTGCAGCGGAAGACCAGCCAAAAACGTAAACGAATGCATCAGAACGAGCATTTTGACTGAACGGTTTAACCAAAATACACCGTTTGAACACGAGAGGTCACTCTCTTTCAGGATTAGGAGAGGTTTGTTCATAGAGAGTTAGGGCAGCTGATAGAATTGTTTCTTTTTTTCTATATATGACGCGTTAGTTTTTTAATAGGTTTTATATATATTACAGAGAAGTTTTATTAAAATATTATTTGAATTCAAAATTCTCAGAATGGCTCAAAATATGGACGTAGAGTCTTAGAGAGAGAAAAAGAATTATCAAAACTTTCAGGATTATTCATTTATATTAGTTAAATATCAAGGGTATACTTTTCATCGCTGTAATTATCATGTTAATTAGATATATATCTCAACCACAGATTACCTATGGCACAAAGATGAAATCCCCTATCAAGCGAGTGCATTATGCTTCCGAGGGTTTTCTTATTATACGAATAATATTATACCAAACGCGACTACGTTGGCAAAGCAATCAAGACACCCCTCCCAGCTGGAGTATCCCAGTAGGGACATTTGCTATTACTGCGTGTGTGCTACGTCAGGGGAATCACCTGGTTGCATCAGCAGGAATCCTTGGTTCTGCGATTATTATCGAATTATCAGAAGACCTAATTACGCCAGAGACAGTTATAGGTACCTGTTTAAGGAAGACAGGCCAGCGTACTTTAGGCAGTTGTCCTATCGGATGAGAAGGACGATGGATGCTGGTCTTTTGGAGTTACTTGAAAATGGTTTGTTGTAGTTTTGGGATATTGCTGTGCTCGAGACTTTTGGTTATGCTATCTTAATATCTTTTGGCTCACACTCGAATCTGATGCACCCATATTATTTACGATTTCTAGTGGTCAGTTCAAAATCTATCTATGTTCAATATTTAGTAAAATCTAAGTATGACGTGTCGACTTCTGCTACCAATCTAGACAAATTAAGCTACTTATATTTTTCAATACAATTTCCAAGGTTTAACCTGATGACGAAAGAATTTTGCGCATATATTTTTCGACTTGTACACAAAAGATTGGTCATTGCAGGAGGCGATACGTTGTGCTGTGGACATCCAAATGGTCATCGAAGAATTCTCCATGAAGGTGTGAGGAACAAGCTTCGTCTGATGAGGAGAAAGATACCTAAAGAAAATATACTGGGTGGAAGCCCAGCTGGAGACTACGTAGATTTCATCGTCAACAATGATAAATAATATCGTGTTAAGTTTGAAGATTGATTACAAAAGATGAAGTGACAGTGACAGATGAAGAAACTATTGAAGTAGAAGTAAATTATAATTACTTCAAATGTGATACTTAATTTGTAATTATGATATTAATTGTGGGATTGCAGAAGATAGTGATTCCGTAACATATTTATTAGTGGTTTCAAAGTGTGTTCAATTTTTATATTTTTTTATTTTAATTGTGTGCATTTGTTGAATTAAATGGTTTGATATTAATTTGTAAGTTGTGTTTCAATCGTTATTAGGAAATTATTTAATAGAATGGAATACTATGTTTTATGTACAAAAATACAAAAAATGTAATGACCACAATTTGCACCCAAACGCACTGCTTTTTTATCTTGTTTAGCACGATTCTATCAGCTGCACTGGCTTGTTTTTTTTAATTACGTCACTTCTGTACCTTAGAATAAATATCTTTTAGTCATTTACTCTAAGTATTTAAGTGTTGGTTTATCTTACCTTTTCTTTTCATTAAACTTTACTTACCTTTGTATAGAAATTTAAGTAACTAATGACTGAATACTGAGGATGCCATTGTAATTTTAAGTGGAACTTAATAAACAGAACCTTCGTTAAATCAGATAATCGTACTCAAGTTGTGAAGTGACGTTTAAGTTTCGACCGTTAGCTTACTTGATGAAACATCTAACAAACGATAGCAGAGATTGGTTTGATTGGTACAGTATTAATAGTTCAAGAAGCGATATTAATCAATTGAGAGGTTAAAAATGCGGATTCACATTTTCTCTTATAAAATATTTGGCAAACGAGCAAGCAGCTCAGTTGATGGTAAGTGATCACGACGACCATTAACATATATCACCTGAAGATGTGTTGGTACCCTTTTAAATATTAATAATTGATTTTATAACATACGAGCTAGCAATTCTTCTGTCGATAAGTGACGCCTGCGACTCCTGACATCTAAATCCATTCTGAACAAACATTCCAGTTGTGTTGGCATGACTTAGATGGAATGCCTCCTAGTAATTGGATCTCTGATTAGGGTTCGGAGATCCAACATAGTTGGATTTCGTATGGTCAGTATGGTCCAAAATCCAGATATGTTATGTTCCTATTTCACACTGATATTGTGTAAGGGCGTGATCCACTCCCGTCAACCAACCCATGTACGTTGCAACAACAGTCTACCTATAGCATGTCTCCTTCAATAAAAATGATTTTGATAGCTGATACTGATGAAGCAGATTTGTATGGACGTTTTGTTAACTTAACGCCCAAGATAAGAAAGAGGCTAACTCTAAATAAATATCGTGAATAAATTTATTCCCTACAAATAGAAAGCAGCAATCAGCGCCATCTATAAACTGAACGAATAACCACGACTGACGGCCATTTTGAAATGAGAAACAACAAAATGGTTGCTTCAGGTGTAGCTGCGGCTTTGAATTGAAAAAAGTATACCTTAAGTAATTAAAAATATGTGTTATTGTTATTATTAGTGACACAAAAACTGTACAAAAAATTTAAGAAATATTTTTATTTCCTTTCGTAAAATTTGATAAGATATAGGCTTTTAATTTTTAATAGCCAGAAAGCAACGTGAGTCAGTTTCATAAGGACGACTTAAAGTCTTTGAACGTATATGTTGATTTTTTGTATGTATGTATTGTATGAATGATTTTTTGTATTAATTTAATAATATAGGATTAATATTTAAAGAGATTGCAATTTTACAGTGGGAGATGAGAGTAAGGAAACAGAGTGTGTACCATTCTTATCAGAATACACGGATTGTTCAGAAGGTAAATATCTTGTGCATAGTTTATTCTTACTTTAATTAAGATGATGTTTAATGGTTAGCTCTGAAAGTGAGGATGAGAAGTTCAATTTTGGAAAATATGACATTAGTTTCTTCTAGCCAATGTATTATAAATATATATCAAACCATGCCATGTTAAAATCATTTTGAAAATGGTACTCGGATTTCCCAACGAGTTTTTTTGCACTTGATCTTGAAATAAATGTAAATAAAGGAAACTTTCATATTGATTTTCCTTTGGTGTGGCGAGCCTACAATATTGATACTCGTATGTTTGGTCTTAGCGTACCTCTTCTCGTGTACCGTATATCTTCTAGAAGATTTACGGTACACGAGAAGAAGTATAGAAGATTTACGGTTCGTTTTTTAATAACCTAAAACGAACATTTTCTACCTCATGGATGACGAGCATTAATCACAAGTTCTAGTATATCTAGTTACTAGTACTCGGTTATCCATAGACAAGCTTATGTACTTATGCCTTGAAGAACCCAAAATTATCTATCAGAGACAACCCTAATTCGGCAAGTGATATCCAAATTCATCCTCAATAAAGTGATTTTCTCATCCTCATGGATCATAATGATGATGTATTTCGTAGAAATCCATGATTTATAAGGTGGAATCCCTCGTCACCAGTGATAAGGTCATTCTCGAACGAGACTAAACAATTTTACGCTGGTATTCTGAGAGAATTTTTTGCTTACTAAGGTAACTTAACATAAGAAAAAAACTTTAACTTACTAAAGAAAACGATTACTTATTCTAATTTATTGAATACACATTTAACTTTAAACATAATTGTGTTTCAAAATGCATCAACGCGAGTAAATCGACACTGACGTAAAAGAGATGATATGATTATAATTTGTGGAATGAGTGTTCTTTTTGTATAGATACATATTTACGTAACCACAGACCAGCTATTGTATATTTCTTCTCATCATCAATGACAGAAGACTTGCGTCTTTGAAGCTAATCACAACATCATGGTGATAAGAGACAATTTGACCTTCAACAGCAAACGCATGCGCCGGATGCAGTCGGTGCACCTGCACAGTTGATGGTAAATGGAAATGCGAAATCATGCACGACTGTCCCGGCAATGGTGATGAGGACCTGTTCAATGATGATACAATCACCAACGCGTATGAAGTATTGTTCAAAGGTGAGTGCAGTGCTAAAATGGAGGACATTTGGATCTACAAATGCGCATAAGGTTTTTTCCTTTTGATAGGGTTTCGAGCCTAGCTTTGGACCTCCTTAATAGGAGAGGGTAGGGGGGGGGGCGATCGTCGGGCTCCACCGAAACTGACGCCAACCTGTTTCGGTGAAGCTGTAGAGGTCGTTATGGCCAACAGCAATAGACATATAAACACAAGAAAAAACATACAACGTGACAAATTATTACTACTCGACTAATAAAATAATTTAGGCTTAGTCACTAACATAGTTTTAAGAAAATAATGTAATACTAACAAGTGGGCCTCAGTAGCCACAGTAAAAAAATATATTATTATAAACCAGACGAAGGTGTGTTGGCTAGGACTAAGAGGAGTGCTAGTATTCCAGGTCAGCGGTTTTCTTTGCTCACCATAGGGAGAGCGACAATTTTTTTTCTGAGTACGGAGCTCAGTGTCTAAGCGAATATTTTAATAATCCTAGGAAACTGTATTCAATCTTTGGTGCTCGGTTTTGAAGGAGAACATTATGAGAATAACTGCATGTCTTAGATATAAATAAAAAAAATATTTCGCAATTTAAGCAAACCAAAAAAAGCTAACTAGAGAGCAGACCTATGCTAACTGCATTTACTTTAGTGTTTTACTTTTAATATTATTTCTGTTAACGACTACTTATTCAGTGCCGATGTATATATATATATATATATATTCCTTGTCATAAATGTAAAAAAGCTAGCCTGATCATGTATATATAAAACACGGTTGTTAGAGCTAGGATATATATTATGTATACTGGCTGATGTAACTGTTTTAAGTTATCTATTTAAATAAAGAACTATGATATATATATATATATATATATATATATATATATATATATATATATATATATATATATATATATATATATTTATATATATATATATACAAAAACAGTGTGGACAGTTCAATATAACATTTAAAAACAATTACTTAATATTTATAATCAACTTGATAAAATTTTAAGAAGTTGTAAATATTACACATTATTATTTTTCAGAACTAAAAAACAAGGATAGTGCCACCTTATTTACAACGAGAAAGTCCGAAGAAAGCCGTTTATTAGGTAAGGAAACGAAAATATTTCATTAATCATAATTATCGGTTGTTATATACAAAATATATATATACAAAAAACTCGGTGTACAATACAAAAGGGTTACAATTTTCGATGTTTCACGATGTAAGGTAACGAAATATTCAATGAGATAGACTTAATATACATTGTTTGCCGTCTTGAATTAGTGTCTCGTAAAGACTTTTACATAGGACACTCGTGCTACACATTTTGATAGATAATGTTTTTTATGGGATCTTCATTAATGAGGTTTTTATTAATAATATTAGGCATATATGAACGTCTACATCTATTCTCGAGAAAGATTTAACCTCTCTACCTTTAATTACATTCCTTCAGTCACCATACGAAACACAGCGGCGTTATTCTGTTATTTCACCTTGGTATTCTGTGAGGGCGTGGCCCCATTCATGTTTTAATCAGAACCTGCTGCTGAACACCTAACTGCAATGATATTCTACATCCTTTATCAGCACCTCCTGCTTCGCATCTTCTTTTTCCTTCTATATTTTATATCATTTACTTGGGGTCGGCCTTCTTTGTCTGCATTCTCTACTGTACTATGTCATTGTTGAGGTGAGCTATTTTGAGGTCTTTCTCGATCATCGTCGGTGTGGTGACGGGTGGTCTTCCTCGTCATTTGCAAATCTAGGGCAAGCCTCACTATATGAATGTCCAGGCGTTTCTGGACGTGGCCATACCACCCACTTCACTCCGGTATACATAAATACATTACTTTAAACCACAACAAACTTATGGTTAATGTGCATCTTGGTTTTTTGTATATGAGCGCTTTTGTCTCATATTTTCAGTCTCTAGTTTCACATATGCACTTTTTTGTAACAATCTATTTTTTTTGCAGGTTATTTGATTGCTATTCCTTGAATATATTACACTTATTTCCTAATAAAATTTGCACCAAATCATGTTTGTTTTTTTTACTGTTTTCATCTCTATATAAATATAGATATATATGTTCAAGGTACGTATGATGAAGAAGATGTCTATCAAGGTCTTTTTAAACAATTATTTTATGTGTAATGCTTGTAATATAATTCTAGATATAGAAGAGGTAGAGGAGAAATATCCAAGAATAAAACGATCGTTAACTCAAAAGAGCAACTTGGAAAATAACACTACTGTCAAATTTTATCATACTGTGGATGAATTGAACGAAGGTAGTATACGCAATCAATTTTTATAATTAAAACTAGAGACAGAATGTTGTTTAATGTCTATAGTATTTATCAAATTATTGTTTCACAGATAGTTATGCTGTTTGACTTCTACGCACAATTCTGAGCGTAGAAGTTTACTTATCGATTTTACGTCGATAATAGGTAAACGACTAGATAGATTAATTATAATATTTTTTTTAATTACAGATACTTTAAAAGACACTAACACATCAGGAACAATCGAAGCGCAGAAGGTCGTTGCCGGCAAAATACCGAAAATATCAAGAAGGACTAGTATTATGGATAACACCAACATTACTGGTATAAATAATTTACATATTGACTTTAATCAGCCAAGAGGTTATGACCACCATATTGTTGATAATAAAATTGACTCTACAGTGCATACAGAAAATCAAATGAATTCATTAAGAAATGAGAAAATGAGTAATATCATAGGTAATTATTCACAATCTTCTAAAGACAAAGATCTATCAAAATTGGTTGTTAACGAACTAAAGAAAGGTTCTGAAATAATTGGTGATAAGTTAGCAACACCCATATCGAATATTACATTCACACCAGAAAACGACACACTGACCGCAATGGCATTCATTGCTGGCAATCTACTCAGCAAACTGTGGAAAATGGAAAAAGACTCAAGTATTGAATCTATGGAGACTGAAGTACTAAAACATGAGAAAATTGCTGATTTAATAGAGTTGTTTAAAGAACCACTCACAATGAGACAAGAAGCCTTCATAAAAAATGCCCTAGATAGACTTTCTCAAGCATTAAACAAAGACACAAAAAATATTTCTTTATGTGAGACACTAGCTTCATCAGAAGTATTTTTAAGTAATTTAACTAACACAAGTGACGGAGTTATACCAGGGATAAATGTACAATGTAAAGATAAAAAGAAATCTGAAAGTCCTAAAAGTCCACATAACAAACAAGAGCAGACTACTGTTGAAGCGTTAACAAAAATAAATAGCGTATTAAATTTAATTAATAAATTTGAAAATGTTCAGAAAAAAATACATATTTTAAGAAACAATATGCAGATTAGTTCCGAACACGAAGAAAAATACAAAGAAATGGTTGATTCCACTTTTAGTGAAAATGAGAATAAATCTCTCAATGTGTTTGGTAATCTCTTAGAGAAAATAACTAAATTAATTTTACCTAAAAAGAGTAAAAAGAATAAAAAATTAAACGCAAAAATAAGACACATGAATTTATTCGGAAATTCAGAAGATATTAGAAAAGAAATTCAACAAATCATTGGCACTGATACCGATAATTTAACTTTAACTTCTAAAGACAAATTAGTAATAGATTATCTTAATATTTTTAAAATGAATCCCGGGTGCTTTTTAAAAGGTACGACACCAAAAGAAACAAATTTATTTCAAAACGTAGAAGGTACTTTAATTAATAATATTACTAACCTCTTAAGAATAAAATCATTAGGTGACCTTGTTGAATTAATAGCACCAAAAGTTGAGAGTAGTAACGAAAATGAAACATTTACTAAAAAAAATAAAAAGATAAAAGATCTCCCTCTAGAATCAAATTATCACTTTAGGACTAATAATAATGAAGAGGATCAAACCTTCAAAATAGCCAAAGAAAAACTTAGAAAACATTTAAATGCAATCTTAGACGACCTTAGTGAGTTACGAAATCAAAATGGATTACCATTAACAAGTAATAAAAGTATTGCAGATATTTTACCATGTATTTATAACCTTTTAAATTTGGAAAAAGATGAAACCCAATCAACTATTCAAGTGCCTAGAGAACGGAGCTTTGATAAAATAATTACTATGTTTAATGCACTTAAAAATAATCTTAGGTATGGATCACTGTCAAGACGAAGTGATTCTTTATATGCAGAAATGCCACAGTCTTCTAACGTTTGGGAGCGGGTCATTAAAAGTTTGAACAAAATTAATAAACCAAATACACGCAGAAGTTTTACTGAAAGCATTCCAAAATCTATTGCAAAACTTAATCAAATAATTAATAAAGTTGATTTTTCTTCAGATTCCTATAAACAATATATAAGTATGGCGAATATTCCAGTTGACAGTCGTTTAATTTTGTTAAAAGCAATTCAAGCTAGTGTCAAACAAATCACATATGCTTTGGAAAGTATTAAGGTTTATATGGAGACGGTAATGAAACTTCCGATGGAAGAAAAGTTGGAAATAGAGAAATTTGTGTATAACGTCACCAGAAGCATAAATTTAAACAATGAAATATTAGATAAACTAAAATCATCTAAAAATAAGATACAATATGGAGAAATGAGTAACTATAGAGTGAAACAGCTACCAATTTATAAGCAGTCTATCAAGATGCCAGAAAACGATGTACTAAAATTTTTAAAAGAACCCTTTGAACAGCAGAAATTTGTAGGCGATGCTTTTGGGAATGTAAACACAGACGATAAACTACTTAATGTTTTTAAATCATCTACGCATAATATTGATGCTGAGGATGGCAGTAACTTTAATGTAAATCTACCTATATATAAACAATCTGTAAAGATGCCACAAGGTCAGGCATATGATTCAGATATTTTTAAACTAACGAGAGATCAGATATTGGTCCAGCTAATAAAGAACCGTGTTCGATTGTATATACGCATTCAAGAAGCTAAGGGAACTCAGTTAAACAAGGATATAAAATATAGTGTGGCTAAAAGGATCATGGTTGAGTTAGAAAGTGGAAATTACAGCTTAGCTAAAGAATTGTTTGCTATTTTTATAGCAAATACAGGAAATTACGGAAATACCAACAATTCTCCGAAATACTTTGAAGGTATTTTTGATTTTGGATTTATATTATAACTTAGTATGGTTTTTACATATTGGTAGAGACACACAAAAATGGATGGGTGAGCTAGATCGGAGAAGGACCACGGCTTCATATAATACCAGCGTGAGATAGAATCATAACGCTGTTGGGTTTCTTCCAGTGAGTCTGGGGTTCCGAAGACACATTTGCATTATAATTCCTTGTGAACTGTTTGACTATATTTAACATTTGCTATTTCAATCGGAGTGTTTTTTTTAAGTATGATGATATCCGCTTGGTCGATTACAACCACGTCGATATCTTCTGGTTACTTTGCAGAATATTTTTACAGTGCCGTAAGCGTTTGAGCAAACAGAGGCACTTATCGTCCACTTTCCTATTCCGATGTAATGCATGTGCTATACATTCGAAGGAAGGTTCAGATGCAGTGTCAGGGACACGGGACATATATACAATACATCCAGATCCAAAAAATAACAATTTGTGATGCATTTATATTCTTCCTCGGCTAGGAATCAAATCTAGAACGACGCTACTATATAATAATTAACGCATATTTTGACAGCGTCACCGTTACCGACCAGGAATTGGAATATGGATCCAAGTGTGTTATATAACGCAGCTCCTCAAAACATGGACTACTCAAGAACTGACGCAATAATTCAGCCTCCCGACAGCCTGTTCAAACAATTAAAATTAAAACTATGAAAACTTAACATTGTCTCTGGTCATTGCAATTGTTTTTTTAAATAAACTTTTTATATTATTTGTAACAAAATAGTTTTATTTTATACACTTTTATTTTATATTATTAAGGGTGACAATGATAAGCGAAAATCTCGTTATCTGTTATTGGATCGTTGCTATTCTATCCCCACACTCCATGAGGGCGTAGACCTTTCCAAAATAGCAGCATGACGATGATGTTTCGTTTGGTTAATGTAGGGTTTCGGAGAATCGTATTAATGGCGACACATTCCATTTTAGTCTTCAAGCATTACATTATCATTTAGCATATGATGCGAATAATCAATGGATAACTTACGAATCGTAATTACTTGTATGTTTATAACATCCACGTAATTACAAATAGTAAGTTAAGCTATTACAAAACCGATACCCGATGGGGAAGAAAGGTTTTCGAGTGGCATCCGATTTTGTTATCAAGAATGAATTTTGGTGCGATGGGCCGCACGACTCGCTTACTAACAGTTCACCTGATAGTATATGATGCGAATCATCAATGGGTAACTTACGAATCGTAATTACTTGTACGTTTATAACATTCATGTAATTACAATTAGTAAGTTAAACTATCGTAGAATCGAAAACCGATGGGGAAGAAAGGTTCTCGAGTGGCATCCGATTTCTTATCGAGAATCAATGTTTTGGGTGATGGGTCCAGGACTCACTTACCAACGGCTCACCTGATAGTATATGATGCGAATCATCAATGGATAACTTACGAATTGTAATTACTTGTACGTTTATAACATTCATGTAATTACCATTAGTAAGTTAAACTATCGTAGAATCGATAACCGATGGGGAAGAAAGGTACTCGAGTGGCATCCTTGGACTGGCAGTCGCAGTGTAGGGCGACCTCCCGCTAGATGGAGTGACGATCTATGCGAAGTTGCGGAAAGTCGATGGATGCAGGTGGCTCAGGATCACCAATCATTTGATATTCCCTACCCTAATCTGATGTAAATGCATGTGCAATAAAATCGGAGGAAAGTTTAAATAGAGTATGAAGGACGTGGCACAATACCCCCAGACTTGCAAACCAACAACATGATATATATGTATAAATATTGCTCCTCCGCTAGGGATCGAACGTAGGGCTCTCGAGCAGTAGTCATGTAAACTATTCACATTACATAAGGTAGATATAGTTGTTTAAATTATATATTACTATCGACAACCACGTCACTGATTGCGCACAGCTTTGGGTGAGTTAACTAGGGTTGCACTATGTACCATATCTTATCCTACAGATCCATAAGTATATTAATGTTTTTTTAATTGTGAAGTCGTTTAATTGCATTTAATTTATAAAATTACGTAAAGAAGAAGGTGTGGTAGCTAAGCGCTCGCTTTTGAATCACTCACATACATAAATGAAACTGTTAAGCACAATTTTAAGTTTTTATTTACCACGGTTAAGGAAAGGAAATGCACATATCTAGGAAATTTAAAATAAAAATATTTCAAAGACATGTGGGGTCCACCAATCAGCAGCAGTGGAGCTGCGTGGTTTTTTTTTAATTTGACATTCTCTCTAGAGAGGAGGCCTATGCCCGATAGTGGGATTTATATAGGTATATAAGTTGGTAATATACTATAATTTTACTGTAGTCAATTGGTTAATTATTCTTAATGTACATAATTAAGTGACATAAATAGGTAACAGAAAACCAAATGCGTGTTTACATAATAAGTAAAACAATTTGGGCAAAGAAAAAATAAGTAGAGTGATTTTTTTTTAGCTTTGTATTATTTACACTTACACATAGTAAAACAAAACAAACTTTTAAAATAAAGTCGCTTCAGTATATGAACATTGGTATACAATAAGTTTGCCAGGCTAATCGGGCCTGGACCTCAATTTTTTATTTATTTAATGTTCGTTGTAAATATGCTAACCTAAAGGAAAGTGTAGATTTACGTGTCGATTAGTTTGCCTATCTACCAATCTATTCTGTGGGATAAAAGCTACGGGTGCGACAACCAAAAAAAAATTAAGTTTAACCGAACACTTAAATTATAAGCTAAAAACTGTTCATCTAAATCGCGCATGAGTGTGCCTATCGACGATCGGTTTGTCCACTCGTGGTGCTTATTTAAGCCAAAATAATTAACATATATTACACATTATTTAGTATTTAGTTTCGCTTCAGATGTACTGTATCAAGTTTCTTGTTAAATTAATACAAGTCAGTGCTTATCTAAAATTCCATCGAGTGTTACGTGGTGACATACACGTTGGTTGTAAAGCGTACTAGCTCAGCAAATGCTGAATTCACTCTTCTTTTGACTAACGGACCCAGATTAATAACGACTAATCATACCACTTAATCCGAATGCAAGGAATATCCACAACGAAAGGGTGGAAAGCGACCGCGCATGATGATGCCGATGGAGAAAAGGGGATGGGAGAATCATGTTATGTAACTCCACTGTACACTTTCCAAAATGTATTCTGTGAAAGTAGCTTTCGTTATCGGAACGCTCGAGAAGAAAAGAGGGGAATACCGTGCATTTAAGGGAATTCTAACAATGTGCTTGTTATAAACCAGGATAGAATTAAGTAAATAGTAAATCTACGTTTTTAATGGATCACGTCAAACGGCGATGATAAGTCTTCCGAGAAGTTTCTATGACGCGTAAAGACATCTTTGATGCATTGTTTTTATCTGTTCAACATCAAATTTTGTATACGGAGGAATGATAGCGCTCAATATCGTTGCCGAGCGATATAAGATTAAGATTTGTTTTTTGCTAATTTAGAATTTTTAGTTCCGCTAATTTTACTTTTTAAATAATTTGGTATTATGTTTCTTATTCGCTTTATTACATTTTTAATTTCAATTGGCGATCTTTTATTTCTTTTTGGAGACATGTCTAATTTAATTTCCCAAGTTCCTTTCTCTTTACGATTGTCTTGGATTTGTAATGGACTATAAAATCTTTGCTTATTTTGACTTTTGGTTTCTGTTTTAAATATCTTTGTTATATCTTTTTTTGATTGTTTCAGTATATTTTTGACATGCTCTAGGAAAGAATCTTTTCTGGTTTTTGGTGTTGCATTAGTTACACGGTAAGGATATTGTAGATTTTTATTGTTTTGTAACTTTATAATTTCTTGAATCTTGTTATTAATGATTTTTATATCCTCTTCGATTCTTGCGGTAATATGTTCGCCTATTTCCTTGTCGATTAATATAACTCGCCTAGCTTGAGCAAAGTCTAAGATATCTAAAGTATCGATAATTTTGCGAATATCTTTTGATATTTCTAGATGCAGTAGCTTCATGTTAAATAGGCGTTCAGCTAAGCTACTAGATGCTACACTTCTTGTCATTTTATACCATTTAATTCCAAAATTATTCAAATTCTTTGTTATATTGCTATGAGAACCGAAATCTCTGTTATCAATGCGGTCATTGTTATAATTATGGTCAATAACACGCTTCAATATTTTCTTTGCACCTATAGATACCGGAGCTAAAGCATTAGATAGAGGCATCTCTTTGTCAAGAGCTTTGAGGATTTGTTTAATTATTTCGACAGCAGGCGATGTAGCGATGTTGTTAGATAGAGCTTTAATTTTTTTTCTGTGATCATTTTTATTTTTTTCTGTGAGTTTCAAAACTTCGCTCTCAATATGAAGTTTTCCTTGCTTGTGGACATAGTATTTCATTGCTTCAATTAGAACATTTAAATCATCAGGTATTACCTTGTTATGGGAGTGCCTTTGTATTTCAACAATATCTCTGATTATTTCATAAATATCGTTTTGTAATTTCGACATGTAATCGGCTAAAGAACTTGTATTGTTTATTATAAAGTCGTTTTCTAATTTGGGTACAAATTCCAGCTTGTACACAGTAAGATAAGATTTTGTGATACTTTCTACCATGCTGCGGTTTAAATTGGAATAAGTATCGTTTTTTATGTATATTTTAATGTAATCCTTTAAATTGTTTCTCATGTACTCCAATTGCCTAATTTCGTTATATTTTTCATTTATAATGGACGATAATGGATCAAATACATTGTCGTTAAGGCCTTGAAGAGAATGTCTAGGAGTACTCAATAAAGTTTTAATTCTTGTATTTTTAAATAAATTTTTAGTGTCTCTTTTTACAACATGTACAGATTGCCTATCATAAATATCATTTTCTTCTCCATCCCCTTTTGTATTTATATCCGAATTACTGAGATCTGAAAATGATAAAAAAAAATCATTAACTTTAATCAAAATATTACTAGTTGCCTCATGTAATTTAGTATAACCTGTCAGTAAATATTTGCGGTAGTTTATGATTATTTGCCGGCAAGTTTATAGATTGTATGCTCTAATGGTGTTTTGAATAGAGCCGCGATTGCTCAAGTTGTCTAAGCACTCGGTTTTAATTCACGTTAAGTTTGCAAACTGAGCTCGATCCCTGGTGAAATCATTAATCGCAATGTTAAATGCTGCTTTACCATTTGCTCGGCGATCAAGGAAAACTGTACGTTTATGAAATAATAAAAGTAAAATATTTCGAACACCTGTAAAGTCCGCAGTGGTTATCTTGGTGAACTACGCTCTAACACCCTTTCTAGAGAGGAGACGAATGACTAGCATTGGAATTTATATATATAGGTTGTTAATTTAATTTTTAACTTCACTTAATAGAATCCCCAATAAGGATATAATCTACCTAACTAAAAATAAAAAAATTCGGTCCTCATAAGTCATTTATAATAATAATCATAATTATTTTATAATGTAGTCACCAACTAAAGTCATGTGCTTATTTAGTTTTTTATTTATTTACTTTAACATATAGCCATTACATTATGTTTAATATAAGAGGTCTTATATTAAACATAATGTTAATTAATTGTATAATATGCAAATTGATCGAGCTTCTATGACGACCAAAATATTGTTATGTGCTATTTTATATTTTAGTATTGACTAACAAATATTTGGAAGGATAGAGATATGTTTAAGGAATAAGCAAACTTTTACTGTTCTAAACATTTTAATCCTAGTCAGCCAAGTATGCAGATTGACTGCAGTGAAATCGTGTTGTAGACTATAATCTAGCACAAGGATCTTGCCCATCAATGCGGAATACTCTTACGTATATTCCATGTTGTACATAGTAATAGTTACTCATTGTATAATACCTGAAACTTCTTTGTTCAAATTTGTATAAAACATCATTTTCGTTCCTTTTTGTGTATTAAGTGATATTTCTTTTATGGCTTGACGGCCTAACATCTTTTCAACACTCTTAATTGTATCATCGCTTTGTGTGACATTATCATCAGGATCGTCTATATAATCTGGATCTAGTATATCTTCAGTGTGGTTTTTCAACATTGGTAGATGCAGTTTGGTACAATTTCCATTGTTCGTGTTATTATATGCTGGGAACAAGTCATCAAATTCTAAGTCGGATTCGTTTATTGACTCGTTTTTCTTGGTGTCTTTCTCATATTCTGAAAAAATGATTTATTGTAAATATATGTCCTGTTATGTATGTATGTATAGTTCTGTTGACGGACATTCTTCTTTTAAACTGTCACACGATACGGTCAGATTTGCAAGAACTCAGTAGTGGTCGTGTTGTCTTAATTTTGATGTGTAGAACTATCTAATCTCCGAAGCTTGAGTAGGAAATCAATGATTTGCGGAAATAATGATATATATATCTATGTACCATAATGCAACAACTTTTCATTTCAGGAATTTTCTTACGCAAGGGGGAATTTTACTCTTGGCAACCTTTGTGTTAAATGGAAATGTTGGTTAGTTTAAAATTTGTTTTATCTCAATCAGAATAGTTTTAGAGCGTTCCATTATATTTATTGTTGTAACGCGCATAACTGTGTCAATAGAATGATAATAATAATGACATTAAGCATTACAGAGTAAGCTGAACTAAATGTTTGGTCGCAAATAAATTATGCATGGCATTGATTATATTAATAGTTACTCATAAAGTTAGTTAGTTTCACATTACTGAATAAAATAAAAGAAATATAGGAAAGGAATATAGTAGTGGTAGAGCTAAACTGCAGTTTGTTTTTAGCTGCAGAATGAATGGGTCAGGTGGACCGGGGTAGGGCCTCGGTCTCATAAAATACCAGCGTAAAATAGCAGCAAAAAGCTGCTGTGTTTCGTCTGATGAGTGTAGGAATCTGGAGATCTTTATTACTGTTGACGAAACATGCCATCTCAGTGCTCAAGGGTAACAACACATCTGCATTATGATTCCTTGTCAAGGATTAATGTAGATGTCACGAGCATCAGAAATCACTTGCCATGAGGTGAACTGTGTGTTCGTTTTTACACTACACGTAATAAAACATAGGATTTTCTTTATAATATCTTCTTTGAAGATAGATCATATGTTCTTTGGTAGAGGCACTTTCGATTTCTTCGACTTACAGAATATCAAAGTGATAATAAATAAGATTGACACATAAACACAAAGTGCTGATGGTAAATAATTACTGCAGACTAGAAACAATTCCATCCATCGTCAACAAACAAACAAACCGAACATGTGTACTGGTACTGAGTCTTCGTAAACCCTACACGCACCATACAAAACACAGCGGCGTTATTGTGCTATATCACGTTGGTGTTCCGTGAGAGAGCGATCTCTCGTGTCCATCCGACTCATTCATGCTACAGATAGAATGAAGCTGCAGGTGTTATATTTACCCAATAATTATTTTATTGTATATTTATTCGTATTTTAAGCTTATTCACTTACTCATAGATTCCGTACTGTCTGTTATATTTTTCCAAGAGTCACTGTTGTGCTTTACAAGGTGTTTGGAATTGTTAAGCCCATTTGTTATTGATGATATTTCTTGTGATACAGAGGTTTCTTCTTCTATTACCTTTTTTGAAGGTACCTTGTCTTTTATTGAACGTTTTCTTTTGTCGTGGTTATTTCTTTTCGCTACAAAAAAAGAAAATGTTATGTGTATCGGTTTAACCATGATAAGTTATATTATAATCTTAGTGAGATTTTTTTAAAATAAAATTAGCGTTAGATATTATCAGAACAGTCGGAGGTGGGGTCTATCCGCGAAGGTCCCTTAATTGTATCGGTTCGGAAATACCGCTGGCAACATCTGATTTCACAGAGTAGTTGTGCGTGGTAGAAAATTTAGTGTAAAGCGAGGAGTGGAGCATTGCCAACCATCAAGAAGGTGAGGGTGAAATTTTTAATATTGTCGCCAATTTTAAACTTAGTGGCTGGACTAGTGACCAAATAAAGGTATAAATGAAATTGCTCTACTCACAACCTTCCAACTTTTCCAGAACCTTCACAAGTATTCTGTGGTCTACATTCAGCGCGACATCGGCCCTGCACCGCTGGGTTTTACTGCAGTTCCACCTGCCTGCGTGATCGCAGTCGCACGTTGTACAACCCAGGCAGATGTTGTCTAAACAAATACATATGTACTTACATTGATACAATTGAAAAACGTACTCCATTCGAAAATATTTATTTCTAAATAGCTCTAGGATTTACTTGAAGTACCTATTGGTAAAACTTTCGGAGCTTATATATTGATAATGTGAATGGATATGAAATGAAAATTATTAACAAGCTAATGTCAATAATTGATATACAATAAACTTTAAAAATTACACTTTTTCTAAAAGAATGCCAGATGCCAGACATAACGAACATTCCTGTTTACCATTCCATAAGTTTTGCAGACTGTACCCATTAGGCTATCGAGTCTTATGTCACTTATACTAACATTAATGGGTCCAGCGTGATATACCAGTATAAGGATGCTGGGTTGCGTATGAGGAGTTTTAGGATTCAGGGGCCGTTCCAGGGGTCGAGACTCGTCTCAGTCCTCTAGTGGGAAAACACATGTGCATATTGAGCCTTTAAAATATAATGAGAGAAGTCTATCTTCAGTCATCACTATCCTCGAGGAGACCTGTGTGCTCCTTTGTCAGCTGTAAATATATATATATATATATATATATATGAACTTATATAAACCTTTTTGTGACGTCACTTACCTTATGAAAGCTGTACTGTCATCTAAATCATTGCATAAAAAATTATCATCAGTAATACATGAAAGTTTAAGTCATTGTAAAACTTTTCAACAAGAAAGAGTCTTTCTTTAATTTATAAACATAAACGCATGTCGGATACAAACTAACTGTCCTCACCTTTATTGCAGTTTGTGTAACGCGATATGTGTGGAACACAATGACTGCTTCTGGTAGATTCTGAAATAAGATTGAATTAGACAGATAAGCTATCCTGTACACATTTGATGGAAGTACGATCTAATCAAGTTTTCGGGGAATCTGTACACAGATTCGTGGCAATTGGTGGGAGAGATCTGCTAGCAGTGTCAGATGAAGACGATAATGATGTATATAATTAAGACTTGATCTTCAAACAATTACAGGTAACATATTCCATATTAGTCCTCAGGGATGACAACTCATGTGTATACTGAATCTTTGTCAACGGCCCCAGTCATCGCTTACCATCAGGTGAACTGTATGCTCGTGTCTCAACCTTGATATCATGAAAAACCAAACCAAAACACGCTATTCAGAATTAAGAATATTTATTTAATTTAAAAATATTTTGAAAAACAAACCTTGGAATAAAGATAAGATAAAATGAATTAGATGGTCTCTAGAGATTCAAGAACTCTTGCAGTAACTTTCGAAAAAGTTTTTGTAATTCATTTGTATTGTTTGGAGATAATAAAAAGAATTTACAAAGATCGTTTACAAAGAATTGAAGCGAAAAACCTTGTAAAGTTAGATCAAACAGCAACACATCGACTTCAGCTTTCAAAGCGGGATCAGCATGCCCCGTATCTTGATCTTCGTCATGCACGAGAAGTATTTCATCCACTTCTCTATAATATTCGCATCTGACATCGTCCATTTTCAAGCAGTCTGATCTATCGCAGATGACGCAGTTGTATGGATTAGATCGGCGGTAGAATATGGTCGTCGGACTTGGATAATGGAAACTTTTTGAGCTCTGTAACATCCTTGGCAGCAGAGCTTAAAAATAAAAAAGTTATTTATACATGCCATATAATTTCGGCATTGGAATAAGCCACATAGTGGTCACCGATAGATGGCGGACCATCTCTGATTTTTTTAATAAATGTTACCAGTGTTATTAGCAGTATTAACATTCCGGAAGATGGTTTAAGACAATATTCGAATGGCGCATTTAAACCTACGAAGTTAAGTTTAGAAGACCGTACCCTAAACCTTTGGACTATTGACGCTTTAATTCAAGACGTTAAATACTCAGGCCGATGGCAGGCAGCAGCGCTAAAGGTGCAACATGTCTGAATAACTGTGGTTGTGGTGGCACCCTGTTTCCCTGCATGGCAACATGGTAAAGACCCCACATAATTAATGATGATTCATTCTCATTGTACATGTCACACCGATAAATGTATTTAATTTGATTAGATATTTCAACGGTAGCTGGGCCACGCTGTTTCAATGGATTAGGAAAGCTCGACCAAGTAAGGATGAGGCCTAGATATAATACCAACGGAAAATAACAGCATAACACTGCTGTGTTTCATCCGGTGAGTTTAGGAATCCCGGTACATTTATAACTGATGTCGAGGCATTGCATCTTACTCTTCAGGGAGGCGACAATGCATCTGCATTAGTCTCCTTATTGTGCACGAATGTGGTCGTCAGGTGTCACCGGAATCATAAGGTGAATTGTGCAATGCTGTTATTAAAAAGTAATATTTATATATTGTCTTTTCATCGAAACTAATAAATAATAATTACTATAAGTTAATATAAATATATTGAACGGTCTGAGACACCCTGTAAATTGCCATAAGCATTTTAACTGGTCATTTACTTTATTGTAAGTCATACAAGTAGATAAAAATATTATAACTGACATTAACTGTCTTCAAGACTTACATAAGTCTTGAAGCCATAAAGAAGCTATGAACACAAATAGGCCTCGACTTCGACTTTCGAAGGACACATAGCACCAGCACTGAAATAATAGCTTAATATTGTCTGGAGATTGAAAGAAACTGGAGACCTTATTACTTAGTGATGAAGCATTCCATTGCCCTCAGAGCTTTAATACACCTAATTCTGATTCTATTACTGGTATATATTTTTATATACATATGGTCCTGATATATAAAAAAAATAGACTGATATAAAATTAATAAACAATCCTATATAATTCCGTTTTTTAATATAAACCTACTTTTACCTCTTCTACATTGATACACTTAAGCATTTTAGTCGGTTTCAGATGATATTGCGACAACCTTAGTCCTATATCTCACAAATCTAGTCCATATACTTTCATCTCGTATCCTACCGACCCATCTATTTTGCACTTTGTTTTCAATGTCACTTCCTTATTCATTATTTATACATGCCTAAACCACATGACAAAATGGTTGGTTACGTTTGTAATTTGCTTATTACGTATTTCCAGTACTTGATGAATAGTTCGCCGCAATACGTTTCAGTATATTTATCATTGGGCACAATTTTTTTCTTACTACCCTAAGAATAAGCCAGTTACTGCAATTCTGCCTGGTGTTAAGTTGCGATGTAGTTATATATGTATCGTAAAGTTATATAAACGTTTCTATTATTACTACTATATCTCTCTTAGACTATCCTCTTGATGACATCCCCATGGATTTGGACGGAAAGATCGGCACGCATATTTCAGAGTTTTGACGTATGCCTTAAAACGAAAGGTATTACTTTGTCTAATGCGAGGAATGTTCACAATGAAAGAGAGGAAACCCATCGTGCGTCATGAATACCGATTGTTGAAAGGGAATGGGAGAATTAAGTTACGTAACTCTTTTGTATATTCTACAAAATGAACGTTAAGCGTCTGGCAACCCTAATCTTTTAGTCAGGGTTAGCAAATGAGCCAATTTAAGTGGTAATTGATGAATGCGGCCCATGACATCTAGGTCCATCCTTTAAACTGATTCAGAAAGTACATTGCTGAGAACTGATATGGTAATAACGTAATAAAATGGAACGTGGCAAAAATGTGTGCGTGTGCGATGTTTTAACCCGCAGATTGTTTTATTCTCTTTTTCACCAATTGTTTTAATTCTGTTTCTCTAATTAGCCTTTGCTTAAGTTTTAATACAAAATAAATTGCTTACGTCTGGCATTCAAAATCTGAAAACACGACACGTAGACATACCCGTTCGCTTTGTTCTTATAATTCGTCATGTTGGACAATATGCAAGTGTTTGATAGCAATTGATTAGTGAAGATAACAAAATAATCAACAAATTTGTAGGTCTCACCGGAGATGGCGCTGATTGTGAGCAGGAAAATGGGTAGGCAGTACATGGCGACGCGACGACGCGGGAACAATGGTGGATCACATTTCGCAACAACTAGCTGTGTTTATGAAAACGTGAATTTTTCTTGTGGGACGGACTTGGGTTAGCTGAGAACCATATCGCCAACCAAACATAAGCTGAATGCCTTTTCTGTTGCATATAACGTTTGTGTTGGTTGTCTACTTAATTTAAGTAAGTAGTTTTAGTCATTAAGTAAAAATAACTGTCTTAGACATCTAATCTGATATTAAGTGGACAAATTTGTGAATGAATAATTACACCTATTCTCAATAAAACCGATTCTTTGCTAAGAAGTTACCATGTTAATGATTCCGGCGTAGAAGTAAATAACGATGTTTATTAATAAATAAATAATAAATACTGAATAACTAAGGTAAAGATTATACATCGATCACCTACAAAGATTACAGAAGATTATCTCGACTTGAAACTTATTAACTATGAGGAAAATTATACTTTTGTTTCATCTAAATGTAATAAATCTTATACTCGTATTTGGTAAGTTCTATTGAATGTTAAACTTATGCGTATTTTTTTAAATTTTGTCCATTAATCTATTTTGAAAATCGACTACTGCATTATCTTTAGCATAATTTTTATCATCTTCATCGTCAGCCTTCTAGCTGGCTAATGCTGCCTAAATTCCAAGCTGAGGATTTTGGGAGACAAAGGCATAATTTATGCTTGAAACAACAATTATGATAAAAAAAACCCTAAATATTGAAATGGTTGCGAAAATAATGACAGTATTATTTTCGTAACCATTTCAATATTTAAGGTCGGTGTTGTACAGTGATGTTCTTCATGTTCAGAGAGTACGTATATTTTTGTTTTAGTATGGACATCATATTTTTTTATAGAATAGATGGCAAAAGAAAAAGCAGCGCACCTGATGGTAAGTATAACCGTGGCCCATGACGGCAACATAAGATGAGCAGCAAGTGTGCGTTGCCACGCTTTAATAAACTTTTTTGTTCGGGCTGATGGCCGCTGTTAGCCACAGGGCTTTTACAGTTTCACCGGGTTGAAAGGTGATCGAGCGTTTAGAGCGCTCAGCCGCGACCTTTATTAATGGGTAACCAGCACAAGAGCTCCCGAGAGGGAAGAGCTTTGGCTTGGACCGTTACCCTGTTGTGCGAGAGCGACTGACTCCAGGGTGCCTGAGAGGGCCGAACGTGTAGCTCGCTCAGTCATATTGGTTTGGAATTACCACTGACGCCACTCTCGCTATGTTCGAATTTTTTACTACTATTTCATAGGGACAGTGCCAGGTCGAAAGAATGTGTTTCCTACCAATACGGCCCTGGCCATAGAATGTGAGTTTCTCCCGTGTTTACAAACAAGTCCGGTGTGATGGTGGCGGTATTGTTACGTGGCCTCGTAATACGCCTCGAACCACTGCCGTGAGAATGCTGCTCGTGATACTCATGTTGCGAAACGTGATCGCTGATGGTGAGTTACCAGCCTCGCCCATCCCCAAAACCTTCCCTCCAGTGGTTTTGGATCGACACACTGAAGTCCATATCTAGCAGGGCTTCGATTCATGTCTAATTGTGACATGGTGAGCTTTTCGATGTATACAAAGTGTTTTAAAGTCACTAAGTATTATGTAAAACAGTAGAAACGACACGCTGTGTTTCGAGAGTAGTACCCTTACAGAGTATCAGTGTATAACAGTAGCATAATGTTACGTGTACGTTTCCACTGGTTTGTGGAGGAAGCCGTTATAACTGGTGACGAGGCATGAGCCATTGGGTCGCTGAAACCATATAGTGAATTGAGTGCTCGTTTGTCAAAAAATATGACCACTACGAAGTTATATATTTCGTTATTTATTTATTTCATTGCCGAGCGAATTAACGGTTACAATACATAGAATGTGAGTATTGGTCCTACTTTTTTACGTATGAATCTCCATTATTCATCTGTGATCTTGTTAATTTATCTTTAGTTTCTTATTTTTATTTCGTAGAATAGTATTTTCGTATTGTTGAATAGATTCCAAATTTAAACACTAACGGGAGTACAAAAAAGAGGACTTAATGACATAAGGCATTTTCTGTCTGCATTCCTTTGGGTTAAACACAGAATATATATATATATATATATATATATATATATATATATATATATATATATATATATATATAAATAAATCAACTAATGTCTGATAACTTAATTAGATTAACATAATTTAGAATTAGATCTGATAAGTTATTATGAAGTAAAATTAAATATTGCTCTAACAGTTGATACTGATTCCAGAGCAAACGTTTAAATGTAGCTTTACTTATTGCATGTATATATTTGGTTAGAGCATTTCGAAGTCTGATAGCGCATTTCTTCTATACTTGTCTTTTTTATGGAGGAAACGTGAAAAAGCTTTTATCCATTTGATTGTCTGAAGTGATCGCCGAGTTATCCGAGGCCAACTTCACACATGTTACATAATATTTTTAAATATGTGTGTATGTGTAGGAGTGGAGTGAGTACTTATGATTGTATTGTATTGTAAATATCTATGTATGTAAGAGTCAGCAGGCTTAAATGTTTTTGAATTAGATTACTGCATATAACAGGGTATGGATTACTCTATATATAAACATATAATAACTAGCATTTATGTATATTTTTCTAAGTTATGAATAATCAACCCACTATTCAGTTTTAGTAATTGAGCCACCCTAATCTTTTTATTAAACAGGTGGCAAACGACAAGCATAAATAAATATATAAAATATAAAATCGGGATGCATTGTTACACTTGAGGACTCGATGAACTCTCTCATTCCCAGTATTTGAATATTTTTTAAGTCATAAGTCAGTAGTAAATTGAACTAAGTCGTAATTTTTATTACTAAATAACAATCGTTACTTATATTATATTTTTAACAATATCTTTTTCAGAGTGTTTATTTTCTTATATTTAAAGGTAAATAAAACAACACAGATCTACATATAAATTCCACTGACGGGCAAAGACTTTCACTGTAGACAGGGTGTTACGAGTGTCGGTGGGACTTCACATGCATTTAAAATATTCTATTTTATTTCTTCCTTAGATATGCAGGTCTACCTTTCCCAGAAGGACATCCTCTTAATTTCATAATTTATAATATTTATAGATCACGACTTAGCAGCAAACTACGTGATAAAACCTATAGAGACGTGTCCAGACGTGGGATACTTCTTCAAACAAGGTGTGGGAACAAATGAAGTGGAACCGCAGCCCTGCTACCTCTGCTTCTGTAAGGAGAACGGAAGCGCTGTGTGCTGGGATAGACCCAGACCTGAATGTCAGACGGAGAATCACACCAGTTATGGGAACAGGTTTGCGGAAATAATATTATATATCGCAGCTTATTTCTATTTCCAGCGCGAGTGGGTTCCGCAAGCACGAGTGTTTGGAGATCCTGAGACCCAGAGTCCACTTACTCCTAATTATTTAAAAATACAGAAAATATATTTAACTTATTTTTACGTTCGATGCTTACTATACACATGTAATATGGTTGTTTATCTGTCTTGGAAAACTGTAATAGTAGTGAGAGATAGAAATGAAACTGTTTAGTAAAATTAACAAATTATTTGCTATAAAAGTATTTTATTCTAGTTGGAGTAGCGAATATTACTACATGTCACGGAAACGTATTATTGGTTTTAAAATATCCGAAAAGCGCAACTAAGTGATGGAAGGAATTGGTAGAATCAGAAAGAGATGTTTATGGAATGCAACTATCTCTTACCATCAGATGAACTGTGTGCTTCTTTGTAATTTTTAGTATCATTAAATAAATATCCGAACTCATGACAAATATTATCAACTCTACAAAAGACTAAAAGAACACTTAAGCGTAGCAATTATTTTGTCATCGGTTCTTAACACTTCTGAAAAATTACAGATTATCCAGACGTGTGGACGTGAGCGAAAATTGAATTGAAATTTCAATATAAACATAGATACATATATAAATATATACATTGTACATACATACTTACAGGTCAAGCTAAAAAAAGCGTGTCAAGAAGAGCTTAAAACATGTTAAGTCCAGGGGTATTGTTTGGAAGGTTTTAAGTATGCTACAGACTGTTGTCTACTAATGACATTTATTAGAAACCCAAATATTTATACCATTTTAGTCCCCTAATCTGGTATATAGAGAGAATCAATCAAAGCATAAATCTTTTTTATTACATATATAAAGATATTTTAAAAACTTATTTTATTTTCACAGATCAGGAAGGTCTCGCCGAAGCCCAGCAGTGTTTACCAACGTTCTAAGAAACTGTAAGTATTTATTTATAATAAGCTACAAAGGAATCATGTAAATTCCAGTGTATTCTATATATATTGATGATGATGTTGTCTTCCAAATTGATTTCTTGCCGAAGTCATCATGAATGATGTCACAATGACATCAACTGCACTGAATGTGGTACAGTGCTGTAAAAATTAGCGCAATCATGCAGGCATATATTTTCGGATAGCCATGTAATGCATATCCAATAAGATCGTAGGAAGGTTAAGATGTAGTGTCAAAAACACGGGACATGTGTACAAAACACCCAGACTCGATAATTAACAGTATTACATTAATATTGTTACTCTAACCACAATACTACACGGCCGTTCTTTGTTAATATAACTAGATAACAGTGATAGAGTCACAATGCAGCTAGTTTCTAGTTGCCACAGAGTCTGTAGCCATTTGGACGTGGTCAGATGGTCATTACCGCTATGGGACCTATAGAGGCACGCATAGACGAGGGGTTGGTCGTCGCCGTCTACGTGCAGTTAGAGGATGGACAGCTTCTTCAAGACTGCCGTCGCGTCGAGAACAGATATCATCTCTGACGTATACACAAATTCCAGCCCGCGGCACAAACAAGTGTTCCAATTTGTACCGCGGGTAGGAGAAGTATGAGGTATCAGCCCTCATAGAATACCAGCGTAAAATATTAGCATAAAGCTGCTGTTTCGTTTGGTGAGTGAAAGTATCCTCGAGGGCGAAAACACGTATAATATTTTTGGAGGATGTACGTAGATGTCAGGTGCAATTATCACTGCGGGTTCACCTATGATGAGTGAATATTATAAAAAATATATGCATTAGTTCTTTGTCTTTAGTTTTCAGCAAGCAGACACCGTACAGGTGCAAGCCGTTGGGCTCTACTCTTAGCGAGGGCTGTCCTCCTGGTAAGTACTTATTTAAAAATTAATTGCGCAAAAAACGAACATCGAAGTATTGGTATAATCTGCCTGCGGCAGTCTTTCCATTCTATAAAGTGTGTCTTCAAGATAAGAGTGAATAGGTATTGCTTAGCTAATGCACTCTACTATCAACATCTATACCACCATTTAATACCAGGTGGGATTATAGACAAGGGACAGGGCACTGGTTTGTATTAGTTTAAAAGAAGAAAATCTATATAATCTCGTCGCATTCCCACCGCATATCAAATCAAATTAAGTCAAAATCAACTTAAAATCAAAAGAAGCTTATTCAAGTAGTCTTATACATAATATTTTTGAATCGTGAATATAACTAATAGGTCCTGCTTCAGAAGGCAACCGCTAACGAGAAGAAATGGCAAAAAACTCCACCAAATGCTTGATTTTTTCAAAACTCATTTTTTATTTTATTTATTATTCTCTCCTTCACAAAGGCACACACAATTAATAAAGTAACATAATACAATATAAAACAAAATACTGCTTTGTGAGAAACTGGTGTCTGCACTATGTTTCTTTGTTTGGCAGATTACCAGGTCCTCAACTTGATACCGGATATTATTTTGTCTTAAATTTTGAAAGAAAAATAAAGAAGTAACAGAAAAATAAAAGTGAAAATAAAAACAAATTAACTAAAAATAAAAAACGGGAAAAACAAAATGTGGGTTTGTGGACCTATGATTATAAGTGTTTATTGCTGGTATTTTTGTGTATTAAATAATAAGTTACCAAAGTTTGTTACATATTACATAATTGTTAATTCTTAATGTAAACCTCACAGAATACCAACATTAAAGTTTGTCAACAACAGACGCTGTACACAACTTAGTCGACCATATTGTACAAAACCTAGACCAAGGTCAAAAGTGCATTGGTATGTTCCTGGATTTAACCAAGGCCTTAGACAGTTTCTATTCCGATATTACTGGGAAAATTGGAGGCAATAGGAATAAGAGGTAATCAATTATCGCTATTTCATAGCTACCTAACAGATAGAACGCAAAGTGTGAAGATCAATTCGTGTACTAGTTCTGAGTTGTCTGTTAGTTACGGCGTGCCACAGGGAAGTGTGCTGGGTCCCAGTCTTTTTCTGGTGTACATGAATGATCTCTGCGATCTCAAACTTCAAAACGGCGCATTATTCTCATATGCTGACGATACAGCTATAGTTTTTAGTTCACGTACATGGTCAGAAACTTACCAGTATGCTCAAATTGGTTTTGATTCGGTTTGTTGTTGGCTGCATGGTAATTTATTGACTCTTAATATTAGTAAAATCGTCAACTTTGCTATACGTGACTCAATAAGCCAAATAGACGTCAACCATAAAATTGTCGTGAAACCGTTAAACGTAAATTTAAGTGATACATTAATTGCTTTGAATGAGAATGTACCTCACATTGAAACGATCACTTCTACGTTTTATCTCGGAGTTGTCATTGACAGATATCTTAATTTTAAAAAACACATAGTAAATTTATCAAACAAGGTGCGTAAACGTATCTACATTTTTAAAATACTTCGCTATTCAGCAAATGCTGACATATTAAAGATGGTTTATCTTTCTCTGTGCCAATCAATTCTTAAATATTGTATATCTACGTGGGGCGGAGTTGCTAAGACAAATTTTATACAAATTGAAAGAGCACAAAGAGCATTGCTTAAGGTCTGTTTCTCCAAACCTCGGCTTTATCCTACAGATGCGCTTTATAAAGACTGTCGCTTGTTTACGGTCAGGCAGCTTTTTGTAGAGGACACAATTCTCAATCAGCATAGGTTAATACATTACTCAAATGTCTTATTGACCCGAAGTAAAGTTGTTGCTAGAACTGTAAAACTAAGAACTTGTTTTAGTCATAGTTTCTTTATATTTTTAGGTCCTTACTTATACAGCAAACTTAATAAGAAATTGTCATTGTATGCTTTAAACAAGTTCAACTTAAAACGTGTTCTTCGCGAATGGCTGTTTAAACAAACTTACATTGACGTTGAGAAATTCCTAGAAGTGATCTCCTAATAGTTTTTAATAATTTTATGTTAAAGTAAAATATTATATCACAAACATGAGGCACTATTACACTCGCAAACACATATGTACGCTTCAATACGTTATTTCAAAACACAACAAGTGTTTGGGCGCACTTCTTAAAATTAAGTTACTTAGATTGTTAATTATTTAATTTATTTTAATCATGTATATTTTAGATGTATTAAAAATTTTCACATATTTTAATAAGGTAATTATATAAGCATATTTATCATAAGTCTTATAACTAGTTATTGCTTCCTAATGTTAAATGCTTGTTTATTTTACTTTTTAATTTAATTTTCATGGAATATTTGGCAAACTCTACTAAACTCTTTGTATACGTAAATTCTGCGGAATGGTGACCTAATGTCCTGTGATTTACAGGTTTTTAATACCTACTGCAGGCATCAGTCAGCCACGACTATGTACTAATGTTTTTTTATTAAGGAGAACATGTTTCTATTATGTAAATTTTTTTATTGTATGTATTTAGTTGTGGTGAAAATAAAATAAATAAAATAAAAATAAATAAATAAAATTATATAATAGTACAACACTGGTGATTCCCTTGGTGAGTGCTAGAGATCCAAGGACTAGGTTGAGTAGTGAGTATTTCATCACAGCCTTCTAGGGGGGGGAGCAATTGATGAAGTTGTCATGGGTGGCGGTTATCACTCACAACGACTGAATTATGTGCCCGTTTGTCGAGTAACACGAAGTACCATATAGTGTGAATTTATTTGTCTCTTATGAAATTTTAGGTGACAGGCAAATTTTTTAAGTATTCAGCGGTTGTTAAGGATAATACTTAATTTTGGGACATATACATACATAATAGCTCGATTGTAGCTCGGTGATGGAATCTAGACACCAATAATATAAGGGTCTCCGGATCCTTATACTCAGAGGACGAAACACAGCACCGTTATGCTGCTATTTTACACCGGTATTCTGTGGGGGCGTGGTGTTGTCTCGATCGATGTTGCAGCTAGAAAAATACTGCATCTTAGTTCTACCACTGTGTCGTATACAATGAGTTCTCGCATTGTATACGACATACATTCTTTCAATCGCTGAATCGAATAACACCTATTGCAAATAAAGATCCACAAGGTGTCTCGACATTATAAGAAGAAATCCTCACAATCTACCACTGCAATAAACCATTATCTAGTGTCCTTGCTTTAACTTTCTTAATCTTAGAAAACGTTTTCAAATCTGATTTCAGACGACTGGTGTCTCGGATGCACGGTCTGCGACTGCGAGCCCACCGGCACCTGGAACTGTCATATCCTAAGCTTTTGCTCTGACAGTACGTATACCTTCAAGTTTAACCTTATTGTTTTAAGCTTTTATTCTGACAGTACTTATACTTCCAAGCTTAACCTTAATATCCCAAAGTTTTGTTCTCACAGCACATATATTTCCAAATCTAACCATAATTTTCTTAGCTTTTGTTCTGACAGTCCGTAAAGTTTAACCTTAATATTCTGAGCCCTATTTAAATCATGAAGTTTCCGCAGCCATCTATTCTCAGTAAGATATCTGGAAGTAGTCGCATTCTTATCCCTAAGAATAATTTGGATGAATGCATCGCTAAGGACATCTTAGTTAGAGAGGTGTGCTAGTTTATCACCCTCATTATAATAAAGAGCATGTCAACACAGGGCACACAGCTCAGCGACCTAACTACCACTACACTAAATTTTAAATTTTGTGTTTGCAGAAAAAGCATCCAAACATATCATTCAAAACCATAACAATACAATCAAACGTAGAGCGATAAAAATACATCCGAAATCAGATAATTACAATATGAATACGATGAAGATACACAAATTTGCAAAGAAATTAAACGTGAATCATAAATGTGATGATAGGAAGTCATTGTACAACGATTTTTTCTTGCCCAAACGTAAATCACATTTGAAGCACGACGACAAAGTGGTTGTGTTCCATAAGGATCTTGTAGGACGAAAATCACTAGCACAGGGTGTGATAGTTAAAAAGATTTTGAATGAAAACAACACCAACGTCAAATTAGCACACAAATTAGTTCAAAGAGCAATGGCAGCCGTGCATAAGATCATCAATAAGAATGACAGTTTTACGAATGCAACTAAATTTCTTAAAGTTATACAGAAACGTTCCATGTCATATCACGACCTCAAAACTAACCACCAAACGAACTATATGATCCCACAAATGTATAAGAAATCAAGCCCGAGAAGGTTCCGGAAAAGGCTGTCGTTAAATAAAATAACTGATGATATAGGCGAACAGAAAAGGATAAAGCGGAATATTTTAAATGAAGGTAATTATTCAAGAGATAAATAAGATATTATTAATCTATATCCTAGATACATTATTAGAATGGTAGAGCCATGCTGCAGTTTGTCTCTAGTTTCTATGCTGTGGTTTGTTTCTAGTGCAACATGAATACATGGTACGCGACCTATGTATCACATCCTCACAGTATACCAGCGTTAAATGGTAGCATAATGGTCCTGTGTTTAATATGGCAATCGAAGAGATCCGAAGATCTTTATTACTGGCGATGAGGCATTTTATGTTAGTCCTTAGCAGTGACAATGCATCTGCATCATGATTCCTTATCTAGAAAGAATGTGGATGTCATGGGTCACAGGAATCACTTACCATCAGGTGATGTGTGAACACGTATGTCGCCCTTTATAAATTGAAAAAATATTTCTCATATTCCAATTTTTTGATTTCTTAATCTATTTAATTATTTTTATGACGTATTTCCTTTTTTGATTAAAATATGGCGAATAGTTAACCTAAAATTTATTTACAATTGTGTTTTTATGTTTGTATATCTCTAGTAAGGTATCAATTACTTTTTTGTTTCTGGTTTACCAGGACTGATAAGAAAGTAGGTGTTTTTAATATGATTTTGTTTTACTATTATATATTAAAATTTCGTAAAGTTTTTCTATTGTGTTATTATTTAAATGTTGATTTAATTTTTCATGAGGTGCTACGACACAATCAATGCAGACAACAACAGATTTCAATAATAATTCTATAGCAGGAACACTACAAAATGAAACTACGAAAGTGAGACCAATGGAATTAAATGAATATGCATATTATAGGTATAATTTAATAACAGACAGTAAGTTAGAGACAGATAGAAAAAACTCATAAAGCTGATGGTCTTGAAGTAAAACATTTGAGTTACAATTTCAATTTTGGAAATAAGAGCATTAATGTACATAAAAAAATGATACATAACTTGACTGGTACCAATTTATGTTCGGGTTCGAATGTATTAAATATATCAATATGGCCCTATGTGGATAATAAGAAACAAAACCTTAATACCGTAAATGTAACAGATCTTAAATATCTAGAAAATTCCCAAATCATAAACAATACCTTAAAAAGTGATCTTCATTTTCAAAGGTTAAATAAAAAAAGTATTTAATCAATCAAATGTTATTGAAGAAAATGACAAAAGGCAAGCAAGTGAAACAGAGAACCTGAGCTTGATAAATGATATGTTGAATAATAAAGGTCTTTTACAGCATATTTTTAAGAAACAATCAAAAACTACATCTCATAGTCAAGATAAAGGAAGGCAATTAAATTTTATTGCTAACCTTAAAAGGCTTTTTAACAAAATATTTATAAGAAGTAAGAACGATAAATATTTTGACAAAAATAACATACTTAAACTTTTCGATAAGCAGAATATATTGGATACATTTTGTATTAAAAATACCACATGTTATATACATCCAAGAGATGAAATAAAATTACAAATAAAAATTAATGACTTAAATGGAGAAATGTATAAAATTTTGGAAACAATAAAAATAATAAAAAAGTTATTGCAAGCAATTATCAATAGTAAGAATGCTTCTGATGAAACAAATTTCAAATCGTCTGTCCGCATTCGTATGCAAAAATACTTCAGTGACAAAAATACAAATGATGTAACAGAAAATCAACAACTTCAACTGTATTATATCAAAGAGAGCATTAAAACTTTTATAAAATCCATTGGAAAGTTTTCATATATCCTCCAAGATATACTTAGCATTGTAGCAGAAAAGAAAGAAAAATCAAAAAGATCTTTTCGGCCTTTACGATGTGCAAAAGTAACATTAAACAATTCTAAAACAGCGATAGTTGAGCATAAATTTAAGAAGCTCAAAACAGCTTTAATTAATTATAACGTGCTTCAAAATACATTTATAAAGAAAATTTATGAAATGTTGACAAAATTAGAAACAAATTTAACTAATGCAGAAAAGATGAAAAAGTATAAAAAGCCAGACAAGATAGAAAGAGATTTAAATAAGAGTTTCGATATTGCAACTTTCACAAAAAATATAATTGATAACCTTAAAAAACTAAAAAATTTAGCACAAAAATTAAGTTCCACGACACTTCGAAGAAAGAGGAGCACAATGAAAGACGATGATGCAATTGAGTATTTGTTGATGCTTATGGAATATTTACTCAAACAAAACTATCCATTAGACACTGCTCCAGGTAATGTTCGCTAGCACATAACCAGTAATAATACATTCTGTTCATCAATGCAATATAGTACAATTGCATTCTTAATCAAAATTAGTCACTTCTAGAATGATAGAAGATATAGTTTAATGTTTAATATTAGTATTGAGGGCTAATGTGGAATATTGTCAATTATGACATCAAATATTCTTTTTTTTTAACTTTTTTAGTTAAATTATATTAGCTATGCTCTTATATTACTAATATTATTGTATTATTACCTTATTGTATTGTTTTTTTCTTCCAGAAAATGATGGCATTGATTTATTGATAGATGCAATAAAACATGCACCAGACATCAAGCCCATAAAGAAAAAAAATCATAATAATCCAACAACAAGAGCATCTGTTACGAGAACCACTCAACGAATAGCCGCTGAAACCTTTTCAAACGTCGACAGTATCTATGGAACAGATAGTTTTGAGAAAGAGAACGATACATCGCTTTCTGACGACAACCAAATAATTTTTTCACCGAAGACAGTTGATGATGATAACTATAAAGTAGAAGATTTTAATAAACTTCACGTTCCTAAAAAATTAAGCAATAGCTTTAGATTGTCAAATTTCAATAGTATCCTTCGAAATGCTAAGTTGAATTCTGTGGTCGTTACGACAGCTCCTACTATTACTACGACTCCATTAATTCAATATGATTTTTTAAAAGACAATCTACCGGAATCTGACACAGAAAAAACTCTTAAAGTTGACCACACGCTCTTTAATTATGATAAACAAGCGGAAACTGAAGAATACCCTCAGAATGTAGGTACACTTGCCACTGATACAGGCGTAACTATCCATGATACTGTCCCAACACGAACGATTCCAGCAAAAACTATGACAACGCGCAAATTTCATCACATGGTTCGTGAAAAATTCGAAAAGCCTGATATTTCGTCAAATAAAAGAAAGCACTCGAAATCGAGATTTGGCTGGATTGATTACGATCAAGGGGAAGATGGAAGTAAAAAAATTGAAAGAAAAACTTTATTAAACACAACTATGGATTTCGCTGATATAAAAAAACTAATTTTACGTTTATTTGACAAAAACGATGTTAGCACAGTAACTAAAGAGATTATGGACACTGAAAAGGCGAAACAATTTGATAAAATTTTACCCGAATCTGTATTTAAAAAATTGAGTTCAGCAAATTCTCTGGAATATGGGACAGTAAAATCTGAACTAGATTCCGAATCTAAATATGTAGAGGGAGAAGATACATACGTGAACGATGTTTTCCCATCGTACTTCGCTTAGTTCGTTATTTAATTTTTATAACAAATTCCCAATATTGTTAGCTCATTTTTATTTGTTGATTGTTATATGATTATTGAATTAGATATATGCACAACATACACACATATATATATATATATATATATATATATATTTATGTGTGATGTGTGAGTATATATATCGGAGTTATTGTAATTATTTAAGTAAGTTATGTCGATTGAACAACTGTATGATTTTAGTTTATAAAGTCCATCATTTCATATCCAAATTTTGCAATAACACATGCCCGTATGACACAAGTTCATAGTATCGTTACAAAATTGAAAAAATAACGTCTAAGCACAAAACTTAATAACTTTGAGTCGACAGTTAGTTTTAAATAATTGAGGATCAGGCTGATTATTGTTAATTATAGTGGTTGGTTAGAAATACATGATGAAGAATTATCCAGCATAGATAATGGCGAACTTCTCTCAGACGGATTGTGTCGGTCAATAGTTTATTTTACGTTATTTGGTTTGTTTAAACGTTATCTATATTTTTATAATATTATGCTACCAAATTAAGATACAATGAGTATTTATACATAATTCACTAAGGATAGTTGATTAAATGTTTAAACGTTACTATTGTTTTTTTGACGTATTTAAATTATTCTTAATATTATAAAATTCTAGAATAGTCTTCGCGGTTGGTTTCTATTTGAGTATTTTTTTTTCGAGCTCTATCTAGTAGTAAGTTAGGCTTACATGATAAGCTTTTGTTTCTTTTTAGTTGATGTTTTGTCCTATATTAAAAATAATAATAGTTTTTTATTACTTGACATCAGTCTGAACTAAGCGATGGGATTTATACAAAGAATCTAACATTGGAGTAATAGTTATGATATGGTCGATTTCTTACCAAGGCGATATATTATGTATTTATTTAATAATAAATAAATAAGATATAGCCTTAAACTTTATTTACATATATATAGCAAAACATAATAAACATAATTGTACATATAACAAACAATGACAAGAGTAATTTACCATATTAATTAACATCAGACCTCTTTAAGAGTTCCCATATCAGCTTTTAAAAGAGAGCTTATTCGATGCTCTTCCTATATCTTCGGGCAAGGAGTTCCAGAGACGTGTAGCCTGAAGCGTGAAGGAGTTACCAACGAAATCGGTGACGTGATAGGTCGTTAGATTCGAGGAGGAGCGAAGATCTCTGTTGTGAGATAAAGAAATATATTAAAAGTTATTTTTAAGATAAGAAGGAGTAGCTGGATCGTTTAAAATTGAGGAAAGAATAAACAAAGTTCTAGAGTTGCGTTACTTAGAGAGAGTACGATATTGAGAGATGTGATCATATTTACGAAGTCCGAAAATATACCTGATGCAATTGTTGTAAAGGCGCTCTAGCGTGTTAAGATAAACTATGTTCAAATATCTAATCTAATAATATGTATTAATATCTTTTGGTTTCTCTCTAGTCCTGTATCATGCATGTAGAAAGCTGAGATATGAGACAAACATTACAACCATAACAGAAAATGATCAATATCCGATAAAAATAATAATAATAATATTTACATGATTAAATAATCACTAAAGCACTTATCATAAAATAACAGGACTTTCAAAAGACGTTCTTGACGATGTAATAAAGGTCTCTTTTCCACCATCATGCTAAAAAGGACCTATTCTTAGAAGGTAATATATAATCAAGAACCTGATGAGGTATATATAGTGTCCATGGTATATGGTATAAGGTATAAGGTGTATATTTAATTCATCAAAAATAATTTCCAAAAAATCAGTAACAGAGGAAAACGAGTAAAGTGCCACCCTCCATACCACCATATATAAATCCCACTGCTGGGCATAGGCCTCCCTATACATGGTGTGAGAGTCCACGCATCGTCGAGAATTTTTATGACATAGGTTGGTCATATATGAAAATTGCGAATAACTTGCGGTGCTCTAAAATATGCTCATGAATGCTATCAAGCATTGCAAGAAGTTTAACACAGCATGAGACGTATCTAGGAAACCGAGATCTAGAAAAACAACCACGTGTCAAGACTTAAGAATAATATTGTTTGTAAAAAAGTACCGTTAAAAGGATCAGAACTTATTCATTTGGCAGTATTTGGTGATGGAAGGCCGAAGAAGAAAGCGATTACGTAAGGCGAACTTATTTAGAAGAATATCTCGTAAGGTACCACTTTTAAAGAAAGAAAATATTAAAGCTGGAATAGAGTTTGCAAAAAATTATGAACATAGACTGAAGGTAATTGGAAAAATGTACTGTATGTATGAAACTAAAATTTATATGATTAATTTTGATGGAAAACAATATGTGAGACGTCCACTGAATAAAAAAATGGATCAAAACTATTCCAAGAAAACATGGAGAAGGTATTGTTGCCATGTCAAGAACAGAAGAACGTAGAGAGTAGTTTTTCTGGACATGGCATTGGACCCGTTAGGCAAATTGTAGGTAATATGGATAAATTGCAATACGAGAATATTTTAGAAACAACTATGTTACCCTATGCAGATGAAAGTTAGCCCATGGTTTTGACTATCTAATAAGGCAATGATCCAAAACACAGCAACAGTCGTAAAAGACTTTCTACGGAGCCAATCAGTAACGGTCTTAGATTGCGCTTCGTACAGTCCCAATATCAACACTATTGGAAATTTGTAGTAGTGAAGAAAATGGCGGCCAAAAACGTACCACTAACGTTCATCAACTTTATTTAGCTTTAAAGAAACATGGGAGCAAATTCCAAACTCAACTAGCAACAAATGACAAAAAAAATCTCTTCAATGCCAAAGCGATGTCGGGCTATTATTACTGCTAATGGATATGCGACAAAATATTGATAACTTTACATAACTTCTTTAAAAAATGTCTACAATTAATTATAAACAACTTCATTTTAATATTTAATTCATATGTTGGCCATATCTTTATTCAATTCGTACCAGCTTGAAATATAGTTAAACAGAATAAAATTGTGAGACGTCTCAACTTTATTGCCAATATTTCTAATATTTATCTCACAATGCCTACAGAAATTATTGAAATATTGTTGGAAGTTTCTATTGTATTAAAAATAAATATAAATATTCAAAAATATCAGTTAACATAATATACTTGAGTGACTTTATCCGAACACCACACAGGTAGGTTTTTTAACGATGTTTTCCATTACCGCCGAGCACGTCGTTATCCGTAATTTGTCTTTGGCGGAACTGCGACAAGTGGTTTGTGGTATATAATATTTTATTATTGACGTGTTTTAGTTAATACTATTTTGGTCTGATTATCTTTACATTAGCGTGATGTATAATATATTGTTAAATTATTTTTTTATCAATACATATTATTTATATAATCCTATATTTTAAGATCCTTGGTAGTTCATTATCTAAGTCCACTCTTTTAAACTCATCATTATAATAATTTTGATAATATTTTAAAATGAATTGGGCACATTTTTTGTATGACAACGGATTAAGCATGCGTACCCTAGTAAAAATCATATTTGATAACAAATTATGAAACTTCTTGAAAGACGGAGTAACGAGAAAAATATCCAAATGAAATCAAAAGGTAGCTAGTAGGTTTATACAAAACTCTTTTGATCGCTACGGAAGGCAGCTGCTAGCGAGAAGAAACGGCAAGAAACTCGACTAGTTGGTCTTTTTTATAATAATATTTTACAAAATGTCCAAGAGTCGTCCAGTATTGAATCCATAGCTGAAAGCTTAAATACAAGTATATACTACTCTTTGTCAGACAAATATTCTGACAAAGTGTAGTAAGATTTTTTGATTAATAGATTCTAACCGGACGAGATCAAGAATTGTATAAGTGTATGCAGTATGAGTATTTTCAAAAACAAACTGAAATCATATATTATTGCCAAACTATAATAACCGCTTCTCAATTATATTAACTTCAAGTATGTTTAATTTAATTCCTGTCAATTTAGATTTTAATTATGTATTTAGTGTACCTACATTACGTGTTTACTATCAAGCCCATATATTGTTTTTACATTATTCTCATTGTAAGCGAAACTTTGTGTTTTTTATGAGAAATAAAGTTATTTAATCTTAACCAAAATTTTAAATCTTTCTAATGGCAAATAGTTTATTATTTGCGGAATTTTATTTAATATGCGTATTGCTCGAGAACTATTTCTGAACCATTTGTTATTGAAGCTGTCACAAGTTTGTTTTTGTTTCTTGTATTGTATTTTGTGGAATATTTTTGTAAATTCTTACGTTATAATTCAAAATGTTGTGATACAATAAAAATAGTGAGGCAGCCCTTAATATGCCTTTTTATGTAAATTTTTCCTTTAGCGATACCCTAGTTATATAATTATATAAATATAATTTCAACATCACTTGCATTACCCATAAAATTCTATAGGACATAAAAATGTGCCTGTCCGTGTGTGTGTGTGTGGGTGTGGGTGTGTGTGTGAGATGACAATAACAGGATGTATGTAGTGTCAATAGCCTATTGGTTTACGGTGGTACGGTCTACGAAACTTAAAATCGTAAGTTCGTATCCACCATTCAATTATTGTTGCGACCATTTCCGGTATAAGCATTTTCAGCTTATTTACTTACGTACAGTATGTTACGGTTAATGTAGCTTAAAAAAAAAGGTTGTCCATAACGAAACGGATATAACGGTCGGAATATTTCTAATTAAAATAACGAACAGAAAGAATAAAAACACCGCGAGTGAGATAAACTTTTCTACTCGGTAATATTGTAAAAGTCAGTAAATGGAAATGTAGGTGATCGTTATTACCCGATAGACAGATTTCAGTCCTCAGGGATGATAACGATGAGATATGTAGGGTCTTTTCCTGAAAGTCCCTAAGTCGTATCGGTCCGGAAATACCGCGTGCAACAGCGTATTCCACAGAGTAGTTGTGCGTGGCAGGATAATTCGCGTAAAGCACACAGTCGTTGATTGCCAACCATCGAGATGACGATGATGAAATTTTGAATTCTGTTGTGATGTACGATGTTTAAACCCAGCGGTATAAATTTATTCGAACTGGAACACTCCCCATTGTGAATTTGGTAAAAAATGCTTAGAGATGCAACATCTCTTCGCCACGCCAGTGAATCAAGCTGACCGGAAAGTACCTGATCATCTACGATTCGGTAGCTCTTCCTTGAATGCTGTCAAATAGTATGAGCTGGTATCTCGCCATCACATTAATGTTGTAACTAGAAACGTTGCATCTACGTGGCTCTATCTCTGTTAAAATTCTCACAAACCTTCATACCCCCTCTCTTATCGCTTCGCTTGAGGACTGAGATAGAATGCCCCGTCACCTATAACCGGGTCGCTAGATCACCACAATTACCATAGGAAATAAAGCAACGTATTCCAACCACCAACGAGACTCTTCTCCAGTCGCGTCGATCGGTTCACGTTGCGGTTGCCCTACCAGTATTAAATTCTACTCTAGTAACACTAATTGCAACAACACGGCGGTTATGCAAGCAACACTGCAACGTTCCGCACCGTCGAATCACCTGTCTTCCGTTAGTTGCACTTCTCTGCAGTTTTGCTGCATAATTGTTCATCGACCTTCCTCTTTAATCTTTTCATAAACATTTTCGTTTTTCAATGATGATGCAAGTTCGATTTGTTTCATAGTGTAAGAGAAAAACGTAGCAAATAGTTTACTTGATAGTAAGTGATTGCTGCGGCCGATGACACCAATATATATCTCGATGAGGAGTCATTATGCACATGCGTGGAAACCCCTAGGGACTAAGAAGGTATACCTTAGTACCAGTACGCTGCTATTTTACGCTGGTATTCTGTGAGGCTACGCCCTCAATTAATACCGTTGTGAAATAATAGTATATTGGTGCTGTGTTTCGTACTATGAGTGTAGGTACCTGAAGACTCAATACCGGTAACTAGGTATAACAGGTCTTTCCTCAGGTGAGACAATGAATTCATCACGAATCTTTGTTGACGAGCGTTATTCCTCTGCGAGGCAGTTGTTTTTCTTGGATTGTGACGTTCACTCTGCACCTAGAAACTTATTACAGCACAGCTCTAGATAAATTATTAGTAAAAAAATACATTGTCAAGATTTAAATGTAACAAATTTAAATTAAAAAACAACGTAACGTACACAATCATAACATAACCAATGAATACACTTTCAAACACAAACATTAATAAATTAAATATATTACACCGACGTTTAATTCCTTCCGGATTTTTCATTCGAGTCTATTAAAATAAAAGCACGCTCTAGTTGCGGCCGGCCTTCGTACTTTAATAAAGCAACATAATGAAACGTCGCTGCGCTAGCCATGTTTAGTGGCGACGGTCGCTGTATCATAGTTTATATTGAAACCAGCTTCATTTGACTCACAGATCCAATATCATAGCGGTAGGTATTGTTCCTAGTTGCAATATGACTGGGTCGACCGGGTTAGGACAACGCCTTCAAAGAACACCAGCGTGAAATAGCAGCATAATGCTGGTGTATTTGATATAGTGATGGCAAGAATGTCATTTTTTTTTTCAGAATGTTTATAATAAATCAAAAGAAGCTTTATACAGAAAACTTTTGAATCTTCAAGAAAGCTTATAGGACCTCAGCTTCGAAAGACAGCTGCTAGCGAGAAGAAACGACAAGATGATGATATTAATTTATCCCTAATAGGAAAGGACTTTAGTCGATACAGCCAGGTCTTGTTCGTATGATGGTTGGTCTGAAACCAGAAACGACAAGAAACTCGTTACTCTTTTTTTTTTAATAATATTTTATGAAATGTCCAATATATAGCTTAAATCTAAGCATATTTGTCAGACAATTATTCTTAAAAAGAGTAGTAAGATTATTAGATTAATAAATTATTAATAAAAAAAACAAAATTTAAAATCTGTTTAATGGCAATATTTTATATTTATTTTATGAAATATGCGTATGCTATTTGTAAAGAGCTATTTCTGTAACTTTTTTAAACGAAGATGTCACAAGTTTCGCTTTTTTTTTTAATTGATATACTCGCATCAGCTTTTGTAGAGTATTATTATAAATAATTACGTATTAGCAATATGTTATATTAAATATATTGTGAGGTAGCCTTTAATATGCCTATTTCTTTTAGATATTTTCTTATAGCTTTTAGAATATAAATAGTGAGAATACCTCTTTTTGTATGCTCATTAATGTATTTAGGTTTCTATATGTCCCAATTATCACCTCCCATCAAGTAAACTGTTTGCTCGTTTTTCGATCTTAATATCAAATATTATGAAACAGCGCGTGGATATATCGAATAGGGCGTAAATATCTTTTGGTTAAATTGGTCCTTTAAGCTATAACCAGTGTCTGCTCACTGCTCTCCTGGGGTCAAAAAAGTTAGTGTATTTTAATCTTAAACCACTAAACCCATCAGCTATGAACTAATTAACACCACCCAAACATAAACATAACTCATTAGTAACTCATATGCAATAATCATATACCAGAGTCTATAGAATATGAGCCAGATAGTTAGTGTTGTATTTTTTATAACTTTAATATTATTGGAGTTTGGGATTTTCTTTCGTATTTTGAAACAATAAGTTAGCCTGATATCCTTTTTTTTTTTTCATTAAAATGGCAATTTTAAGCCAAATTTGCACTCCCAATTTGATAAGGTAAAACAAAATTTATTGCCTTTGACATTTAGGGATTTGTTATCTCGAATGTACCAGACAAATATAATCTAGACTGCAGGCACAATATTGATGCTTTGATCACCACCGACCATAAACATTCGCAATACCAGCGGAGTTGCAGGTACATTGCTGGCTTTAAACATTTGTTAAGATAGTCAGATTCAGGTATTGGGACTGTTATTCTTGATTTGACCATTTGACAGAAGTCCTATCTAGCAGATGTAACTATCCCAAGGTCTATAAGTATCTATTACTCCAAAATTATCGTAATTAATCTATAGCCAGTACTTAACCATACTTACATCAGATGTTAAGTGGCGATACAGTTAATTATGATAAAACACAATAGTTTAAAATGTCTATTCTTTTCTGTCGAAGATTTCCACATCAAGGAAGGAAGGATTGAAGCAGAAAAATTAAAGTCATAGGCATTAAAAACGACAAAGTATAATGCTTCATCTGAACGCCAAGAAAGAATTGTAGTCCGCCTTGCATCTTGATATCCGATGATTGATTTCTATGGTGGTTGATATTCTGTGGTTGTATCTTTTTTACTTAGTTTAAAAGTTACAACCACAGAGTATCTTAGACACTCTGTGGTTGTCATAATACTGTTTGTGTAATATACTGTGTGGTCTTGAAATGTCAACATTTTTCTATAAAAATGTTGACATTGTAAGACAACTATTAATTATCACATGTATATAATTATATATAATGGCATAGTATATTAAAATATATTAATTTTATTTTTCATCAGATTTTATAAATAATATTAACTGTTAAAGTTTAAACCTATTATAAAAAAATAAATTAAAAACATATATTTGAACAGACAAATACGCAGTCTTTTTTATATGCTATGGTTATTTCGCCCCGCCATAGATCTGCGACCTTAAGCATTCCCGCTCAAGTTTGACATTTCACCGCGTTTTGGCGCCAAAGGCACCCGTGAAGCGTGATCTTTTTTCATTATTAATTTTAAATATTGATATTCTGTTTACTTCTGTTTTTTTTAAACAATTCCGTTTAATTTTGAATAATTAACAATTATTGTTTGTGTTTGTGATATTTAAGACGCTGTTTTAACTGTTTCGGAGGTTTTTCGGGTGTGCATCATTAATTTTCAGGTTTGTTTTTTGTTATATCTTTAGGTTAATTATATTTAGTGTTTAATATTATATTATTTTTAGTTTACGAATTAATTAAATTATGTCCATATTAATCATTTTAATTGTATAAATTTAAAATTATTAGTATGAACTACATTATTAAAAAGATAGTGTTGCCAGATTTTGTACAACTGCATTTTTTTTATTTTTTTTGTATATTTGTATGATTGCAGTTTATAGATAGTTGAGTGAACGTTTTAAATTCGAATCAAGTAATTATGTATATATATAATAAAAATATATAAAAAACAACGACAAGAGTAACTTCCCATATTATTTAACACCAAACGTCTTTAATTCGTGCTCCCACCCTTTAAAAAAGACTTTATTCGATACTTTTATATCTATAACTTGCAGTACCACTTTCGAAAGTGATAGAAACTCGAAGTAACTTAGTATTAGCTGTAGCTTGAATGGTTAGACGTGGGAAAGATCAAACCTAATAGATTACCAGCGTTGAAATATCACCATAACGCTGCTGTGTTTCGCGAGGAGTGCAGGGATCCGGGGACCCAATTAAAAATAATTTTCTCATCGCAGCATTTCCTCTCAGTCCTCAGGTATGAAACATGAATATTTGTTGAAAATAATGTCAAATATAATTCACATAATTTTTTTCGCCCTTTTTCTTTTTAAATTTGCCAGTCTATCATGCCAACTGGTGTTTATTGCAGAGGTCATTGATCACTAGTTCAGCAAATGCCTATTCCATCTTCTCTTGCCGACGATATCTTCTCTATCTGTTCGCATTAACAACGACCAAGCATATCGCTTCGTCCGAATGCAAGTAATATCCAGCGAAAAGATGCGCGCCATGCATCCAATGAGAATTGGTGTGTGAAGTAACTTTAATTAATTTTAATAATTATTTATAAATCCCTTAATTATTAGTATTTTGCATAACTTAGAATCCATTGACGTATATTGAGTATTTAAATCTATATATTAATACGTGAAGAAATTTTTGTACTCCTGTTTAAGAATATTACGGGCATGGAGCAGTGGGAGATTTGGCATAGTTATAGTTAATATGGAGGAGTGTAGAAAGATATAAAAATAATTGTAAAGAATTTCTTCAATATTTCATTCATATATAAATTCATTGTTTATCTTCAAACAAATAAAAGTCTGTGGTCAAGCAGTTCACTGAGTAGGGAGTATCACTAAATAATTTGTATATAATATATATAATACAAATAGATTAAACTAACATTTATAATAATAAGATATATATATATATATATATATATATATATATATATAAATACAGGAAATGGAACTAAATCGCAAAAGAACAAAGTTCCAAAAATACTATATGCATTGATTATGGGTGTAACCTATTTGACGTAAGAAACTCAATAACGTTCGAATTTAAACATTCAATGATTTACTGTTGAATTTCTGGACGATCACTTGTTATTTATACGAGTAATAGTTTTAAAATTGGCTGTATTTTGTATCATTTAAATTCTATTGACGTATGAATTTATATTATCAAATTTTTATTAGCGAAATAGCACTAAATCGTAATATTCACACATTTAAAAAATAAGCCAAATTAAAAAAAAAACATTTTATTACTATTTAATAATTCAAGGAATTCTTTAATTGTAACTTAATTACTTGAAGCGTACATAATGATTTAACATTGGCCCGCTAAGTTAATGATTTAATTGATATTAGTAATGTAACATAATTATGTTTTAAATGTGATTTAAAAGATTATTATGTTTCATTACAGAGAATGAAATAATAGTGATGTACATCTACCAGTTCCGATGGTACTGAGATTCCTTTGTTTTCTACAAATAATGGTAGTTTTTAATGTAGGTATGTATTGGGTTAACAACTAACGTCTACGTTTTGTTATTATTTTTTTCAATAATATTGTAAATTTATAAACGAAATCGAAATTGAAGGTAATAAAAAAAAAACTTTAACTTTCATAAATTTTCGAGTTTGTCCATAAAGCCCACTTATTATGTTTAGGTACTCCAAACGTAATTTGTGGTAGATCAGTGTCTAAGGGCTAGCTTTTCATACTTGTTCACTTTATGCTATCAAAACTGCGAGGCACAACTACTCTGTGGAATCAGCTGCCGCCAGCGGTGTTTCCGGACCGATACGACTTAGGGATCTTCAAAGTTTACACCTTCCTTAAAGGCTGGCAACACATTTTCTACTCCTCTGGTGTTGCGGATGTTCATGGGCCGCGGTAATCACTTACATCGGGTGGGCTGCATGGTCGTTGGCCACATATTCTATGTGTAAAAAAAACCGCGTTCCACAATTCACGGCGGCGTCACCAATGAAACTGTTAATTACAATTTTAAGTGCTTAATAACCTAACTGAATGGAAGCATTGCGAGGACATGCACATCAAAGAAATGAATACAAAAAAATATTTTGCAGACACGTGAAGTCCGCCAATCCGCAGTGTGGTTAAGTATGGTCTAACACTCCCTTTAGAGAGAGGGGTCGCCTATGCCGATGGATGCAGGTTTCTCAGGATCGTGCTATGTGGCATTCTATGGGGAGGCGTATGTTCGACTGAGGATACTATAGTCGACGCATTTTAAACTGAGTCGTTGGGCAATAAATGTCACTGACAGTAGGAATGTGCACGCAATGCAACCCGTTATCGATACTTAGCTACCTGCGCACGCGGGGTCGATGCGTCATCGTGACCTTCATTAGCACTCTGACTCCTGATTGGTCGTTACGAGTAAGGGTTGTTATTTTTCTATAAATATAAGATTTTGATATGACACTCATTACATTACTTACGCTTCGTTACGCAATACGCACAATGGAGAATTTATTTTATAACGTGGTTTTGAAGATTTATTTTGTGATAGCGTAAAATTATTCCTATTAATACTTTACATAATTTAGCATATCGATCGTACCTATCCCGTCATCGGTATGCACCTCTACAGTTCTTACGCACATCACTACACCTCTCCATAAGACCTGTAAGTTATGCACTATTTTTATAAATAATAATTATATTTTATATATATAAAATTATATGTATAATCGCTTAGTCAAGCAATGTATTTGGTATGTTCTCGTATGTGTCAACTGGTTTAATACACACTTGGCGAGAGATATTCGTTTCAACGAATGTATATTTACGTAACTAATGGGCAAGAGATTGTTAGAGAGCCTATGGTATAGTAGGTCGAGGGGAACGGGTTCGAATACGGGCAAAATGAAATACTTTATCTATATGGTGTGTTATTCCTTTTTATTATTGATAACTATAGATTAGTAGAATATGTCATACATTTATTAGACATCTTGTAGGGTGACCATGTCCCCTAGTGATCAGAGAACCCAATTTGTAGGTCCTACTTCCGATTCTCAGAATGTTTTGATTGGGTCCATCCCAGATTTGTTGTATGTATATCCCGTCTCCCTAACACTGGACGTAGTACTTCCACGATACACTAACGGTGACAAACGAGCACACAATTCGTCTCATGGTGATGGTGAGGTGATGGCTGCGACTCATTACATCTAGGTACGTCCATACACAACAAATATATCTTCAATATCTTTTCATCATCGTGGGTCCCGTCAATTATATATAATTTATTACTTAGACGTGCAGGTTTGCTCATCATGTTTTCCATTACCGTCTAGTACGGTAATTCAGTATTTAACATTGCATTAAACCTTCATCGTTGCAAGTATTGGGGATCCAGCTTGTAATCTGAATTACCATGCCTCGATAGCAAAGTATTACATATAGACATTACATTATTAAGTACGCCAATATGTTATGATATTTGTATAAAATATTCCGTTTAAAACTTCGCTGTATATCTCAGCTGATGCTGTGATGCCAAGTCCTAAACACTGCAGCAGTCATAAATGGGCTGAAGGTGAGCACCTTCTAGAGCACATGTCCACCTGCCGACTTAATCAACGAGCTCATGATGATATATCAGTAGTGTAGACTACATACACACAAATTAAAGTGAACACATTCAATTATATATAAATTCACCTCTTAACATGTATATCGTTTCTTAAAATGAAAACTAAAACAACATCAGTTCATCGGCATCGAACTCGAATACTGGAGGTATTCAGTATTCCGTTCAATTTCTACAATATTTTGTCACAGGTCTATGTATATGGTGACGATGCGTTCCGTCTTAGTTGTTAATGGTGACAATACATCTGAATTATGATTCCTTATCGTGGATTAATCTAGGTATCGCGGGTCTCAGAAATCACTTACAATAAGGAGGATTGCGTTCGTTTGTCACTTTTAATACAATAAAAAAAATATTTAGTGACATTGACTTGTCACCAAACAGTGGGACGCCGAAAGTTGTCACTTTCATCAATATTTCACAACTCAAATCTCGTATTGCATGCCAGCTTCTCGACCGTGACATTCTGCGAGATAATCGATTCATCCATATTGCGTGATCGAGTATTTTATAAACAGTTCTTAAACAAAGAGGTGTTTAAGTCGATCCAATTTTCTTTGCATTACCTCATATGTCAACGAGTATTTATTTATTTAAACTTTATCACACACCTTACAAGAACCTTAATAGTCAACGGGTCGCGTGGAGATAAATTGTGGTAAGTATTTCATTGTACTTAAAAAAAATAACATACCATATATATATATATAAGTAAATATATGTATAAATATAAATCCCAGTGCTGGTTATAGATCTCCTCTCTAAAGTGGGAGTTAGACTAGTCCACCACGCGGTTTCACCGCGGATTAAAAGGTTAAAGAAAAAAATCATAAGGCCTTTTGATTTTTTTTTAATATACTATCTTACCCTCTCTGTAGCTAGAAAAACAAAGTGGAGTGTGGCTCTACCATCTACCACGGTGTATGGATAACAATTAATTATAATTAATCATACAATAAACAAACAGAATCACGTTTCGTTTTTAAAACATTGAATCTCCTCTTCCATCTTCTTTTGTTTTTAAAGCTGAGAAAAAAAAATTCTTAAATTTAACTTTTGCATGACATTACATGTTTTTGGCACAATGTTTAAGATTGTTTGAAAGGGAATGATTCAAGCTCTTTCGATCTCTTACAAATGTTGCGCGCGGAGTTTCGTTTAATACTGATGCAGATATGAGATCTTGGTTGGATGAATTTTTCAAGGAGAAACCGGGTGATCTTTAACAACGAGGTATTGAAATCTTGTTGAAAGTTGTAAACAAGAAGGGCGAAAACAACTTCGATTATAAATTTACAATATTTTGTGATAAATTAACTATAAAAAATTACCAAAACGTAAATAACTTATTTGCCAACACTTCGAATAACAATTAACATTAATTGTTGAAAACAACAGAATCTCAGTACCGTCGAAACTGGTATGCAGTACGCAACATAGAATCGATAGTCGTACAACACTTTTATTTCATTCTCAATAATATAACATAACAATGTTTTGAATCACATTTAAAACATAATTATCTTACATTACTAATATCAATTAGATCATTAACTTACCAGGCCAATGTTAAATATTACGCACGCTTCGAGTAATTAAGTAACAATTAGAGAATTACTTGAATTATTAAATAAACAGTTATGAAATGTTTTTTTTTTGTAATCCGGTTTATTTATGAAATGGGTGAATATTACGAAGTACACACAACACATTATAGATAGATTCGTAAATGATTAAAGGACTTCCCTTACGGTTTCTGGTTGTAAAGAAGGAGACGACGAGAGAGTGTGTCTCTTTTTCTGTGTTTGAAAAGATCGCATCGTAGGAAAGGACCTATAAATGTCTTCAGGAAGTCTATGGATGTAGGTGAGAGAGGATTGTACTCTGTGGCAGTCGTTGGAGGAGGTCTATGGTCAATGATCGGGTGAAATGATGATGAAACATCCAACATCAAACTCGTATTGGCCATCTTAGGATAGCTCCCACTAGGTGTGGTTTAGGGGTGTGCTTTGTGGCAATCAAAAGGAGAGCTTTTGTTAGAGAGATTATTGATAGACAGTGATGATTCCAATGAGGTGAAGCCATTTAGCGATTACAATAGCAACAACAAGAATATCTAGCCGTGGTTTTATAGACCGGAAAGCATATTATTAATGAAGCTTTTATAATTTTATCTTTGTCACCTTGGGTGTCAAATTCGTTAGGACAACAATTTTAAGTTTGTACTTAGACCATTAACTTGACTCCGTTCGTAAATCATCTATCACTTAACTAGCACTTGCGGTCGGCGTTAATGACCTCGTCAACAAGTTGTAACTTAGAACACGCGCGGGCATAGCAGCACGCGATCGCTGTGTTTTTTTCTCAATATTTTTGTTACTAAACGTTAACAAGCAGACTAATCGTAAAAGTAAAAGTGAACCGATCAGAAGGTTGTGGTTACACTACAGGTAGGACATACGAATACGTTTACTGTTTAAAACCGACGCGGTTAAAAATATAATATTGTACACAAACTATTATTTGAATAAGCAGAGATAGAAAATTTAACAATAGTACAGTCAAGTTGCAGCTTATTTCTAGCCGCAGCATGATCAGATTGACTCATATACAAATATAAATAATGGTGACCGACACATCTCAGAGAGCCAGTTGGCTGGAGTGGCGTACTCTGTCGTATAAGTGACTAAAAGGGCATTACAGGTTCACGGGTAATAAGGGTGGGGACTTTCATCGTCCAGGATAGCGAATCCTGAGACGACGGCAGCACCAGGAGAGGTGAGATCTCCCTTGGGGCCTACTTAGGCACAGTGCATAGAAACTTAGGTGCATTCGTAGGAGATCCTGGAGCTGCTCCTAATGCCTTAGGTTAGCCATCGAGGGGGTTCTAGTTGGTACAATTCCCCCATAACCCTGTCTCCTCCCACAGGAGGGTATCTTAGAAGATTTCTCCCAACACCAAAAAAGCTTGGAGTAACAATGGAGGAAGGAAAAGGAAGATACGTTATAAATCGTTAGCAATCTATTGACACATGCAGTGTAGGAAGACCAGTGGAAGGTCGTCATAAGATCCTGGATGGAAAGAAGCCCTATGAATGTTTCTGGAAAGGCAATGGATACGAATAAAAAAAATATTGCGAGGTGCTCTACGTACACTCGATAAATTATGTTTGATCCAAAATGACTGCCATCATAAGTCTTGGATGATAAAAGACCAAGTCGTTAGTCCTTTTAAATACATTCAATTGCCAGATTGAAATGTGCTTATTTTAATGGAATGATGTTTCTTTGTTCTCTGTGAGACATTTCTAAAGGAAACAATTGTAAATATTTCCGAATGTTATACGTATCTTTTCTTTATTTTATCTTTTGTTTCTGTTTGTCTCAAAAAAAGTAAATAAATGATTCTCATTAGTGAGGAAATTCGCAATTGTAAAATGTATAATACGTTGAAATATATTTAAAGTAGTTAATTTTTTAAGATAAGATAATTAAGATAAGGTTAACAAGTAAGCAGGATGTGTTATGACGATTAATTGGTTGAAATCGACAAGGAAAATTATTATCCTCCACATCATTATTATCATTATCACAGCCTATCCATAGTTCACTGTTGAATATAGATATCTTCTTCTATGGGATTGTAATCTATGGGAGATGGCCATTAACTTTTATAGGTCATCGTTTCATCTAGTGGTTAGTCGTCATACACGGCGACTGCCAGTCCGAGGTTGCCCTCCTCCCTTAGAGATAACGGTGCGACCCGTGGTTCGAACCTTCTTATGAAAGGCCCTCGGCTCGTATATCGCCCTCCTCTATTTTCGTTCTTCGTCCTCAGGGGTCAGAGCAGTTCTCGTGCCAACATTGCCAGCATCATCGTTGTCTCCCTACTCAAAGGTTCTCCCGCTCGCGAGTCTTATTCGACAAAGCTGTTTTTTTAAAATATATTTAGAGTAACAAACGACCACACAGTTCACCTGATAGCAAGTCATTCCTGCGGCCCATGACATCTACATTCGTCCTGACAAGGACTCATAATGCAGATGCCACCCTTTAGAACTGAGATGGAATGCCTCGTAACCAGCAATAAAGGTCTCCGGATGCCTGCACTCACCAGACGAAACACAGCAGCATTAGGCTGCTATTTTACGCTGGTATTCTGTGAGAGCGTGGTCCTGCTCTGGTCGAGCAGACCCATTCATTCTGCAGCTAGAAACAAACTGCAGTATAGCTCTGCCACTGTAAAGTTCTCTGGACTAACAGCACCATACGTGACCTTAAAATACGTGAAGTAATAGCCTATATATAAATCCCACTGCTGGTCATTAGGCACTAGAGAGTGAGGTAGAGTATAGTATGTTTTGGAATATATATTTTCGAATTTATCTCTAAGACATGCGTCTATCTTTACGATACTTTCCTTCATGACCGAGCACATGGTAAAGCAGCACTTTAAATCGCAATTAATAATTTGGGTTGCTCTCGAACCGGGAAATTCAAAGCGACCTTAGATTCTGATCTACCACGGCTCTTAAAAATAAGCATCTCAATATAATTCTGGTAAGTTGGTTTCACATCATATTATTTGTCCGTATGTTCTCATTCATCGAACTCAATCGAACGGAACGTACGTTTTGCAATCTTCGGTCTTCGGCTCTTTCAGCGGTGGCTTTGTGTTCTTGAACCGCTTTAACTTTGTTAGTTAACAGACAAACAATTTCATCAAATTGTCTGTTAACATTTCACCAATATATAAAATCACTTTCGCTAAGTCATTTTATATATTTATTCATTATAACAAACAAGGAATTGTTTAAGCGAATACTCCACAGTTATACATAGGCCTCCATAGATGGCTACAAAGTGCTATCCTGACCCACTTGCATCCATCGACTTCCCGCAACCTTGCATAGGTCGTTAGTTCATTTGTTGGGAAGTTGTCCTACACTGCAACCACCAGTTCGAGGTTGACACACAAGAACCTTTCTTCTCCATCGTATATCAGCTCTACGAGTTATAGCCAAGTTCAGTCAAAGATTATAGATGCTTAAAAATGTATAAGTATACTACTCTGTCAAGAAAGGTACCGGCAAGATCAATAATACACGAAATGTTTGTTATTCATCCAATTTTTTTTGACCCTTCAAAGTATGATCCTTCGGAAACGGCACGAGTCGTAATTTGAGTTTAGGAAAAAGAAAGAAGTCGGCTGGAACCATATCTTGTGGTCAGTAAGGTTGTGGTAAGGCTGCTCGCTTTCTTTCCACAAATCTGGCCTTTTTCGTCGAATTTGCTCTCTTAAACGCCGTATAACGCTTAAAAAATATTCTTTATTCACCTTTCGGCAAGAATTCCGAGTGCACAACACCGCGATAGTCAGAGCAAACAGTCAACATGACTTCGATCAACTTTGGCGTGGGTTTTCGGTTTCGGACTAGTTTGCATGTCAAACTCGTAATCCCATGTCTCGTCGCCAGTAACAGTGCGTTTCATGAATGTTGGGTCAAAATTGACTCGTTCGAGCATGTCCTCAGCGACTCTTGTGCGATTGAGTTTTTGGAGAAAATTCAGTTCTTTTGGGACTAGCCGAGCGGCAACATATTTCATACCCAAGTCATTATTAGAATGGCATGGTTTGATTCGCGAGGCAAAGAAAGTTCGGCGACTATCTCTCTCAAACTTTAATGAGGATTTCCAGTCCCTATTTCTTTCACTTTTGTGATGTTAACTTCAGTTGCAGATGTTGATGGTCAGAACGAGGCAAATCTTCCATCACATCTTGATCGCTTTTGAACGCTTTTTTTGGCAACGAATCTATGGATTTACGCACTGTTCTCAAGGGAAATTTCGCAACTGCTTGCTCCAAAGATTTTTTAAGAGACTCAATGTCACCATGTCGTTTAGGCCATGTCCTCTAAAACTGACCATAATATGAAGTCTAAAGGGTTGAGGTCCGGGCTAGATGAGGGCCAGTCTTCAGCTCTTATAAAGTCCGGAACGTTGGTTTCAAGCCAGGCTTGGGACGTTCGTGCCTTGTGACCAGGTGCAGAGTCCTGCTGGAAAGTCCTCGGTATATTTTTAAAAAGTGTATTACTGTGAGGTTTCACGACATGATCCAAGACTGTACCTTGATACACTTTGGCTGAAGTTTTTACTCCTTTTTACAAAAAAATAGTTTTGTGACTCCTTGAAAAGACACGCCCCACCAAACCATCACTGATGCAGGATGATGACCACGTTGTACCTTTCCGACCACTTGAGCATCTTCTTTAGAAGTAGTCTGCATTCAAACCAGACGCTATTTGTAACCGTCTTCACTCTGCAGCCAACACCTTAGGGAAATGGTTTCGGAAATGGAGGATCAAGGTTAACCCCATCAAAAGTGCAGCAATGTACTTCTCTAGGCCCAACAAAACGCCACATCTCCCAACTATAGAGTTATTTGATTAAATGAAAGACTCACCTTCGGTCCGTATATCAACCGCGTACGGAATCGAGCAGCGTTCGCCCTAGGTCGTTTGCACCCGTTACTCAATAAAAATAGCAAAATGTCACTGCGTAATAAAATAACACTATACAAAGCGTGCATTCGACCCATAATGACATATGCAAGCCCCGTTTTTGCGCATGCCTCCCTGCGTCATATTCACCGGCTTCAGGTTATACAAAATCGTTTGATGCGCAAGGCCACCGGTGCGCACTGGTTCTTGCGTAATGAAAATCTACACATAGATCTTGAGCTGCCGACCATAGTACCTGAAGCAGGCTTCTCGCCTATATTTCGACTCTGCCGTCACACACCCAAACCCGTTGATTGTAAGTGCCGCCACTTACAATCTCATCGCGCATCATAGATTCACCCGCGTCCGAAGGAGACCGAGGCACGCCCTCGACGACCCCGACGACGCGACCACCAGGGCCCAAGCTCTTCATAAAACACCTCATACGTACATTGCACCCTTATACCACCCCCGCCGACGGCGAGGGCGTCGCAAACAAGGTTATTCGCGATACCGCCATGTCACAGGCCGGTTCTCTTCAGTACAATACTGTTAGAAGTGTCGCTGGAGTTTCTTGCACCACTTCTTCTCCAGCGCTCACGCATTCCGAAGTGGTGGTACATATAGCCAATAACAATAATAGAGATATTAATGTAGATAATTCTTAGTCAGAAGCAACTAACCGAGCCGAGGTTCGGCCCTCTCGGGCACCCTCGAGTCAGACGCTCTCGCAGAACAGGGTAACGGTTCAAGCCGAGGCTTCCTCTCGGGAGCCCTTGTGCTGGTTACCCACTAATAGAGGTCTCGACTAAACGGCATAAGCGCTCGGTCACCTCTCAACCCGGCGAAACTGTAAAAGCCCTCGGGCTAACAGCGGCCATCAGCCCGAAAAAAAAAAAATCGATCGATCCACTCTCTTTAATTGTAAAGATTGATTTAGGGCATGCCCTGTATATTGACGATAAACACAGTGCTTCAGGTCTTGTTTTATAATACGCGACAGAGTTCTAGTGGGAATCTTCTTTCTCAAGTTAAGATGTATATATATATATAGGATCGCAATTGACAGGGTAATGCGGGAACGTCTGAGGTGAATATAAGATAGAAGAACGCTTGGATGCCCGCCCGGGCATTTCAAGTTTGCTCGGGACGACGATTACATGTTTTGATGCTTCACAACTTAATTGTCTGGTTTACTGTATTTTATGTATCTGAAAATTTAATGAAGTTTCAAGGGTTTTATTAACAATTAACACTATATTATTATGTTTTTATATATACATATATAAAAACATAGAATATTTGCATATGTATTCAACTAATTGTTTCTTTAACGCTAGGAGAGGATTAAAGATGTCAAAATGCAATAAAAAATATTATTAATATTGTAAGAAGGTCGGTGGAAGATATTTTTAGCATAATTCGGCAAGGTGGCACTTAAGTATCCTTGAAACGGGAAGATTTATATGGGTCGAGGAGTTTTAAAATACCACTCTCCTTAACAATGTGTTAGACTATTAACTAATTTGAACCTGAATATAAAAATTAAGTAGTTTTGCGTTAAGTTTGTCCATGCTACGAACAAAGAAGTGTGCTTCTGTTTTTGTGCGAATATTTACTGCACTATAACATAATCCTGCGAAATTGGATTTAGAATAATCAGATATCGCTGTGAAAAACATCCTTGGAGTGTCAAAAACATCCAGGATCATTTTTTATATTAGTATCCCCTGTAAATTGATTTATATGAGCCTGAGAGGAATCAAAATTGCACACATCATCATAATCCAAAAATGATTTGTCAAAATCATTGAACAAGATAAATTTGTCTTATTCGTTAGCGTTATATAAATAATAAAGAGACCTAGATTAGTGCCCTTAGGTAACTTGAATAAACCTGACTACGTGAATGCACCATTCACTTATTTACCATGACCAGATTTGTAACGTTGATACTGGAAAGGTATATAAATATATTATTTAAAAGTTTTATTCGATTTAGGTTTCATGTCCAGCATCAATTTTATAGCATCTTAAAAGTATAAATAAATATAACAAAGTAATTTATTACTTTTTTGGTTGCCGAACGTGCACTATTCAATGACCGTATTTTTCTGACTACAATTTTACATAGAAAAATTGACTAAAATATTGGGCGCGTTTTATTGTCCGAAAAGTATGGCACACCACTTACGGTATGGCACAAGTTATCTCAATGCAACAAGCGATTTACCTACACTCTTTGTCTATGATCGTCGATAGTTAGTTAATACTAAGTTAGCCTAATGGCTTAGTCTGTAATGGAAAAGATATGAGCATAACGTCCAGATACATAGTTTAAAAAGCCAGCGATGTCAATGTGGGATCAAGTCAGAGCGGATACAGCAGAGTCGACCAAGAAGCTTCTAATAGGAATGAAAAACAGAAACCAGTTTGTATCTGGGTGAAAAATTCATGGGTTGTGTAAGAAGCTGGGTGCGGCTTATGGTCCGAAGGTAACATTAAAATGTTTTCTAAATTTGAGGTGGGTCTTATAGTCCGAATTCTCCGTCCGGTTCTGAACCACCTGTATCAATCGATTGCTCGCAGATTTACATGGGTCGTTTGAAGACTAAATAACATGGATTGCTAGATTCTAGTATTCCACTCATACATTCTTATCCCATCGATAAAGACCACATATACCTGCATTATTGAGCTAATCTAATATACTAAAATAGTATTTACATACTATTTGTGTTTTCCCCACGGGATGAAGCTCCTTTATCTATTTTTTTTTGTAGCTGATGGCCGCGGTTAGCCTAGCCCAGCTGGGATTTTACAGCCTCACCGGGCATAAGGGTTCCCGAGAAGGAGCCTCGGCTTGGACCGTTAACCTGTGCGCGAAAGCAACTGATTCGAGGGTGCTTGAGAGAATCGAACCTCTGTTCGGTCAATTGCTTCTGACGGATTAATATCTATTCTTATTCTTCTCTATCTTCTTCTATTATCTTACATTGTCAGCACTCGACTTTGAGATGATTGAAATTAATTAAGGTTTGAATACTTCATCACAATCATTTATATCATTAAGACATTATAAATAAATGATATCTGTTTGGGAAACTGCGGTTGATAACCCGTTCGCTAGGCGTGGCAACTATGAATTGAAAAATTCCTTAGGATTGTAGTTAATGAAATACGGCCCCAGTTTCCTAGTGGCCCTGCTAGTCGTGGTTAAACTTTAATAGACAACCTAATTTTTAAATAACTATTGTTTAATTCTTTCACACAAGTACTGAAATAATCAATGTTTCTAGTTCTAGACGAATACAATGTATGTCTCTTCTGACCTGCATGTATGTATGTAAATAGATGCATGTATGCATGTATAAGAATGTATATAGGTAAAGGATTTTGATTTAATTTCGGTTTACCCCCACTACCAGGCGTCTGAATAATTAAAAACTTTGCAGACGCGGTAGAATAAGAACAATATATTTTTTTAACTACATTTAGAGTAACAAACGAGCACACAGTTCACCTGATGGCAAGTGATTCCTGTGGCCCATGACATGTACATTCCTCCTTAATAAGGAATCATAATGCTGATGCGTTGTCACCCTTGAGGACTGAGATGGAATGCCTCGTCACCAGTAATAAAGGCCTCCGGATCCCCTGCACTCACTAGATGAAACAACAGCATTATGATGCTATTTCGCGCTGGTATTTAGTGTGGGCGTGGTCCTACCCCGGTCGAGCTGACCCTTTCATTCTGCAACATTCTGAAACAAACTGCAGTGTAGCTGTACCACTGTAAAAATGTATATTTAATCATTTTGTTTTATTAAATCTTCAAAAAAGATACGATAAGAAGACATCGTGAATACGTTAAAATATTATATATTTAACAGTTACAATTAAGCTGTATTTTGTCTCTAACTACATAACGTAAGGATCAGCTCGACCGGGGAAGGAATACAAGCTTAAAATAACGGTTAAACCCTGCTGTGTTTCGTCTGGCGAGTGTAGGGATTCGGAGACCTTTATTACTGGTGACGAGGCATTTAATCTCAGACTTCAAGGATGACAAGGGATCTGCATTATGATTCCTTATCGACGATAAATGTGTTTAATGATCAATCATCGGTCGAACTGTGTTCTTGTCACTGTTTTTTGCACTCTCAATTCAACTGATTTAGCAAATAAATATTTATGATTATAATAAAACTCTTTAAACTAATACAAGAGAGGTTTTATTGCAATTTAATAATTCAGATGCTGAGAACCGTATTGCGTAGTGATCTGACAATAAAAGCCGATATATAACAGTCCGTGTAACTGGTTTTCTTAAAAACTGGTTCAAACAGCGTCTCCGTTACATCGATTGCGCAATGAAGCGATTATGAAGTTCACATTGCGTTTATTTCGGTTCATTGTTATTACGTAAGGCGCGACGATCGTTAATGTGATAGTTAATTTTTACTGGTTAGTTTAAAGTTTTTCAGAACTCAATGATGTATAAAGGCTCCACGCCCTCACAGATTACCAGCCTGAATAGTAGCATAATGCTGCTGTGTTTCGTCTGGTGAGTGTAGGGATCCAGAGACCTTTATTCCTGGTGACTAGGCATTCCATCTCAGTCCTCAGTGACAACGCATCTGCATTATGATTCCTTGTCAAGGATGAATGTAGATGTCATTGGCCCCAGGAATCACTTGCCATCGAGTGAACTGTTTGCTCGTTTGTTAGTCTCAATGTAATAAAAACGACTTTTTTCTATAGGATCTTTTGAATATAAAAGTAATAAATGGGCATACACGTTTTTTTTTTAAATATATGGTGACAAACGAGCACACTGTTCACCTGATTGGTAAGCGATAACTGAGGCTCGTGACATCTAGTGTATCCGTCCTAAACATACATTCAGTATGCGCATGCGTCGTTTTCCTCGAGGAATGCGTTCCTCGCGACACACGAAAAACACTACAGCAGTACTATGCTGCTATTTTACGCATGTAATCTGTGTACGATATTACACGAGGACGCGGTAATTCCCCGATCGAGCCTTTCATACTCAAGATAGAAATAATTTACATGTCTGAATGATGCCTGAGTCCATACGAACTTTAATCTCGAAAATACGGAGGTCATCTTTTTTTTAAAGAATTCCAGTAATGCTAGTAAGATTACGAATATTCCGGTTAAGCACTCCAACTAAACTGAATATGCTTGTGCTAGGAGATGGTTCACGACAATTGTCGAATGGCGAATTCGAACCTCCGACCTTGAGTTTCGCATACTGCATCCTAAACCATCGCATCGCATCATATCTGAAGAATGGTAATAGATAAATGGAATATAAAACTAGTAAATTAACAGCTTATGTATATAAATGTCACTGCTGGGCATACGCCTTTTAAAAGCATAGTCCGACACGAGACTCCACTGCGGATGGACGGACTTCACATTCATCGTCTTTTACTTATTTACTTCTTTAGACCCTCAGGTTTCCTCGCGATGTTTTCTTTCACCGCTGAACACGTGGTAAATCAGAACTTGAAATTGTATTTAATAATTTTAATGGTGCCCGCATCGGCGACCGAACTCGGTTTGCTCGGGTACCGTGAATTAAAATCGAATAAGACACTATGCTCTCACTGCTATAAAAACATATTAAAACACGTAATTTCTAGAGGAACACACTAGAGTCTTTACTAGAGCGTGTGAAGGCGTTGCACGGTACGTTTCGTTGAAGTACTATGAAGGTGGTCACAGAATATGAATTAAAACAGACGAAGACTATACAGTGGTAGAGCTACATTGCAGTTTCAAGCTGCAGAGTAAATGGGTCAGTTCAACGAGGGTAGGGCCACGCCCGCACCGAATATCAGCGTAAAATACCAACCAATGTTGCTGTGTTTCGTATGACGAGAGCAGGTATCCGGAGACCTTTATAACTGGTGACGAGGCATTCCATCTCAGTTATCAAGGGTGAAAACGCATCTGCATTATGATTCCTTGTCAAGGATGAATTAAGATGTTATGGGCCGCAGGAATCTCTTAACATCAGTGAACTTTGTGCTCGTTTGTTACACGCAATGTAATATAAAAAAAGGAAGACACGGCAGTCGCTTTATTTTTTCATAATATTAGGCAGACTCTAGTCTCTAGTCTAAATCCGCGCAGTGACCTGACATATCCGTCATAAACAAAGATTCAAAATGCACATGCTGTTATTACCCCTGAATGATGGTATGCTTTATTATCTGTGATTGGGATTCTCAGATTCCTACACTTACCGTCAGCATTATACTGTTATGTTACGCTGGTATTCTTTAAGGTCGTGGTTCTTCTCTGGTCTAGAACACCCGTTCATGTCAGAATAGAACTAGCTGATGAAATAACACATCACATCGTATTACCCGTGTAGGCATCATATGATGATGTCTTGCACTTCTACGCACCTTTAATATTTGACGTGCAGATGGAGGCACCGAAGTGAACGGCAATTGCGCAGTATATTGTATCCGTGTGTAATTTTATCTAGTTTTGATCGGATCCGTATTGATTACTTCTATAATATAATACACCTTGCGGCTTCGGGTAATAACATGGTCATTTGTTCTTTAGATTTTATTAAAATAAAGGTGTTGTTACCTACTATTATATATATATATATATATATACATATATATATATATATATGCGGCAAACGAGCAAGCAGCACACGTAAGCGACCACCGCTCTACATGAACACAACACCTGAGGAGTCGCAAATGCGATGCCGGACTCTAAAAAAGGTTATAGTATATATACATATAAAAGAATATATATATTTGTACAGAAGGCCTATCTTCCTATAGGCCTTCTGTACAAACTGCCTGCAGCACTTACTGTAGACGACGACGTTTACTGGGAACGACGAATAGAATTCCTCGTCCCCAGTAATAAATTCCCTGCTTTTTTTCTATTAATCAAACACAGAAAAACACATTGCTATTTGTAAACCTTGACCGAGTTAACCGATTAGTTTTATAGCTAGTTCATAATTGCAGTGTGTTTCTTCCGCGTAATTAAAGACATACGGTGATAAAGAAACACCGGACCAGCGAAGATTCAATACTTCGACCTTCACTTTAAAAGTACCATTCCACACGTTCACCATGTATATATATATATATATATATATATATATATGTGTATATATATAATTTATTTCATATACATTATTGTCGTGAACCAGCGATTGCTGAACATACCTATCATTGGTGTACATAGCAGAATGTAATTATATAAGGATTGTGCTATAAATGTTGTTGGTGTCTTTTCGAAAAAATAAATAACATATTTACCATATACAAATATTACTATTTATTATATATATATATCCTATATATATATTTATATTATGACTTTGTTAAGTCAGCTGCAATCAGAGATATTTCCGAATCGATACGACTTAGGGACCTTCAAGACAACAGCCTACACCTTTCTCGAAGACAACTAGTAGTTCCCCTAGTGATGTAGAGCTTCGTGGGTGGAGGTGATCACTTATCATGAGGTGAGATGCCGCTTTTGCCCACTCTTTTATAAAAAAAAAAGATTGTCACGCTAACAAGCTTGAGTGTAAGCTAACAGAAGTTGCCACATCCAAAGCCTTCGGCGTGAGGTCGACAAATAGAAGGACTATACTATATATTGATTGTCTATTGCGCACTGCATACCAGTTCTGACGGTACTGAGAATCTATTGTTTTCTACAATTAATAATAATTTTTACTCTATGTAATGGGTTCGCTACTAAGTTCTTTCCGTTTCTTGAATATTTTTAAAAGTTATTTTTCAATAAAAAAAAGGATAATATGTTGTTTACCACTTAACAAGATTTTCCTATTTGGAAGAAATCACTTGGTTTTGTCTACGGAAAATTCATGCAAACAAGATCAGTATTGAACGCGTAACTTTGCGCGTAGCATTTATAAGAAATCGAAACAGACGGAAATCCACATAAATGAACTTGTACAAAGAACAAAACATAGATTCCGTTAGAACAAAACATCTTTATAAAACAACCTTAGAGATGCGGAATATAAATAAAAAAAAAACGGCAAGAACTTAATTGGCTACCTAATATGTCTTTGTTTTTTTTTAGCGCCTGGTGTTAGGTGTCAATGAGTTATTAAATAAGTATTGATACAGATATACAGATGACATGGGCAGTAGTCATTATTTACAATAAGTTCAAGTGTGCTCGTTTGTCACACTTAATATTATAAGAAAAAAACATACCTTTTAAGCAGTCCAACTAAACTTAAATACTTGTACTATGAGATGGTTTACAACAATAGTCGAAGGAGAGATACGTGGCTTATGTTCACGATGACATAGGGGTCACTGTCGACGAATACGTCTAGGCCATCATGACAATGTTGACATCTAAAATACAATCACTCTTTATTTAATTAACTGTAAACTTACCGACATGTCCACACAAACAGAATCTTCGTTTATGAAACGCAAATACCTTTTGCGTAAGATTTCATCACAAACTAACATCCAACATATTGACTTTTGCAAGAGCAAAATAATGTTTATTGTTTCATATAGAATGTTGTCTGTTGACGACCGGGTCGCCTAGTGGTTGCAGTATCTGGTTGCGAATTATGTATGCGGGTCTTTGGTTCGATTGGTAACCCTTATGAATACATGGCAGTATCTACAATCAAGTTTGTCTTCAATCCCAACAGGGGGTTAAATGGTGATTTAAACTTTAATGAAGCGCACTAGCTCATTAAATAACTATTCACCTTAACACTCAAATTATACTCGTTTACAGCATTATACTGCTATTTCACACAAATATTCTACGAGGGTAAGGTCCTTCCCAGGTCGAGCCCAACCATTTATGTCGCAGCTAGAAAATAGCCAAAGCGTCTGTCTACTACTAATTAAATTAAAACAATGTGTCAACTACTAATAATATAGTATATCTCTTCTATTGTTTAAATGAAAACAACGTATCTACTACTAATAATATAGAATATCTCGTCTATTGTTTAAATGAAAACAACGTGTCTACTACTAATAATATAGAATATCTCTACTATTGTTTAAATGAAAACAACGTGTCTACTACTAATAATATAGAATATCTCTACTATTGTTTAAATGAAAACAACGTGTCTACTACTAATAATATAGAATATCTCTACTATTGTTTAAGTGAAAACAACGTGTCAACTACTAATAATATATAATATCTCTACTATTGTTTAAATGAAAACAACGTGTCTACTACTAATAATATAGAATATCTCGACTATAGTTTAAATGAAAACAACGTGTCTACTACTAATAATATAGAATATCTCTACTATTGTTTAAATGAAAACAACGTGTCTACTACTAATAAAATAGAATATCTCTACTATTGTTTAAATGAAAACAACGTGTCTACTACTAATAATATAGAATATCTCTACTATTGTTTAAATGAAAATCGCGTGCTTACTACTAATAATACATATGTATGTCATATGCCCCTATCTTAAATAATAAATATTTTGAATGGTGCTAGAGCCACTATAGTTATAAGCAGCACTTTTGTTTTATATTATGGAGAAATTATAAAGAACCTTCCATTGTAACCCGCCACTGTTTCTTCGGATCGGCAGGGTCTGAAGAGATTAGGAGCCCAATCTCATAACGCTGTGGTTTTTACTGAATTCTGTATCATTATAAAGATATCTAGGGACAACATGAATGGGCCAGTTCCGTCAGGGAAGACCGAAAAGACCGTCGCTTTTTTGTTTTCTCTAGTATTCTGAGTGTACTGTATATGTCTCGATGCGACACTGCATCTGAATATTATTAATATAATAAGTAATAACCGTAGCCCATAAACTTCCATCTATCCATCCTTCCTCACAAAGGTTTAAGATGCAGATGCGTTGTGCACCCTGGGAACTAGTATTCGCCGTGGCGCCACGGTCCTCCATCCCGGCCGGGTCGGCTAATTCATGCTGCAAATTCATTATTAAAACGGTCGTATTCAGGGTGATCAGCGATATGCCTTCGAATATATTTTTTTTCTTTATAGACGAGTATGGTTATTTTTTTCTTTTACCGCTGATCACGTATTGAATTAATGTTTAAAATTGCATATAACAATTTCATTGGTGTTACCACCGACCGTAAAATGAGATATATCATACAAAAATATAACGAATTACTTATTTTCAACGTTATAGAAGGAAACAACAACATTGAAGAAATCATTTGTCAATTTGTTTCAGATGGATGAACTACAATGTACCACCCAGTGAGGAGAAAAATGAGGGACATTGTTATAAGTGCCATATTTCTAGTAAGTTTAGCTACACCATCATTGACTTATCCTAGAGCATTCGATGTATCGAATAAAAGAAGTCCTAAGAACCTGGACGATGGTTTTGATAACAACATAATAGATTTCGATGACGAATACTCACTTAAGTATAATAAAAAGTATGATAGTGCACCGTGGCATACCAGTGATTCCTACAATCAAAATTCTTATAGGTATACCATTGTGAAAGATAAATTTATGAATAGTAAAAACGAATCAGTAGAAAACGACACTCATGAAATAAAAGACATCAAGCAAACAACAAAAACAGTCGACGAATCCACTGAATTATCTGAATTCAGTGTTATACCTATAGAATTAGTTAGTACAACTGAGAATTTATTAGTTAGTGTAGTTGAAAGTACAACAGAAGCTGATTTAACAGTCATTCCACTATCAACCACAAAAAGAAGCTTCCCTGAATTTATCATAAATCAGACCGTTACATTACCTGTTTCAACACAACCATCTGAAGACTACACTCCAACTACAGAAAATATTGATATCACAACAAAAACAAGTACAAGTGAAACAGATATACTTACTTCTAAATCCAACATTGATGTAACAACTCCCTTTAGTGTTAACAATGTAACAATATCAGACGTTATAGCAGCTGAAAGTATTGATAGTAATAAAACAAAACTTGAAATTGATAACGTCAGTGTAAAGAAAGAAGAAACTACTATCAACAAACTTAGATCTACCAGTCCTTTAACGACTGAGTCTCTGGAAATGAATTCAACTTCAACAGTTGAGTCAGTTATTCTATTTGATGAAAATACAGAATCTAATGAGGAAGACGTTCCAGTCTTTACTGAATTAGATGCCGAAGAAGCAGAAAAAACGGACGTGCCCGAAGATTATTACGATTCTAAAGACATTGTGCCAACTACAGCTCCAAGAACAGATGCCCTGTCAGTAATATTTGGTTTTGCTGGTAGCGTTGTCGAGAGTGTGGTAGAGACGGTGGCAGAGAGGGTCATGCCAAATTGGATATATGATATATATAAAAGAATGCAGAAGCAAAGTGAAGCGGTGGAAGCAGAAAAGCTAAGGAGTAGAGAGGAGAACGGTGGATTGGGTAAGCGTTAGTTTTATCCTTTCTCGTAGCCGAAATAGGATATCCTGATATCACTTGATTATCAGAAGACACATGTGGACAGAATATTTTTGGTATATTTTGTTTTCCTAAATCTTTTAAAGAGATAAACATTAGAATGCAAAATCATATAGGTCGTGATCAATTTTCGAGATAGTCCTAAGGGAAGTCCAGATCGCCTTAGGAACACTTTAACATGTCGAGGGATGCGATTGTCTTACTAAACTTTGCTCAGGTCATCGGGGTATTTAATTCTTATAACATGGTAGACTAAATATAGACTGAGACAGATGAGGATATCAGCTATACAGAAAAATGCGTCAAATGATATTTTAGTTATACTGTGATATGCTTTTGCATAGTGAATGAAAGAAAACGAATACCCTGTACTGGTAATGGGGCAGTCTATCGTAGTCCACAGGGATAACGACGTATTGTGAGTCCTTGTCTGGGTTTATCCCATATAGGGCTCTCTAGGTCATTGGTTCTCAATTTTTTTTCGCCGCGGCACCTTTATCGGTTAAAAATATTTTGGGGCACCCTTATCGGTGAAAATATTTCGTGGCACAAGTAGTCTTATAGCGGTTTAAAGAAAGAAGAAAAGCAATGCAAATTTAATGCTCTGTTGTCTTTAATGCGATGAATGAAACTGTTTTCAGTATTTCCTTTATATTTATGGGAAGTTTAGTGATTTTACCCTCAAATCAAAATCAACATTTTTAGTCGACTTTTCCTGAATATTGCCGGGGTACCGACCCCTGGCGTACGGTTGACAACCAATTTAGGAACTTAGGCTTTAGGCCATCGGAGTTATCTTACCATCATGCAAACTATATGATCGTTCTTCATCTGTGTCAAACAATCCTTTATTGTTCAACAAAACACAAATGAAATAGATAAGCATATATAGAATATATATATATAAATAGAATATATTTCAAAAGTTTCATTAACAGCCTATGTCTAAATAATTTGCTAATGTAAAATTAACACGTACTATATAGTGTATTATTTGTGTTTTTACATAATAATATATTTTATTCAGGTCAATTTGGACGTGGAATTCTAAAGACCATTTCTTCAGGTATCAGTAGACCATTTAGTCAGCTGATGGCAGGAGTCCGAGACATTGGGTCTTTGGACAGCGATCGTGGATTTGTTACCAGCTTAGCATCAGGTGTCACCAGTGTGGCGAACGTCGCAAATTCTGTAGTGGACGTCTTCAAGGATAGAGTGCAAGCTATTTATCCTGGTAATTCAAAATATCATTTGTAGATACAAAATAGATAGTTTAAAATAATTCTTATTTCGTAAGAACCGTTTTCGAAGACATGTGAATCAGATGTCAATTTAGTAACTCAGTTATATGAATTTCGCAAGTATGGATTAAAATGTTAGAATGGATGAAATTTTCATGTGTGGAATTATCTTCTTTTCTATAATATAGGTAGCAAACGAGCAAGCAGTTCACCTGATGACACGTGATTAGCGGTTCCAAATTTTTTCCATTTGGAAATACCGCAGGCAATAAATTATTAATAACAAGCTAGCTAGGTTCTACTTCTGTACACCAAATCTTTATGAGAAACACCTAACTTAGAGAACTTAGAGAAATCTGTCTAGGATAACTTCAATGTCTATATAGAAATTTTCAATGACCTTGGCAAATCCTCCTGGTCGCTGTCAACTACAGCGACATCTGGTTATTATGATGTCATAAACTGCATGGTACATAGTGTAGTGCCGTAAGCACTTGCTCAAGCATAGAGGCACTCACTCATCGTGCCCTCCCTTAGTGCGATATAATGCAAATGCAATAGGATCGGCATCGCTTCTTGAAGTAATATCGGATCTTAACTAATGTCTCTCAGGTACGGTATGGTGCGGCGATGGTCACTCCGCGGTAGCCAGATCTGGAGAGCTTGGCTTGTTCTTCTTCACTGACACCTGCTGTCGTCAGCACGACGCCTGCAAGATCTACATTGGAGCTGGTGAAACCAAGTATGGCCTAATGAACACCGGCTTGTTCACACGGTATGATGATTCTTTTTTTTTATATTTATAATAAAATTATATTTCAGATTAGTGTTTCAAGGTTTTATATATGTGTTTATATATATTTATATATATATATATATATATATATATATATATATATATATATATATATATATATATATATATATATATATATGCATAGTGTTATACTAAAATTGACTTCGACCATGGTTCTGAGCCATTCACTCGCCACTTTACAATAGTCAGTTAACAAATATAATACAATAAGCCATTGTATACAAACGGGAGATATGTTAGACGTGAACAAATTAACTTGACCCGGTTATCGGTTTATGGGAGTGTCTATCAGTCAGTCACGATCCGAGGAGGTCAAGGATTGTTGGTGAGAAAACGCCGCGTTAGGAAACAGATCTCTTGCGATATGATAGTTTGCAAGAAGCGCATGTTTATGCCCAAATCTACATAAAATGTGTGTTCTTCTGTTGACAATACTTGAAAACCATTTTTTTATAGAATAGAAGACAAATTAATTCCACAGACTAGTAGTGTGTGGCAGAAAAGATGTGGCTGCAAACATATCTAAATTCTATACAACATAACATTTTTTAATAGAATGCTAGCAAAGCTAATCTTAAAAAGCTTGGGCTCGGAGATGCTCCAAATTCCCATTGCTTCTATGGTTGATTTTTTTATAATAGGTGGAGGGAGGGACTAAAACACAGTTCGCCTGTCGCCAGTTAACCATAACAATGAATATTCATAATCAACAAAAATTCAAGATGCATTTTCGACCCGGATGACTGAGTTGGAATGCCTAACTGAAGACACCATACGAAAGACAGCACCGTTATCCTCCTAGTCCTTCCCCGGTTGAGCTGTCAGAAAGAAGAATTCAGCATACACCGGGACGATTATAGTTTTTACGAAAGTTGACTAGTTTTTTAGATCTATAACAACAAAATTAATCCGTATTAATAACTCCGTCGTAATACGTAAATGTTTCATGTTTTAGTCGTAATTTAGTTTTATTTCACTGGCAACTATAAAAACATTGCCACGTCTAGTCCCGCGCTTTTCTGTCGCTAATCTATTATCTGTTGCGTGCCGCGGATTATGTAAAGATTACGTCCAAAAACTGTCGTTTGTCATGAGTTAAAAGTTCACGAAAACACATTTTGTTGCCATTATTGCATTTTCGTGAAATATTTTTATGTATGATAAAAGAGATATTATTTAAGTGTTAGTTTTGAAGTTTATCGCAACAGTCTATAAATTGTTACTGTCGTCATCACTTTGTTTTTTTTCTCGAATGACAACAGTTTAGTCTTGTAATATGTTTTATTTAATCAATTTTAATTTAGTTCTAGAGTGGCTTATCGGATTTTTGGTCAGATTGATTTTATAATAAGAATATAATAAGCCATATCCTGCATGACGAGAATCTTGTTAAAGCTAAAAGGAAACAGATGACTCTGACCTGAGTTACAAAGTTACGGCCATGGGGGTAATGGAGTCAGCTACTCGTATCATTATTCTGACAGATGTATCAATTCACAATCAGATAGCGAAGAGTTTCGATGCCTCAAGAAACAGTTGAAATAAGACAACAAACAAACAGACAAAAAAACAAATCATATGAAATCCACCAATCCGTAGTTGACCTGCGTGGTGTACTAACCTAACCTCTGGAGAGGAGACCTATGCACAGCAGTAGAATTTATATATATAGGTACTTTACTTAACTTTTTTTTGCTACTTTACTTTTAAATTTTTAATATAGCCCGTAAGGCATTGAAGAGTTGTTCATTGACGTCACCTTCTCACCGTTTTTATTAATTATAAAAAGTAATAACACTTAACAATGCGTCTGTTTCACAGAATCATTGCGAAAATACCTCATTCCGTCTTAATTTTCGTTTTTAATTTCAGGTTAATTTCGTCATTAGTATGGCGTCTAAATATATTTAATTTTTCTAATGTGGTGTAGTTAAAGTAGGACATTTTGAGGACAATCCCATTTTTTTTCCTCATATTCCCTTTCTTTATTTGTTAACCTAATTCAGAATAGGTTTGACTCTATTTCTTATATATTGCACCATGTTGCGTTTCGTAAATTCTCAAATATTATCCTGAAAAAGTCCTGGTAGGACTTTAAAACAACTTTATAAATATCTTCATAGAACCGGGATAAAGGAATCCTCAAAGGGTGGACCTAAAATCATCTGAAATAAATACAATAGTTTAAATCCATATTTTTTTTATTATCTTGAGGGTGACAAACGAGCACACAGTTCACCTGATGGTAAGTGATGATGATATACACATTAAACCGCCATAAACTATCAAAATTCAGATGTATTATCACTCTTGAGGACTGAGATGGAATGCCTCGTCACCAGTAATAAAAATCTCCGAAAACCTACACTCACCAGACGAAACAGCAGCGTTATGCTGGTAATCTGTGTGATGGCGTGCCCCTTACCAGGTCGAGCCGACTCATTCATGCCACGGCCTGATATAAACTGCAACGTAACTCCACCACTGCTACAAATAACATTGTTAATATAGAACTGACTTCATAAGAGCAACGCTGAGAAACATTTGAAAGTCATCTTCATTTAATTTGTGTAAATGTTTTTAATATTTTAGTGAAGACACATAACAGTGCTAGAGCCACGTTGCATCTGTTTTGTAGCTGTGACAGAAATGGGCCGGCGTGAACATACCAGTATAACGCTGTTGATTGTACTGCTGATGACCGCTGCTGACCCTCGTTCTACTTCCTAGGCTGCTGTCGAGTTTACGTGACTGTTTGTACTTGCAGCATGAATGGGTTGACTTCACTGGGGTAGGCAATAAGGCTCTTATATATATATATATATATATATATATATGCAGTCCTCACGTATATGCATCTTGAGTCTGTGTCGAGGATGGTGGTATTAAGACATCGCCAGAAAGCCGATTCTATGGCGAATAATGTAGTTATTATATAATCGGCAAGTGCGTTACGTAAGTCGTGTCGAGATTGTCCAGCGAGTGCGCCGCAGTGCCGGCGAAAGTTTACGTGCCGGCCGTCTACTACGAATTCAAATAAAGAAAACGAGAACAAATATCTTTTCTCTTGTTTGTTTTTCAATTTTTATTGCGTCAATAGTTTACGGTCTACGAAACTTAAGGTCGTAGGTTCGAATCCACCATTCGACTATTATCGTGAACCAAGCATTTTAAACTTAGTTGGATCAAAGAAATCGGAATGTTAGTAATGTTGTTATTTTATGAAAACAAAGTCATAATGCAGTTGCGTTGTCACCCTTCGGGACTGATCCACACTCACACACTCACGAGACGATACACAGCCTATATACGCCTATATGTGCCTATATACGCCTATATATGCCTATATATGCCTATATACGCATATATGCCTATATATGCCTATATATATAGCTCTACCATCGCGCCATATTCATACTTATATATTATATATCAATGTGCTGGCTATATAGCTCATAGAAATGATAACCGATGTGGGAGAAAGGTACTTCAGCCTCCAACTACTGCAACCTCGATCTGCAGTCGCAGTGTAACGCGACCCCCCAATTAGATAGAGCGGCGACCTATGCAGGGAAGTCGAATGATGCAGATGACTATAGCAATCTATGGGTTAGATTTATGTTCAGATGTGTACTATTGATAGGCTATAAATTAATTAATAAGATAAGTACATTCGACGTAGTAAAGAAGTCACTACAAGTGAAACGTGTCAGATGCAGGCATGTTTATCTCGATGTTATTATATATATTAAAAATAACGAAACATTACTTATATAAAAGTTTAATTACACGAACCGAATGTAATATAAAGTTAAATCAATATTCAGCAGGTTATTTACCTCGGTAGCTCAGTGATAAAGCACTCGATTTTAATTCGCGGTACCGAGTTCTATTATCGGTAAACATTAGCATATTATTGCAACTTTAAACGTGAATCATGAACTCTGCGGTGAAGAACATCATTAGGAAACAAATAACATATATATTTTTTTTATGATATTCGAAGTACGAAGTACAACGCACGGTGGTACCGCGTGGGTGGACTAACTCTAACACCCTCTTTAGTGAGGAGGCCTAAACCCAACAGGAAAATTTATGTATAAGCAGTTACTTTACTTTTTCTATTTTAGCAGGTATGTAATTCTTTTTTGAATGTTTCTAACACCTTTTCGACTATAACAAATTAAGAATGACAGGACAGACGTTCTAGCGTACAGCTCGGGTGAGAGACAAAGTGAAACGACTCTAAAACGCAATTACCTTTAAACAGGTGATTATTTTAACTGTACAGTGCAAGATATACTTTAATCGGCACATCTGTTATTCAACAACGAACCTTACTACCTGGAGATACGAACACAACATCCATGATTATTTGATTTATGAGTATTTTTACATCTCCCATAATCCCCCATGACGTCACATTTATTAACTTAATAGGTGTTTCTTTTTATAATATAAGGAGCAAAGAACGAGTACACTTACATGATATCAACATCAACCTCAACAAAGATGCGCATGCACATTCACCCGTGAGTAATGGGATGAAATTCCTTTGTCATCGCATTCTTGGACCCAGACAAATTATACAATGCAGTATTAGGCTGATTTTTCATGCTGACATACCGTGAGAATGTGGTCCTTTGTCGGACTTGCTGACCCATTCATATTGTAGCCAGAAACGAACTGCAGCGTTACTGCACCATTCATTCAATATAGTTATAAAAAACGTTACAAAATATTAATAAAACATTTAATAAGAAAACTTTAATCTACCTCCTAATCAGGTTTATGATTGATCTGTAAATAAACAAACTTGTTAGGTATTTAATTATATCGTTGCACTATTTAAAAGATTAAATACTTAAATATTTTTACAACGTTAAGCAACAGATAATAAAATTATAAAATTGTCAGTGTTGCCTCATGGACAACACCTCTTACCTAAGTGCCGATTTCTTTCTCGTTTTTGTATGATGACGGTGTGTCCTTCTGGTCGATTTCGACGTCGTTGATATCTTCTGATACTAGAGCCACGTCGTAACTAGTATCCGTCCGCATCGTTATTGGGTCGGCTCCACTGGGCCGAATATCACCGTGAAATAGCATCGTAACGCTTCTATATATCGTATGGTGAGTGTAGGAAACGGGAGACCCAACTATTTATAGATATGAGACATTGCATATCAGGCCTCAGGGGTGACAACGCTGTTTTTAGAAACCTATACTAGCCGGTACTTACCTACAATCCCACCTGGTCTTAAGTTATGATGTAGGCGTAGAGGGTGGAGAGCACTAGATCAGCAAATGTTTGTTCCACTTCTCTTGGAAGATATCTGCATTAAATTCGAACGGAGAGACCATCACAGGCAAATTATTCCAATCCTTCACTGTTCGCATTAATAATAACGATATACTATATCGCTTCATCCGAAATCGCGTTTTATATTCCAACAATGAAAAGGGGATGGCAGCATCATGTTTCGCAACTCTTTGCACACTCTCCAAAATGTATCCTATTAACCAACAAGAAGCTGGCTACTTTGAGCTTGTGGCCACGACTAAGCAGGCTTTAACTAAATCTGGGAAACCAAGTGGCCCTTTGCACGCATATGCCTTATGAACCTTAGTTCAGGATGACTGTAAATATTATGGGACGCAGTCAGCGTTTGCTAGCAGTGAACTTTAACTGTATGCTCGTTTATCTCTCTTAGTTGCTTAAAAAATCTCAGGATCCCCAATCCAGAAGCCAGGTGATATGATCTTTGCCACCAGTCACCATATTTTATATATATTTATAATTCATTGACAAGGTCCAATACGCTGCTCCCCTAGCCTTTGCTTTAGTTTAGTCACAATATTCCATCGAACATTCCACTAAATGTTTTTCATTCTCTCCCAATCCTGCGTCCATTATAAATTAACGATATAAATTGGCATTATTCTAACTTTAGTATTCCAACAGTGGTAGAGTTACGCTGCAGTTAGATGCGGCTCGGCTGGGGAAGGCCCACGCGCTGACTACCTGCATAAAATAGCAGCATAAAGCTGCCGTGTATGATCCGGTGACGAGGCATTCCATCTTAATTCTCAGGAATGACAACGCATCTGCGTTATGATTCCTTATCGAGAATGAGGTCAGTCAGCTGGTGTGCTCGTCTGTCACCGTTTACTTAATTAAGAAATAACTAAAAATTGTCTACCAGATCGCACTGCAGCTGCGACGACAAGTTCCGCGAGTGTCTCCGCAGGACCAACTCACTGGTGTCTGCACAGATCGGCCTCACATACTTCAACGTGCTGGGGCCGCAGTGCTTCCGGAGGGCCCATCCTATCGTCAAATGCTTGAGGCGTACCAGGTAAATATTAGCTTTCGTTTACCGTTCTAACCTTACCATATTTTTTTTATGATTGACAATTGAGCATTTTATTTAATGGTGGAACTGACTTCTGAGATCCTCGACACATTGATACTAAGTAGGAAATTTCCTTCCACGTCTGTTTACGTTTAGCCTGCAGTGTCCGCCTAGTGGCTAAAGTACTCCCTACACTCTTTCTAATTCTTTTCTTGTCTTCTGCCTCTTTTGGTTCGTGCCTAAATTGAAGTGTTCAGACATTTTTAGTCGCTTTTCTTAACTTATTTTTTTATTGTTTACGTTTAGCCTGCAGTGTCCGCCTAGTGGCCAAAGTACTCCTTACTCTCTTTCTATTTCTTTTCTTATCTTCTGCCTCTTTTGGTTCGTGCCTAAATTGAAGTGTTCAGACATTTTTAGTCGCTTTCCTTAACTTATTTTTTTTATTGTTTACGTTTAGTCTGCAGTGTCCGCCTAGTGGCTAAAGTACTCCCTACACTCTTTATAATTCTTTTCCTATCTTCTGCCTTTTTTGGTTCGTGCCTAAATTTAAGTATTCAGTCATTTTTAGTCTACTTCGATATAGACTTTTGATATAGGGCTTATACAGTTTACAGTAAAAGACCCAGGTAATCAACAGTTTCTTGCTACAGTATGAATAGTTCGGGGAAGGATCTCTCACAGAATACCAACGGATAATCGGGTGTATTGTGTTCTCGTTTGTCCCTACAGATTAAAAAATATCACGCCCATTTAGTCATTTATATTTTCCCTCATTCCATGATATTTCCTTTTTTTTTCCAGGATAACCGGTCAGAAATGCGAAGAGTACGAGCTGGACTACACTAAGCCAAAAATGTGGCAGTGGTTCGACACTGAAACGTTCTGAACACCACTTGGCACGGGATCCTTGGAAAGTAGAATTTAAAAGAGAGATTTTGTAAACTCAATTATAACGCACATTTATTAATATCATAGGTCTGAAAGAAGTTGGAAGTCCTGGATTATTTGTGACGAAGAATTTGTCATCCATTGGAAGCAGTTAGAACGGTTAAGTTTCTTCTTTCGCCAATAATAACATTTTCAGATTATAATCTGATGAAGGATATCTCCAAAATAAAGGAAAATTGAAATCAATGTAACAAATAGAGATTTTTATGTTATTAAAAGGTGTATGCAAAGTAGCACACAGTTCACCTGATGGTAAGTGATTACTGCTTCCCATGGCTCCAATGGTTATTTTGGCTGTCACCTCGGAGAACTCAGATCGTATGAAAGCAAGGTATTTTCTGAAAGCGTGGTCCATACCCGGCCTCTCTTCTAGTTGCATCTAGTTTACAGCTATATAAGGTATAAGTGATACCACCACTTATACCTGTGAAACTGCTCTTGAATTATCATCATCATCCTAAATATAGATCACTGCTAAATATATGTCTCCGCGATAGTTTGTCAGAGAGCTCAATCCTAAGCATCCAGCAAACGACTTCATTCTTGCATTGGTCGTCACTCCACCTAGTGGGAGTTCATCCTACACTGCGACAGCCAGTCATGTTACTTATAGTTTTCTAAAATTTTACTAGCATTAATTTCCTGATGTAGTCTGCGAAAGGACGTTTAAAAAGTGGTACAATTTTGAAGTACCTTACTGAACTACCTTAGTATGAACTTTCGTATAAACATAAAAGACGATACGAATTACATAAAAGAAAACATTGTTAGAAAATATAGTACATGTCCGATAGATAAGAAACTAAACAGTCACCCTATACTGCGTTTGTGGGTACTTTGCTTGTAATTCAAAAAGTATCGTTTAAGGTTGTGTGTTGAAAGAATATGGATACATATATATAACGGTCGCGCTACACTGCGTTTGGGGGTACTGTTAATTCAGAATATATGGTTTCCTTTTAAGGTTTGCGAGTTGAAGGAATATGGATACACACACTAAACTGACGCACTACACTGCGTTTGGGGGTACTGTGCATGTAATTCAGAATATATGGTTTCCTTTTAAGGTTTGCGTTGTTAAAAGAATATAGATACACATACTAAAATATTACTATACACTACACTGCGTTTGTGGCAGTGAATGTATATCTAGTAGAGCTGATAGCCATTTTCACTCCTTAGTTATATATTAATTGTTAAGATATTAAAACACGTCTAATATATATATAAGTACTTTATAAGATAATAATAAAAAAAATTGTACATACATACGTGTAATGTAAATGTACAAGTATTTAAATAAATAACTTTGTATCGCAGTTGTATTTTTTTATGAAGTTTTATGGTGACAAATGGTCACCGTCAACGTGATTGTATACACACATAGTAATCTTTTGACGCGTCAATAGCAGTAAAACTTAGGGTCGTAGGTTCGAATGCGCCATTCGACTATTGTCTTGAACCATCTCCTAGCACAAGTATTAGCTGAGTTAGTGAATATTAGTAATTATAAGCACTGACAGCAAGCTTTCTTTTTTAAAAAAAAAGTTTCGATACAAAATCATTGATGACCACATGACCCTCCACCAGTCCATGGAAGAGTTCTTTCACTTACCGGATAAAACACATAATTCTTAATTCTGTGCTGGCATTCCGAAAAGCGTGGTCCAAGGGAGCTATCCGTGCTACAGTTAGATCATATATACCTAAATATATATATATATCTAGTCTGGCCATATATACTGTTACATAAAAACTTTTTAATTATTTTGAATTTGGAACATATAGATATGTATATTAGTGGGTATGGAGCTGTCGGTCATATTCCAGACACTACAAAACACCAGAAAAAGCTTGGTATCAGCCGTATTTTCGTATATCGTACTATCAACAGATACAACAACACTTCCTCTGTCGAAGACCAGAAAAGGTCGGGGCGGCCGCGTGCTGTTAGAACTACAAAGTTTAATGCTATTAAAGCCAGAATTCGTCAAAACCCCATTAAGAAGCAAAAAATCTTATAGCAAGAAATGAAGTTTCCCGCTAGGACTCTGTCGTGTATTATAAAACAAGCCCCGAAGCTCGGTGCTTATCGTAGATATACAGGATATGCCCTAAATAAATCTTTACAATTAAGGAGAGTGGATCGATCAAAACGCCTTTTGTCGCGATACGCAGGTGAAAGGCACAGAAACATCCTCTTTACCGATGAAAAAATTTTCACGATTGAAGAACACTACAATAAGACAAATAATAAAGTGTACGCTCACAGTTCTAAAGAAGCTGCTCAAGTGATCGGAAAGGTACAACGTGGTCATCATCCTGCGTCAGTGATAGTTTGGTGGGGCGTGTTTTATCAAGGAGTCATAAAACTAGATTTTTGTGAAATAGGAGTGAAAACTTCAGCCAAAGTGTATCAAGATACAGTCTTGGATCATGTTGTGAAACCTCTCAGCAATACACTTTTTAAAAATATACCGTGGACTTTCCAGCAGGACTCTGCACCTGGTCACAAGGCACGAACTACCCAAGCTTGGCTTGAAACCAACGTTCCGGACTTTATAAGAGCTGAAGACTGGCCCTCATCTAGCCCAGACGTCAACCCTTTAGACTTCAAATTATGGTCAGTTTTAGAGGACATGGCCTGCTCTAAACGACACGGCGACATTGAGTCTCTTAAAAAATCTTTGGAGCAAGCAGTGGCGAAATTTCCCTTGGAAACAGTGCGTAAATCCATAGATTCGTGGACAAACAGATTAAAGGCCTGGATAAAAGCCAAAGGTGGCCATTTCGAATAGAATATTTTTTTTATTTTTTGCTGACAGACGAATAAATATGTAGGAATACATTTTAATAATATTACACTAAAACTACTATTACTTCATTAAAAAAAATCATTTTCATTTGTAACAGAACATATGGCTGGACTAGGTATATATATTGAGTGTAACATACGAGCACACAGTTCACCTGATAGCAAGTGATTCCTGCGGTCCATGACATCTACAATCATCCTTGCTAAAAAATCATTATATATAGTAGATACGTTGTCACCCTTGAGGACTGATATGGAATGGCTCGTGGTAATAAAGTTCTTCGGATCTGTACACTCACCAGACGAAACACAGCATTATACTGCTATTTTACGCTGGCATTCTGTGAGGTGTGTAAGGTAAAACTGCGCTATGATTCCACATTCGAAGTTAAAATCTTTTTTTTTAATTTTATTTAGTTTAACAAATAGCACACAGTTCTCCTGTTGTTGTTAAGTGATTCCTGCAGCCCATCCTCGATAAGGAATCATAATGTGGATGCGTTATCACCCGTGAGGATAAAGATGAAATGTCTCGTAACCAGTAACGAGGGGCCTCCGGATCCCTACACTCATTTATTTTATGCTGGCGGTCTTTGAAACGTGATCTAGTGGAGAGTGGATCTATTCGTGGTATACACTACACATAACTGCGTCGAGTAGAGATAGTGTGATTCTTTGAATTTGGATAATACCACCACAGTGGAATGTAAGTCACTGTTCAGAAATTGACAGCGCTAGAGCCAAGTTGCGTCTAGTTTCTAGCTGCACCAAATAATAATAATAACATATATTATTTCATTGAACCAACCAGGCGGAAATAGAAATAAATATTCCCAAAAATAATAATAGTAATAATGTTTATTTGCATCACACGTACTGTGTGTAGTTGAGACGTTTAAAGTAAAAAAACACTTTTGGCAGAAGGACTCTCCTCCATAGATAATATTAGTTTTAAACATTCAAATAGTTTAAAAATATTAAAATGAAAAGTTATTAAAGAATCAGAAATAATTATAATGATAATTTGAGAGGCAGGTGGGCGAAGGTGGAACAGTGCTGTGTGTTTGGCTTATACTTCTGCAATCTATCGCAGTATGCCAATATGAAAGCCTACCATAAAGCCACTGCGTTTCGTATCGTGAGTTGTAGGGAACCGGAGGCCCGATAACAGATACAACATTCCATCTCAGTCTTCAAGAGCGACGCATGACTCCTGAGGCTTTGTTGAGGATGGATGTCGATGTCTTGGGCCGCATTCATCACCTATACCATCAAATTGTCTGGGGGAAGTCGATGGATGTAGATGTCAGTGATGCAGACGATAGATGGAGGGGCAGTGAGTTGAGATGACGACGACAATTAAGAATTTTGTATGTCGTGGAGGATTAAAACGTAGAACTTAAGCTACGAACTAAATGTGAACAGGTAGTGTTAGACAAAATTAAGCTCGTATGTTTGCTATTCTCTTCCGGCAGGCGTTAACAGCTACGGTTTATTATCATGACTTAATATGTAACATTTAGATAAAGTTATGGTGGTATATATATATATACCTATAGATGTGTGTTAATGAGTCTCTGGATGTTCGTACAGCAGTTCGAAACACAGCAGCGTTATGCTGCTATTTGATGTTTATATTTTGTGAGGGTGTAGCCCTTCTCCTATCGCGCTGTCCCATTCATGTTTCTACTAATGGTAATTGGTAGAAATAGTACTACGATGATGTCTTCTTTGATCGACGCATATAATATGTCCTATATTGTAGTGCTGTAAGGTATTGCACAAAGGGGCACTAGGGACGAGTTCGGTTTTACGCTTCCATTCTTTGAAAATGACTTACCACGGGAGAGCCGCGATTACTACGGGGTCTTTCTACCATCCGTTAAAAAAAAACATATCCTTTTAAATTAATAAACTGAATCTTCTCGATACAGGTGCGTTTCCACAACTTAGCTTACTGTTTTAGATATCCACGTTGCATGTGGTCAATTTGATCAGAGTACGCAAGGTTGAAATTGTATCTTGGATCTTCGTCGAAGATGTCATGCCGAAGTCCTTATTTACCGTCAGGTGAATTTTGTGCTTCAATAAAAAATCACCATATTTTTTTGGTCCTTACATCGTAATTCAGTAGACCATGTCCATTTTAGCCTTGAAGAGTTGCAAACATGCTAAGGAAGATCGGCACGGGTGTGTCACATAAAAACAACTTACTGTATCCTGTTAAAGATTGTCGTTATGACGTCATTAGCAAAAAAATATCCAACGGTTAAAATAAGCATGGAGTGCTGTACAGTTGCTGTTTTTGTTGCGTTTAACTAAACATATATTATAATGTCCTACGAACTTTTTAACTGTTTGTCTGTACGGTTGTGCTCAGTAATGTCCTCAATGGCTGCAATGCAATTTGGATGTGATTTTCAGTGATGTGTTACACACAGGTTGGCCAGAAAGACGTATGATTTCAAAAATGATATTACTTCCGAACGGTAGACGTGAAGGGCGCACGAGAGGTGGGGTCTGCGTTAAAAATTATTACAAAAATGGTCATTCCTGCACTATCATTAGGCGTTTATTTCGCATGAAGTTCAGATTACACCATTCAAATGAATATCCTAGTGAGAGTGTCATTAGATCGTGAGTCAGAATGTTTGAATCCACCGGTTCCACGCTAAAATCCCATAGGACGCCCAAGGTCAATCAGAACACAAATAGCAATTTACGAAGTTAACGTTTCCATAAAACGCAATCCCGGACAGTCAACTAGTAAACGATCGACTGATCGCTCTATCCCGGACATCTTTGGGTCGCATATTAACGAAAGATCTTAAATTGCACCTCAATAAAAGTTACAGTTACTGCAGAATATGAAACCAATCGAACGAACGTCGTATTTTGTTGAAAGAATGTTGGAGCGCTTCCGTAATTCCAACAATATTCTCTTTTCCGATGAAGCTCAATATGGAAATGGGCGTAATAATAGACAGAATTGACACATTATGTAGGACCACCTGTATAATAAAATCCTAAAAACTTATTGTTTGTCGTTTTGTTTGCGTTTGTGCCCAGTAATCTTCACAATGCCTGAACCAATTTGAATGTTATTTTCAGATATGTGCATTAGAATGTAAGGATTTTTTGTCTGTGTGTTTGTACACGGTAATATTAACAATGGCTGAACTAATTTGTGGTTGTCAGATATGTAAATATATGATATAAAAGATCTTTTGTCAGTTTGTCAGTGCATTTATGTACAGTAATCTCAACAATGTCCAAATTAATTTGCATGTAGTTTTTATTGATGCATTTAGATAAGGCTGCGTTAGACTTTATTGTTTCATTTAAATCGGTTGACAAATAATAGTATATGTTAATTTTATAGTTCGTCTACGCGGATGATGTCACGGGCATAGGTAGCTTTGAATAAAATAATGATCTTTATTCATCATTATCTCTCAACTAAGTGGTATTTCACGATGTGAGACGTGTTGTCGATAAAAATAAAAGACTCATTGAAATTGTGGGCTCGTGATTTCAATGAAACTAGGGTAAAATAGTAGCTTAAAGTTATTGGGTTTCAAGTGATGAGTTACTGTTAAAGGGCTGCGAAGCATTTGGGTATCACGCTCGAGGACCAAATGACTAGTGGTTCAAAATACTGGATACCTTTAATCATACGAAATTGAACAGATAACAAGCCAATAGCCTGGTTTTGGATATGGTACACAAAATTTAACGACGTAGATTCGAATCCGCTATACGACTGTTCGTGACCCATCTTCTGCATAAGCATTGCAACTTAGCTAGCGTTCCTATTAGCTAATACTTTTATATATCTATGATGTTTTAAAATTATTATGGGCTTCATAACTAAAATTATTTATAGAACACTAATTTGATTCGTCCGTAAATTGTGAATCATTCGTTGCGGTGAGCCGATATAAAAGACAGTGTGCACAGTGTCGCGTTGCACACTCGTCGTTTAGCATTCGGCAATAGTAATCTGTGAAGGCGTGGTCCTACCACGGTCGAGCTGTACCCATTCATTCTGCAGCTAGAAACAAACTGCAATATCTGTAAAACAAAATGAAATATCTTACACACTCATAACACCATTATACATTTACGGTCTAAAATATCTGCCATCGTGCAGAGTATGGACAGATCTTACTTTACTTGTTAGTTCCTGCTGTTTATGTTAATTCATATCATGTCCTGCTATGGAATTATTGCTTAACAGCTTGTTAATGATAAATATTCCTTAGAATATGACAAATGCCTAGTGAAACCTGGACGGCCGGGTTGTGTAAAAGGATTCTCAGGTGTGTAAATTGTTGATCGTTTTGTTTATTACTCTTTATTTATATTATCGTGACAAACGAGCACACAGTTTATCCGATGGTAAGTTGTTTTATCCGATGGTAAGTTATTTTATCCGATGGTAAGTAATCCGTGTGATTGTCTGTTATCCTTGCTTATTTATATGAAATAATTATTTTAGAATTGACATTTAAAGCATGGAATTAAATATTATATTAATAAATCAAACATTCAAGGCTGTGAGATGAAATTTGAATAATTGAATTATAGTTATGCATTACATTTTAGTATTTTATATAGTGATATAATGTTACTTGTTATATTGTTTTTTAGTATAAAATATGTGAAATTTTAAAACTGTACATCATCAGATAATTTTTCCAAAAATTATCTGATGATGTACAGTAGATGTGAACGTGTCGTTATTAAACAAGGACACCGGAAGAACTAGTATCATAGAGTGCCAGCATGTAATGACCACGACATATCCTGGTAAATTGCGATCATTACGATATCATGATTATTGCCAGATGACATCAAATGCGCAGAATGTTTTATAGTGCCGTAAATACTTGTGAAAACATAGAGGCTCCCCCTTAGTCGCCTTCCCGATCGGAAAGAGGTTCATTTGCAGTGACCTTATCTACAATTTGTAATACACTAATATTGTTAGTACCGACTGGGAATCGAACCCAGGACCTACGACGCAGCAGCAAGGTAGTCTTACCACTACACTACACGGACGTCCCACTAATGTTACTATACCTTCACCTATATTTTTATATTATCTCGACTGATACGTGATGTAACATGAATTATTGGATTTCGTGTCTGATAAAATTGTATGTATATTGAGTCCTACGTATGATTTATATATAAATAGAATAGAATCAATTCAAAAACGATATCTTCGGCATTTGCAATTTCTTTCAAAGATATACTTACCAAATTACTATTTAAGATGTAAAAAAAATCACATATTACCACTCTACCAGCGTAGAATAATGGCTGCCATAATCTATCTCTAAAAAATTTGTAACAATGTTATAGATTGCACTCAACTACTCACACAAATTAACCTTCGTGTCCCAACTGTGACAAGAAATCAGGTTTTTTTACATATTCCGGTAACAAGAAACAACTACAGGCGAAACTCATATATATTGCGTGCCAGTAAACTGTTTAATATTAATTCATTAGATATAAATCTAGATTTATTCAACACAAATATTATTAAGTTAAAAAGACTCTTAAGTGAAAGATTTTTTGAACAATACAATAGTTTGTAATGATAATATAATTCGTATACTTACTTATAACGTAAATATATTACGTTATAAGTAAGTTATTAATGAAAACTTATAATTGGCCTTAGTGTAGTTTTATATTTTTGTAATCAGTATTCTAGCTGTAAGTTTTCCGAAAACTAATTCCGTAAAATAAAAATAAAAATAAAATAAAAAAATATATTATACACTATTATTAAAATTACTAAACATTCCCAACTTAAATGCTTGTGTTAGGATATAATTTATGACAATTGTCGAATGGCGGATTTGAACCTACGACCTTAAGTTTCCCAAACCGCACTGGCTGCAATTATGTCGCACATGCTTTTCATCGGACCAGGGAATGGATCGAAGAGTGAGAGCCTCTGCTTTAGTAATTACAGAGAAACTCACTCCTCGTGCCCTCCATAATCTGATGCAATGCATATTCAATAAAATTTGGAGTAAAATTCAGATGCAGTGTCATGGATACGGGAATTCCAACACACCCAGAATCATTTACCAAATTTTGGGACTAGGAATCGAACCTGAGATTTGCAAGAAGGCATCCCGGCACTGTAATCATCACGCCGCGAGTCTTTGTCGTATATATAAACAACATACTTTATGCTCGAACTAGTTTTGCTTTTAACACAATTTGCGTTCACGGAAATGTATCGGTAAGATTATATGAGTGTGTTATATTAATATATATGATTTTCATTAATTAACCTTGCACTGTTAATGTTTATCTAATAATGTGTTTGGTTTCATATTTTAATAAACTGTAGTCCAGATTCTGTTGATGTTGATGCTGTATGCGGCTTTTACAGCTTCATCGGACACAGGGCTCACGGAATTGAGGGGTCCGTGAGCGTAAACTGTAGACAGGCTACAGTAGGACAAAGTCCCTTGAAAGACCGAAAAAGGTGTACACTGTCATAGAATCGTTTTATATATTTATGTATATTTTATTACAACATAAATGTTATAACCTATTGGCATTATCCAACAGTCAGTCTGACGGTGGCCTGACATCTATATTCATCCTTGACAAGGAATCATAATGCAGATGCGTCATTAACCTTGAGGACTGAGATGAAACGCCTCGTCACCAGTAATAAAGTTACACACATACATACATATATACATATATTCATACATACAGGTCAAGTTTATGAAAACGTGTTAAAAATGCCACAGAAATAACGAAATATAACCTAGAATATAATGTTCAAACTTTATAAATTAAACTAATGATGAATATATGTATATAATTTGAATGAAAAAACATTTCTCATAGCTTATGAGATATTATTTCGTTCAAATTATCAAAAGTAAAACAAAAAATATATCATGAAAGTACTTTTGTAACTCGAGACCTAGGACCAAGCTGCAAGGAAAACGAGGCTATTTAAAATGTTTTACATGTGAGTCATCAAAAGCGTCGTGGCGAAATGGAAAGGTTCTATAGACAGAATTAAGTGACACAAAATGAATGTTTTTTGCGATGAACCGGTTTTATATAACACTGGCATCTAACCGCGACTTCGAATCATAGTGAAATGAAACGAAAATATCTAAGACAGAGAGAAACGAAAAACATATGATGTGACATTACGTGTTTCTCTAAGGACTCTCTAGATCCTAAAGTGGTATACGGGGGACTCGACGGGGTCTACGTTGGCGGGACAAATAATGGGGATTCACAATTCGTAAGCGGGGGTCCACGAAAATTTGTTTGCTTTCGATAGTGAAGAACTAAAATGTTGGTTTGACTTCAGATATCAATGTAGTCAGATAATATATGAAGCTCAGCGACTGTTACCTGTAAAAACTTGAACATTCCATATTCAGTATGTGTACAACGTTTTTGTCGTGTTTTGGGAACATGGTAGAAATGTACCTGCAGGGGTTCCACCGGAACCAGCTAAATTTTTAAAGTGATCTATGAGAAAAAAAGTCTGGGAACCTCTGTTCTAGATCTATTCCGTAGTCCACGCACACAATGTAACGGGCTGATGCAAATTTGACAATAATTTGATAACAACCAATTAAGCCATGCCGTTTACCAGGATGAAAAGTATTCTATGTGTTAATCCAGATTATAAACTATCTGTGTGCTAAATTTCTTTCGAATCCTTATGTGTGTGAATGAGTAACAAACATCCAAACATACATACTTTCACGTTTATAATATTATTTGGTTTAGAGGTGACAAAACTGAGGGTATAGAATAGCTCGTAATCTGTAATTGTTTCTCTTCACTCTTGGACTCTACACTCACCTTACGAAATATGCTGTTATCGTAATACTTCTAAATCATGCTGGAAGACGTGGTCCGTCTTCGATCGAATCAATCCAGTCGTGACCAGTGAGAGTAGTTCCTGACCACGACTGTGTGATGTAATCATTTATTTTTGTTTTGATTAATTTTAACAGAGTGCACGTTCTAATTCTGTTCTCTTCTAAGGTTTTTTTTAATTTCATTTAGAGTTACAAACGAGCACACAGTTCATCTGATGGTGAGTGATTCCTGCGGTACATGACATCTACATTCACCCATAATAAGGAATCATAATGCAGATGCGTTGCCACCCTTGAGGACTGAGATAGATTGCCTCGTCACGAGTAATAAAGGTCTCCGGATCCCTGCCCTCACCACATAAACACAACATTATGCTGCTAATTTCGCTTTAGGCTAGTGCTCGGGCGTGGTCCTACCCAGTTCGAACTGACCCATTCATTCCTCAGCTAGAAACAAACTGCAGTGTTGGCCTACCACTGCCAAACTATCAGAAAAGATATTCGTTTGTCATTAATTGGTGGCTTTTAATAAGTGTAAAAACGAAGATTTAATTGAGTTTTCTCCACCATAGTTAGATGTCCTGTAATACCTTTGGGACTTTTTGTCACTAAATATAATAAAGACTAGTAACTAACTATATTAGTGCTAGCGCTTTGAGCAAACTTAGGTTAGGTCTCTCCTTGAATTTCCTTCTTATAAAACTAATTTCTATATCAACTCCTTTAGTCTGCAGGGAATTCGTATGTGGAATGAAATTCGTACCACGAGAACTGTGTTATTTAAAAAACTAGTGAAGAAACACTACTTATCTTTATCCAGTTGGATATATAATGAAATATTATATATTTATTATTTATGTTTACATTATATATTATATGTACTATTAGTTATGTATTTATATGTATATGTGTGTAAATAAATATAGACCTGTATTTTTTTTCTTTCCGGTTTTTGTGACTGCACTTCCTTTTTTGTCACACGAATCTTTTTTTCCGATAATATGTCCGTGTTGGACACGCCTGTTGGAAGACATTTTATATATATATATATATATATATATATATATATTATATACCTATATTACTTTGCATACTTTTCTTACATTAATTAGTTTCCTTATATTAATGCTTTGTATCCATAAAAAATATATAAATAAATAAATATAGTGTGAATTTGGACATTGGACTTACGGAAATAGATTAAGATATAGATTACGCAATAGAAAATGATTTGGTAACTGAAACTCTAAAGATCTTCAGGCTCTGACCAGGTAATATCTATCACCTAATATACGTTAGTGCCACATGTATTTTTTGCAGGTGCCTCAGGGTCGTGGCAATCAATGTGGGAGACCTATGTCCAATGATGGTCCACTCATCATGGACAACATGGAACATTTAGGAACATATCAAGATCTAAAGCCCAATTGGGGATTCGAACCCGAGATCCACTCATTGGAGCACATCAAGATAATAAGTTATTTTTTTTTAAAGAATATTATCAATGCTATTAACATTTCCCACTCCAACTAAGCTGACAATGCTTGTGCTAGGAGATGGTTCACAAGAATAGTCTAATGGTGGATTTGAACCTACGGCCTTAAGTTTCGCAGACCGTACCCTAAACCATTAGGCTATTGACGCTCCGCCATCGCCACTTTATGTGTATATTAACTTCAAGCTTCGAACTACAAAAGAATACAGTGATAGAGTCACGTTGCAGTTTGTTTCTAGCTGCACTATGAATTAATGACCTCATAGCATACAAGCATAAACTAGCAGCATAACACAGCTCTGTAGGGATCCCTAATTTCTGGTGACGATGCATTCCATCTTCGTCCCAAGGTGTGACGGCAGATTTGTATTACGATCTCTTATCTAGAATGAGTGTCATGGATCACTTACCTTCAGGTGCTCTAAGCTAGTTTACAACGCTCGGTACAAAATAAAATTGCAAATTCACAAATACTATAATTGTACACATAAAACGTGTAGCATTTTAACTTACAAGTACTGCTTAAAAATAATTATAATAATAATTTTAAATATTATCTAAGATTAGATTACTTAATAACACTACACTGACTTCACTTTTGCTTTTCAACACACTTTCCCTGTATCCTCGCATAGCCTGACGCACATTTATCACCGGTAAATGCTACCCTGTCCTCTAGATCAAACCCTAATGTCGTTTCTTCCTCTGCTCCATGTCTCTCAGTTGATGTTTCATTGGCAGGTTTGAGTGATGGAGGTTTGGTTTCTGGACTTACTCGAGGTCGTGCATTAGTTGTATTAGATAATTCTTCACCACCTTGGGTTACCTGAGGTCTTTTCATGGGTCTCATAATTTTCTTTATTTGTGTATTTGTCAAGTTTGTTGTTGTGGTGTTGTTTTCTGGATACGGTTTATTTGTGAATGGCGGTGTTTCTTCATAGTTAACGTTTTCGATAAAGATAATGCCATCGGGGTCTTTGATTTGATCTAATCCCTGAATGTATTTTATATTGTTTTTACCGAGCTTATCATTTATTAATACCGGTTTGGGATTTGTTCTGTGATCATGATTCACTGTTTGCTGATTAGTTTTTAAGATTTGTTGGTTTTGTTTAATATGACTCTGATGAGATGCAGGTTCACAATGGTGTGAATTTGAGGGGACGCTCCCCCAGTCGTCGGTGTGATCACTCGTGTGTTCAAAAGCTTCTACATCATAGGAAGGTTCACTTTGCACATGTCTAGAATTCACTCGATCGTAGTAAACGTTACGAGTGGACGCGATCGTGATTAAATTAAATATAATAAGGAAAATCATTGCCACGTGTAAACGACGCGAACGGCAATACCAAACTGCTTGGCAGTCACAACATAGTTAAGTTAAACGAGCACAATATTACATTCAAATGGCAAAGCTAAATAATGCAGATGGGTAATTGTCAACGAATGTGAACCATAAATAATGCTAGAGTAAACACTGTTTACATACAAAATTGTTAATGTTTTATTGTTGTTTAACAATTTACAAATGATGTATACATTAATATAAAGACTAATTACTGATTGAGACTACTTCATTATTTTCTGTAATTATATTAGTAAATTATTAATTACGATTTTGATTTGAAACGGTATTGTATATATTAATTGATTAGAAGATATATATATATATATATATATAAGTTCATAGAGAGTAACAAACGAGCACACAGTTCATCTGATGGAAAATGATTCCTGCGGCCGATGACATCTACATTCATCCTTGACAAGGAATCATAATGCAGATGGGTTGTCACCCTTGAGGACTGAGATGGAATGCCTCGTCACCAGTAATAAAGGTCTCCGGATCCCTGCACTCACCAGACGAAACACAACATCATCATGCTGCTATTTTACGCTGGTGTTCTGTGGGAGCGTGGTCCATCCCCGATCGAGCTCACCCATTCATTCTGCAGCTAGAAACAAACTGTAGTGTAGCTCTACCAATGTCGAATAATTTACTATAATTTATTTTTTTAAGCTATTATTTTGTGTTCGCAAATGATAGTATTTTAAAATCAAGTACTTGGATCAGCTGTCACCAGTGATATTTCTGTACCGATACGTCTAAGGTCCTTTCAAGAAACAACCTTACACCTTTCTCAAAGGCCGTTTACACGCTTGCGTCTCCTCCGGTATATATATATATATATATATATATACCGGAGGAGACGCAAGCTTTTTTTATGTTATATATATATATATATATATATATATATATATATAATATTGCCCTTTCATCTAATTTCACAGTTTGTTATTTAATAGCTTTAGTCATATTAATTATATCCGTTATTTATAGCAGTTATTACATTATTAGTCTTTGGCTTAAGTGTAAGCTTTTACAGATCTCGAGGAGACGTCCCCATTATCCAAAGGTTGGCTCAGTGGGTTACAACGCTGGGTTACCACCACATAACCCTTCCGTCACCCCCGAGCCGGGAGGGTATCCATGAGTATATTCCCACGTGAAAAAAAAGTAGTTCACAACTCTTCCTGGAGTTGGTTTACCGCTGTTATATGTGTGTATTTATAGTACACATCATCACTTGCTAGAAGGTTGTGGATAGGACTTTGTAATTAGATCAGGTAAGAAATGTGGGGTCTACTCTGGTTGGGTGGCGGTGGTCACTTACCGTCAGGTGAGCTGTCAATGCATTTGCTCCCTCTAATAAAAAAAACAAACAAATTTCTCTTGAATATACCGTACTTTTTCGTTAGCCGAGCACAAATATCGCCAGTTGTGAACCAAACACGAGCCAAGTCGCCAAGCGAAGCGAATGACGAAACAGTCAAAGGAATAAAAGTTAAAATCTTTCAGCTATAAACAAATACAAAACACAGAACATGTTTTATACACAAAAATAATGTACCTAACCTAACCTATCAAAACGGCTCTTACTCCGTCACAAAAAGACAGTCACATTTCATGATTCTGAACGTACGTTATGTTCTTTGCCATTATACATACATTTCTCTTGACAAAAAGACTTGACTGCATCTTCTTCAGTTCTGGTTAGATCCCAAATTTTTATAAAAATGCACTCACTTGTAGTTCTCTTGCCTATTTTATTATAAATCATATGCAATAAGATCGGAGCAAGGTGCAGAGTGCAATGTTTCCGAACCGATACGACTTAGGGATCTTCAAGAAAAGAGCCTATACCTTACTTAAACGTTGCCTATACATTTGCGACTCCTCTGGTGTTGCGGATATTCATGGGCGGCGGTGATCACTTACCATTGGATGTGCAGCTTGCACGTTTGCCACTTATTCTATATTAAAAAAAAAATGACAAAATTCTACATCATTTGGTGATTTATTTATCATACGCTTGTGCCCGGGTAACGGAAAAATACCAAATATTAATTATAAGACGAATAAATAGTCTAATCTTGAATTTATTTCGTTTATTAGAATTCTCAAAGCCTCACAAATGTAAATACATTGTAGGCAACAAACCAATGTAAAATACAGTCCGTACTACCATTACTTGATCGTCGGAATTTTACAAGGCCTTGGAGGTACCACGCCATATATGCCGGTATATAATATTACAAATGGCCCTTCTTAATTGTTATTGTTTACCGATTTAATACCTTAATAGTGTGTGTTAAGAGTTATTTTTGTGTACACTTAAACGTAGGACGTAAATAAAACCTTTGAAAATTATTCCCGGGAAGGTTTTTACCGCACGAATATGAACGTCTTGTTATTTCACTGATATGATTGAGATGTATTTTCAGTTTAGCGAAGCTTTTTAATGAAGGAGGAACGGAAGGAGCACACTATCGCGGAATGCCAACGGAAAATGAAAGATTAAGGCTGCTGCGTTTTGTCTGGTGAGCGTAGGGTTTCGGACACCCTCATTATTGGTGACGAAAATCCCTACTCGTACTAGACTAAACACGGCAGCTTCAGGTTGTTATTTCACGCAAGCAATGGATTCTATGAACTACCCATAAAATGACCAAAGTGCATAGATAATAATGGATATATAGATTTATTATCTAAGTCACAAAATTGGACAATAAATCTAAGTATGTGACTTAGATTAATAAAAATATAATCTCAAAAAAAAAAATAATAATATCATTTTACCATATAATACGCTAATTTTATATATGCATATATATATATATATATATATATATATATATATATATATATATATATATATATATACCTAGTCCGGCCATAATTTCTTTTACAAATGAAAATGCATTTTTTAATGTAATATTATGAAAATTTATACCTACATATTTAGTAGTCAGTCGGCAAAAAATAAAAAAATATTCTATTCGAAATAGCCACCTTTGACTTTTATAATGGCCTTTAATCTCATAAGTCCTCCAAAGCTGACCATAATTTGAAGTCTAAAGGATTGAGGTCTGGGCTAGATGAAGGCCAGTCTTTAGCTCTTATAAAAACCGGAACGTTGGTTTCAAGCCAGGCTTGGGTAGTTTATGCATTGTGACCAGGTGCAGAGTCCTGCTGGAAAGTCCACGCTATATCACAACATGATCCAAGACTGTATCTTGATACACTTTGGCTGAAGTTTTCACTGCTTTTACACAAAAATGTGGTTTTGCGACCTCTTGATAAGACAAGCCCCATCAAACCATCACTGACGCAGAATGATGATCACGTTGTACCTTTCCAACCACTTGAGCAGCTTCTTTAGAACTGTGAGCGTACACTTTATCATTTTGCTTATTGTAGTGTTCTTCAATAGTGATTTTTTTTTCATCAGTATTGAGGATATTTCTGGGCCTTTCACCTGCGTATCGCGACAGAAGCGTTTTGATCGATCCACTCTCTTTAAATGTAAAGATTGATTTAGGGCATGTCCTGTATATCGACGATAAGCACCGAGCTTCAGATCTTGTTTTATAATACGCGACAGAGTCCTAGCGGGAATCTTCATTTCTCGCGATAAGATTTTTTGCTTCCGAATGGCGTTTCGACGAATTCTGGCTTTAACAGCATTAAACTTTGTAGTTCTAACAGCACGCGGCCGCCCCGACCTTTTCTGGTCTTCAACAGAGGAAGTGTTGTTGTATCTGTTGATCTGCTGATTGATGAAAGTGTCTGGGATATGACCGACGGCTCTGCAATCATATTTTCTTTAACACCCTATTTCATATTGTAATTTGATAATGAACACGAAAAAATATGTGAAATGGCGCAAAATCGAAAGAAAAAAGAAAAGTTTTTATGTAACAGTATTTATGGCCAGACTAGTTATATAAATATATATACATATACAAAAATAATATATATAAAAATATACATATGTATATATATATATATATATATATATATATATACACGTACATAATATTGCTTTTTCATCTAATCGCAGTTTGTTATTTAATAGCTTTAGTGATATTAATTATAATTTATAGCCGTTATTACATTATTTATAATACTTATGATCTATTGCTGATAACCTCAGCGATAGACAAGAAAAACAATATCAATATCATCTTCTTGAAGATTTTCACCATGGTGACAGCTTCTGGCTATTACCGGATGCGGACAGTTGCGTGGCACAGTGGTCAGAGTACCTGACTGCTGCGGCGCCGGTCCATGATTCGTTTCTCAGCCGAGATTTTTTAAAAATTATTATTTTGAGAGTAACTAACTAGCACACAGTTCCCACATCAGTTTAGTATGGTGAGTGCAGATATCAGGGCAACTGATTACAGATAACAAAACATTCTATCCCAGGGTGATAACGTACCCTGATATATTGCGGAGGTATTTTTTTTAATAAAATTAAGAGTAACAAACGTGTACACAGTTCACCTGATGCAAGTGATTCCTGCGGCCCATGACATCTACATTCATCATTAACAAGGAATCATAATGCAGATGCGTTGTCACCCTTGAGGACTGATATGGAACGCCTCGTCACCAGTAATAAAGGTCTCCGGATCCCTGCACTCACCAGACGAAACACAACAATATCATGCTGCTATTTTACACTGGTATTCTGTGAAGGCATGGTCCTACTCTGGTCGAGGTGACCCATTGATTCTGCAGCTAGAAACCAAACGGCAGTGTAGCTCTACCATTTTTAAGCAACTTGCGTCACCTCTGGTGTTGTGGATGCTCACGGGTGATGGTGATTACTTACCATCAGTGAGATTGCCACCTTTCTATGAACAAAAATACTCTGGTATTCTGTGACATTTTACGTCCGATAAAAATTCCACCAACCAATTATAAATACATTGAACTCCTTATTGCATGAATGTCAATACCGTAAAAAAACAAGGTTGCTTCTAATAACGAGTTATTTAAGTTTATTTATTATAATAATTTACTATTTAAGATTCACGTGAACGTGGCGTTTTTGAAGCTGATTGGGAATCATTGGACGTCGATGTTACATACAAATTTTGTTATATATGTCACACATGGGTCAATAGTACGGAATAATCATCGACACACAAACGTCACATTGACGTATACAGAGCGTAGATTGGAATGGGAAAACGTCTATAAAAGAACGTACCTGAACGATGAACCCACGTCTATTTCTCATACTATCCGCTCAAGAAGTAAGTTTGGCTACGAAGTTTAGCGGAAAACGTAGTTGTTATATTGTTTCGTTAACTGGTATTGGCCAAAGCGGTATCAAATGTACCGAACAAATTTTAGTTGAGGTTATAATTAAAGAGAACTCATTGGAATTACTGTTACATGTGTTACCAGATATTTATTTACGTAGTGATAGACTGGAATTCACTGAAGTCTTCCCAACGTAAAGTAGTTTTGACACCTTTAACTTTCATGTCGAATATAGGCCGGGCAAACACATGGCACATGCTGACTTTTTATCTCGAAACCCGTCCCCATCACCGTCGAACAATAGCTACACTGGTAGTAAAGTAGTAGCACAAGCAAGTAAATATTGCCGAGTTCTCTCCAAATTGGTTAGCCGCTAAACAGCAGCGAGATAGCGAAATAATCAAAATTATCGATGACGAATAACGGTAGGTTAGAAAATAGTTTAGCCAATACATAGTATGTCCTTAGATCCGATATTCTACACAGAAAGGTTCAACATTATCGTAGGATGCGGTGTCTCCCGATTGTGCCTCGTGCATTGAAATGGTCGGTCATAAATAACTTTCATCATTCACCTTAGATGGGAGGAAACTATAGAGAAAGTGTACGATCATTACTGGTTCGAGGGAATGTCGGACTATTTTGACGATTAGTAGATAATTGTGTAACATGTTACGTAGCTAAATCTCAATCAGGTAAAATCCAAGCTGAACTTCCCCTCATATCTAAGGTTACTACGCCCTGGCATACTATTCACATAGACACCACAGGGAAACTTAGCGGCAAAAATGATGTAAAAGAGTATATATTTGTTTTAATTGATGCCTTCACAAAATTCATATTATTATATCACACAACTAATATAGACACAAAAAGTAGCATTCAAGCTGTAACAGGTAGTGTAGCACTTTTTGGAACACCTGCTCGTATCATTTCTGGTCAAGGAAGGTGTTTTGCGAGCAAAGAATATCGGGGATTTTGTGATAGCAAAAATATTAACCTTCATTTAATTGCCACCGGCTGTTCTTTAGCGAACTAAAAACCGCCGAGGACAGACCGATCCACAAGGCAACTGTGCGGGGCAGAAAATTCCGCGAGAAGTATACTGTAGAGGAATGGCAGCCATCCAGGAGGATGGAATCTGGTGGTCTGTCATGTCGTCCGATGACGGAACTCGGCGGCAGGAATCGATCCAAACAGATCTCCGGAGCACTCCCCGTGGTATATACGATAAAAAATGCAGAGGGAACCGACGTCCCTCCACAGGGCCAGAGAATCCAGCCGATTGGTGAGAGCTCGGACGTCGACGATTCGAGTGGCTCTCCGTTGTATGCGGTCAAATGGAAGAAGCTGGTATTGGGATGGTCCCGCTCAGAGGTGCGAGCAGTATTCCATGTCAGTCAGTTTCAGTGTCAGTTTTCAGTTTCCTGTTTAAGTCACAAGTATGACTATTAATTGTAAGTCACGGGTATGGCTGTTTAGTGTAAGTCACAGGGATGGCTGTTTAGTGTAAGTCACAGGGATTACTGTTTAATGTAAGTCACAGGGATGATTGTTTAGTGTTAGCCACAGGGATGACTGTTTAGTGTAAGTCACAGGAATTACTGTTTAGTGTAAGTCACAGGGACGACTGTTTAGTGTAAGTCACAGGGATGACTGTTTAGTGTAAGTCACAGGGATGACTGTTTAGTGTGAGTCGTCAAAGGGATGACTGTTTACTGTGGGTCGTCATAAAGATGACTGTTTACTGTGAGTCGTCACGGGAATGACTGATTACTGTGAGTCGTCACAGGGATGACTGTTTACTGTGAGTCGTCACAGGGATGATTGTTTAGTGTGAGTCGTCACAGGGATGACTGTTTACTGTGGGTCGTCATAGGGATGACTGTTTACTGTGGGTCGTCATAGGGATGAGTGTTTACTGTGAGTCATCACAGGGATGACTGTTTACTGTGAGTCATCACAGGAATGACTGTTTACTGTGAGTCATCACAGGGATGACTGTTTACTGTGAGTCATCACAGGGATGATTGTTTACTGTGAGTAATCACAGGGATGACTATTTACTATAAGGCGTCATAGGGATGATTGGTTACCGTGAGTCGTCACAGGGATGACTATTTACTGTGAGTCGTCACAGGGATGACTGTTTACTGTAAGTCGTCACTGGGATGACTGTTAACTGTGAGTTGTCACGGGAATGACTGTTTACTGTGAGTCGTCACAGGAGACTGTATACTGTGGGTCGTCACAGGGATGACTGTTTACTGTGAGTCGTCACAGGGATGACTGTTTACTGTGAGTCGTCACAGGGATGACTGTTTACTGTAAGTCGTCACTGGGATGACTGTTAACTGTGAGTTGTCACGGGAATGACTGTTTACTGTGAGTCGTCACAGGGGTGACTGTTTACTGTGGGTCGTCACAGGGATGACTGTTTACTGTGAGTCGTCACAGGGATGACTGTTTACTGTGAGTCGTCACAGGGATGACTGTTTACTGTGAGTCGTCACAGGGATGACTGTTTACTGTGAGTCATCACAGGGATGACTGTTTAGTGTGAGTCGTCACAGGGATGACTATTTACTGTGAGTCACAGGGACGACTGTTTACTGTGAGTCGTCACAGGGATGACTGTTTACTGTGAGTCGTCACAGGGATGACTGTTTACTGTGAGTCGTCACAGGGATGACTGTTTACTGTGAGTCATCACAGGGATGACTGTTTAGTGTGAGTCGTCACAGGGATGACTGTTTAGTGTGAGTCGTCACAGGGATGACTGTTTACTGTGAGTCGTCACAGGGATGACTGTTTACTGTGAGTCGTCACAGGGATGACTGTTTACTGTGTGAGTCGTCACAGGATGACTATTTACTGTGAGTCGTCACAGGGATGACTATTTACTGTGAGTCATCCACAGGGATGACTGTTTAGTGTGAGTCGTCACAGGATGACTATTTACTGTGAGTCACAGGGATGACTGTTTACTGTGAGTCGTCACAGGGATGACTGTTTACTGTGAGTCGTCACAGGGATGACTGTATACTGTGAGTCATCACAGGGATGACTGTTTAGTGTGAGTCGTCACAGGGATGACTATTTACTGTGAGTAATCACAGGGATGACTGTTTACTGTGAGTCGTCACAGGGAGACTGTATACTGTGAGTCATCACAGGGATGACTGTTTAGTGTGAGTCGTCACAGGGATGACTATTTACTGTGAGTCACAGGGACGACTGTTTACTGTGTAATACAATATAAAAAGAACTTTCATCAAATTAAAGTAAAAACAATATTAAAAAGCCTCTCAATTTCTATTATCAAGGCAATCTCCTGGTAATGATATTGCCTAACCATCTCATCCTCAAGTTATAAAAAAGAAACGAAGTATATTTTAATGAAATACAAAAATGCCTAAAAGAAAAGGGCTATTAAACCCGAACGTTGGAATATTGGGAGGAAATTAGGAACTTCGAAAGCTCTTACTTTATCTTTGTGTTGTTAAAATTAGATTTTAGAAACAAAAGGAAATATGAAATTGCATATGTATATATATGTACATATATAGTGTGCTGTTTGGCGGCCGTGTGGTGTAGTGGTATGGCGGGTCCTGGGTTTGGCTCTCGGCCGAGGAACGATATTTGTGTATAAATTGTCAGTGTTGGATCTGCGTGTGCTGTGTGTATGTACCTTGTCTGCGACACTGCATTTGAGTATTCCTCAGATCTTATCACACGTCGGAATAGGGAAGGTGATGACGAGTAAGAAACATTTGCGCAAACACAGAGGCGCTATAAAATATTCTGCGCAGTTGATGTTGTCTGGTAATAACCAGAATATATTGCCCAGGAGAACCAGGAGAACTTCATTGTCATCATCATATTTTTGGCGTAGTGGTGAAAGTATCGTCTAGCATAATCAGCGATCCTAGTTTTGTTTCCTACGCCAATCCTAAATTCTTGCAGTGGAAAATGTTGATTTACTATGTATTGACCTCGTCTCTAGAGAGGATAAGGAAGCACAGTTCGTCACATGAGGTCGTGCGGTCACATGTCTTATAATTTTTTTCATTAGTCTTAATGCGAGTTTCCCCATCACATTTTGACAGTGGTAGAGCTACACTACAGTTTGTTTGTAGCTGCAGAATGAATGAGTTAGCTCGAAAGGGGTAGGACCACGCCTTCATAGAATACTAGCGTAAAATAGCCGCATAATGCTGCTGTGTTTCGTCTGGTGAGTGCAGGGATCCGGAGACCTTTATTACTGGTGATGATTCATTCCATCTCAGTCCTCAAGGATGACAACGCATCTCCATTATGATTCCTTGTTAAGAATTTATGTAGATTTCATGGGCCGCGGGAATCACTTACCGCTTACTTTTTTACTCTACATGTAATAAAAAAAACGCGATGTTTTTCCTTCATCACCGAGCTCGTGGTAAATCGGCGCTTAAAATTTCATTGATGCTAGCACTGAGGATTGAACTCGGGTCGCTCGAGTACCGTGAATCTAATGCGAGCGTTTCGACACTGAGCTAATACGTCTACCAATAGTATGCCAATGAAAAATAATAAATAATTAAGAGTTAGTTCATTGCTATACTGTAATATCACACTAAAAATGCCACAGCGTAGGCAACGTGGACAGAAGTAGCACTTCATATATTATAGTGACCCAATTCAAATTATACGTTTTATTCTTCTGTCAATAATGGCAACTTTTAAACAATTCTGCCAATACTACGTCAGTCATGTCACTGACGATAGATTAATTGACGATTATAAAGGAATTTTATTTTTTGATCGAGTGTTATAAATATGAAACAAGACATACATTTATACAGTATTTATGTCTCATTTCATACTTTTTAAGAGTAGTAGATCCACGTTGCAGTTTGTATCAAGCAACAGCTTGACACATGGATGGAGAATGGATCACGTCTTCACAGAATACCAATGTAAAATGGCTAACTTTGTTGTGTTTCGACTGTTTTTCCTTTACTGGTGTTGAGGCATTCCATTTTAGCGCTAAGGGGTGTCAATGCATGCAATGGGAGCTCACGGGCCGCAGGAATCAAAGGTGGACTATCTTTGACTTTGACTGTTCGTGATTTATGTAGGTATGCATACACATTAACATTTTATATTGTTAGGTTCTTACATAATTAGCGTATTATATTGAAAAAGTAAATACTTTTTATTTATGAAATTATATATTTAATCAATCGAAGTATGTACCATTATTATCTATGCACTTTTGCCATTTTGTAGGTTGTTCATTGATTCCATTGCTGAAATTTTTTTTGAGCGAGAATCAATAAAATCTTTGAAAGCGGTTTGGATTGCCTCATCGGAAATGAATTATTTTTCTTGCAATGAATTGTCCAAAATCCGAAAAAGGTGGTGATTTGTTGGAGCAAGGTTCAGGGAGCATGGTGGGTGTCGGAGACATTTAATCACAGCTCCTCTAATTTAGCGACCATCTGTCGAGAAGTATGTGGTCTAGCGTTGTCATGAAACTGTACGGGGTTAGAGCAATTGACCAGTCTCGGTTATTTAACGGCTAGCTTTTCCATAATGGTTTGCAATTGTTGACAATACAGATCTGCCGTAATCGTCTGCCTATATCTTAGGAATATGTAGTGTATGACACCAGCGCTGATCCCCCAAACAATCACCAGTGCCTTTTTCTGAGTCAACTTTTGCTTGGGACAGGATTTGGCTGGTTCTCCTGGGGTCAACCACTGTGATGAGAGTTTCCGATTGTTGTACAGTATTCATTTTTCATCACAAGTAACGGTACGATTCAAAATTCCTTCATTATTGTGATGATTGATGTGTAATGTAACGCAGCGCTCAATGTATGTTTGCTGGTGTGCTTCACTCAGTTCATGCGGGATTCTGAAGCTTTATCGCTTTTCGGATTTGTTTCAAGTGAATTAAAATTATTTTATCACTCACACCGAAGCCTGTCGCTAACTCCGACGTTGTTTGCGATGGACTTGCGTGCACAATCACCTAATTAATTCTTCATTGTCAATTTGGGTCTCTGGCCGTCCGCAGGGCTTGTTTTGGTTTGTTCTCCGGTAAGAAGACGTTAGATCCAAAACTTACTGTGCTTTCTTTTACAGTTGCTTCCCCATACACATCATTAATCCTTCGAGCTGTTTCTGCAGAGCTGGTGCCACGGTGGAACTCATATTCGTAAATAACGCGATATTTCAAGTTTTCCATTTTGTTAACAAAACGATGTGCAAACAAATGAATCACACTAAATTTGAAACACAAATATATAAATATATTTGAATTTGGAATACCTGTTTTCCAAAGATTTTGGGACCTTGGTACTGATAAATTCCTTGCCACATTTCTGGTCTATTTTATTACATACTATCAAAAGATTGGCTGATGTATTATATTTCATTTACAGTATTCATTAACGAGTCTCAATTCTATACGAGACGGCTATACATATATGTCAAGGTGCTGTTTTATGACGTGGTCCTTCTCCAGACAAGCCGACCCATTTATATATCAGCCAAAAATTAACCATAGATACCACTGTTCAAAACATCTTTCTTCTTATCTCTTATGTCTTTGATGGATAGAAACAATATCAATACCAAAACTTACTCCACTGATATTATATATACTGTGACACAACACAAATCCTCTTTATTGTACATAAACGTTAATGTTGCTTACATACTGCGAGGCAGTTAATGAGTGAAATGTCACTCTTTTATTAACACTTCATGAAATATGTGACATATTTTATTTATTTATTTAGTCTTCATATGATCGGATAAACAAAACTAGAAGCAAAGGCCGGCATGAATGCCAAAGAAGAAGATATTGTGATAGTTGTAGCATTAAACTAAATAATAAAAAGAAAAGACTAATAAATATATAATAGAAATAAACTTTAATATATGCATATATAGATAAATATATAAGCATACAGAAAATTTCTGGAACCGGAAAAAAGATAAAAAAGCAATTACGGAATTTGAATATGGAATCCTCTGGGAACATCGCAATTTTTAATTTGGGAGACTGTCATGTGTTTTCTCATTGTGTCGTCCTTTATAATGAAGATGAAATATAATGACTAGATATGAAATAGCGAATTTGACTAGACAAATTTTCGCTGAATGATTTTTACGATTGGAATCAGTCTAGTGCAAAACAAATTGCATGTGTGTCTGAAGGTTTGGAAGCTTTGTGCTCGATGGAGGACATAATTTAACAGAAGACGAGAAACGACTAAGTGTCGAATGCTGCCGTAAAATGATAAACAAGTTTATTGGAGGACAATCAATATCAAAATAATTAGACAATATCGTAATAAGTGACGAAACCTGGGTATTCTTTTTTGTCCAGTCGATAGAATAAGACAAAACAGTAAGTCCTTAAACTTAAAGACATTTTGACTAGACTTGCAGGCCGACGAAAGGTAAGAAAAGTCAGAGTACAAGAAAATAGTTGCTTCTCTTTACAGAAAATTAAACATTACATTACAATGTCCATATAAATAAAAACCAAAGAACAGTGACTGCAGATTCGTACTGTTACACCCGAGCTCTGCAAGGGTTATTGCCGACCCTGAATCCCTCTCAGCGCCGTAAGTAACTAACTCTAACTCCAACATTCATTCTAATGTCAGTCAGTCTAGTTCCATCCTCCAAGCAGAGCGGAGCTAAAGATGATCTTAATCAAGTGTATTCTTGTAAATGTACTATTGTAAAGTGTCGTAATATACGTGTCTCAAATAAATATCCTTTTTTAAAAACCCTATTCAATTAAACAGGTTAACAGTACGTAAACAATTACTCAGCCAGAGTGTCTGAAAAAGTTCGAGAAAAGCGTCCTCGTAACAATTGCGCCCTTCATCACGATAACGCATCCGCACATTCCGTTGAGATACCTAATGCGTATTTGAATGCCTCAAGTGTGGAACTGTCTGGATACAGCACGGACCTCGGATTTTGTCACGTACCTTGTACTTATTTTTATTTCGGAAAATTAAAGATAAGCTTAGAGGTTTACGATTTAGAAGCCCGGCATTCACGATTTCATTGAGGAGGTATTGACATCCGTATCCACTACTTCACACAACGGTTCCAACGAATGAAACAATGTATAAATAGTGAGGGCATAAACTTAGATAAAATATAAAGGTATCATAAATATAATATATATGAACACATTGATTTGATTTGGTTATTAACGAACATCGAAGATGTCTATCATGAGATAAAGAGATATATTGGAATTTATCTTTAAGATAATAAAGTTCAGCGTTCATAAAAGTAAAAACTAATAAAGGCTATATATATGTTATTTCCACAGCTTGGGCATGTCTTCTCTGTAGAGTATGTTAAACTCTAAGTAAGACTAACTCTAACAGTTAGAGCATAATGACGGACGGACTGCACATGTCAATTTTTTTTATTAATATTATTTATTAGAAATGCCAGTTTCCTCAGAATGTGTTTCATCGGCGAGCATGTGGATCAGCGGTTAAAATTGTGATTAACAATTTCACTGATGCCAACACCGGCAATCGTAACACTGAGCTATTAACAAATACTCCGGTTAACCACTCCAACTAAGCTGTAAATGCTTGTGTTAGGTACCTTAAGTAATCGATTTCATATACTAAACCTATGGGCTATTAAGGCTAGATTTAAAGTGTGTAGTATATAATTATTGCATATAAATAATTATATATAGCTATGCTTAGTGCTGCTTGCACTTAAAAATAATATTTATTATTATCGAATGTGTCTGCGAACAGGTTCAGCCTTCCGAACGCTCTGACGGGCCGCTCTCAGCATAAATGCAGAAGGCGGTGCTCTTCGATTTCCTTTCGCCCTAACGCTCTGGAGTCTAGATTCGAGAAAATCCTGCCTGGTTTCCCTGTTTGGTTTGTTTAATTTCTTATTTATTTTAAAGTATTTTATTTTTTTATTGACTGAATATCTCCCTAATAACAATAATATATTTTTGTTTGTAAAATGTCTGATAATACATGATCTTAGATATTATTAAGCATTTATAAAGAATTAGTAAAGCAACCTATGAGAACATATTGTTTAAGTTTGAAGTTGAGTAATTTAGATAGTTATATCTATCTATCTATCGACTGTTTATTATTGTTAACTTTCCAATATATACACTGTTTTCTTTTTAAGTAAATAGTGTATATATATATTGTTTCAATTTATATATTATATATGTTTTTTAATTAGTATACTTATTTCTAATTATTATTAATACATTTTTTTTAGCCTTTTTTACTATTCATGCATTACCATACCATACCATACCGTACCATAATTTCTTTCCATGCCACGCGTTAACAATAAAATTTGAATAAATATATAAAAGAATAAAATATATCTTTCATATCATCGTTCATAATCTTATCTTCATTTGCCCCATATACATTGCATGTGTAAGGTCTATAACAGCAAAATTAAAAAAGAAATAACGTAAGTTAATAAATCTTTATAAAATTACACAGCTCCATGCTTTTCCCAATGTCTGATCAGCTCTATAATTAGGTATGGTAATATATAAATATGAGATATTGCCACCACCGCACTGTTGATCATTGAATAAAACTAGTTTTTAAGAATATTTATTTATTTATCTTTCATGTACACACAGTATTTATACATAAAACAGGTAACATGTATAAATACTGTGACGTATCGTAATAAAGTATCTCATATTTATACGTAAAAAGTTGCAGTAAAATCTCTATGGTTGTACTGTGTGTGTCAGGCTGGTGGTTTACCGTTAAATAGAATGACATTTTATAAACGGAAAAATAAAAGTGAAAACATTTCCCCACTTTTCTATTGTTTTTCTGTCCGTCAAAATGAGTATATCGCGAAAACAATTGTGTTAATGGACTTAACGTTTTCAAGCGCCGCCTTCAGCATAAATGCAGAAGGCGGTGCTCTTCGATTTCCTTTCGCCCTAACGCTCTGGAGTCTAGATTCGAGAAAATCCTGCCTGGTTTCCCTGTTTGGTTTGTTTAATTTCTTATTTATTTTAAAGTATTTTATTTTTTTATTGACTGAATATCTCCCTAATAACAATAATATATTTTTGTTTGTAAAATGTCTGATAATACATGATCTTAGATATTATTAAGCATTTATAAAGAATTAGTAAAGCAACCTATGAGAACATATTGTTTAAGTTTGAAGTTGAGTAATTTAGATAGTTATATCTATCTATCTATCGACTGTTTATTATTGTTAACTTTCCAATATATACACTGTTTTCTTTTTAAGTAAATAGTGTATATATATATTGTTTCAATTTATATATTATATATGTTTTTTAATTAGTATACTTATTTCTAATTATTATTAATACATTCTTTTTTAGCCTTTTTTACTATTCATGCATTACCATACCATACCATACCGTACCATAATTTCTTTCCATGCCACGCGTTAACAATAAAATTTGAATAAATATATAAAAGAATAAAATATATCTTTCATATCATCGTTCATAATCTTATCTTCATTTGCCCCATATACATTGCATGTGTAAGGTCTATAACAGCAAAATTAAAAAAGAAATAACGTAAGTTAATAAATCTTTATAAAATTACACAGCTCCATGCTTTTCCCAATGTCTGATCAGCTCTATAATTAGGTATGGTAATATATAAATATGAGATATTGCCACCACCGCACTGTTGATCATTGAATAAAACTAGTTTTTAAGAATATTTATTTATTTATCTTTCATGTACACACAGTATTTATACATAAAACAGGTAACATGTATAAATACTGTGACGTATCGTAATAAAGTATCTCATATTTATACGTAAAAAGTTGCAGTAAAATCTCTATGGTTGTACTGTGTGTGTCAGGCTGGTTTACCGTTAAATAGAATGACATTTTATAAACGGAAAAATAAAAAGTGAAAACATTTCCCCCCACTTTTCTATTGTTTTTTCTGTCCGTCAAAATGAGTATATCGCGAAAAACAATTGTGTTAATGGACTTAACGTTTTTCAAGCGCTTATAGTCAGGCAATTTTGATGTTAAAGATGAAGCTTGCTCTGGTCGATCTGATATTACAGATAAAGACGATGCCACTTTTTCTGTAATGTTTAACAAAAATACTAATGAGTGACTCATTAAACAACTTTGTCTAATTTAAAAGTCTAGATATACATAAAAGCTTGATATTTGAGTGCCACACGAACTCACTGAGAGAAGCCTAAAGAATCGCATACACCTTTGCAATTCTCTTTTAAAACGTATTGAAACCGAACCGTTTTTAAAAAGATTAATCACTGATAATGAAAAATGAAGATCGCACAAATAAGATAATGGTCAAAGGGTAGTCAGGCTCCACAGACTATAGCGAAAACAGGATTGATTCGCAATAAAGCGATGCTATCTGTATGATGGGATCGGAAGGGTATCGTTCAGTATGAGCTTTAACCGCCGGGCAAAACTGTCGGTTTGGGGTTCGGATCTCCATGGGCAACAACTGATGAGACTTAACAAGAAATAGAGAAATAACGGCTGCCTTGGTCAGTAGGATGGGCGTGGTTTTTCGTCATGATAATGCCAGACCACACACATCTGTAGCCACTCAGCAAATATTGAGAGAACTTGGTTCGGAAGTGTTAATGCATCCACCATATATCACTGACCTTGCACCCTCAGATTTTCACGCGTTTCGGTGTCTTATGAATTCATTATGTAGTTTTGATTGGCATCTTGTCGTAGGTTTTTGATCAGAAGTCCCAAAATTTCTATTGCAATGGGATTATATCACTACGAAATGGCAATCAATGGTAGTCAGTGTTTTATTTATTTACTTTTGTTTTATCAAATTTGACATACTGTGTCTTTGAAATATTCTTTTTATTAATTTCTTAGATAGAACACGCCTAAAATTGCAGGGAACGAACTCGGTGTATTAGCGTACCGTGAAATTAAAATCGTCCGTCCAAACATTAGCTATTACGAAATTCAATTCATCAAATAATTTACGCCATGACTTGGCGAGATCAGGCGTTTTGTTTGACGGCCGCCATTTTGCACGACCGTTAATAATGGCGGGAAATAATTGTGACCGCAACAATGCGCACGTGATAATTAAAATTATGTAAGCTTATTTGTGACATGTGTTTTGTTTAGTATAATACGGAATGGTGAATGGTTTGTTCGGTGCTGTGTGCATGAGATATATATATATATGTATTGAACGGGAGTTAAATATTTTCATCATCATGACCATCGCAGTGCTGGAACCAGTCGATGCTGAATGTAACCCTCGCCTCGACTGCAAATAAATAAGATGACACCGGCGTCCATGGTCATTTTGTGTAAACTTTGTGGAGTACGAGTGTGATTGTTTATGGGTTCTATCATCACTTATCATTTGTTGAACTTTGTGGTGGTATGTAACCTATATTGTATAAAAAAAGTACGGTCGTTTCCAAAATTAAGGGAATAATCACGGTACCCGAATAAACCAATTTCGATCCCAGACCCTTGGCACCAATGAACAATGTTAATCACAATTTTAAGTGCTAGTGGTGAAGGAAAATATCGTGATATGATCATCTAAGAAATAATAATATAAAATAAAAAAAAAATCGAATACATGTGAAGTCCGCCAATCTGAAATGGAACCGCGTAGTGGATTATGTTCTGACACTGTAGGAAGGTGGTCCTAAACCCAACCCACCAGTGGGATTATAAGATAGGCATATAGATAGGTACTTTATTTTTTTTTTACTTATATCATATAAAAGAAACACTACATTTAGTTGCGAAACAATTGTATCGATAACATATGGAACGGATGATTGATGGTACGCATTACGCTAATATTGGTAATATATCAAAAATTAGCAAACAGTTGCGTAACACAGACGAATTACGTCGTTAGGAATTGTTTTGCTCCAATAAACATAACTAATCATTAACAGAAGATTAACTAATATTATGGCAGATAAGATACATGCGTTGCCTCTCAATAACCTATTATCAGAAATTGGGTAGTATGCTACGCTGGTATTCTGTGACGGCGTGGCTGGCGTAGCCCTTCCCCAGTCGTGCCGACCCATTCAAGCTACACCTAGGTAGGGCATGGCTGTACCGCTGTATCAAATGATAGTATACATTTAACTACTGATAGAAAGATCGGACAATAGAGGATAGGTAAGAGCTTGCAAATATGCAATCAGAATTTTTGCTTAGTTAACAATAATAGTACAAAATTAAAGTTACCAGAGATCGTGTATAAAATTATGGACATAATATTTACTACAAACAAAAGTACCGTACTACGTACCGTTATAAAAGAAAACCGGGGTTGGGGGAGCAGGCAAGCCAAAGCGTAACTTTCAGAAGCCCAATTCTTGAATGTAATTACGAAAAATCATTGCGATTCAGCAATAAGTAGCTTTTTTGTGGCTTAGGTTGTGGACGTCGATTTATTTGTATTATATATTTATATATTTATTTATTTTTCAGATGGCAGATAACTTAAATTAATAACCTTTCTTATTAATAGTCTTTCTGGTTTTTGTTGGCCAATTGAGCGGAATATATTTTAGTGCAGGGTAGTGTAAACTGAGGCACACATTAATCTTTATCTTTCTGTGAACCTACGCGAGACAAAGAAAGACCACGTTGCAAGTTTGTTGACGAAGATTGTTTCTAGGAAAAACATGTATAAGTCGGCTGGAGTAGGGAGGACGACGCCTTCTCAAATTACCACCACCAAATAGCAGCACAACACTGTTGTTTTCGTATGGTGCGTTTCAGGAATCACCAATTACCGGTAATAAGGCACAATCAGTCCTAACTTGCACGCAAGATTCTTGGTATAAATCTTCGTTGACAATGTAGATGATCACATACGATCAGTTAAATTGTATGCTCGGATGCCACCTCCCAATTTTATATAAAAAGAAAGATTTGGACGCAGTGTCAGATACATAGAACATCTCACAAACACACGCAGATAAGAAAATCAATAATTTATACCACAAAAATTATTGGGTCAACTAGAAATCAAAACCAAGTCTTGAGATTGAGCAAGTACGTAGATGGCCCCAACGGAAGACCAGCGCTGGTTGTTTTTAGCCAGCATATGCTGAGTGGTGACCGATACGCGATAACTAGCATTTAATTTAATATACTTTTTTTCTGTTAATCATGTTAGTTTTCCTACGAATAAATCTATTCTTTCTTTCTTCTTCTTTCACTCACCATCATCATCTTAGTGATGGCACTAATCGGCTGCTGAACATGAGCCTTCCCCACAGGATGAATAGTCGGTGGTTGCAAGGTCTGGTGAGTACGGTGGATGAGGAGAGCTTCCAATCCCAACTCTTGCAGCTTAGAGACTGTCTGTTGTGAAGTATGGGGTCGCGCGTTGTCGTGTGGGAGCAGCGATGACGACCGATTGACCAAAGCTGGTTGCAAATGTGCGAGCTTCTCCATCATTGCCTTCAGTTCTTCACAGTACACATCTGCACTAATGCTCATGCCGTTTGGTAAAAAAGTGTGATGGATCACACAGGTACTAGACCACCAAACAATGACCATCAACTTTCTAGAGGTAATTTTTCGTTTAGGGCATTGCTTTGGTGCTGAACCAGGATCTAACCAATTTGCTGAGCGGTTTCGATTGTCGAACAGAATTCACTTTTCGTCGCACGTAACTATTTGGTTCAAAATTCTTTCATTCTGTGCCTGTTGAGCAGCGCGAGGCAGGTCTCAACGCGTACGTTGCGCTGGCGATCAATAAGTTCGTGGGGCCCCCATCTATGAAGCTTTTTTACCTTGCCAATTTGTCGCCAACCAATATTGTTTTGATGTTAACATCAAAAGCTGCTGCTAGCTCGACTGTAGATTGAGTATCATCAGCTTCCACAACCACCATTAATTCATTATTGTTGACCAAAGTGTCCGGACGACCACGTGGTTCATTTTTTAAAATCAATTTTCCAGAACGGAACCGGGCAAACCAATAGCGTAATAGGTAAAGACTAAGTGATAGATGAAGTACTAGACTAACTGAAGACTGATGGAGAAGCTCGCACATATTACTTTTACCAAAATTTTGACAAATTTTTAGCGAGAAAAAAAATCAATTCCCGAGAGGCCTCCCGTCCAGCTGATTTTTACAAGAAGGGCATCAATTAACTACCACTAGGTTGGTAAAGATGCATCGATTACATGGGTACTTTATTTTACATATTGTATATTACTTTGATTAACAGAAATAAAAAAGTTTAAAAAAAATTTTTTTTTTTTACTTATTTCATACAAAACGGCAATTTCATAGGTAAACACCTAATATTAACTTTTTCCTGAAGCTTTTTAAGTTCAAAATATGACAAAAAATATGTAATTCGTTACGATTATAAATATAACATCTAATTTGTAACGAATTTTTAAGAATTTAAGAACATTATAATGGACGAAATAAATTTACATACGACTAGTGCCTTATCCTTATATTTGCCTGCGTAGTAGTATATTTTAGAAAAGGATAGAAGAGTGTTTCATAATTAAAAGAATTTAAAATTAAAATTGGTTCTGCGTTTCCAGCGATTACCCATAACATACAGACAAATTTTACATCTTAATAATATTAGAATGACCGAGTCTTTGCCCTATCCTAGCTGCTGGCAAGTGGCGAACTTGTTTATTAGAGCCATATACACTTTTCTCTTGTAGATTCTACACTGGGAGACCTGAATGGGTCAGCACAATCGGGAAGGACTACGCTCTCACAGAATACCTGCGAAACACATTTTTGATGAGTGTAAGGATTCGGATACTAATTAAAGGTGAAGAGATATTCCATCAGGTGAACTAGTTTGTCACTTCCAATACAATAAAAAAAAGATTTGAAATGAAAGTCATATTGTAAATAAACGAAAAATTGACAGTAGTCAAATATAGAAATCTTTTGTCGTTCATATGTAACGAGACGAAGGATAATAAATACAAAGGTTCTCATGCGTCAGGTTCTCGTAAAACCTGTCACTTTCCGTCTCAACTTCTTTTTTTTCTTCCATTTAGAGTAACAAACTACCACATTGATAATCCGATGGCAAATGATTTCTGCGGCCTTAACATCTACATTTATCCTTGACAAGGAATCACAAGGTAGATGCGTTGTCACCCTTGAGGACTGAGATGGAATGCCTCCTCACCTGTAATAAAGGTCTCCAGATTACTTCACTCGCCAGACGAAACACAGCAGCAATATGCAACTATTTTATGCTGGTATACTGTGAGGGTGTGGTCCTACCCCGGTCGAGCTGACCCATTAATTCTGCAATTAGAAACAAACTACAGCGCTACCCACTGAAATTTCACACGTGCCGTCCTGCTCTCTGATTTGATCGCAATTAATTTGTTCTTATTAATCCAATATATTTCTATTTATCTATTTTCTTATGATGTTAGGGGTGGCAACGAGCAAACAGTTCACCTGATGACCAGGTATACTGTATCTGCTTGAAATAGCAGTATAATTCTATATTTCATGTTGTGAGATTGAGATCCGTAGACTATATTACAGGTAACGAGGCTCAGGTTTAAGAAGTACGCACGTATATCTTCAATTATTGTTGAGAATGCATATAAAGTGAACTGTGTGCTCGTTTCGCACAACTAAAATTCCAAAAATCCTTCGAGAAAAAGTGCAAATTCAGTTTTACTGTTACTTTACTAAACTGATTTTCAAATAAATCTATATACATAGCTAATATGAGCCTTCAGAAATATAACATTTAACCAAGGCAATGCAAATCGTCTAACTATTTAATTAAGATATGGTAAGCGCTCTATTGAATTGCAAATTGTTGATTCAAATGGGACAGCTGACGCAAATGATTTTGTAAACAAATTATGTGCTCGAGTAAACTTCGAGGTGAATAATTCATCGCACAGATGTGGCGAGAGACGCGAAAATATTTTTGTATTCAATAAAAAAGAAACAGCCCTTGAATGAAGGTTTATTTAAATGGCTTAAATTTTGCAAGATTTACTATGTGCGATGCCCAAAAGAGCTAGGACGGTTCTTCAGTGCTTTTAATTTACGATACGCGAGCAAACCGAGTATGCCACACCAATGAAATTGTTAATCGTAATTTTAAGTGCTGATTTAACACATCCTCGGCAGTAAAGTAAAAGATCGTGAGGAAACCTGCATGTCTAACACATAAATTAAAAAATAATCTTGAAGACATGTGGAGTCCACCAATCCGTAGTGGACCTGGCCTAGTAGGAACTCTACCACACTCTCTCTCAAGAGCTCCTCTACGCCAACGCCCAACAGTAGGATACTTTAACTTTACTTTTTTAGTTGAATGAAACGGTAATCAATGCCCAAATTTACAGCTTTTCTATGCGGAACGGTTATGTCCTCCGGTCGATTTCGACCGCATGGGATGAAATGTGCTGAATGTTTGTTTCTTATAGTAAGTGTTATAGTAAGCGCAGACACTAATGCTTGCGAAATGAGATCGGATGGTGGTTCAGATGTATTGTCAGGGACACGGGACATGTATGCAATACACGAGACCCGAAAACCAACTTGTGTTGAAGATATATTGTTACCATGCCCGCAATAGGTACACAAAGTTTTATTTATATAGTTAGCGATACTACATAATTACGTTTCCATCCAGTTAACCACTCTAAGATGTTTTGCAGTGGCACCAGTGCCAGCCACCGCTGCAGCTATTTCTGCAACATGAATAACATCCTCACAGAACACCCACTGTGTTAGAGTTACGTTGCAATTTGTTTTTAGGTGTAGAGTGTACGAGTCAGCTCGACCGGAGGTCAAGCTCTCACAGAATACCACCGTAAAATAGCAAGTGATTCCTGCAACCCACGACACCGAAATTCATTCTTAAAAAGGAATCAATGCAGATGTGTTGTTAACCTTGAGGACTGACCCTGAGACTGAAAACAAGTTTATACGCTATACAATTAATAATATAAAAATACAGGACATTATATATATATATATTATTATACAAAATTAAAATTAAAGATAAAAGAATGACAATTGGTATTAAATTTGTGACATTGACAGAAACAGATATACAATAATATTACCAAATTATTTTTTTTTTATTAAAACGCTATAAAACAACAATAGTAATAAAAGAAAAGATATTTAATTTAAAGTATAAGGAGTATAATAGGTATTTATTTTCAAGAGTATGGTGTTCAGTATTAAAAGTAAGTTAGAATTAAAATTTAAAGTAATTTATAATAATTAAAAGCACTATTAAATGCATAAACTATGAATTGAATTTCAAAATTATAAAATAAAACACACACATGTGAACAGTATCACTAATTTTATCCTCGAAAAATCTATCGTATCGTAGAATATAAAAAAAAAATGGAATATTATAATTGGATATTAAAAGAAACGAATATTTTCTTCAACAGCATAACATTTTTTAATAAATGAGATTATTTGAAACTAAATTGAACTCTGGAATATTCATGAAAGCTGGATAATTATGTTAATAAAGGGTTGCCAGTTTAAATTAATTTACGTTATTTCCGCTCGTATATATATGAGGAGTCGGAACGGGCTGCAAGGCAAATTGCTTTTACTTTGAAGAAGTAATAGAGGAGGAAAAATTATCAGAGCAAGAAGATGTATTGGAAGAGGACACCGCCGACGCGATTTCCATCTGGCGTTAAAGATACCAGCGCCAGAGGACCCTAGATTCCTACTGTTTGTTGACAATCTTCACCGAATATAGGATGATCAGCAATAGTCTTTCTGCATTTCAATCTTTCACCATGGATACATCATTAAGCATAATCTATCACACGAAACCAGTTCGGGTAGAACATGTTTACGTAAAATATTTGTTATTTGCAAAATGATTATTGCGATTTTTACGTGAAAAGTTTCCTTATGATATTTTCTCCACCTCCATTTCCTCGTCACCTGTAATCGGGTCCGCAGATTCCTATGCATGGCTTGGAATAACTATCCGCAATATGGGTGACTTTATCAAGTTCATCTCCTTCCATGTGAAAATTAACAAATAATCCCCTCCATTCTAGTCTTCTGCAAGTGTTGCCATAAAAATTATTCCATTCCATCTTATTCCTCCTAATATCATAAATAAATATTGTATAAGCAATGTTCATTCGTATCACACTATATATGGTTTGATGTCATATTCGACTCCACTGATAACAAAATTATGTTATAATGTGATAAAAATAAAAACGGAAACGTCAATATTTTGTGACGTCGGCGCGTCACTGGCAACTGCGAATAACCGTCCAAGAGGCGTGAATCACGCTATCACAGGTTCCACACAAAGCTTGTGAAGAACAACAGAGTATTGACCGCTCCTAGACTGATTGCCCGCCGGAAAATCTCCCTTTTTCGTCCTACGGCCAAAAACTTCTCATAAAAATATTTACGGTGTATTAGTAAACAATATATATTTATCATTAATTTTTACATTATATATTATATGTATTATTATTTATGTGTTTATATGCATGTGTTTATAAATAAATATAGTTTTTTATCTGTTTTTTTCTCTATTCCTTTTTGTGAGTACACTAAGCTACTACACAATAAGGAATACCTTATTTTCCAATAATATGTCCAACATATGGCCTACTGGAAGAGATTTTTACCGTAAAAATGAATGCCATAGTGAAGTAAGTTGAACACGTAAAGACATAATATTATGTATGCCATTGTACGATATTGCCCATCATTTTTAAAATGTTAGAAGTTATCAGTAATAGAGCCACTTTGCAGCTGGTTCATAGTTGGAGTATTATGGGTCAGAGCGATCGGGGAAGGAACACCCCCTCATGAAATAGCAGCATAACGCGAGCCTGTGTTTCGTATGGTAAAGGTGATCAGAAATTTCATCTAAGTCCTCAAGGTTTACTAGGTATATGTCTTAGAAACTTTTTTGGGTATCATTTGTCATGTGCCCCAGTTGTTTACCATCAGGTCAAATGTGTGCCCGTGTCCACATCAAATATTATTAAAAAAAAAAACAACTAGTAGTTCATCATTGTTCTAAATCTATCGTTGAAGGTGACGATGTTCTTCTGATTGACCTCATCTGGTTATTATAACATTCACTCTCACACTCGTTGTCATCTTCTCTTCTCGGATCAGTTTGGTGGAAAGTTCAGATGCAGTGTAAAAGACACAGGAATACACACAGAACCGAAAACCGACAACTTGAGTTGCTCTAATATCGTTCCTCTGCTGGCATCAAATACTGAACCCGTAACTCGGTCGCCAGGAATTACGCTCACTCAGAGACGGTCCTTATATTTGAGGGAACAATATAGAAATTTTTCTAACTCAATTAAACTTCAATTCGCGCGATAACTTTTAAGCAATGAAAGTAAGTCCTTTCGTTTACTTTATGAAATAATTAAAGTGAATAGCGCCAATTTGCTGCAGCGCTCACTCTAATTTCTTTGGTTGGAATATTCTTTGAAAGATAAATTCATAGAAAGCTCATTTAAGTGTCATAAATACATTTTGTATACATCGTTTTATAAAAAAGTTTTATTTAAAAAGCGAGCATTTACAGGTCAAATGCCTAACGTTATTTTTATAATAATTTTACTTTGAGATAAGTATTTGTTCATAAATTTAAGATAGGAAATTAATCAATTAGCCAGGACAGCAGTAATCAGGATGTTCAGATACTGTACTTAAAAATAAATCTATGATATATATTTTTTTTTAACATTTTGGCTTTGATTTCCAGTGCGGGAACAATATGTGTATCACGGATTGTTTTTTGGTTCTTGTAATCACTTTCTATGAGGTGAAGTATGAGTACATTCGTGACACCCACCAAATACTAGTCGTACTTTCTATTGCCATGCATAAGTGATCCCGAGGGGATATAAGGTTCACCAACTCTCAGCTTATTTGTAAGTTGGTTAAATGAACATTAAAATATTGTTTTTATTTCAACACTTTTTTGTTTTTTTATAATACATACATTATACATATAACATTAAACATAAATTTCTGCCGACAAATATCTCCCAACATGCGATTCTCCCGACATATACTTCCCCCAACATTCATTTCTCCCGACATACACTTCATCTGACATATGTTTCTCCCAACGAATACTTTCAACAACATTCATTACTCCCGACATTCATTTCTTTCACACACATGCACCTCTTCCGACATTTATTTCTCACTTAAAAAGTATTCACTTCCCCAAACATATGCTTCTCTCTAAGTGTAGTTCTTCCAACATTCACGTCTCCCGAAGACTTCTCCCAACGTACATTTCTCCTAACGTTTATTTCTACATTCACTTCTCCTGACATACACTTCTCCCATCATATACTTCTCCATGCATGCACTTTTCTGACAAACACTACTCCACATTTCTTCCAACATAAATTTTTCTTAACATGCACTTCTTCCGATGGAGACTTCTCCCAACATTCATTACTTCTGACATACACTTCTCCCAACAAACACTTCTGCCAACATACACATCTCCCGACATACACTTCTCTCAAAGTTCATTTCTTCCAACAAACACTTCTCCCAACATTCATTTCTCCCGGTGTAAACTACACAGATTGTTTGTACCTAGTACAACACGAATGAATCGCATCGACCGGGAAAGGCTCACCCCCTCTAATATCATCCTGACATATCAACGGACACTGCTGGGTTCTTTGACGGGTTGGGGAGACCCAGAGATCATAACAATGCAATGCATAGCGTTTGAATCTTTGTTGAGGATGGGTGTACACCATTACCTAAATAAAAAATACCTAAAAAATTACCTAAATGAAATATATACTGTAATAAATACCTAATTCTCTTTAGCCACTTAAAATAAGTTAAGTTAACCAGAGGAGTCGCAAATGCGTTCCCGACCTTTAAGAAAAGTTTACTGTTCGTACAGAGTTTACAGAATATGTCCTTACGTCAAATAATAGTCAATGGTGAAGCTGATCTTGAGCTGTGATAAAGCCACGACGGAACTAGTTTTTAGTGTCGCATGAATGGGGGGGCTCAACCTTACCACTCGGACATACGGCCTTGATAGAATACAGGGCATATCCCGGTTGTATCGTGTGGTGAGTATAGGGAACCAGAGGTTGGATAACAGGAAACAAGATATTTTATCTTAGAATCAATAAAATCTTTGAAAGCGGTTTGGATTGCCTCATCGGAAATGAATTATTTTTCTTGCAATGAATTGTCCAAAATCCGAAAAAGGTGGTGATTTGTTGGAGCAAGGTTCAGAGAGGATGGTGGGTGTCGAAGACATTTAATCACAGCTCCTCTAATTTAGCGACCATCTGTCGAGAAGTATGTGGTCTAGCGTTGTCATAAAACTGTACGGGGTTAGAGCAATTGACCAGTCTCGGTTATTTAACGGCTAGCTTTTCCATAATGGTTTGCAATTGTTGACAATACAGATCTGCCGTAATCGTCTGCCTATATCTTAGGAATATGTAGTGTATGACACCAGCGCTGATCCCCCAAACAATCACCAGTGCCTTTTTCTGAGTCAACTTTTGCTTGGGACAGGATTTGGCTGGTTCTCCTGGGGTCAACCACTGTGATGAGAGTTTCCGATTGTTGTACAGTATTCATTTTTCATCACAAGTAACGGTACGATTCAAAATTCCTTCATTATTGTGATGATTGATGTGTAATGTAACGCAGCGCTCAATGTATGTTTGCTGGTGTGCTTCACTCAGTTCATGCGGGATTCTGAAGCTTTATCACTTTTCGGATTTGTTTCAAGTGAATTAAAATTATTTTATCACTCACACCGAAGCCTGTCGCTAACTCCGACGTTGTTTGCGATGGACTTGCGTGCACAATCACCTAATTAATTCTTCATTGTCAATTTGGGTCTCTGGCCGTCCGCGGGGCTTGTTTTGGTTTGTTCTCCGGTAAGAAGACGTTAGATCCAAAAACGTATTGTGCTTTCTTTTACAGTTGCTTCCCCATACACATCATTAATCCTTCGAGCTGTTTCTGCAGAGCTGGTGCCACGGTGGAACTCATATTCGTAAATAACGCGATATTTCAAGTTTTCCATTTTGTTAACAAAACGATGTGCAAACAAATGAATCACACTAAATTTGAAACACAAATATATAAATATATTTGAATTTGGAATACCTGTTTTCCAAAGATTTTGGGACCTTGGTACTGATAAATTCCTTGCCACATTTCTGGTCTATTTTATTACATACTATCAAAAGATTGGCTGATGTATTATATTTCATTTACAGTATTCATTAACGAGTCTCAATTCTATACGAGACGGCTATACATATATGTCAAGGTGCTGTTTTATGACGTGGTCCTTCTCCAGACAAGCCGACCCATTTATATATCAGCCAAAAATTAACCATAGATACCACTGTTCAAAACATCTTTCTTCTTATCTCTTATGTCTTTGATGGATAGAAACAATATCAATACCAAAACTTACTCCACTGATATTGTATATACTGTGACACGACACAAATCCTCTTCATTGTTGCGATCATAAACGTTAATGTTGCTTACATACTGCGAGGCAGTTAATGAGTGAAATGTCACTCTTTTATTAACACTTCATGAAATATGTGACATATTTTATTTATTTATTTAGTCTTCATATGATCGGATAAACAAAACTAGAAGCAAAGGCCGGCATGAATGCCAAAGAAGAAGATATTGTGATAGTTGTAGCATTAAACTAAATAATAAAAAGAAAAGACTAATAAATATATAATAGAAATAAACTTTAATATATGCATATATAGATAAATATATAAGCATACAGAAAATTTCTGGAACCGGAAAAAAGATAAAAAAGCAATTACGGAATTTGAATATGGAATCCTCTGGGAACATCGCAATTTTTAATTTGGGAGACTGTCATGTGTTTTCTCATTGTGTCGTCCTTTATAATGAAGATGAAATATAATGACTAGATATGAAATAGCGAATTTGACTAGACAAATTTTCGCTGAATGATTTATACGATTGGAATCAGTCTAGTGCAAAACAAATTGCATGTGTGTCTGAAGGTTTGGAAGCTTTGTGCTCGATGGAAGACATAATTTAACAGAAGACGAGAAACGACTAAGTGTCGAATGCTGCCGTAAAATGATAAACAAGTTTATTGGAGGACAATCAATATCAAAATAATTAGACAATATCGTAATAAGTGACGAAACCTGGGTATTCTTTTTTGTCCAGTCGATAGAATAAGACAAAACAGTAAGTCCTTAAACTTAAAGACATTTTGACTAGACTTGCAGGCCGACGAAAGGTAAGAAAAGTCAGAGTACAAGAAAATAGTTGCTTCTCTTTACAGAAAATTAAACATTACATTACAATGTCCATATAAATAAAAACCAAAGAACAGTGACTGCAGATTCGTACTGTTACACCCGAGGTCTGCAAGGGTTATTACCGACCCTGAATCCCTCTCAGCGCCGTAAGTAACTAACTCTAACTCCAACATTCATTTTAATGTCAGTCAGTCTAGTTCCATCCTCCAAGCAGAGCGGAGCTAAAGATGATCTTAATCAAGTGTATTCTTGTAAATGTACTATTGTAAAGTGTCGTAATATACGTGTCTCAAATAAATATCCTTTTTTAAAAACCCTATTCAATTACACAGGTTAACAGTACGTAAACAATTACTCAGCCAGAGTGTCTGAAAAAGTTCGAGAAAAGCGTCCTCGTAGCAATTGCGCCCTTCATCACGATAACGCGTCCGCACATTCCGTTGAGATACCTAATGCGTATTTGAATGCCTCAAGTGTGGAACTGTCTGGATACAGCACGGACCTCGGATTTTGTCACGTACCTTGTACCTATTTTTATTTCAGAAAATTAAAGATAAGCTTAGAGGTTTACGATTTAGAAGCCCGGCAGCGGAAGATTCACGATTTCATTGAGGAGATAATGACATCCGTATCCACTACTTCACACAACGGTTCCAACGAATGAAACAATGTATAAATAGTGAGGGCATAAACTTAGATAAAATATAAAGGTATCATAAATATAATATATATGAGAACACATTGATTTGATTTGGTTATTAACGAACATCGAAGATGTCTATCATGAGATAAAGAGATATATTGGAATTTATCTTTAAGATAATTAAGTTCAGCGTTCATAAAAGTAAAAACTAATAAAGGCTATATATATGTTATTTCCACAGCTTCTCTGTAGAGTATGTTAAACTCTGAGTAAGTAAGACTCTAACTCTAACAGTTAGAGCATAATGATAGACGGACTGCAGATGTCAAATATATTTTTTTTTTATTAATATTATTTATTAGAAATGCCAGTTTCCTCAGGATGTGTTTCATCGGCGAGCATGTGGAAGATCAGCGGTTAAAATTGTGATTAACAATTTCACTGATGCCAACACCGGCAATCGTAACACTGAGCTATTAACAAATACTCCGATTAACCACTCCAAGCTGTAAATGCTTGTGTTAGGTACCTTAAGTATTCGATTTTATATACTAAACCTATGGGCTATTAAGGCTAGATTTAAAGTGTGTAGTATATAATTATTGCACATAAATAATTATATATAGCCATGCTTAGTGCTGCTTGCACTTAAAAATAATATTTATTATTATCGAATGTGTCTGCGAACAGGTTCAGCCTTCCGAACGCTCTGACGCGCCGCCTTCAGCATAAATGCAGAAGGCGGTGCTCTTCGATTTCCTTTCGCCCTAACGCTCTGGAGTCTAGATTCGAGAAAATCCTGCCTGGTTTCCCTGTTTGGTTTGTTTTATTTCTTATTTATTTTAAAGTATTTTATTTTTTTATTGACTGAATATCTCCCTAACAACAATAATATATTTTTGTTTGTAAAATGTCTGATAATACATGTTCTTAGATATTATTAAGCATTTATAAAGAATTAGTAAAGCAACCTATGAGAACATATTGTTTAAGTTTGAAGTTGAGTAATTTAGATAGTTATATCTATCTATCTATCGACTGTTTATTATTGTTAACTTTCCAATATATACACTGTTTTCTTTTTAAGTAAATAGTGTATATATATATTGTTTCAATTTATATATTATATATGTTTTTTAATTAGTATACTTATTTCTAATTATTATTAATACATTTTTTTTAGCCTTTTTTACTATTCATGCATTACCATACCATACCATACCGTACCATGATTTCTTTCCATGCCACGCGTTAACAATAAAATTTGAATAAATATATAAAAGAATAAAATATATCTTTCATATCATCGTTCATAATCTTATCTTCATTTGCCCCATATACATTGCATGTGTAAGGTCTATAACAGCAAAATTAAAAAAGAAATAACATAAGTTAATAAATCTTTATAAAATTACACAGCTCCATGCTTTTCCCAATGTCTGATCAGCTCTATAATTAGGTATGGTAATATATAAATATGAGATATTGCCACCACCGCACTGTTGATCATTGAATAAAACTAGTTTTTAAGAATATTTATTTATTTATCTTTCATGTATACTCAGTATTTATACATAAAACAGGTAACATGTATAAATACTGTGACGTATCGTAATAAAGTATCTCATATTTATACGTAAAAAGTTGCAGTAAAATCTCTATGGTTGTACTGTGTGTGTCAGGCTGGTTTACCGTTAAATAGAATGACATTTTATAAACAGAAAAATAATAAATAAAAACATTTCCCGCCACTTTTCTATTGTTTTTCTGTCCGTCAAAATGAGTATATCGCGAAAAACAATTGTGTTCATGGACTTAACGTTTTTCAAGCGCTTATAGTCAGGCAATTTTGATGTTAAAGATGAAGCTTGCTCTGGTCGATCTGATATTACAGATAAAGACGATGCCACTTTTTCTATAATGTTTAACAAAAATACTAATGAGTCACAAAACAACTTTGTCTAATTTAAAAGTCTAGATATACATAAAAGCTTGATATTTGAGTGCCACACGAACTCACTGAGAGAAACCTAAAGAATCGCATACACCTTTGCAATTCTCTTTTAAAACGTATTGAAACCGAACCGTTTTTAAAAAGATTAATCACTGATAATAAAAAATGGAGATCGCACAAATAAGATAATGGTCAAAGGGTAGTCAGGCTCCACAGACTATAGCGAAAACAGGATTGATTCGCAATAAAGCGATGCTATCTGTATGATGGGATCGGAAGGGTATCGTTCAGTATGAGCTTTAACCGCCGGGCAAAACTGTCGGTTTCGGATTCGGATCTCCATTGGCAACAACTGATGAGACTTAACAAGAAATAGAGAAATAACGGCTGCCTTGGTCAGTAGGATGGGCGTGGTTTTTCGTCATGATAATGCCAGACCACACACATCTGTAGCCACTCAGCAAATATTGAGAGAACTTGGTTCGGAAGTGTTAATGCATCCACCATATATCAATGACCTTGCACCCTCAGATTTTCACGCGTTTCGGTGTCTTATGAATTCATTATGTAGTTTTGATTGACATCTTGTCGTAGTTTTTTGATCAGAAGTCCCAAAATTTCTATTGCAATTGCAATAGGATTGTAACACTACGAAATGGCAATGGTAGTCAGTGTTTTATTTATTTACTTTTGTTTTATCAAATTTGACATACCGTGTCTTTGAAATATTCTTTTTATTAATTTCTTAGATAGAACACGCCTAAAATTGCAGGTACCGAACTCGGTGTATTAGCGTACCGTGAAATTAAAATCGTCCGTCCAAACATTAGCTATTACGAAATTCAATTCATCAAATAATTTACGCCATGACTTGGCGAGATCAGGCGTTTTGTTTGACGGCCGCCATTTTGCACGACCGTTAATAATGGCGGGAAATAATTGTGCCCGCAACAATGCGCACGTGATAATTAAAATTATGTAAGCTTATTTGTGACATGTGTTTTGTTTTGTACAATACGGAATGGTGAATGGTTTGTTTGGTGCTGTGTGCATGAGATATATGTATTGAACGGGAGTTAAATATTTTCATCACCACGACCATCGCAGTGATGGAACCAGTCGCTGCTGAATTTAACCCTCGCCTCGACTGCAAATAAATAAGATGACACCGGCGTCCATGGTCATTTTGTGTAAACTTTGTGGAGTACGAGTGTGATTGTTTATGGGTTCTATCATCACTTATCATTTGTTGAACTTTGTGGTGGTATGTACCCTATATTGTATAAAAAAAGTACGGTCGTTTCCAAAATTAAGGGAATAATCACGGTACCCGAATAAACCAATTTCGATCCCAGACCCTTGGCACCAATGAAGTGGTGGATTATGTTCTGACACTGTAGGAAGGTGGTCTTAACCCAACCCACCAGTGGGATTATAAGATAGGCATATAGATAGGTACTTTATTTTTTTTTTACTTATATCATATAAAAGAAACACTACATTTAGTTGCGAAACAATTGTATCGATAACATATGGAACGGATGATTGATGGTACGCATTACGCTAATATTGGTAATATATCAAAAATTAGCAAACAGTTGCGTAACACAGACGAATTACGTCGTTAGGAATTGTTTTGCTCCAATAAACATAACTAATCATTAACAGAAGATTAACTAATATTATGGCAGATAAGATACGTGCGTTGCCTCCCAATAACCTATTATCAGAAATTGGGTAGTATGCTACGCTGGTATTCTGTGACGGCGTGGCTGGCGTAGCCCTTCCCCAGTCGTGCCGACCCATTCAAGCTACACCTAGGTAGGGCATGGCTGTACCACTGTATCAAATGATAGTATACATTTAACTACTGATAGAAAGAACGGACCATAGAGGATAGGTAAGAGCTTGCAAATATGCAGTCAGAATTTTTGCTTGGTTAACAATAATAGTTCAAAATTAAAGTTACCAGAGATCCTGTATAAAATTATGGACATAATATTTACTCCAAACAAAAGTACCATACTACGTACCGTTATAAAAGAAAACCGGGGTTGGGGGAGCAGGCAAGCCAAAGCGCAACTTTCAGAAGCCCAATTCTTGAATGACATTACGAAAAATCATTGCGATTCATAATAATAAATGAATAAGTAACTTTTTTGTGGCTTAGGTTGTGGACGTCGATTTATTTTCATAGATCAGATGGCAGATAACTTAAATTAATAACCTTTCTTATTAATAGTCTTTCTGGTTTTTGTTGGCCAATTGAGCGGAATATATTTTAGTGCAGGGTAGTGTAAACTGAGGCACATATTTATCCTTATCCTTCTGTGAACCTACGCGAGACAAAGAAAGGCCACGTTGCAAGTTTGTTGACGAAGATTGTTTCTAGGAAAAACATGTATAGGTCCGCTGGAGTAGGGAGGACAACGCCTTCTCAAAATACCACCACCAAATAGCAGCACAACACTGTTGTTTTCGTATGGTGCGTTTCGGGAATCACCAATTAGCGGTAATAAGGCACTATCAGTCCTAACTTGCAACCAAGATTCTTGGTATAAATATTCGTTGACAATGCAGATGATCACATACCATCAGTTAAATTGTATGCTCGGTTGCCACCTCCCGATTTTATATAAAAAGAAAGATTTGGACGCAGTGTCAGATACATAGAACATCTCACAAACACACGCAGATAAGAAAATCAATAATTTACACCACAAAAATTATTGGGTCAACTAGAAATCAAAACCAAGTCTTGAGATTGAGCAAGTACGTAGATGGCCCCAACGGAAGACCAGCGCTGGTTGTTTTTAGCCAGCATATGCTGAGTGGTGACCGATACGCGATAACTAGCATTTAATTTAATATACTTTTTTTCTGTTAATCATGTTAGTTTTCCTACGAATAAATCTATTCTTTCTTTCTTATTCTTTTACCATCATCATCTTAGTGATGGCACTAATCGGCTGCTGAACATGGGCCTTCCCCACAGGATGAATAGTCGGTGGTTGCAAGGTCTGGTGTGTACGGTGGATGAGGGAGAGCTTCCAACCCCAACTCTTGCAGCTTGGAGACTGTCTGTTGTGAAGTATGGGGTCGCGCGTTGTCGTGTAGGAGCAGCGATGACGACCGATTGACCAAAGCTGGTTGCAAATGTGCGAGCTTCTCCATCATTGCCTTCAGTTCTTCACAGTACACATCTGCACTAATGCTCATGCCGTTTGGTAAAAAACTGTGATGGATCACACAGGTACTAGACCACCAAACAATGGCCATCAACTTTCTAGAGTAATTTTTCGTTTAGGGCATTGCTTTGGTGCTGAACCAGGATCTAACTAATTTGCTGAGCGCTTTCGATTGTCGAACAGAATCCACTTTTCGTCGCACATAACAATTTGGTTCAAAATTCTTTCATTCTGTGCCTGTTGAGCAGCGCGAGGCAGGTCTCAACGCGTACGTTGCGCTGGCGATCAATAAGTTTGTGGTTCGATCTATGAAGCTTTTTTACCTTGCCAATTTGTCGCAAATGGACCAATATTGTTTTGATGTTCACATCAAAAGCTGCTACTAGCTCGGCTGTAGATTGAGTATCATCAGCTTCCACAACCGCCATTAATTCATTATTGTTGACCAAAGTGTCCGGACGACCACGTGGTTCATTTTTCAAATCAAAATTTCCAGAACGGAACCGGGCAAACCAATAACGTAATAGGTAAAGACTAAGTGATAGATGAAGTACTAGAATAACTGAAGACTGATGGAGAAGCCCGCACATATTACTTTTACCAAAATTTGGACAAATTTTTAGCGAGAAAAAAAATCAATTCCCGAGAGGCAGTACAAAATACCTTTGAAGAGTTTGTTGCCTTCCTTCCAGCTGATTTTTACAAGAAGAATTAACTACCACTAGGTTGGTAAAGATGCATCGATTACATGGGTACTTTATTTTCAAATTGTTTATTACTTTGATTAACAGAAATAAAAAAGTTTAAAAAAAAATTTTTTTTTTTATTTATTTCATACAAAACGGCAATTTCATAGGTAAACACCTAATATTAACTTTTTCCTGAAGCTTTTTAAGTTCAAAATATGACAAAAAATATGTAATTCGTTACGATTATAAATATAATATCTAATTTGTAACGAATTTCAAGAATTTAAGAACATTATAATGGACGAAATAAATTTACATACGACTAGTGCCTTATCCTTATATTTGCCTGCGTAGTAGTATATTTTAGAAAAGTATAGAAGAGTGTTTTATAATTAAAAGAATTTTTAAAATTGGTTCTGCGTTTCCAGCGATTACCCATAACATACTGAAAAATTTTACCTCTTAATAATATTAGAATGACCGAGTCTTTGCCCTATCCTAGCTACTGTCAAGTGGCGAACTTGTTTATTAGAGCCACATACACTTTTCTCTTGTAGATTCTACACTGGGAGACCTGGATGGGTCAGCACAATCGGGAAGGACTACGCTCTCACAGAATACCTGCGAAACACATTTTTGATGAGTGTAAGGATTCGGATACTAATTAAAGGTGAAGAGATATTCCATCTTAACTCTTGATGATGTCAACGCATCTACATGACACGCATCCACATTTATACTCCTTATCGAGGATGAAAGTGGATAACATGGGCCGCACGAATCACTTACGATCAGGTGAACTAGTTTGTCACTTCCAATACAATAAAAAAAAGATTTGAAATGAAAGTCATATTGTAAATAAACGAAAAATTAACAGTAGTCAAATATAGAAAACTTTTGTCGTTCATATGTAACAAGACGAAGGATAATAAATACAAAGGTTCTCATGCGTCAGGTTCTCGTAAAACCTGTCACTTTCCGTCTCAACTTCTTTTTTTTCTTCCATTGAGAGTAACAAACTACCACATTGATAATCCGATGGCAAATGATTTCTGCGGCCTTAACATCTACATTTATCCTTGACAAGGAATCACAAGGTAGATGCGTTGTCACCCTTGAGGACTGAGATGGAATGCCTCCTCACCTGTAATAAAGGTCTCCAAATTACTTCACTCGCCAGACGAAACACAGCAGCAATATGCTACTATTTTACGCTGGTATACTGTGAGGGTGTGGTCCTACCCCGGTCGAGCTGACCCATTAATTCTGCAATTAGAAAAAAACTACAGCGCTACCCACTGAAATTTCACACGTGCCGTCCTGCTCTCTGATTTTATCGCAATTAATTTGTTCTTATTAATCCAATATATTTCTATTTATCTATTTTCTTATGATGTTAGGGGTGGCAAACGAGCAAACAATTCACCTGATGACCAGGTATACTGTATCTGCTTGAAATAGCAGTATAATTCTATATTTCATGTTGTGAGATTGAGATCCGTAGACTATATTACAGGTAACGAGGCTCAGGTTTAAGAAGTACGCACGTATATCTTCAATTATTGTTGAGAATGCATATAAAGTGAACTGTGTGCTCGTTTCGCACAACTAAAATTCCAAAAAAAAATCCTTCGAGAAAAAAGTGCAAATTCAGTTTTACTGTTACTTTACTAAACTGATTTTCAAATAAATCTATATACATAGCTAATATGAGCCTTCAGAAATATAACATTTAACCAAGGCAATGCAAATCGTCTAACTATTTAATTAAGATATGGTAAGCGCTCTATTGAATTGCAAATTGTTGATTCAAATGGGACAGCTGACGCAAATGATTTTGTAAACAAATTATGTGCTCGAGTAAACTTCGAGGTGAATAATTCATCGCACAGATGTGGCGAGAGACGCGAAAATATTTTTGTATTCAATAAAAAGAAACAGCCCTTGAATGAAGGTTTATTTAAATGGCTTAAATTTTGCAAGATTTACTATGTGCGATGCCCAAAAGAGCTAGGACGGTTCTTCAGTGCTTTTAATTTACGATACGCGAGCAAACCGAGTATGCCCCACCAATGAAATTGTTAATCGTAATTTTAAGTGCTGATTTAACACATCCTCGGCAGTAAAGTAAAACATCGTGAGGAAACCTGCATGTCTAACACATAAATTAAAAAATAATCTTGAAGACATGTGGAGTCCACCAATCCGTAGTGGACCTGGCCTAGTAGGAACTCTACCACACTCTCTCTCAAGAGCTCCTCTACGCCAACGCCCAACAGTAGGATACTTTAACTTTACTTTTTTAGTTGAATGAAACGGTAATCAATGCCCAAATTTACAGCTTTTCTATGCGGAACGGTTATGTCCTCCGGTCGATTTCGACCGCATGGGATGAAATGTGCTGAATATTTGTTTCTTATAGTAAGTACTTGCGCAGACACTAATGCTTGCGAAATAAGATCGGATGGTGGTTCAGATGTATTGTCAGGGACACGGGACATGTATGCAATACACGAGACCCGAAAACCAACTTGTGTTGAAGATATATTGTTCCCATGCCCGCAATAGGTACACAAAGTTTTATTTATATAGTTAGCGGTACTACATAATTACGTTTCCATCCAGTTAACCACTCTAAGATGTTTTGCAGTGGCACCAGTGCCAGCCACCGCTGCAGCTATTTCTGCAACATGAATAACATCCTCACAGAACACCCACTGTGTTAGAGTTACGTTGCAATTTGTTTTTAGGTGTAGAGTGTACGAGTCAGCTCGACCGGAGGTCAAGCTCTCACAGAATACCACCGTAAAATAGCAAGTGATTCCTGCAACCCACGACACCGAAATTCATTCTTAAAAAGGAATCAATGCAGATGTGTTGTTAACCTTGAGGACTGACCCTGAGACTGAAAAGAAGTTTATACGCTATACAATTAATAATATAAAAATACAGGACATTATATATATATATATTATTATACAAAATTAAAATTAAAGATAAAAGAATGACAATTGGTATTAAATTTGTGACATTGACAGAAACAGATATACAATAATATTACCAAATTATTTTTTTTTTATTAAAACGCTATAAAACAACAATAGTAATAAAAGAAAAGATATTTAATTTAAAGATATTAAATTTAAAGTATAAGGAGTATAATAGGTATTTATTTTCAAGAGTATGGTGTTCAGTATTAAAAGTAAGTTAGAATTAAAATTTAAAGTAATTTATAATAATTAAAAGCACTATTAAATGCATAAAACTATGAATTGAATTTCAAAATTATAAAATAAAACACTTACATGTGATCAGTATCACTAATTCTATCCTCGAAAAATCTATCGTATCGTAGAATATAAAAAAAAATTGGAATATTATAATTGGATATTAAAAGAAACGAATATTTTCTTCAACAGCATAACATTTTTTAATAAATGAGATTATTTGAAACTAAATTGAACTCTGGAATATTCATGAAAGCTGGATAATTATGTTAATAAAGGGTTGCCAGTTTAAATTAATTTACGTTATTTCCGCTCGTATATATGAGGAGTCGGAACGGGCTGCAAGGCAAATTGCTTTTACTTTGAAGAAGTAATAGAGGAGGAAAAATTATCAGAGCAAGAAGATGTATTGGAAGAGGACACCGCCGACGCGATTTCCATCTGGCGTTAAAGATACCAGCGCCAGAGGACCCTAGATTCCTACTGTTTGTTGACAATCTTCACCGAATATAGGATGATCAGCAATAGTCTTTCTGCATTTCAATCTTTCACCATGGATACATCATTAAGCATAATCTATCACACGAAACCAGTTCGGGTAGAACATGTTTACGTAAAATATTTGTTATTTGCAAAATGATTATTGCGATTTTTACGTGAAAAAGTTTCCTTATGATATTTTCTCCACCTCCATTTCCTCGTCACCTGTAATCGGGTCCGCAGATTCCTATGCATGGCTTGGAATAACTATCCGCAATATGGGTGACTTTATCAAGTTCATCTCCTTCCATGTGAAAATTAACAAATAATCCCCTCCATTCTAGTCTTCTGCAAGTGTTGCCATAAAAATTATTCCATTCCATCTTATTCCTCCTAATATCATAAATAAATATTGTATAAGCAATGTTCATTCGTATCACACTATATATGGTTTGATGTCATATTCGACTCCACTGATAACAAAATTATGTTATAATGTGATAAAAATAAAAACGGAAACGTCAATATTTTGTGACGTCGGCGCGTCACTGGCAACTGCGAATAACCGTCCAAGAGGCGTGAATCACGCTATCACAGTTTCCACACAAAGCTTGTGAAGAACAACAGAGTATTGACCGCTCCTAGACTGATTGCCCGCCGGAAAATCTCCCTTTTTCGTCCTACGGCCAAAAACTAATCTCATAAAAATATTTACGGTGTATTAGTAAACAATATATATTTATCAGTAATTTTTACATTATATATTATATGTATTATTATTTATGTGTTTATATGCATGTGTTTATAAATAAATATAGTTATTTATCTGTTTTTTTCTCTATTCCTTTTTGTGAGTACACTAAGCTACTACACAATAAGGAATACCTTATTTTCCAATAATATGTCCAACATATGGCCTACTGGAAGAGATTTTTACCGTAAAAATGAATGCCATAGTGAAGTAAGTTGAACACGTAAAGACATAATATTATGTATGCCATTGTACGATATTGCCCATCATTTTTAAAATGTTAGAAGTTATCAGTAATAGAGCCACTTTGCAGCTGGTTCATAGTTGGAGTATTATGGGTCAGAGCGATCGGGGAAGGAACACCCCCTCATGAAATAGCAGCATAACGCGAGCCTGTGTTTCGTATGGTAAAGGTGATCAGAAATTTCATCTAAGTCCTCAAGGTTTACTAGGTATATGTCTTAGAAACTTTTTTGAGTATCATTTGTCATGTGCCCCAGTCAGTTGTTTACCATCAGGTCAAATGTGTGCCCGTGTCCACATCAAATATTATTAAAAAAAAAAACAGGTGACGATGTTCTTCTGATTGACCTCATCTGGTTATTATAACATTCACTCTCACACTCGTTGTCATCTTCTCTTCTCGGATCAGTTTGGTGGAAAGTTCAGATGCAGTGTAAAAGACACAGGAATACACACAGAACCGAAAACCGACAACTTGAGTTGCTCTAATATCGTTCCTCTGCTGGCATCAAATACTGAACCCGTAACTCGGTCGCCAGGAATTACGCTCACTCAGAGACGGTCCTTATATTTGAGGGAACAATATAGAAATTTTTCTAACTCAATTAAACTTCAATTCGCGCGAGAACTTTTAAGCAATGAAAGTAAGTCCTTTCGTTTACTTTATGAAATAATTAAAGTGAATAGCGCCAATTTGCTGCAGCGCTCACTCTAATTTCTTTGGTTGGAATATTCTTTGAAAGATAAATTCGTAGAAAGCTCATTTAAGTGTCATAAATACATTTTGTATACATCGCTTTATAAAAAAGTTTTATTTAATACGCGAGCATTTACAGGTCAAATGCCTAACATTACTTTTATAATAATTTTACTTTGAGATAAGTATTTGTTCATAAATTTAACATGGGAAATTAATCAATTAGTCAGGACAGCAGTAATCAGGATGTTCAGATACTGTACTTAAAAATAAATCTATGATATATATTTTTTTTTAACATTTTGGCTTTGATTTCCAGTGCGGGAACAATATGTGTATCACGGATTGTTTTTTGGTTCTTGTAATCACTTTCTATGAGGTGAAGTATGAGTACATTCGTGACACCCACCAAATACTAGTCGTACTTTCTATTGCCATGCATAAGTGATCCCGAGGGGATATAAGGTTCACCAACTCTCAGCTTATTTGTAAGTTGGTTAAATGAACATTAAAATATTGTTTTTATTTCAACACTTTTTTGTTTTTTTATAATACATACATTATACATATAACATTAAACATAAATTTCTGCCGACAAATATCTCCCAACATGCGATTCTCCCGACATATACTTCCCCCAACATTCATTTCTCCCGACATACACTTCATCTGACATATGTTTCTCCCAACGAATACTTTCAACAACATTCATTACTCCCGACATTCATTTCTTTCACACACATGCACCTCTTCCGACATTTATTTCTCACTTAAAAAAATATTCACTTCCCCAAACATATGCTTCTCTCTAAGTGTAGTTCTTCCAACATTCACGTCTCCCGAAGAAGACTTCTCCCAACGTACATTTCTCCTAACGTTTATTTCTACATTCACTTCTCCTGACATACACTTCTCCCATCATATACTTCTCCATACATGCACTTTTTCTGACAAACACTACTCCACATTTCTTCCAACATAAATTTTTCTTAACATGCACTTCTCCCGATGGAGACTTCTCCCAACATTCATTACTTCTGACATACACTTCTCCCAACAAACACTTCTGCCAACATGCACATCTCCCGACATACACTTCTCTCAAAGTTCATTTCTTCCAACAAACACTTCTCCCAACATTCATTTCTCCCGGTGTAAACTACACAGATTGTTTGTACCTAGTACAACACGAATGAATCGCATCGACCGGGAAAGGCTCACCCCCTCTAATATCATCCTGACATATCAACGGACACTGCTGGGTTCTGAGACGGGTTGGGGAGACCCAGAGATCATAACAATGCAATGCATAGCGTTTGAATCTTTGTTGAGGATGGGTGTACATCATTACCTAAATAAAAAATACCTAAAGAATTACCTAAATGAAATATATACTGTAATAAATACCTAATTCTCTTTAGTCACTTAAAATAAGTTAAGTTAACCAGAGGAGTCGCAAATGCGTTCCCGACCTTTAAGAAAAGTTTACTGTTCGTACAGAGTTTACAGAATATGTCCTTACGTCAAATAATAGTCAATGGTGAAGCTGATCTTGAGCTGTGATAAAGCCACGACGGAACTAGTTTTTAGTGTCGCATGAATGGGGGGGCACAACCTTACCACTCGGACATACGGCCTTGATAGAATACAGGGCATATCCCGGTTGTATCGTGTTGTATAGGGAACCAGAGATTGGGTAACAGGAAACAAGATATTTTATCTCAATTAATAACTTGGTGGATGATAGATGTAGGTGCATTTTCTACCCTAATTTCATGGTCATCATTCATCAAACCCTGTTGTCATGGGCGACGGGAATCGCTTACTATCAGGTCGACTGTCTCCGCTTGTAACCTTCAATAGAATAAAAAAATACATATTATTTAATCAGTTCTAATTTAAATTATATTTCTAATAAACGGAATTACATGATAATATTAGTAAATTCACTAAAAGTTAGTTTAGGCAATTTAATTTGCTCCGAGCGCTCACCGTGTACGCAGTTTGTTTTGCCCTTAAAACTGAGCCGTTCATGCTTATTTAGTTTTCCTTGTTGATATTGTGAAATTAATTTGGTTACACTTGTTTATCTTCCTTAACTACCTAAAATATAGACGTATTTATAGTTAACAGTGGTAGAGCCACTCTGCAGTTTGGATCTAGATGAACAGTACAAAAATATTTTAGAACAAAATGCCGTTTCTTCCGGGTTGCGATTAATTGGAGATGGATACATTTTCCAACAAGATAATGATCCAAATAGCTCAAAATTATGTAGACGATATTTAGAAGAGAAAGAGGCACAAGGGGGGTTAAAAAACCCCCTTTGGCCTCCCCAGAGCCCGGATCTCAATCCCATTGAACTTTTGTGGGAAGAGCTTGATAGGAACGTCCGTAATCGTGGCCCATCCTTGCGAGAAGAAATGTCGAATGCTTTATGCGAAATTTGGAAAAATATATCACAAGACACAATTAACAAATTGATTGCCCGTATGCCGAGAGTTGTGGAAAAAGTCACAAAATGTAAAGGAGGATTTTTTGATGAAAAATCAGTTTAGCTAACTATAGCCTTTTTGCTTGGACTGTTTAATTAAGTTTAATAAATAAAATATAGTTTATTAAACAGGTTAATTAAACATTTAACATTTTATTGGAGTTTTACCTTATTTTCCTAATTTAATTAAAAAAGTATGTAGATGGAATGTATATATATATATATACATATATATATATATATACATATATATATATATATATATATATATATATATATATATATATATATATACGAGTATATACATTCATTTTGGTTTATTAAGACGTCATGGGCAATCGCTCACTATCATATGTAAAATCAGCAATTTACCAGATAATGAACTCTATCATTTTTATAATAAATGGCAAACGGTATTATTCAATTTCTTTTAGTATCAATTTGCATTATACAGGTCACAGTTAAACCTTTCAAATTTAATTTATTTTTGCTGAAGTTGACAAAATTTTGATGGAATGATATTACTAAGTGGGGTTTTAGAGCAAAATTCGTCCTATTTTGATGAGTTCCTTGTTATTTTCAAGAATAGTACCTAATAAACTTCAATTAAATGTACTTATAGTTTCCTATTTGTTTTCATACGAATAAAAGGTGGACCTTTTCTATATATTTTTCTAAAGATTGTTCGGTATAATGTCTGCAATACAGGACTACTATTCATTTTATACATAATTTTTATTCAATTTAATTTATTAGTTATTGTATTCGTGGTACGATAAAGAGCCTTATTGCTTGGTATGCGTATTTTATCCAAACAATCTACACACAGAACTGACGTACAGGGAATATAAAATGGAAAGTGATGTGCTTTGTTAATAAACAATCCTTGATGTGTTGTTTGTTAGTTTGATAGTTTTAAATAAGTTAAAATCAGATTAGAACGGGAAGATATTAGGAATGACATGAGCTGTAATTACAAGTAATCTTCTCGTCGTTTTTATAAGAAAAAAGGGAGTTAACATATCTAATATGGTTAAGTAAAGGGCTACGTAAACATTGACTGTACTAATACAATAAACTTTATATGTACATCTCTTCCGCATCTACACAAAGGAGACGACTCGCTGGCCCATTACGCAAAGGAGAAAGCCGATTTCTAAGGCTCCCTTTGTGCGTCCATCTCGACTCTTGATGACAGGGAGAATTTACGGCCGCCCATCTTGCGGTGTGAGAGTTCCATACCACATGTCCGATTTCTGCAGTGGTCAGTGCGCAACACACTTCTGTTCCTGGACATTCACAAGTCGAGTGAGTCATTTTCGGTACTTCTATTCTTCGAGCTTCGTTCTTCCCCAACTGCTGGAAGACAGCTTTGGTGCACCCGATTTCTAATAAAGGTGGTAGCTAAGTTCCGTCCAACGACAGGACTATTGCCCCGATCGCCTTGTTCTCGACAATAATGGAATCTGCCAGCTCATGACGTACCTAGAAGAACACCAGCTGATTAGTGACTGTCAGCTTTTATTGTGAGTAGCTATTTGACTCAACGATGGGCGCAGGCACTTGATACCAAAGGAAAAGCCTTAGCGGTTAGTCTGGACGTAGAGAAAGCCTTCGATCGCGTTTGGCAGAAAGCGTTTCTTTCGAAGCTTTCTTCCTGTGGGCTACCCGACAAACCTCACAAAGATAAGTTTTCGTGTTTACCGCTAAAAAGAATTCCTTTGTCGCATCGTCTTATTTTAAAAATACTCCCCTTGCTACCTCAATAAGTGTCGGAATCCTTGGCGTTGACATATCGAACGACGCTCATTTCTACGGTCACTTAGAGGGTAAGGCCAGATTGGCCTCGCGGCTCGAAGCTTTGATGACCAGGTACTTTCCGATCGGCTTGACTTCGGCGAGCCATTGCGAAGAGATGTTGCATCTCTCTGTATTTTTTATCGAACGAATTTATTATTGGAAGTGTTCTGAGGAGTTGTTCGTATTAATTCCAGACACTAAGTTTAAAGATCATACATCACGATAGATTTCAAGATTTCATCCTCATCATCTCGATGGTTGGCAATTTTTGCAATGTTCGCATTTTACGCGAAATTTTCTGCCACGCACTAGTTGCTGATGTCCATTGGCGGCGATAATTACTTACCATGACTTACTCAGGTGAGTTGCTTGCTCGTTTGCCACCTATTCTATAAAAAAAAACAGATCTTTTCGGCCCATGACGTCTATATCCTCAACATAGACTCAAGATACATATGCGCTGTCACCCCTTAGTACTAAGATGGAATGCGTCGTTACTTTTTAATGGGTCCCGAATTCCTTAACTCTAAGAATCTCTAAGATCTCGTACTAAGTTCAGCAGTATTATGCTCTTTTTCTCGCTTTTATACTGTGAACCGTGCTCTATTCCCAGTCAAGCTGAACTATTTATGTTGCTGCAACTTAACTCCACCACTGCTAATAATTGTGTTACAGATCTGAAACAACGATCCGGGACTTAGTACCCGAACATTAAGTTACACCACCGAGATAAAATGAGACGGTCAAAGAAAGTCGATGAAGAGTTCAATTGTAGTATCAATATTCCAATTATATTTAGCAGTCATACACCATCTATGTCGAACACAGGACTCACGATTTAGGTAACCCGAATATTGTAAGTTTAGACACACACTTTTTCAACTTCAGTATTACATTTGTCGTGACTTTTGTAGTCTTTGTTGGCTTTAATGTCAAAAGTAGACCTTCTCTAAGCTAAGCTGTTGTTGTTTTGAACTCGATTCAAAACCGGTTCACGGGACAGGAATCTTTTGGGAAATTATAAGAAGTACATATTCTTAGCTTTCATCGAATTAAGTGTAAAGTGCCTGGTTGCCTCAGTGCACTCTTATTTTTTTTGTATTCTACTTTTAAGGAATTATTTATAAGATTACTTATACAAATATATTTTCCCGCAGGAACACCTGTAGTATTTTATTGCAATGTTACTGGGAGATAAGTTATTGCTCATAGAGTTGCGGCAGGTACATATAATTTTATAATTCTCATTTTGAAACTTTACTTAAATATGAGCAATAGTATTTTTCATTAAATTCATCAAACGCGTTTTAATATCATAATTATTACCATCATTACAGCCCATCCATAGTCCACTGCTAAACATAAGCCTCTCCCATATTGCCACAAAACATGATCCTGAGCCACCTGCATCTACCCTGTATTCAGCAGTCTAGCATAGGTCATCACCGTCTAGTGGGGGATCGCACTACACTACAACTACCAATCCGAGGTTGCCACTGAAGAACCGTTCTTCTCCGTCGGTTTCTACGAGCCAGCTCTTTGCCGCTTCAATTTCTTAATCTTTAATATATTGTTATACATTTAATATAACAAACTCCACCGAACTCATAATACATCCTACATTTTAACTGTATGTTCATTGTATTTTATGTTATTTCAATATTCAACTGAGATGTCAGCGTTGGAGTTATGAGAAATATTGCGGCGGAGAATTTTGATATTAGATTTGAGAACGTCGCAGTCCAGCGCTTTGTTGTTTGACATATTTAATATTCTTATGCGATATATACATACATAGTGTATTAAAAATTACGAACTTGTAGTTGATGACAATAATTATTTAGTAAGGCCAGTTTTACAAGCCTTAGTTAGACGAATAAATATTCTAATTCCAAGTATTTTTAGAGCTAGAGAGTATCTAGTTAAGGACTCACCCAAATGTTTAATGCATCAAAAAGGAATGCCACTCAAGTTTCAATGGGGGACACCTTGGCTTCATTTCAAACCTGATTTTACAGTGGCATTGTATTAATTAGTATATATATACAAAATAAATATACAGGAAATGGGGAGATGAAACCAATGACGAATGACCTCTGCATTCGTGCAAATGTTTACGGCATTATCATCCGTTAACTGGTTTAGTTGGTTAACCAATCGCGACCAATCGTAAGATCTTACAAAGTTTTGATTAAACATTCGTTTAATTGTCTCAATCAGGGATTCCCTTCTGCAAAATGGACTGATACCTCAGACCCCAATAGCCAAATTACTTGATATCATTTTCTCATCAAAATGTTACAAAATAAATAGACATAAAATTGCCGAGTTTTCTTGCTGAGCATTTTGTACGCACTTATGCACGCTTATCGACTTGTAGAGTTTTTAAAAGCATAACAATGGAACTTCCTACTAAAATATTAGTCATTCTAATAAAAAGTTCACGTAACACAACTTATACAATATCTTGAAAATTTCAAATTAGATCTTATGTTAATTAATATGGTTCGATCTTAAGACTTCTGGGAACCTGATATGTACCACTTTGGGAATTCCTGGTCTCAATCGAACTCAGATTTTATGGCACCAACAAGTAAGCAAGACCATAAAAAGTTTTCACAACGACGTTGAGATTCATTAGGTTGAAGTAACTTCCCGGCAAAGAACTTTTTAAGAGGCACTCCTTGATTTTAATGTCCGTATTCAACCTTGATTCAAAGGAAATGTATCGTTTTAACAGTAAAGTAACAACTTCTCTAGATTACTACAAGATATTAGAGCATAGGATACCATTCGGCTCCAATACGGATTTGCGACTTCACAAGTCTTAAAATAATTCTTTTATTTATCCCTAAGATATGTCCTCGCGATGTATCCCTTCTTCACCGAAAACGTGGTAAATCAGCACTTGAAATTTTAATTAACAATTTCATTCGTACCTACCCTGGGTATCGAACCCAATATGCTCGCATAACGTGAAAATAAAAGCGACCACTTAGATACAGAGATACAGCGGCTCATTATTTGTGGTTAAGTAAAAATCAAATCATTAATCTGTAATCTGCAAAAAATTAACAGACTCAAAAAAAAAATGAAATGGATTGAAAATATTTTTCTCTTAGCTATACGTATCACTCGTTTTTTTATATACGACGGGTGTCCACGCCACAGTTACAAACTAGCTGTAACATAAATATATCAGACTGCTTTACGGAATACCAGCTCTAATTAGTAGTTTAACCATAGTTGCATGTAAGTCTGGTGGAAGAAAGAAACCATAAATGTTATTATTGGTGCTGTTTTTTCGGACTGAATGCCACTGTTAGCCCGAGGGTTTTCCAGTTTCGCTGGGTTGAGAGGTGACCCAGCGCTTCTGGCGCTCAGCCGAGACCTCTTTTAGTGGGTTACCAGAACAAGCGCCCCCGATAGACGCCTCGGCTTGGACCCTATTACCCTGTTGCGAGAGGTCCGAACCTCGACTCGATCAATTGCTTTTGATTATGGATTATTTAAATTAAAATCTCTATTATATTATACTGAATAACTGTACCATATTCGGAATGCGCAGGCGATGGAAAGGAAGTGGCTCCAGCGATGTTTCTACCGAAGTTGACTGGTGAGAACCATCCTGTGACATGGCGGTATCACGAATAACTCTGTTGTTTGTCACGCCCCGATCGTCGGTGGGGGCGGTATATTTGTGAAGTTTTTATATTGGTTTGGGCCCTGGTAGTCGCCTCGTCGGGGTTATCGCGGACGTGCCTCGGCCTTCTTCGGACACGGGTGAAGTAGTGATTAGCGAATCCAAACCCGCTGTTTGTGAAGTCACTTACAATCAGCTGGTTTGAGTGTGTGATGGCAGAGTAGAAATATCGGCGAGAAACCAGCTTCAGGTACACAGCTATGGTTGGGAGCTAAAGATCTATGTGTAGATTTTCGTTACGCAAGAACCATGGTGCACCGGTGGCCTTGCGTATGAACTATTTTTTATTACCCGAATGAGTCGGTGAATGTGACGCAGGGAGGCATGCGCAAGCACCGGGCTTGCGTATGTCATTATGGGTCAGATGCGCACTTTGTTAGTGTAATTTTATTACGCAGGGTCATTTTTCTATTTTTATTAATTAACGGTTGCAAACGACCTAGGGCGAACACTGCTCGATTCCATACGCAGATGATATGCGGACTGAAGGTGAGTCTTTCATCTAAGGTGACGCCTAAGTATTTGACTGTTTTTTCCCAGGAGATTGGACTATCAGATAGCTCTTTGGTTGGGAGATGCGGCGTTTTGTTGCGCTGATAGTACATGGCTGCACTTTTGGTGGGGTTAACCTCGATCCTCCATTTCCGGAACCATTTTCCTAAGGTATTGGCTGCAGATTCGAGGCGTTTACAAATAGCGTCTGGTTTGAATCAAGGCACGTAGAGGCCAGTGTCATCGGCGAAAAGGGCTAAATCTACACCCGAGTGCGCGGAATATCGTTGGTATAGAGTGGGTAGAGAATGGGACCCAAGACTAAGCCTTGTAGTACTCTGGCTCGAATGGGGTGAACCTGGGAACGTGTTCTTCGACGGGCATCGAAAAGTTCGATTTCTGAAAAAGTCTTGTATGATTAGTGCGAGTCAATCTGGTACACCGAGCTCATAAAGTTTGTATATGAATCCGCTGTGCCGGACCTTGTCAAACGCTTTCGTCACGTCGAAGAAAAGTGCCCCGGTTTGGTAACCCCGAATGAATTCACTATGGATGTGCTCCGTGATGCGGTGCGCTTGACGTGTACATGAGTGTTGGGTGCGAACTGCTCGTAAATGGGTAGCCCTCGGGACAGGATGAAGTCCTTGAGGTGGGTGAGGATGAGCTTTTCATACACCTTACCCAAGGCTTTGATTAGGTTTTACTGTTAAAATGATGGGTCAATAGGATACTTCGAAGGCTTAAGAATTCCTGTGAGAAGAGAACGTGCCTTTAGACAAGGCCGCGTTGTACATTATCACGAGTAGATGTAAAATGGAAATGTATAGGAATTTTGGCAGGGGCCTTGGATGTTCGCAGATTTTTAATTATAGATTCAACTTCGGTGCATGTAACTTGAGTTACGTAAATGCGAGGTAGTTCCTTAGTCCTCCGATCGACCTCGCTGTCAACCATTGAAAGGTGAGCAGCGTCGATCGGTATGGTGCTCGGTGAGCATTGGGCCTCCAGATTGTCAGACTGCTTTCTCTTCATCTAAGAAGGCGGACGGTTTGTTGGGACGCGCTAAGAGAGGCACTGTTCGGGCGGTGCCTCCTTTCAGGGATTTGGGGAGTTTATTAGTTCCTAGGAATTACAACTCATTTTAATTGTGATTCCTTATAAACTTCAGTCTTGCGTTGCAAAAATCACTTACCATAAGGTGTACCGTCTGCTTGTTAGTGTCTACATAAAAATAATACCAGGAGATAATATAATAAGAGAGATAATAGAAAAAACAACGGTAGAAAATGGTGGTTTCGAAGCTATAGGAAGGTTGAATGTAGAGGTGATATGACATTTAACGGGTACATACGGGTCATTTACGATATAGCCCGTCCCGATAACTAAAATAGTACTGAATTTGGTACTGATATCATCCAAACTCTTGCGGTTATTAATATCAAATAAAAACGTGGAAAAAAAAAGTTGAATTATTATTAAGAGGCTACTAGGCCACACAAACTATTAAACTTGTAATAGATTTTTTGTCATAGTTTCCACAAAATTTAACTTATAGTGTTGTACTATAACTACAGTAGTTCTTTAATGAAAATATAAAATATATTCGAATCATAGCGTTGCCATTGTGGTTTTAAACAACAGTTATTTCTCGCCATTGTTACCGCGTTCCATCAACATGGCGGCCACGAGTAACAATACATTGTGCGCATATTGCTGTCCCCTTGTGTCCTTTGTTAACGGACTAATTATAATGTACTATTGTGAATCAATTTGTCTGAAACTTTTGTGAATAAATTTGTAAAGGTTTTGTACTGTCATTTGTATAACATTTTCACGGAATGTAATTTATTAATTGCTTATTGTTAATTATCATCATGAGCAAAATGAAATCCACTTGTACACGGTATTCTCGAAAAATGATGGAACAAATTTTATTTAGAATTTCAGCGTTATACAGACTGGTTCTCTAAGGTTTATGTATATATGTACTGTAAGCATTATGTACTCAATGCTTCGGGTAAAGCCTAATGTATTTATTCGATCTTCCTGTTTTTTCGCTAGCGAAAGAGCAAAAGATTATAAAATAACTGGTTACGTTTTAGTTACGAACAAGAGTAGAAATTGGAAAATTCGGCAACGTGGGTGCGCCACTAACTAGCGGAGCTACGTTTAGGAATTATTTTGTCCATTAACCTTCGTTTATTTATTAACCTGAGCTAGATCGCGTCAAATTTTATATGCGAGACTTTAGTATTACCATTCAATAATATTTCTCATAGCTCACTCGCAGGCAGTCTTTTATCGTAGCAACTCACTTTTGATTGCTATACGAGCGTACTTACGGTAAGTTTAATCTCTGGTGCCGATATCATTAAAATTATAATAGAAATTTGAAGTGGTGATTATCCAAGTGCTATAATATAAATATATTTCGAAGATGTATGACGATATATGTGAAGGACCCAATTAGCATCAATAGCCTAATGGTTTAGGGTGCGGTCTGCGAAACTTAGTGTCGGGGGTTCGAATCCGCCACTTGACTATTATCGTAAACCATATCGTAGCACGAGCTTATTCAGCTTGGTTTGAGCTGATGATACTAAAAGAAAATCAATAATCCATATCTTTTTTTTTAACTTAATTAGAAATAATTTCTATGCACTGCTATGTGATAAAAATGTTTTGAACTTTATACAACAAACGAATGTATTCAAAAATATTGCTTGTACGAGTATGAACTTACAACAACTGTTAAAAGGATATACAATATAAAAAATACTCAAAAGCGCAATAATACGACCACGCTTCAAAATCTTGAAGGTTACATCCTGTATTAAGTATATAGGTAAGGGTCACGACCTTTTTAAGAAGAGGCCCAACGGCGTGTTATATAAAGTCTATTACTAAGTAGCTCCAATGGGGAAGGATATCGCGACCACGTGTTTAGCATGGTGAGTAAACGAGTAATTAGTGCTGACGAGGATTCTTAGTTGTCTCAGCTGAAATCAGCGGACATCCATGCACGCGGCAATCACTTGTAATCAGGTGTGATCATTTGTGACTGTTAAATATCACTTCGAACACTTTTATAATAAGGATGACTAACTCAATCGTCTCCCTTTTAGATAGCGATCCGAGTGCGGTGGAGCGGAAGCAGTCTCCGCGCCCGCTCCGCAGCATCGTCGTTGTCTTCCTACTCAGCGAGCCACCCGCTAGCGAGTCTAATTAGATAAAGCTGTAGAGGTCTCTGTACCAACAGCAATACTCAATCAAAAAAACTCAATGGTCACTACGATAACAATAATCTCGATATGTTTTGAGTAGACCCTAACATATGCAATTTCATTGTGCAATTAATAATTCTCCGGAATCACAAATAAATTAACATGAATTAAGTTGTTGCATGTTTCCGTTTTAATTTTTATTTTATACTATATTATACTCGTATATATGGGATCCGTTATCACTCGTGACCTTAAGTTTTTCATAGTTAGACACTATTTAGTATTTTTAACCCTGTTTATTGTAAAATGTTCTCTAAAAATGTAAAAATATAAAATAAAATCAATACAAAAAACAACCATCACTGTATACAGCGATTTAGAGATTTATTATTGATTCAGTGTTCAAATCTTACAAGAATTGTCGTTGGTTGGATTTTTCGTACTTTATAAGTAAAAAGTTTCAGTAAAATGACTTTGTTTTTACTATTTGTATTTATCTGGTTTTCATGCCACTAAATAGATGATATTTTAACAGAACAACAATAAGTCAAAACGGTTTCCCATCATTATTCTATCGTCCGCTAAAATTAGTGAATCTAACGAAGAAATTCGATACATTTTGAAGTTTTATTACAAAAAAGGGAAAAATGCGAGATAAATTTATGAACTTAAAGCAGTGTCAGTAAAACAAAATTAGTTCACGCGTTTTCAGTCCGGGAACTTTGATGTCGGGAAATTATTTGTTATTGGATTTTTTCTTTAAGCCAATAGTAATCAATTAAAAAAGCGTATAAAGGAAAACTTCGTTTGATATGATTTGGTCGAATAAAAATATGTTTGTGTAATAGATTTGCTTATGTGTAGAAAGCTTGATAAGGTTACTTAGGACCTATAAGCAATAAAACATTTCACAGCGATATCGCTTTAAAATATCACAAGGCGCTTATGCTATTACAATCACACCATCACCTGATGGTAAGTGATACCCCAGCCCATCCGTCCATCCTCAACAGAGATGCAAGATGCACATGCTGTGTCACCTGTGAGGACTGATTCCGTATCCCCTCAAATGGGATTTGGACCTGTAATGGGATTCCTACACAGTATGGTGAATACGGGAAACTGTACTACTATGTTACTGCTATGCTGTAAAGTTTTTTTGATTTTATCGTACATTTAAGTTACATTTAAAAGTGTTCAAAAAGATCTTACGAGGGAAAAAGCCATCAAAGGAAATTAAGTGAGTACTGCAGCAAATTGGAGCTATTCAGTACAATTAATTTGATAAAAACTAATGGAAGGTACTTTCTTTCGTTATTTCAAACTTTACTCACGCGAGCTGAAGTCTAATTGATTTATAGGTGCGACTGCATTGTTCACTGACTTCTAGGGCAGGTCTACACTTCTCAAGTTTAAGAGACTATTGTGAGATGTTGATTTTATTTTAATTTTTTTTTTTTCTGATTAAGTAATTGTTTCGTTTACTTTATAATTTTTATGTTACACGATGACCGTTCAGATAAAATTGATCTGTTTGTTTTTAATTGGTACATGTATCAGATTTAGCTTCATGAATATGTTTATTTCAATTGTTTTTATGTGCGTACTGTAGTATTGAAAGTTAATTATATGAATTAAAATGTGTAAAAAAAATACATATTATAATACGTGTCTTTCTCGTTATTATACATTTGTGTCGTGGCCGAGATGTGGTACTTCGTATCTTAGTCCTCACGGGTGGTGACTCTTGAAATTCTGTTGAGATTTGATGGATGATGAGATGTCAAGGGCTGCAGTCACCCCACACCGTCAGGCAAAACTGTAGTATACTTGTAAGTGTAAATGCCTTGTGATATTTTATAGAAATGTTGCAGTGAAATTTGTTATTGCTTATAGGTTCTAAAGAACCTTACCATAGTTATAAAGATAATCATCAACACGTCTGCTTTATGATTTCTTATCGAGTATATATATTATTATTATATGTTAATTTTGGGTTTTGTCACCGTGGTTGTGTGTGTGAGGGGTTAATACGTAATCGTTCTTGATCAAACACCAGGGGTGTTTTCATAATAAAGCGAAAAAAGGTTGGTATTCTGTGCGTGTTATCTCCCCGTTCAAACAACCTACAAACAAACTGCGTGTTGATAACTTAATTTAAAATTTTATACGTAATATCCAAGAAATTATTTTTTTACTATTTTATTTCCAAATTTAAATATCATGTTTTCGACAAAATTATAGACCCTAAATATAAGCAAAATGGGTCGTTTATATACAAATTATTGGAATTGAATAACCTTTGGGGGTTTTCCGGTTGCAACTTTCAACCGGTTGCATTGGATTGGAGCGTAAACTGAGTTTGTGGCGGCGAATTGAGAAATTTAGTAACAATTAAAATTCAACTTAATTTACTCTAGAATACGACTGAAGTTGGGATACGAAGTAATATCATATTGTTATGAGCCTCAGTGTGATTTTTCGCTATACTAATATCAGTTGTGTTGAAAAGTATATTAGTAAGGGAGAAATTTAAATGAAACAATAATATTTTTTATAATCTTTTATATAAGAAACATCAGAATATATTTCAAAAGGTTACATTTAAAAATACACAAATTATTCAAATTACACTGGAATCACATAAAATATACTAAAAAAACAATAAAGTTCAAACTATTTCGAATACTAATGTACCTATATTGTGTGTTGTGCGCCAAAAATGTATTAGAAAAATGTGTATAAATTTAGATATGTAATACAGATTTTTTTCAAAACGATATAATGTGTGCACTTCTTTGTCAAATTAGTATCTATTAAAACACTAAATGTTTGAATTTATACTTGATAGGGTATATAAGCGATAAATGTATCCAAATAAAGAACTCTATTTATAAATGGATTCATACATTTATGGCACTTAGACATTTTTACTAGATTCAAAATTTATGTAAATGACATAAATAGTAATCTATAATTGATTTAACATAATCTCTGATATTGTACAATTTATTTTTAATATGAATACGATATTGAAAAAACTAAATGTTCAAAAGTAATTTGATTAGGAGTACATGGTATAGCGATAAATTTATCCAAATAGAGCAAGAACACTATTCATACATGGATTGAATAATTTAGGCCGCTTACACATTTTTACTAGATTTAAAGTTTGTGTAAATGGCATAAATAGTAATCTAGAGTTGATTTAACATAATAGTTGTAATTTTTATATGACTTTTTATTACGAATCATTTAACTTGATTAGGTTTACATTGGAAGCGATAAATTTATCCAAATAGAGCAAGATTTATACAAGGATTGAATCATTTACGACACTTACACATATTACTAGATGTATAGTTTGTGTAAATGCTATAAATAGAAACTTAGAGTTGATTTAATATAACTCCTATCTCTCATATTGTAAAATTTCTTTTAAAATAAAAATAATATATAGAATATTTATACAAGGATAATTTACTGTACGAATAGACAGGATGTTAAAGGTCTAAATGTCATTTAATATACATATAGGTAGTAATATCAAGGAAGCCTGGCAAGTATATTGTTATCTATATATCATTATTTTACAAATTAAAACTTACTAATTTTAATAAATAATTACAAATAAAATGTAACTAAATGACTTAAAAAGGTATTCCGTTAATGTAAAATTTAAAAATATCCAATTAACTCACATCAATAATAATACTTGGACACACCGATATATGCTATGCTATTATATAAAATTCTAAGGTACCGCTACGTAATTCTATGAAAAATCTAATGGCCTATATAAATATATATATATATTGCTTTAAGTGGTCCAATGGAATTATATTTAGGCGCGAACTAAGTTCGGATTCAGACTTGGGGATGGATCATTTAGAATTATATATGTAGTCTTTAAAATCCAAGCCTTAAAGGTGATTTTAGCGTAACTGGGACAGGGAAGGAACAGCAGTAGATTTAGATTTTTTATTTAGTGTAATACTCGTTGTCACTGTCGATATTTTATTGGAATATTTAACTTCACCCTCCAACGCTCCATAACGTGTAGTGAAAAACGCTAAATGGGTGGCGATGGCAAGAAACATTTTCTTTTACTATTATATTTTGCTTCTAAAAAATATTTCATATGTTTGCACACCTCCAGATCGGATTGTGTGAAACGCCATAGACTAGGGTATACATTCAAAAAGTGAGGCAGTTTACTGGTTATAACTATATCGAACATTTTAACAACAAAAGTGTTTTGTTTATGTCTCGCCGATTTCTAATCAAACGACAGATGTCATGTAATTTCAAATGCATAAACATAGTATTTAGTATAGATCTGACATAGTAATAATTTTACTGAGAGTGAGCGAAATACATTTACGTATGAAATATTAAGAGCAAAAGAGATGCAGATAATATTTTTAGTGCCTATTTCTAGTGTCTGCATATGATTTTTTGTTCAGCCTCATGGACGAATCATCAGCATCCAATTTTTGTAGACTTATATAGTGTGTGTACCAATGTACTGCGATGGCCATTACAAGATTCTACGAGCTATATGACTATTCCATTGCCACTTCAGTTTTTTTTTATTACATTGAGAGTAACAAACAAGCACACAGTTCACCTGATGGTAAGCCCTTCCTTGAATAGGAACCATAATGCGTTGTCACCCTTGAGGACTGAGATGGAATGCCTCGTTACCAGTAATAAAGGTTTCCGGTACTGATGTTTTGAGCTATATTGGTATGTTGAATATTAAGGTATGTTAAGAATTATGGTAAGCCTTTCTACTGTGGATATCGACGTCTTGAATTGTATCGAACAGAGAAATGCCGAGCATATTTTTTACGGACTTATGGCCGCTGTTAGCCCGAGGGCTTTTACAGTTTCACTGGGTTGAGAGGGGACCGAGCGCTTATAGCACTCATTCGAGACCTCTATATATGGGTAAGCACAAGGCCTCTCGGGAGGGAGCCTCGGCTTGGACCGTTACCCTGTTTCGCGAGAGCCTCTGACTGGAGGGTGTCCGAGAGGGCCGAACCTCGGCCAGTGCTTCTGACAGAGGATTATCTAAATTAATAATGCCATTATTATTAACTACCTCTACCGCCACTTCGGAATGCGTGGGCGCTAGAGAAGAAGTGGCGCAAGAAACTCTAGCTTCTATCTGTATGGACTGGATGCCGAGCATAGCCCTCTATATAGTAGTTTGAGCTTGCGGCCAGCAATGAAAGACCACGTCTAAGTTTTGGAAGTCACCACTAGCAACATGCTCTCATTAAAGACTTAAATATTGAGGAGTATTAACAGCTGTTTTCAGAACGCTGCCTATCCGTGTTGGATACATATTTATCGAAATTATAATAAAGCATTAAGCAAAAAATTTAAAGTATTTTAAATCAACTACATCATATAAATGGACGTCAATTTTTTATACGATTTGTAGTTCAGATCATAAGTATTTCACTGGCTAACTATGTACTGTGACGTAATATATTTTTTTGTAGTCGCAGATGTCAGATCTATACAATACTCTATTAAACTTTTAACAAAGCTGGACACTTTTCTAAGCCCCGAATTACAGATTATAAATACAATCCTATTTTTTTATCAATTGACATATATATACGTTTTAGGTAATATTCGTACCTTTTTTTCTTTATATAAAGCGAAAATACTGTATTTAATAATTCCACTTCAAGCACTTTCAATAATTTAGTGTACAAAACAAAAACTTACTGACACGAGTATCCTATTCGTAACCCCTTATTGTCGAATCCCTGGTTTTTCTCACTAAATGCTTTCAATACTAAACTGAGAATCCGATCTGTAGTTAGAAATGTATTTGCATCTTCTTTTTTTATTCCTCTATTTAATAACAAAAACAGAAAAAAAAACAGACTATAAGGCCTTGGCGGCGGCCGAAACTGCTGATCTGTTCTTTTAAACTATCGGATTCTCCAGTTAATCGCAATACAAATTACTAAACTCTACTGCTGATGGACTAATATGGATATAATGGTCTTTACATTATCCAAACGACGTAAACAGTCGTAGTAACATACGAAGCTGACTAATAATTATCAGCGTGAAATAGCAACATCACGTTGCTGGGTTTCGTCTGATTAGTGTTGGGATTACTGGTGACGATGTATTCCATCTTAGTCCCCAGGGTGACCATTCAATCAATGTTATTGTACATTGTCATTCCAATGTAATAATAAAAGAAAAAATTTGCTTATTTGCTCTTTCTTTAAATACTTCTGCTACGATCGTTTGGTTAATGTATAATGATTCAGAATGGACCAGGATTGTCCAAGGGTGACGGGTGAAATTGGTGTTTCTTTTGGACCCTGGGAATAAAAGCGAATGTAAAATAAAAAGTGATTTCGACGCGAACACTATCTAGTTCGAACGGCAATATTAAAAATCTTTATTAGCGTTAAATATTATTTTAAATCTAGTCATTAAAAGCATTATAAACGGCAACCAACATGTACAGATAAGAAATTAAAAAAAAGAACGCATGCATTCGGCTAGCAATTGATTATTGAGTTGTCTAATACTATACGTTGTAGATTCAACTATAAAGGTATTATCGGAGATCGACAATGGATCGGTGTGTAGCAGAGTTTGTATAACGTTGCTAAAGTAAAAAATCACAATACGTTGAGTTTGTTTGAGGTTGAGGTCAGCAATTTTATATCCTGGTGTTAGCTTGTGGTCAGGCATAGACAATACTTTCGTTTTGTATGTAGTAGACTGACGAAGACCTTCATTATGGTATACTATGAAATGTATCTAATAAACGTATTTAGTTTGGACACTTTGGCACGTTCACGAGGTCTGGAGAAGGTCGGGCGGTGATTTTTAAGTTTGCTGTATTCAATTTTTTTAAATAATAGTGAGCAAGCAGCTCCCACCATGACCGACACCCATGAATATTCGCAACAACAGAGGAGTCTCAGGTAAGTAGTCCATTAAGGAAAGAGTAGGCTCTCGTTTCAATTTATCTGGCATCCCATCTACTTACCCAATAAACAGTTTTCTTTGTAGTCATATACGGGTCGATAAAATGCCACTGGCTGAACTGTTATCTGCCCTGTGTCCAGACCGTATAAATTTAAATTTACGGATACACGAACGAGAACACACGGATACAGATACGGAAGTAAATAAATCTTTACTAATCTGAACTTGTCAATGGTAATTTCAAATCACATGTACAAACCAAATATGACATCTAAATTGTGTGGATTAGTTATGTACGTTACTTTACTAGCATCTATTTAAACTTTAGTGTATATCACTAAAACTACTCTCTACCGTTCGCCATGTATAAAACAACGCCACTAAATAAATAAGGCAAATCGATCTCACGGAGGGATTAAATAATTATGTTTTACACTAAATATCAGGCACTCAAATCTAAATAATCCGTTTTTAAACCAATACTTATTACTAAGGTTTACCTAAAGCAATTTCTATTGGGTCACATTAAAAAAACCTAAGCTACAAAAAATCTACGGCACTACAAAATATCTACGGAACTATAAAATATCTACGGAACTATAAAATAACTACCGAGTCGACTCGACTACGCAGGAACATATCAAATTTGTTGTAGTTGTGGCAATATTACTTTTTTGGATGGATTCAATTCTTTCGCATGTTTTTTTTTAAAGTACAGCGTCTATTTATTTTTATTTCCAAGTCGCTCAATTGTAATACAACCGCCTCCATTTATACGTTGCGTGTTACACAATGGCTTTGTAAGAATTATCGATTCTAAATTTAAAATGTTTGTAAGAAACTTAAAATTTATACGTTACGTGTTACGGAACGACTTTATAAGAATTACCGATTCCAAATTAGAAATGTTGGAAATAAACTTTTTAAAAGGGTTCTATAAAAACATTTTTAAAACTAATTCTACTTCGATTTGCTCAAAATTTTAAGCTGTGGACCCAATTGTTTTAATGCCAAGTAGATAAAAACAAAGTATAGGATAGATAAGGGATAGGATACCTACTTCTATGACGTATAGAATATTAATTATTAATATTTATTGTTTGGTCTGAATGAATTTATTTGTAGGACTTGGAATATTGCGATAGTATTTAAATATTAATAATTCGATTAAAAGTTTATTGAATTCGAATCTCTTAATATTAATAATTCTTTTTAGTTTTTGGAAAATGTCCTTATAATATTTTGATTTTTTATATAAATAAATGTTTTTGCTTTTGAATATTATATATTTGTGTTATACATACATTCCTGTTAATAGCAAAAAGTGAACTTAAAATAAGAAGTATTGATTTTTTCAAAGGTCAAAATAAGTCAAAGGAAAAAAGCGCGTGGAAATATATTAATTTCCAGCAAGAATAAAATGAAGATAAATTACAATACACAATGGAGCAGGGGAGTGAGAGGAGTGAGAGGGGGCCAAAACTGCCCGCGCGAGTGTATAGCAGTCATTCCGAGGCATGTCGTTTCATTCTAAAAAAAATACCTTTGAATCGAATGCAATAGAATTGATTAAATCGAACATTAACAGACCGTTTCTTGGTTAATCGAATCGTAAGTTGAATTTTAACTTTCTGTTATGAATAGTTGAAAGATTTCAAAAAATTTAAATCGAATTGAAATTAATTGCTAGTGTCTAAGAACTTCCAAAAATGGTATAATGCCGCTATCGTAAAGTCATCTCGCATCTCGCTCTCTTGCCATTTTTGGATACGTTCAATTTAAAGATATCTTTTTATTCTTTGTAATTATCAATTGAAAGTTTATAAGAAAATAAAAAAAGTATATGTTTTGTACTTAATATTTTTAAAAATAAACGTGTTATTATCTAAATACGAGAAGAATTTAGATCATAACACGTTTAATTAAGTGGTTAATAAATACATGTTTATACAAGACTTGACTTAAGTCATATTGTTATTTTTCCCATTTTTATATTTATTTATTTATATATTTATTTATGTGCACCTACCCTAACGTCTCAATACCACTCTCAGGTCGACTGGTAGAAAATGCTTTTAGCATTAAGTCCCCTATGTACTTTACTTTGTGCATGAAATTTAAAATAAATAAATATTATTGGTTACCACTTTTTTATTATTATAATGTCAATTGGTCCGATTCGAGGGGTTCGCCGATTCAGTGTTTCAGATTATTGATTTGTCGAGTATCTATTTTCAATCGACATGCCTCATAATTTAGTAGAGCGCGAGCCATCGGTGATAAAAACACTAATTTAATGTTAAACGAGTTAAATATATGGTTATTGAAATTTACAAATAATTCAGCGATGAGTTACCTATAAAAGCCAACAATCAAATAATATTTACACAAATAATTTTAATTGTTAGTTAAAATGTTAATAAACAGTAAACGTTTTTTAGTTTTTATTTTAAAGTGCCTTCGTGATGTGTGTGACATGAAAGGCGAAATATTATCCAAATACCACCAACTATCTCTTAAAACACATTCGTAATTTTTAATAAATATTGCAATTATACTTTTATAATCTAAACGTGGAATATAAACATTTACATATAGGATACACGGTGGGATCACATTTATTTATTAATAACTACATTTATTATTTCTACTAATACTTATGTGAATTATTTATTTTTCAGAACCTTTTTGGGTAAATTTAAATTCATCACGACAACACCCCTCCGCTAGGGTGAGAATGTTTAAGACGATAAATTTAATCGTCCAAACTTCAAGGTAATATTGAGGATATATGATATTAAACTGAAATGAACTATCCTTTATACCAAACGTTTAATGGGCGATCATATTTAAATCGGTAGAATAAAACAGTTTCAGTTTATATTATTAGATACTGTAATATGATTAAAAGCAGATACCTACAAGTTTAAAGAGTACATAATAATAGAGCAGAAGATTTACTAGAGAGTTAGAAGAAATAGAGAAGGGGGACAGAGAGAGATAGAAACAATAACACAACCCCAAATTTTAGCATAATTTCTCACACACTTCTATTAGCTTGACTCGTATTTATGTATGTAATGGAATTTTATAATTGAGATCTCACCCTATTCCGGATGTCAGAATGATCTGAAATTTCTCAGATGTATTAACAGCTGATGACAAGAAACCTTTCGTTACTTTACATTTTTGTTGTTATTTTTGATGGACGATGACAATAATCTCGTTAAATTCATAGTTACCGTGACAGTCCAAGTAATACATCATTTCTACAGGTACCACGTGTGGACATTTTTCTGTGATTAACAAAATTGATGGAAAACACAGATGAATTGGATATTGACGGCCTAGGCTGTTGATTGGATCATGCTTTAAGCTACAAGCAAACGTATTCAAATTGAATGAACCTTTATGCGACATAAATGGGTAGGTAATAATGGTCAATTCTAATATTTCTAAATTCAGCGTAGTGCTTTCCAATATTTTTTCTATTGGTTGTGATATTTATATAAAATTCAGAGATGAATTATGTTTATGAATTACATGTTAAATTGAATGGCGCGAACAACAGTGTATATTGAATCCAGTTCCTAGGTCTTTTATTTGTAAATTCATAGTATAAAGACGGTCAATTATCTTGGTTCTTTGTTAGAGCTCAAGATGAGTATTAATATTGAGATTTATTTCTCCTCTTCTTGTTTATGGTTTTTCTTAAAAAAATGACATTTTTACTAAAAATAGATGTCTTTGTTTACGAGTTACTGATCCTATCTTTTATTTTCTTTTCATTTTCATTTCATCTTCCAAAGTATCGATTTGTTAAAAACTCGATCCTTGGTAATATTCCATGTTTAACTCGATATTTATAATCACACCATTAAATTACTTTTATTACATTAGAAATATATTTAATATCATTTCACAAATTGTGAGATTTCTCAAAACCGCCGGCCCGTCGTTTTCTCTTTGACAGAGAAATTATCAAAAGCGCTATCAAATTTCGATTAATTACTGCTTTGATAATAAAATGTACCAATTTAATATTTGGTTCTGAATAATGCTTTATGTACTACAACATTTAATTTGCTGCCAGAATAGGAACATTTCGTAGTAAGTCTAGTCTAGAAAACGAAATACTAACTGATGATATTTATTATTAATATGTGCTAATAAGACAGTAAGTAAAACTTAGATCTTTAAACAATTCAAAACCAGTTTTGACAATAAAATGAAAAAAGGATCTACAAACAAATTTTAGCTAGTCTTATTTTAAGTATCTGAGACAAATTTTACGATTAATATATTCTTAGTCTAGCAGCATTTTTATGACTACATTTCGGGACGCCTATGGAGATATTTATAAATGGACTACTAAAGGGATCTACTGGGTTTTATTTGTAGTAAATACGCTAATACTTTACTTGTTTTTAGATAATTCCTAATAAGTATTATCAAATCTTTAAATGTACTATTGAAAAAAAAACGCAAGGGTACATATATAAAATAAATTTACACAATAACGTGTAAATTCATTTTATACCTTCGATGTTATAATTTTCAGATATTTTGGGGAGTATTTTTAATAGCACATTAGTAGATTTTCAATTAAAAGAAAAATGAACGAGTGGTAATAATAATAATAATAATTTATACCATTACGTATAAATTATTTTCAAAGTAAAAATTTTAATAGTTATTCGTTCAATTATCGTTGTTACTATTGAATTGAAACTGTAATTTTCAATTTAAAATGCACAATTAAAATTAACAGTTAACAGTAGATGAATAAACAATATAAATAAATAAAATATGGTATCGCTCGTTCACCTTCCTTAGTAGTCCAAAGAAAAGCAGTTGTTTAGGAGTAATTAACAGCGCAGTCGAAGAAAGGGAAGCAGGTGACGGGCTCGGCGGCCGAATGCTAGAGCACGTGGAGGTTCTCGCAGGATTTGGACTTGGAGTCACGTGCCCATACACGACCCAGTAGGCCGCGAACCTGAAAAGTAATAGTTGTTATATACGGAATATGCAATGGGAAGCTACTAACGTAGCTTTGTTGGCTGTATGCTATGCGCAGGATCCCAACCCGAAGGAATGATGGAACAGATTCGTTTAGATTTAATTCCACTGCTTTATTGTAAGATTTAAGAACCAATCATTGAACGTTTTTGTTCGTACTACAGTGGATAAACCTGCTGTGAATAGGCAAGAAAGTGAACTGCTCAAATGTAAACCATGGTAAATACGATGCAGCTTCTTCGACGTGACGCCTTGAAGAGTTGGGGAGGAAGAAAAGGAGACTTATTACATGACGGCGGATAGCAGCATTTTTTGACTTTAAACTAAACCTGTTTAACGGTTTCCAGCAACAATATCAGTGCCTGTAGTCATCAGTAACTTGCATCAATCAATCAAGAAGATCCACCTGGAGGGGAAGAATACAATCGTAGTAAAGCACAAATTGATTAATTCAAACAAGTATAAGATTATATGATATTATATATTGAAATAAGAATACATTGATTCTTAAGTAGAATGACTAATTTTAAAAGCATTATGTAATGAACAGGGCATCTGCCGAGTCTCTCAGCTATTCGTCACAGCAGATATGTGCATTCCGAACTGGGTGGTAGCTTGTAACGATTTTAGGTAGTCTACATGAACTAAACCTATTTGAGTTTGAGTAGTGGCAGATTGCTAATTCAAAATAAAAACTGTAGTTTAGTTTGGTGAGTGAAACCGGAGTCGTTCTCACAGGCAAGTACCCATACCATCATATTCCTTAGAGCTTACGCATCAGCATTATGATGCCATACAAGGATCCACACTTATCATTAGGTGTGTGTGGTCTTTTGTAACTTTTAACATCACATAAGTAACATGGTACCTTTACACTGGCGGACAGACGCGTTCTTTTCCTCGGTGTGGAAGCTGCTGAGGGCGGTTCGCATTCGGCTGGTGAGCGTGCACGCCCTCTTGGTTTGCGGGGCCCACTACGTTTTCTACAACACATTTAAACAACGTCACTTTATGTTTACTGTAACATTTCATGCACGGTATAAGGCTGCTCCAATAAGAGCCTAGAATCAGTACTAACTCAGTCTACTCGACATGCGAAAAATTATGCTTTAAAAACCGCACCAGTTTAGTTTCAGTGGAAGACAAAATATCTTACTCTTGCCTCCTTTGATCTAGATTTTATGTTTATTGATAATCAGATCCATATCAACCACGGCGTTATTTTCTGGTTGTTACCACATGGCATCAACTGCCCCGCATATATTATATCTACGTCAGCATTCGCTCAACTCAAAATGCTCACGCTCTTCGTTCCATTTTCTTGCTGCAAAAATTTAATTGGACACTGATAGATACACATCTGGATTCTGATTTCTTATCGAAGATGTATGTAACTGTCACGGGCCTCAGGGATAACTTACGATCGATTAATGTGCTCTCGTTTGTAATTTTTATTTTATAAAATTACTTACCTCACTCTCTCGGCGTGTTGCTGTTTGAGACGGATCTGCGTCAGCAGTCCGACCAGCAACTCATCCACGTTGTGATTTATGCCTACTGATGTTTCGATAAACTTGCACTCGTATGAGGTAGCGAGGGATTTGCCCTCTGGAAAAAAATTATGTTAGTGCAAATATTACAAGTGTACAATTTTGTATGGTAACATCCACAGGAGTATCTATATAATATAAACCCTGAACCTCTCTAGGGAGACTCCTTTTTTAGATATGCCGCTTTCCTCACGATGTTTTTTTGTCTCCACCGAGATTCCATTTTGTGATATTACTGATATTATAAAGATTAGTATTTTGTAAACTCATTAATATGGTTCCATCAAATGACAAATTTAATGTTTAATTTTCTTTTACAATGCAACAAAAGAAAATTAAACGTTAAATTTGTGATTTCCCTGGAATACTGTAAAATTATCAGTGGTATAGCCACACATCAAATTTTAATTGCAGCATGAATGGGTCGGCGCTACTGGGTAAAGCCCACGTACTCAGATGACCAGCGTAAAGTAACACTGCTATATATGGTGACTGTAGAGATCCGGAGACCTTTCTTACTGGTGACTAGGCATTCGATCTTAATTCTTAAGGGTGACAATGCGTCTGATGAATGTGAGTATCATAGGACAGTGTAATTTACCAACACGGTTGTCACATAAAGTACTAAAAATAAAATAAAGTGACTTCAGTATTTAGATCAAGAAAGCAGCAAAAATATAGCTCATCTCGTAACACTGTAATTTTTCGGGTAACCTGATTTCGAAGAGCGATCAAATCTTACGCAGATCACAAGGCTGGTAAAGGATACTCCGTTAAAAAAAACCTATCAGCAAACCTTTCAAATGTATTCGGAGTACATGTTACTGAAGTGATGTGCCCTCCTGTTGGAGAGCACATGATACGGTGGCGAAAGTACTTCTTGTCGTTCGCGACATTCTCGGTCTTTGAAAGTCGATCAAGTAAAAAAGTAATAACAGTACTGACTCCAAGTGGTTACCTATAAACCTATAACACGAAGATGATGGTATAACGAAAATATGACGTAACAAAATTAGGAGGACTGACCTCGAAAGATGTGGGATACAGATATGGAAGAAGAAGAAGATCTATCTGCCTAAATTGTCAACCATTACCATTTGATGGAATTATATCTTATCCCATAAGAAAAACTTATGTTTGGACTTGTCTAATCCACAAATCTTGCAGCTTAAAGCTATTTTTAGCTTTCTTCCAAAGCTGCAAGATTTGTCGATTCTACCGACTACTGCAGTCGGGAACACGGTACACACGGTTGGTTTTTCTTCCTATGGTGGAATATTATCACGGCCTTTGGACATCCTTTACACTATCTACGAAAAAGAAATGAAGCAGCACATTCTTATACACCAGCACAAGCTAAACAACCCTAAAGATGATACATCTACGAAAAGAAATGGAGTGGCACAATTTTTTTTATTGACACTAGATGGCAAACGAGCACAGAGACTCATACACACATTAATCGTCGATAAAGCATTGTCACCTAAGACGAAAGGCCGCGTCCAGTAGTAAGTCTCCGTGAAGGCGTGGTCGTTCCTAGGTCAAGCCAGCCCCATGGTGCAGTAAGTAACACTGGCACAAGTAAAAGACCACAAGACTATTTCTAGTGACATACCATCAGTGGGCACGACACGCGATCGGGCCAGGTCAGCCTTATTGCCGACTAGGATAACAGCACGTCGGGCAGTGTGGCCAGCCGCCCACAGGGCCTGCAGACGTCTCTCGGCCTCCGCTAAACTGCTGCGGTCCGCCGTGGAGTAGACCACGCAATAACCGTGAGCGCATGCGTCGCACTGTCACAGAAATAAATAATAATATCAGATGTGACAAACGAACACACAGTTCACAGGTAAGTGATTCTTGCGGCCCACGACATCCCGATAAGGGAGGCGGATCATACCGCTGAGAAGGCTCTCTTCTCTCACTCACCAGACGTGGATTTCCATGTATAGTATATGATAATAATTAAATACTACATATATAACATTATGAATATAATTAAGACAACTTATGAGACTTACCTGATCCCGCAGTAACTGTTTTGTTTAAGTTTACTTTAATAAATAAAAAATAATATATATATATTTTATTGCATTGTGGTTGAAAAACGAGCAAACAGTTAAACTTGATAGTTAGTAATTCCTAGGGCCCATGACATCATGGTCCACATCCATGGTGACCCGTGAGGACTAAGATGTAAATTCTCGTCTCCAGTTATAAGGGTAAGGAAACACAGAAACGTTATGATGCTATTTTACTCTGATATTTTGTGGTTTGAGGCGGCATGGTTTTACTACGGTCGATGCATTAATGAGATATTCCCTCTTAGTCTTTATAGGTGACATGCTTCCTTACGATTCCTTATCGGGGATTTTATTGGATATCAGGGGCTGCCGTAATCACTTACTATCTTACTACACTGTATTTCTTTTTCATCCCTTAATAAATAAAAAAATATTTAAATATTGAGCTGTATCGGCGATATCTTCTGGTAATTGACAGATGATATTAAATATTAGACTGATATTATAGTGCCCTAAGAATTCCCATAGCAAAAACACAGAGGCACTCACTCGCCGTTCCCGCCCCTATTCCGAGATTTAAAAAAAAACAAATTTATTGGAAGTTTACTTTCCTCAAAATACATTTATGTATTCGGAAAGTAAGGTATAGTATCGTGGACATCCGCAATAGAAAGAGGGTGACCGACATAACCCGAAAGATCAGCAAGCTGAAGTGGCAATGGCCTGGCATATAGCACGAATCGATAACCGACGTTACAAATTATATTAAAAAATTAGATTAAAGCCGTAGTAGCTCTGTGTCTAAATGGTCGCTTTAAATAGACGGTACATGCAAAACCAAGTTCGATATAAAATATATGACACAAATGACCCTAGTTAATCGCAATTTCAAGAGCTGATTTTAGCACGTGTTTTGCGATGAATCGTGAGGAAACCTGCGTATTACAGAAGAAAAAATTCATGTGAAGGCCACCCATCCGAAATTACGTCGCTTGGTGGACTATGTTCTAATATATTTTCAAGAGTGGAGGCGTATGCCCAGTAGTGGGATTTATATGTATATATATATATTTAGGGTGTACTGTACTTTACTCTTTCTTTTACAAAATTACAATCCATTTTGATTCCAAACATGTTGAAAAGAAAAAAAATTACTGGGGTTGTATTGCCGAATTTATCAATTCGCATCAAATCAGCAGTAAAGCAGTCGAAAATCGATTTTATAGGTTCACAAAAATGCTCGATTCGTTCAATGTGCCGATGTACGCAATTAAGCCCTAACGCTTCTTTGATAAGCACTTTTATATATTTTCAATATTCTTCTTTCCCATTTTTATATTTTGAAGTTGCTTCGAAAATTCCTGCGATAACGTTTGAACAGAAATCATTTTGTCAGATATATATATTATTTTCCAACCAAATGTCAATTTCAACTGATGCTGAGATATTAGATACGAAATAGTAAACAAAATTACTAAACATAAAAATTTAGTTTTTTTGTTATTTATTTAATTTGGCTCATCAAACTAAACAATTACTGAATCAAAATAAAAACAAAATAAAATTAAATTAAATAATCTCGTAAAAAAATAAAATGAATCATAATAAAATAATTACGTAAAAGTTTTAAAATTAAAGAACTTATATTTTAAATATCCCAATGCTGGGCAAAGACCTCTCTACAGACGGTATTGGAACATAGCCACGCAGCTCCGATGCCGTTTGGCGGACGTCATAGGTATCGAAATATTTTCTTGTATATTTATTAATTCTAAGACATACAGTTTTCCTCACGATGTTTTCTTTCACATTCGACCATGGGGTAACTCTATACTAAAAATTAACTTGATTCATTTGTGATCGAACTCGGATTACCTGCGTACTGTGAAGTTAAAATCGAATTCTTAGACCTTTCTTTACGTATTCGTATTTATATTTTTTTGGTTCTATATTGATAGTTGATTTATTGATTTTTTTATAGTATTGGAGTATGACTTGTTACCGTCGAAGATTTTACGTCATTCAGTGTATGAAGGGATAGGTAAATGAGTGATTACGATCCGTCCGATCGATCTATGACGTCATGTCTTAAGTCCTACTAAATGACTCACAATACAGGTAACGTCACCAGTGACGTATACAGCATTTGACAGCAGTTACGATGGGTAGAGAAAATATATATTTGCTATTAGATTTAATTGCAATCCATTTAAATTTTTTTTTGGGTTATGTTAGATTTATGTATGTATGTTTGTGTTCTTTTACAGCATTCTATGGGCATCTTACGGATTAATTTAAATTCAAAAAAAGTCCTTCGTTTATTGCAGAATTCAGAGGTAATTTTACAAAATTATTTTGGCCATCCTCCCCAACTTAGCTTTTAAATCATTAAAAAGTCCGCCTCAACCCTTGCAAAATTAACGCCGTTCTTTGTCACCCCTAACGACATTCCACCGAATGCTTTAAAAGTATTAATGGCTATACCGGGGCGTGTAAATGTTTTGATGGCTCTGTACACCGCTATCTTTATAAGCGGCTTTTGTGGAACATCAACTCGACGTAATGGAATTACGTCGGCCCGATCCATTTGAATAGAATGGATCGATTTACGAACGTGAAAGGCTAGATGTTACATGTAATTTAATTCACAACAAATTATATCGTGGTATTTTAGGGGTTTATTCTATTAGGCATGGTATAAGAGCACACAGGTCACCTGATAGTTAGGTATGATATTGTCAAGTTAGATTTTAATGACAGGGCTGACTGTCAGGCGTGCGTAAGAGTTTTGGATCCTGAAAGAGGAATAAGGATTTACAAATGTGGAAATTATGATTCCGAACTTAGCCTTATAGAACCCTCGCAGTACTACAACGAATTTCGTAGGTGATTAAAGTGAAATCGTATTAAAACATCAACATGCACATGAACTGTCACTCCTGAGGACTGAGCTGGAATACCTCGTACCTATATCCGGGTATCCGGATCCCTACCCTCACTACACAAAACGTGGTAGAATTTCGCTGCCATTTCCCGCCAGCGCTCTATAAGGATGTGGTCTATTCCCAATCGAGCTGCTCCATTCATGCTTCACCTAGGACATGTAATTGTAAATTGGCTGTGTGATAATTGAAATAAAAATAATATAATAGTAATAGATAATAAAAAAAATATCCTTAGTTTATATAAGGGTTTTACCCAATATTATTCCTTATCATCACCGTCTCGTCTTATCTAGTTGCCTGCTTAGCCGCTGTTCTCCCCCAAAGATAAATCTTTTATGTTAATCTATTGTTGATTTAATATAATGTCTTATTTTTTTATTATAATATAAGGGGTGACCAACGAGCATACATCACTTGATGATAAGTGACGACTGTGACCCATGATATTAACGTCCAGTATAAAGACTCCAGACGCACATGCTCCTCTCAGTCCCGAGAATGAAGACGAAATTTCTGTAATTGGATCTGAGGTTCCCACACTATACAAAATACAGCGGCGTTATGATACGGCTATTTGACGCTAGTTTTCTGTTAGGATTTTCCACTATATAGACCAACGACCTATGGAAGTTTGCTAGAAGGTGATGGATGCAGGTGGCTCAGCGTGCTTTGTGACGTAATCTATGGGGAAGGAAGCGATGGACTATGAACAGACTGTGATAATGATTCTGATGATATGAGTCGCACGAGTCTTTCATATTGCAACATGATGATTGACCGATCGTATCGTTGGAGGGCAGCTGGCATTGACCGTTTGAGAGACAAGTTTGGACAGGCGTAGCATTCATATTATAAGAAATCGTATTTTATGTAAGAACTTTTACTCACAACCATAGACTCTGGTGGTGAATCTAGGAAGGTAATCTCCGACTCCTCTCCTGCTAGTAAGACGCAAACCGATCGTTCGCCTGATTCGTCATCTGGTGATAAAAAAATATATAATTGTTTGAAAGTTTTTATTGTTATTGCTTTTTCGTTTTGGTTTACAATTTAAGCGTCAGCCCACGGTTTAATTACTAACAAGCTTTATTAGCAGACGGATTGTGGCATATTGTGACGTATGGCAATATAATATTATATAACCATGTGTGTTGTTTTAGTTTTTTAAAACTAATAGAAACATATCATAATATTATAAAAAATAGTACTATATAGAATTTTTGTTTTTAAATAATAGAGTCACAAAACTTCTTACCAATACTGGTATCGTACGCGTGTAGGTATTCAGATGTCATGAACTGTCCAATGAGACTTGACTTGCCCACGCCTGGGCCGCCAAGGACCAGAACCCGGTATGAACTGAGTCCAGCTGACGAGTCCCTGAACACAAAGAAATAAATTAATATTGTAATATAACCTACATCTAGGCTAGTGGCGGGCTACAGCTTTAGAGGTGCGAGGTGTTTTTATTTATTGCATTGAGAGTAACAAACAAGCGCACAGTTCACCTGATGGCAAGTGATTCCTGCGGCCCCTGACATCTACATTCATCCTTGACAAGGAATTATAATGCAGATGCATTGTCAGCCAGTGAGGACTGAGATGTAATGCCTCGTCACCAGTAATAAAGATCTCCGGATCTCTACACTCACCAGACGAAACAAAGCAACATTATGCTGTTATTATACGCTGGTATTCTGTGAGGGCGTGGTTCTACCAGGGTCAAGATGACCCATTCATTCTGCGGCTAGAAAGTAACTGCAGTGTAGCTCTACCACTGTAAAGACATTACACACTACACTGTCTGATATAATTGCCCATGGTGATGGGAAGGCTCTTCAGCAGTAGACTAGTGATGGACTGAGATGATGATGATTATTACGGATCTGAGATATATCACAGACATTTTATACTCCAGAGGTTGACTAATTATAATAATACTACTAAATAAAAAAAATAGAAATATAATACTAAATAATAATACTACAAATAAAGTGGTTATCATAACTCGTAGATGCAACTTTTCCATTAAAAATGTTATATCTCTTCTGGGTAATCTCCTAAGAATTAATAATTCTTAGTCAGAAGCAACTGACCGACGTTCGGCCCTCTCGGGGACCCTCGAGTTAGACGCTCTCGCGAAACAGGGTGACCCCTCTCTGGTTATTTACAGAGATCTCGACTGAGCGCCATAAGCGCTCGGTCACTCTCAACCCGGTGAATCTAAATTAGCTTGACACAAATTAGTACCAGTCCATTTTCACACAAGTTATTGAAAAAATATGCTGTGTAAAAAAAATTGTTAGTATCCTCATATATATCAAAGAAGATAAAAGCCGGAAGCCGAAACGGGACCTTGATTGTAGGAAAATAAATGAGATATTCTTAACATTTAGAAGACATTTCAAGGTATAGACAAAGGATGTGATAGAGCATAGACTACATATTACTTTAAATGTCGTTACACACTATACAATTCAAACGTCTACAATGACGATATTATCGGATCCTAATGATCAACCAGGAAGAAGTCCCCATTTTCGTCGCTGACCATGTAGACGTAACTAGATTGTTAAAAGATATTGTTAAAATTTTTAGTGATGTACAAAAAAAATATAGACTATGCGACTATGGTTGAAGACTTGAAATGGACAGGAGGCATAAAAGGTCAGAGCATCTTATTACTGTAGAGAAAGGTGTTTCACCTCTTGACAAGTGTAAAAAATAACCAAAGTTCTACATCTGTTAAGACCTTTATCTGGTAGGTGATTTCTGCTGCACATAAACATCTGCTTTTATCTGAACATCGAGGCCCAAAGAATGCTTTGGCGAAAGACTGTAGATGGGCTCGTTTATCATTATATCATTGAAAAAATATAAATTGATAACCTGGATGATGCAAGGGAGCACGGAGCTGAGGCCCTTGTTATAGCTTCGGTGCTGGAAGCGCTGGATGCCACGGACGTGTTCGACCGGGACCGTCGGGAGCGGAGCGAGTCCCCTCGGTTAACGACTCCTTTACCTGTAATATAAATCTGTGTTAGCGAGGAACTCACTGGGAATGAAGAGGTGGGAAGGTTTTGGATAAGATGATAACATACTTTATGATTTGTGTCATACAATTCAAGAATTAATTGATTGCAAATTTGATAAGTTTTAACATATTGTTACTTATTTTCTTCATGGCTTAACATTCCTCACTGAACACACTTCTTATAGCACACGTTGATTATGTACCTATATCTACCACGGCTATATCTTATGGTTACTGTCAGATGACATCAACGGCACATAATGTGTTATAGTGCCGTAAGCATTTGTGCACCCATAGAGGCACTCACTCGTTGTCCCCTTCCCTATTTTGATCTAAATCAAGCGCTATAAGATCGGAGGAAGGTGCAGAGTGCGGTGTTTCCGCACCGATGCGACTTAGGGACCTTCAAGCCTACACCTTTCTTAAAGGTCGGCAACGCATTTGCGACTACTCTGGTGTTGCTGATGTCTATGCTGTCATCGCTTACCCTCGGGTGAGCTGCTTCCACGTTTGTCACCTATTCTATATAACATAAGATGTAGTGTCAGATACACGGGACATACATACAAGTGCATCGCTAATTGTTGCTTTTCAGTTGACAGTCGGGAGCAATTGAATCGACCTATAAGCATACATACATTTACGATTTTTCAATAAATATACATTTAATTAATATAAACCATATTTGTATTAAAAGCTTGATTAATCGACACAACATAAACACTATGACCATTTAAAAATATTCAGTACCCTTTTAATTAGGCAATTTAAATGCGCACAGATGCCAATTGACTCTCTACCGTTACGCTACGAGTTGTGATACAACCACCCCTATAAAAACCCCCGCAACCGGGCTCACCTTATCAATCGAAGTGAACGCTGACAGCTGAAAGAGCAAAGCGACTCTTGTCACGTGACTGCATATGGTATGTCTCATGTAATACAACGCTTTTTTTAGAACTTTTAAAGGGGAATTATTCCGTCGTACATAGAGCGTAATTTTAACCGTTTAACCGGAAGCTCTCAAAAGGAACAATTTTCCCCGTTTTTGGAACATTTTTCATTGATGCTCCACTCCTATTGGTCGTAGGGTGATGTTCTCTAGTCTATAGCCTTCCTTGATGAATGGACTATCCAACACAAAAATATTTTTAAAATTCGAACCAGTAGCTTCTGAGATTAAAAAACTAGCTAAGATAAATGGTTTTACAAATAATTAACGTATTTTTGAAATAATACGTATATGTATGCATTCTTATAGTTGAATTTATATCTTGATTACAAAACTACAAGTATCTCTCACTAATTTTTCATGAAGGGTGGAGAAATATATGCTGGAACTCTGCCTCAACCTTAAACCACAGTTAGCTTCTCGAAAAGTTATTGTCTTGCTTATGCAAGGATATTTTCTTAAGCCCATGTTCTGTTTATGTTTTAAAACTTGATTGTTAGAACAAAGCAGTTTTAAAAGCACTCAATTAACTCGTGGGTCACATTTCACTGTATTGTATTCAAGTAAAGTACATCGGTCTGGGCACCACGCTCACTCGACCTCTAATGACTCGCAACATCAAATTGTTTGATTAATTCTTAACGGGCATGCAAAAAGGTAAATGTTCACAATTAAGTTGTAATAGCAAAAAAGTTTGTAATAGATTGTTTAGGGTACGGTCGGCGAAACTTAAAGCCGTAGGTTCGAATCCATCAATCGACTATTATCGTGAACAATCTCCTAGCACAAGCATTTTCAGCTTATTTGGAGTGGTTAACCAGAATATCTATAATCTCTAATATAATATGTTATTAGCCTTTCTAATATTCTTTTACAACAAAAAAAATAAAAGAAAAGAAAAGAAAAGCTTCATCTAACATTCCTAACATTCCAGTGTCAGTAATGTTAAACTTCGATACCAGAAGAAGGAAAAAAAATTGTGTGTCTAATTAGTGTGTGAAAAAATTCTGACATCTATATCCAATCTCTAAAATAATTGTGTGTCCCAATTAATGTGTGATATTGATTAGGGTTGGTGTACCGTGATGGTGAGTGATGTCTTCGGATTCTGACATCTATAACCACTCCTTACAAAAATTGTGTATCCCAATCAATGTGCGATATTAATTAGGGTTGGTGTACCCTGATGGTAAGTGATAACTTCGGATTCTGACATCTATAACCACTCTCTAAAAAATTGTGTATCCCAATCAATGTGCGATATTAATTAGGGTTGGTGTACCCTGATGGTAAGTGATAACTTCGGATTCTGACATCTATAACCACTCCTTACAAAAATTGTGTATCCCAATCAATGTGCGATATTAATTAGGGTTGGTGTACCCTGATGGTAAGTGATAACTTCGGATTCTGACATCTATATCCACTCTACAAAAATTGTGTATCCCAATCAATGTGTGATATTGATTAGGGTTGGTGAACCCTAATGGTAAATGATGACTTCGGATTCTGACATCTACATCCAATCTTTAAAAAAATTGTGTATCCCAATTAATGTGTGGTATTGATTAGGGTTGGTGTACCGTGATGGTGAGTGATGTCTTCGGATTCTGACATCTATATCCACTCTCTACAAAAATTGTGTGTCCCAATCAATGTGCGATATTGATTAGTGTTGGTGTACCCTGATGGTAATTGATGACTTCGGATTCTGACATCTATATCCAATCTCTAAAAAAATTGTGTGTCCCAATTAATGTGTGATATTGATTAGGGTTGGTGTACCGTGATGGTGAGTGATGTCTTCGGATTCTGACATCTATATCCACTCTCTACAAAAATTGTGTGTCCCAATCAATGTGCGATATTGATTAGTGTTGGTGTACCCTGATGGTAAATGATGACTTCGGATTCTGACATCTATATCCAATCTCTAAAAAATTGTGTGTCCCAATTAATGTGTGATATTGATTAGGGTGGGTGTACCGTGATGGTGAGTGATGTCTTCGGATTCTGACATCTATATCCACTCTCTACAAAAATTGTGTGTCCCAATCAATGTGCGATATTGATTAGTGTTGGTGTACCCTGATGGTAAATGATGACTTCGGATTCTGATATCTATATCCAATCTCTAAAAAAATTGTGTGTCCCAATTAATGTGTGATATTGATTAGGGTTGGTGTACCGTGATGGTGAGTGATGTCTTCGGATTCTGACATCTATATCCACTCTCTACAAAAATTGTATATCCCCATTAATGTGCAAAATTAATTAGGGTTGGTGTACCCTGATGGTAAATGATGACTTCGCATTCTTACATCTATATTCACTCTCTACAAAAATTGTGTGTCCCAATCAATTTGCGATCTTGATTAGGGTTGCTGTACCCTGATGGTAAATGATGACTTCGGATTCTGACATTTATATCGACTTTCTACAAAAATTCAAGATGCACATGCGTTAGCACACTAAAGGACTTAAGTGGAACGTCTCATTAATGGTATAAATTTGATCTCTGGAACTCTTTACTCGTCAAAACAAAACACAGCAGCATTCACTGCTTTAACAATGGTATTCTGGGCTTATTCTGGGTATGGTGGTGCTTCCCATACATTAAAAGCAAGCTACTTTTATTGTTATATTATATTAAAGATGAAGAAGCCATACCTGTAATACTAAAATGTCGTAGCCTATAATACTCTTCCTCCACTCCAGTGTTGGGCATGGAAGCCACGCGCGCCCTTTGTTGTGGCAAACCTAGAAGTTGCCTTTCACCCGTCCTTGACCGAGCTGTCTTCACTGACTGCGATCGTGAATGATGTGGACTGCCATACCTTATAACAAAAGCTATAAATATACAACAAAAACTTTGCGAACTTGAAATATAAAATAAAATAATAACCGATGGTAAGTGATTTCTGCGGTCCATGACACCCAGATTCGTCCGAGAACATAGTCGCATTATGATTCCTTAATATATTATTTAGATGCGTTATCACTCGTGACAGTACTATATTAGTAGCCATGGCTTAGTTACCCACGGTGAAGCTTAGAGGAACGCACACGCTCGACCTGTGGTGTAAGGTTTCCCAGATATAAAAAAAGGCTAATAATTAGCTGAAGCACGGTCGGTATCCAAGTCGGAGTGATATACAAGGAGAACGTTTATAGAAAAAAATTGCGTTAACAGTGCCTTTGATCTGATGAGTAAAAGAGACTGTAAAGAACCGTATTAGTAGAAAGGATACATTCTTAGGATAACGCAACTGCCACTTGATTGTTGAAAATCTAGGATCAACTTGAATATGGTGACTCAAGTTCGCAAGTCAAGTTACTTCAACAATAGCTAGGTTTGATTTTGTTATATCCATAATTATACACATGTATACTACAGCATACCTTTTATCAAATTCATGCAGATCTTCCGAAGTAAACTGACTGGTGACATCAAGCAACTGTTGTATATGGTCATTGCATACTCTGCTCTTGCGTCTGCCACCGTCCTCGCCATCACGCACGAGGATCGTCGAACAGCCACCGTAGTCCAACGAGAGAGAGGGCTGCTGTACGACGATGGTAGTGCGCCCTGCTGGTATTGTGGTGGTCGCGGAGTCTAGGGGGTTGGCTGTTACGTGGACTTGTGCGGCTGCGGGAATGGTAATTTTTTGTACTTTGTTTGAGTATCGCTGCAAATTTGTCGCTTGCTGGTCTGAGTATGTCAGCATTCCCCGTCGCCTTTGTTGTAAATTTGTGAACTAGCTGAAGCAGGAATACCTTGGAATGATCGAGGTAGGACCAAGCTTTCAGGAATAGCAGACTGAAATAGGGCTACTGTTTTACAACTGGTAGACAAAAATGATGAAGACTATTACTGGTGAGCCATTAGGGATGACAACGGATATACATTATGATTCCTTATTGACGATGAATGTTGGAGTGCGGTTCACGCAATAATCACTGACCATCGGGTGAACGGTGAAAAATAATTGTGTCTGACCTGATCTTCGGGTCCTTGGTTCAATTTCCACACGTAGAAAAATATTAGTTTAACACAAGTGATCGGTATTTGTGTTTTTTTAATTTATTAATTATCTTAGGAAGGTCATAGACGGTCATGTAATACCACATATATACCATGAATACAATCATTCACGTGTTGTATTTAAAGAACTGAGAAGAACGAAGAACTTTACTGATATTTTTAAGCCACCATCCCCATCTCAGTAGTAACAGGTTTATCGTGGCCATGAAACCAAGTAGTTTTCTTTTTATATCAAAACGTTTCTTTTAAAATAATAGGAATTCGTACCTGTAGATTGTCTTCTAGATGATGGTGGTGGAACTGAATGCTGATGTGCTGATGACCTTCTTCGAGTCGTAAAAACGTCGGTCCCTTCAAGTTGTCTTCTTAGTTTAGCCACCTCATCTTTGTAATACTCTTGCCTGTCCAATTTCTGTTTATTCTTAACCCTGGGCTCACTTCCTCGTCTTTTCGTGACTTCAGGGTCAAATTTGAAATGCGTTTCATATTTTATTTGGCTTGCTTTTGGACTTTTTGGGGGCTCTAGTTTAGGATCGAAGGGGATCTGTATAGAAGTGGATGGGCCGCTTGTCTGGCTTACTTGGATTTTATTTCTAAGTTTCGTTTCGGTTCTTTTGGGTTCAGGGAGAGGTACGTCAAACACGAATCGACCTGGGCCTGGTCTGGGCGATTCTATAATATCGGTTGCTGATTGGGGTTTCGTGTAAGCCGGTGAGTCTATATCACAGCTGTTTTGTGATCGATGGTAGTGAGGTGGCGCTGTGCTTGGTGGTTTGGGATGTGATGGTATTGGGCAAGGGTCAGCGTCGATAAGGTTCGGGGGTTGCGTTTGTATTTCGTGAGGGTCTGGTTCAGCGTCCATAGAGTCGTCGGTGCCGGTGACAGAGGTAAGCGCGGTGGCAGCAGAATCCGTGCTGGTGTTGATGGTCTTGTCGGAAGTTGTACTGCTACCCATGACCACCACCTGCTGGCGAACGGAAATGAAGACTTTATGCAACGCTGAAGGAAAATTTTAGGATTAACAGGTCTAATTATAACTTTACTTAAAATTTTTATAATCATAATATATTGTCATGTCCGAAAAAGTTTATTCTGTGTATGTTTTTAACAAAATGAAAAGAAAAAGGTTAGGTAGTAATAATTCAAGGCAGCAAACAATATCACGGAGTGGAACGTAAAATATTAAAGAAAGATAAAACAGACTTCGTCCGAGCTAAGGCAGGCTCATAATCTTTTAAGCGATTTTGATATTTTATTCAAAAAGTAAATTTATTTATTTAACCATGAAATCTACAAATGCAATTGTTTTATAACTTCGCAATGAGACAAAATTTTCAGAAGATCTTTTTTTCATCATCTAAGTTCCTTTCCAGTAATAGTACTCTATTGCATCATCTAAGTTCCTTTGCAGTAATATTACGAGTGATAATCGAGCATACAGTTCACCTGATGGTCGGTGATGACTGCATCCAATGTCATCCATCCTCAACAAAGATTCAAGATGCTCATATATTCTCACCCCTGAGAACTGAGATGGAATATCTCGCTGCCTATAATCGAATCCTCTCACTCAACATATTATTTCCCATTTCCATGCCCTTCGTATCCAATATAACAATGCCTTCAGATTGGTAGTGCGCGGTTCTTTAGTACTTCTGGTATGTTTGCCCGGAACGTGATGGTTTTAACACTATTATACGCAAAAGAGTAGCATCCCCGATGCACAGAATTTTGCAGATTATATTGTACAAACCCGATTGCGCCATTTTACATCTCTGGGTGCAAACACATATGTGCCCCAAATGTTAATGCCGCAAGATGGCGTAAATAGTAATTTATTATTTTTATTTTGTTTATTTTTAATTTATTATTTTAATGTAGTTTATTTTTTTGTACAATGTTATTTACAAAATTATTGTTAATGTTGGTTACAAGCGAAATATTTTTAAAGAATTCCAGCAATGACATTAACATCACCAAAATTCCCACCAACCGTCCACAGTGGCCACTCTGCAGCTAGTTACTGGCTGCAATTAGAATGGGATCTTGGATCTGGGAAAGGGCCACACCCTCACAGAATACCTGCGCGAAATAGCAGTATGAAGCTTCTGTATTTTGTACGTTGAGTGTAGGGATCCGGTGATCTGTATTAAGTTATATCTTTAACATCGCAGTCCGCAGGAGTGATAACGCATATGTGCATCTTGTTTGTTGATGATAAATAATTGTATCGAGGGTGATAAATGAGCACACACTTCACTTGTTAGTAAGCGGTCCCTGAGGCCCATACTGACATCCACATTCGTCCTCGATAGAGAACCATGATGCAGATGTATTGTCACTCATAACTAAGATGGACTGCCTTGTCACCAGTAATGCGTATCTCAGGATCCCAACACTCATCAGATCTTACCAAGAAAGATATCATCAGGCGTGTCCACAACAATATATGTTTACTCCCCCACAGCGTGCTGATGCCGTCATCCTCCAGTCCGGGCGGGAATTTGTTACGAACGTACATATAGGCTACAAATCGTTACGCGTTTAAGGTAAAGGTTCGGGAGCAATTTCTCAACAGGTTGACAGAAGCATCTCAATATTAAATGATTATGTATTTATATCATATATATGTATATATATTTTTATTTTTATATATTTATTTTAGTAATTAGGCATATATTGTTTGTTTATATAATATAATAGTATTTTACGACAAGTTCTTTAAGCATATACCTACCTTATTTACATCTCTGCGTTGCCCTAAGGTTGACTGGTAGAGAATGCCTAAGGCATTAAGTGCGCCTTTATACATACTGTATATGAAGCTCCAAATAAATAAATAAATATAGGTGTTGTCAATCGGGGACGACGAACATATTTTGAAAACTTTTGACGCAATGATTCATTCAAGAACTGCAACCTAACGTACTCCAACCGAAGTCTGCATATAGTTTCTATCGTACCAGCGCCTTTTATCTCTTCACACCATCTAAGAAGTAACACCAGACGAAACACACCAACGTTACGATGCCACTGTAACCTGGTACGACGCTATCAAATATTTTTGAGTGGTGAATTAAAATCACTCGTAAAATTTCACACGGAATAAAAAATCATTCGTAAACCGCGATAGTGTTTAACGGCTTCAGGTAGACACGCTTCACACTCTGGCCACGTCGTTAAACTAAAAGTAGCGGCAATAACTCTAGACCTTCTAAAAAACCTTTGTGAAGATAGAGTAAAAGAAAAAATAGAGACATTTTTCTTCTTCGTTCGTTTGTTAATTAAAAATAAGCATGTCGTTTACATTATAAGTGAAGCTTTATTTTATCCAAATAAATCTATTAACATTAATTGTTCTTTTCTGATAATGTGTATAATTTTGGTATTTTTATTTGACTAAATATATAAAAATATATAGTACGAAAATTACATATAACTTCCACAATATATTCTCTGTTCAACCTAAAGATAGGATGGTGGAGAATGCCTTTTAACATTATGTCCGTCTTTTTGGTACAATTTTTGTTTTACTTGTGCAAATGCAGAATAAATATATTAATAAATAACTATGAATTACGTTTACGCATGAATGTAGGAAAATATTTAAGAAATATTATTTTACCAAAACCACTCGTATTTACGAAAAGTGGAATTTGCGAGTCGAGAGAGTGTAATTCATTTTGAGCGATGTACGAGACTTTGCCTGGATGTATCGTGAAGTTTTAATGTCGCGATATTATCATCATCACAACCCAGTCTACTGATGAAACATCGGCCAGGACAAGCCATAGGATAAGTTTGCTACAAAGCCCAGTTCTGGATCGCCTACATCCATCGACTTTTAGAAAACTTACACAGGTTGTCGATCTTGTTTTCTTATCTGCTGAGCTCACAGTCACTAGATGTGGTACATCTAGGATATCTCAAACTTAATGGTAAGGGATGATTGTTGAATGTGATTTATAAAATGTTTTCGTTCTGACTGTTAAGTTATTAAACATATACAGAACAAGGGGTGAGTTACTTTTAAAACTTTGTGTTATCTTAATTTTATCTTGCTATGAAATAAATAACTATATTTCTATTTAATACGTAGTTGGTATGTCAGATAAATAAATAAAATAAAAAGACCGCTAATAATAATTCCATATTAAATATGGCAATCGGAAGAAACATTAAAAGCAAGGAGTCCTTACAATCTTTATCTCGAGATGCTTTTGACCTTGAGTCTATTCCTTCGCTGTCTTTCTGCAATTCTATTAGTGCTGACCGCGAATCGGCAGCTTCTCCTCGGGCTCTTCTTCCCTCCATGGTATCTGGTAATGGCAGAGAGTTGGTGCTCCTAGTCCGACGTAAGCCAGGCAGGCAGATGCAGTGTCAAAGACAGGACACACTCTGACTGGACAATGTCAAGCGCGGCTTTTTTACCAGATGACATCAACTGCTTAGAATATCTAACAGTGCGGTAAGCATGCGTTCAAACACAGAGGCACTCACTCGCCGTTCCCTATTTCGATACAATACATGCGCGATAAAATCGGAGGAAAGTCCTCGTTTGTTTCTCTTAATGTCAAAAAAAACTACGCAACGCGGCTTATAAAAAATAATTCGTTTAAATTGCAGTATTTATAAGAAGCACTCCCCTCGAATGAACACAATTTCAGCGTATTGCAATGTTCATAATTTCTAACTTCCGGTCACTGAATTTGAAAAGATTTACCGTTTTCGCTTTCATAAGAAGTTCAAATTTAAATAAATAGTAACTTAGTGCTTCTATTCTGCTTAATACGTTTATCTTATATTTTGTTAATGGGTAAATTCAGATATAGTTAATTGCTGGACCTTGTCTCCTTATTTAAAAATATGTGCACATGTATACAGATTAAGTGCACTTACTGTTGTCGCTTTAGTACCATTAATTTTTATTTAGTTTTGAATCTTAAAATTATTATCGATCGATGCTGCTATTTTACGGCCTGCTTACCTATATGTATCCGGAGGGATTAGGATAGGGATCCCTCAATAGTAATGATGATCCTTCCGTTCCGATTCCATCTTAGTCCTGAGGGATGATACCTTATCTATACTAATGTTATAAAGCTGAACAGTTTGTTTGTTTGAACGCGCCAAGCACAGTAACTACTGGTTCGAATTGAAAAATTCTTTTTGTGTTGGATAGTCTATTTATCGAGGAAGGCTATATATATAACATCACGCTACGTCCAATATGTGCGGGGAGCATCAATGAAAAATGTTGCAAAATCGGGAAAAATTATTCCTTTCGAGAGCTTCCGTTGCGTGTGCTGCGTAAGCGATTTTAAAGTTAGTTACGAAAAAAATATGTAAAACGAAATTGTTCTCCTTTAAAAGTTCTAAAAAAGAGAGACATACCAAGCATCCTGCCGAGTAGACACGGGAACGCAGTCGCTGGTATATCTAGTGTAATATATATATGATAAAATTATGATAACCGAGAATGAATTACCATCAGGCGAGGTGTGTTCGTTTACCACTCTAAATAGAATAAAAAACATCGACATATATACAAAACAAAGTGTCTAAATCCAATAAAGAGGGCGAGATGGGTCGGTTACCGGTGACTTGGCGTATTCACTCCATTTTTAATTATCTCTCGACTAAACGATACTCGTAGCAAAGAACATTGTAACGTGAATAGCGAATTGAAAGACTGACTTTTTAGATTTAAAATATATTTTACGGATTTTGTCTCGTTTATTTGTAACTTTTTAAGCCGACGTTTTTTGGTCACATGGACTAATTTGTTCGACGTCCAGATCGGGTGAACTATGACAGCTACGCAGAACTACCGTCAGCATTTAATTATTAATTTTGGTCCGATCTACGTAGAAGGAGCTTCTCGAGGTCTTGCAGTGATATATATGGTTTGGAATTTAATTTTGTTAATCACAGGATCCCGAGCCGATGATAGAAACTGAAGCTAGAATGTTATTATTAATTTTAATTTAATTTAATTTTTATCTCAAGTATCATTCTTGGTAGGAAAATAGAAATTGGTAGGAATTCAATTTATTTGTATCAACATTGCTTATCTCTATGGAGAAATGAGTAAATTCATCCATCATCTAGATGGGCGACGGCCAATATATGCTTGTCACTCTAGAACGTTTCTGCTCCATCGGTTATTGATTCTACGAGCTATATCACCTGACCACTGCCGGTTCAGCTTACTGATCCTTTGAGTTATGTCGATTTCTTTTGTCAATATCCATGTTTATCTAGTATGCAATGCTGCTGCTCAAGTATCCAGCTTTCGCTCTAGTTCTACACATGTATTTCGCCTGTTTTCACGAATAACTTGTTTTCCCTTTGTCTAACTCATAGCAATCGAGAGAAGGTATACGTGTCAGCCACCCGACACATTTACGTACCCTTCTCCGATTAAAATCACAAATAATCTTTTTTATATTCCGCTTTCTAAATCGAACGAAGGCATAAACTCTGCTTTAATCGGAACGTGCAGTGAATACAATCAACTTATAAAACCGAACCTTGATATTTTCAATGATTTAGCTATTACAGATGATGTGCTTATTTTTTTTAAAAAAAAGGTGAAGTATTAGAGACATAGTCTAAGAGAAATCTATTAATTTTCATACCGCTTCATAAAATGTTGTGCTGTTTTTGATTATTTTTAGAATATTCTTTACAAATATCATACATGCTTCAAGTCAATCAATAGTATATCATTATAATAAAAAATTGTATAGTGCCACAACAGTTTTAGAGCGTATGCACTTTTTAACGTGAGCTGAAGTGGCAAGGGGCCGGCCATATAGCTCGTGGAACCGATAACCGATGAGCTAGAAGGGTTCTCGGGCCACAAGCTCGTATTGGTGGTCGTAGCGTAGTATAACCCGCCACTAGGTAAAGAGTGACGTATGCAAGTGTTACTAACTTCCGGTCCTATTCATGCCTATTGACTAAACAATAGAGTTTATAATTTATAATTTAAATTTACCAGTTTAGTTTCTTGGGAAGTTTCTTATTTTTTTTCTCGATTCAGATTAGTTTCCAAATAGCAAGTAATTATAACGCCTCCCGCCTATCGAATTCCGACGTACTGAGTATTAATTTAAAGAAATGTTGGTAAGCGGTAATAGTCAATGAACAATCATTATTATTATATTTTTTTTATGACATTTAGAGTAACGAACGACCACACAGTTCACCTGATGGTAAGTGATTGCCGCGGCCCATAAAATCTACATTCATCCTTAACAAGGAATCATAATGCTAATGCGTTGTCGCTCTAGAGTACTGAGATGGAATGCCCTGTCAAAAGTAATAAAGGTCTCCGGATCCCTGCACTCACCAGACGAAACAGGGAGTTATTATGTCGATATTTCACGCTGGTATTCTGTGAGGACGTGGTTCTATCACGGTCGAGCTAACCTATTCATTCTATAGCTAGAAACAAACTTCAGTGAGGCTCTATCACGTAAAGAAAATGCAATATTTCTTATTATATTTTGTCGAACACTATTGTTACATTTGTACGGTTGATGCTTAAATCATAACGAGTATAAAACGTATAATGAATATCAGCACAGTTGTGTTTTGCTCGCCTCAGAATAACAAAGTGTAGATGTGTGGAGAAAACTTATTAATGAATACATCCTCGCTTATTGTATTAAATTATAAATTGTTTTACTGTGATTGTATTGTGTACTGGGATTGCTGCTACCCTGCAAAACACCCCGTTAACCAAGTCTTCGGGAAGTTGATGGATTCAGGTGGCTCAGGGTCGTATTCTATGGCAGTCTATGGGGGTGGCCATTGTTCAGCAGTGAACTGGTGATGGGGTGAAATAATGATGATGAATTCATCATCATCAATTAATGTAATTAATTTAATTTCTTTGTCTTTTTTACCGAATCTACCATGGGGAGTGTTATGAGGAGTTGTTCGGATTAATTCCATTCGCCGAGTTTAAACATCGTACGTCACAATAGAATTAATTTTTTTATTTTATTTTTCTTTACTTCATTAATTATTTTTTGTAACACGATAACCGTTACTGTTCCTATATAAGCATTAAACACATTTGTTATACAAATGATGTGTTCATCTTTAATTGGTGCATGCGTCAGATTTAACTTCATGTATTTATGGATTATGAATGTTTTCATACTGTAGTTGACCCAAATTAAATAAATAAAATAGAATTCAAAATTTCATCCTCATCATCTCGAAGGTTGGCAATCCTAAGGGCGCTTCATGCTAAATTTCTAACTACTCTGTGGGATCAGCTATCGCCAGCGGTGTCTTCGAACCGATACGGCTAAGGGAAAAGAGCCTACACCTCCCTTAAAGGTAGTGACTCCCAACTCCTCTGGTGTTGTTGGGTGGTGGTGATCACTTACTATCGGGTGTGCCTGCGTGTGTGTTGCACGTTTGCCACCTTTTCTTTAAAAAAATATTAATTTATATCGTTCAATGTTACACATTGTAAGCACTGGTGTCTGATATCTCTATAGACACGACTTGATTTTTCCTTCACAAATGAATGCAATTGCGCAGGTCATCTCAGTCGAGACGTCTCTCACACGATACGTTCAGGAAAAATAACAAGAAATCGTTCATGAGGCTTGCTATATAAAGCAGCTTTTATAGTTGTCTCAGATTTATAATTTTTTAAATTAAACTATTTCAAATAAATTCTATGAAAATATAGAGAAATTTGTGAGAAGCCAATGCATGGCTTTTATTGGAGTTTTTTTCTAAATTAAAAGTGATATCCGGGTAAGTGACGGCAGCTCATAAACATCTACACCTATAAATAGAGTCATGACATATGTATGTTTATGCGTTGTCACCCCTGATCATTAAAATTCCTCGACATATAAACCTCCTACACACTATACTAAGCACAGCAGCGTTATCCAGTTATTTCAAGGTGATGTTGCACAACGCAGTGGTCCTTCTCCAGTCGCGACGAAAATGCAGCGTAGTTGTACCGCAGTTGACTTGAGTTGGCTGAGAATCGTACGTTATAGCAATATCTGGGAGTGGTCTATGTCCCGCAAGTATGGCATCATTAGTCGCACTCGATGGGGAATTACTGCCTAAAATAGAGGACCGTATCTCTGATAGTAAGGTATTCCATTTTTATGAAGCCTTTATGGTGGCAATGTATTCGTTGATTCGAAAGAAGATGGTAGACGTCATGGACCACAGAGATCTGTGTGCCCGTTCATCACCTCATAATTTATTAAAAATTTTGACCATTGCGCGTTGATTGCACTTGACAGACGTACGATTCTCAACAGCAAAATTTGTTAATTTGCGATATATGTGTTTGCAGAATGTGCCGTGTTGCCAACACTGCATTCGAATCATTCTTCAAAATATGCCAAGCATGCCAAATAAAACAAAGTATAAATGTCTATAATCAATGTTATCACAATCCTATACTAGAGTGTACAGATAATTTCTTTTATGAACTTATCATATTTAGAAATCCGAGGACCCAATATCTGGTAGCATTCCATATCAGTACTAAGGGATGAAAACAAATCTTTAGATATCGATGTCATGAGACATTAAACATCGGGTGAACTGCGAGTTCGTTTGTTGTTACCTTAAAATTATAAAAAAAAAAACAATCTGGTATAAGCTGAGGCCGCCCACTCGGCACATCTTAAGGCGCTGTGTATTACAGATATCAAACTCCACTGGCTTGATGCCAACGTATGGCTTATTTTCTTTTTACTTTTGCGTTGGCTTCGGTTGCAGTTCAGTTTTTGTTATGCGGGTTAGTTTTTTTGATTATACGTTTCTTGTGTTATATTCATGTTAAAGTGTTATTTTTATACTATTTTATTATTACATATTCGTGCTCGGCGATATCATCTGATTGCTATCATAACAGATTATAGTGCCGCCAGCTTTGACGCAAACACGGGGGCAATTATTCCTTGTCACCTTTCTGTCATTTTTTTTTGTAATATTAGTGGTGACGTACGAGGCACCCGATGGTTACTTACAACTGAAGCCAACTCATTCAACATCACCATTCATCTTTGATAAGGAATCATATTGGAGATGTCTAGTCACCCCTGACGTCTAAGATGGAATCCCTTGACATCAGAATAATGGTTGCCGGATCGATGCATTCTCTGGTAGAATACAGTATAGTTATGCTGCACTGCGTTTATTTTACACTGATATTTCGAAAGGGCGCGTTCCTTACCCCGTCGAGCCGACCCATCCATGCTGCAGGTCGTGATAAACTGCAGCACGGCTCCACCACTGTTCATATCCTACGTCAACAAAGATTCAAGACATGTAAACACAGAGCCACTCAGTCGTCATCCCCTTACCTGATCCGATGCAGTGTCAAGAACGCGGGACATACATACATACTAGTGATGCGTGATATGTGCCACTGAACTGAAAATGATACATATCTTTTCAATCTAAAGATACCTATCACTAATTTAGCTCACTTAGCTCAGTAGTCACTCAGTTCACTTGAAAAGTATCGTTCGGATAAAAACGACTCCATTACTCATTTTTCACATTATCTTGATAAAGTTTGGAATTCATATTTTATCAAATTGTACATGACTACATATTAAATTGAATATACTGACAGGCTTACGACATATATTTAATATAACGTTCTATGAAAACACTTAAACATACAGGTCTTTTATATACAAAAACACTCACAATTTAGTCTATTTACAGTTCTATTACTAAAACGATTTATTTTCAACGATCTCTATATGTCAGTATCTAGTGATACATTGTGTCTATGTGAGTGTTATAGTTCTTTTATATCACTCAGCACAATTCTAATACATCGTCGTCATACGTTACACCCAGACTAGAAAATCAACAATTTATGATTCATAAGTATTGTTACTCGGCTACAATCGAAACCAGGATGAACCGAGAACGAAACCTTAGGTGTTGCCATGTAGCCTAACAATTACTTAAAACAGTGGATCGGTTTTATTATTATTAAAATAACCAAACTTGCTTACCAACGGAATCCGTTCCATTTCAACTTTCTCAACTTTACAAGACGCAACTTCGGCCTTTTGTATAATACTGCTCTCATCTCTGGACCGTGGCACCGCAGTATCAGCTTCTTCTATTTGACTGCATTCAACGAAGAGCGGCTCGAATCGTTGACAACCAGGTGCTTTCCGATCGGCTTGATTCACTGACATTGCTAAGAGATGTTGCATCTCTATGCACTTTTATCAAACTTATTGGGCGTGTTCTGAGGAAATGTTCAGCTTAATTCTATCTGCTGAGTTTGAACATCATACATCACAACACAATTCAATATGACATACCCATCATCTCGATAGTTAAATGGAGCGATTTACTCTGTGGAATCAGCTGTTCTCAGCGATATTGTTAAAACCAATAAAACTTAGTGACTATCATGAAAAGAGCCTACGCCTCCCTTTAAGGTTTGCAGCGCATCTGCAACTCCTCTGGTGTTGTGGATACTGACGGGTATCGGTTATCGCTTACCACCAGGTGAGTTGCTTGCTAGCTTCCCTTAAGCCTAGCCTAAGCATCTATAAAATAAAAAAAAAATATTTGTGAACCATATCACAATTTTTAAACAAACTGACACAGACATTGATTCACTGTCTACCAACAAAGTTGATTCAGATCAATCTAAATCCAATAATAAGAATCACTCAAAAGATCTCGAAGTTACATTATTATTTACCACTTTATCTGAACTGGCAAGACCTATTCACACGCCACTTGACGAATATTTTAATTGGATTATTCTTTCACCATTACGAACACACATTTTATTCATATAGAACGCGGTGAAGAGTTTTAAAATATATAAATGAATTATAGTGTAGATATTTGATTGAAAAGTCATATGCAGTAGATAAAATTACGGTCAAAAATTATTCGAGTGCTATTCAATTTGTATTGTCACTAGAGATTCATAATTAAATATTATTTTATTAGTGGCGTATTGGGTTTAGGTTTATTGAACCCTTGAAACACGGGTGTGCCCCGCACCGTTTTATCGTGACGAGTGGTGACCAATTGATACGTTTCACCCTTAACTGTCTGGTGTGTGGTGCTAGTAATAACGGTCGAGCGGGCAATGCAAAGGGAAAAACGTTTCTATTTGACAAAAATCTACGTACCTTTAACAAATTAATAACATTAATATATTGCAACTAATTTTAAACTCTTAATATGCAAAATAGATTGAAGAGAGAGACTCGTCCCTCTCTTTCACGTCCTCTTACTCGATCATGTATCTAGAACCTTCCAGAAAAAACGAAAATAGGATGCCTATATGCGCGAAAGAAAGAATCGAGTATATTCCATCATTTCTCTGCAACATTCCAGAAGAAGTGTGAGCAGGATGGCTATTTGCGTGAAAGAGAGACGATTATATTGAACATGTCTCCGGCATATTCTAGTAATGTGTGAGCAGGATGGCTACGCACATGATAATACGGATGGGCATGTTCAACTTGGATCCGTGATGATCTAAATAACGCGTACGAGGGACGGTTGTACGCGTGAAGGAAAGAAAGAGTCATTTAACAGTGGTGGAGCTACACTGCAGTTTGTTTCTTAGTGCAAAAAAAATGGGTCAGCTCGACCGGGGTAGGACCACGCCCTCACAGAATACCGACGTGAAATAGCAGCATAACGCTGTGTTTCGTCTGTCGAGAGCAGGGCAGCAGCATTATTTTGGTGACGATTATTTGGTGACCTTTATTACTGGTGACGAGGCATTCCATCTCAGTCCTAAGGGGTGACAACGCATCTGCATTATGATTCCTTGTCAAGGATGAATGTAGATGTCATGGGCCGCAGGAATCACTTATTATTATTGCGTTATACTGATATTTCTTTTTATTTATTTATTCATTCTTTATTGCATTAACCTTAACAAAGGGCATACTTAACGCCAAAGGCATTCGCTACCAGTCAATCCAAGGTGTGATGAGATATCGTGATAGGTGTAGCAATAATCTAATTAATATAACGAAAAGACTAAAAATAAGTAACATACATATAAAGAATAATACATACATATATAAATACATTATGTATAGTAGTGTTGCTGAGCAAATGAATTTGCAAAAAACCTGGTAAATGGAGAATACAGATCTTGTTATTAAACGAAGATCGAAGAAGTCTGTCATGTGATAAAGAGAGATATTGGAGAAGAGAACGAGTAAAGTTCGGAATTACGCCTTTGTTTTATGGAAAGCCAAAGCGGAGACCGATTTTTGAGAGAGATATGGTCATATCTACACAACCTAAAAATAAATTGAATGCAGTCGTTCAACAGGCCAGCTTGTTAAGAAGATCATGGGAGAGGTCCGGATAACACATATCTGAATAATCAATGATAGGCAATATTAATGTTTGGACAAGCAGTTTGCTTTCATGGAGTGGAAATGCTGTGGACGAAATGTTAAAAGTGTTGTCTTAAAATGCTGTCAGAACTATTTAATGGTATTAAAATATTATTATAATAAATAGACAGTAAATCGTAATATAAAATGTTAGTCTTGTCTAGTATCTTCGGGCTACCTACGAGCATTGCTTGATATTTCAAAGGATTGACGGTGACTCCAAAACGAGATGACCAATTCTAAGTAGCATTTAAGTTACAAATTACTTTGTTAATCTCGTTATGGAGGTCCTCGATGTAGGATTTTACATACAGCTCCAGATGGTTATCAGCGAACAGATAGTATGCTGATGACCTGCAACTGACGCCGTTTCACGTTGGTATTCTGTGAAGACTTGGAATGACCACGTCTAGCCAACCCAATAATGTTGCAGCCAGTCACTCCGCTACCGCCTCTAGATTGGACTTGCTGTGACCATTCGCGTGCGGCGGAGGGGTCGCGACGTCACAAAGCGCTCGGACTTGTGTAAACAAGTTTATTGTATGACCGCTTTAACAGCTTACTGTCTTTATACTTAACAAGCTTACCAACCGACTTTGCTTGCATGGATTTAGAAATTACCTGAATGTAAATTGTACAGAGATATTGCGATAAATTAGAGATTAATTGATCAATCAATCGATTATCAATCGTCTTACAGTTCAAGTTTAGTTTGAGTGGTTAACCGAAATGTTGAAAAAAATATGAGTCATCACAATATGATGTCGTCATAATATCAGCCACATAGTCCACTGCTGAACAGATACTCCAGATGCCGCACTGCACAATGATGCAATCCATTAACATCCCATAAACGGGTCGTCGTACACTACGATTGCAACTTCGAGGTTGCCATTTAAGAACATTTCTTCGTCAACCTTCATTGGTTTTACAAGGTATATGCACCGGGCATACTGCCACTTCAGCTTCCTGATTTAGGTTAGACATTTATGTATAGGCATGAAGAAACCAGACTAAACTCAAACTGAAATGCCTCAGATAATGATGAATAACTACAATAGATATCTCTGTACTATTTGGGCTTCCCGAATGAGACTAAAAATGAGACAGAGAATTATAATATCATTACAGTTATCGGCAAAGCCGCTAATTCAAAGAAGTTCTTCGGAAAGTCAGGTGAAATAAAGAAAGCAAAAGATGAAATACTTAATGAGCATGTTGATGGACTTATGATAAGAATGGTTTTGAATGAATGCAGTTTTTTTTTGCATTGCAATGGGGACGAGCCCATGCTGTAGAAAATTACCTTCGAGTGGTAGGTACTGAAAGAAAGAAGAGGAGAGGTTAATAATGATAATAATATATTTATTTCAGGCTTGTGCCCAGCCAATGATGGCATAGACTAGCATACAGCCTCCATTTAAACCCTATTGAGCATGTCTCATACACACTAGGACAATGTGTGAGGCGACGAGATTATTTTATATAATATGAGGTGTGATAAACGAGCACACATTTCATCTGATGTGATAACTGGGCCTCTGACATCTACATTAATTCTAAACATAGATACAAAGAGTTCATTCTTTGTCACCCCTGAGGACTGAGATGGAATGTCTCGTTACCTATAGTTTCTCTTGATCCCTACACTCACCATGCAAAACACAGCAGCTTTATTCTATTTTACGCTGATATTGTGTGAGATTGTTGACCTTCCCTAGTCGTGTCAACGATGTTGCAACTAGAAATAAGCTGGAGCATGGTTCTGGAACTGTTAAAAATAACACTCCAGTCACCTTTCAAGTGCATTAATAAAGAAACACGGAGCAATATTACCCAATATTGCCTCAGAAACTTTGAGTATAACATACCGAATTGTATGACCATCTATATTGATATCACACGAAGGTAATACAAAACACTAAAGTGATAATGCGGTAGATTCTCATTCCTAATTACGTATAAAGTAAAACAATAGGTTATTATTAGAGTAGTATTAAATAGAAAATAAAGTAATTTTTGTTGTTATAAGCCAAAGTTTTAAGTTTACAAATGTAGTTACAACGTTAATTTACAAATTATATCGAAAAGGCAGATGCGTTGTAAACGTAAGGATTAAGTTGAATGCCACATAACTAGTAAGAAGTTATCCTGTTTCCTTATCTCTTTACAGTAAAACGTGGTGATTGCCTAAAAGCAACGAACTATATAGCTTGTACAGCTGGAACTGGACAAAGTATGAAGAGTAAATTATAGATGCCCATAGAGTGATGGATTTAAAACCCAAATAATAGTAAGGTCATTTATGTAAACATCAATATGTTTAATATAAAATTTTTGTTAATTTTAGATCAATTGGTAATAGATTATAGAACAAAATACAGTATTATTAATTATTACGCGGATACGCCTGTGCTATATTTTTGCAAATATTCACTGATCTTAGGGAAAATCCAACTTTTCGTGTTCTGACTGTAAACATTATCTAAATGCGTCCATGCCGGGTTTTTAACTTCATATAGTTCTAACAGGTTTGGTACTTGTGTCGATAGCCATTGTACGTCCCTCGGATCAACCAAGAAATCGTTCCTACCATATACTAATACCACAGGGATGGTTGTGCGGTTGAGGTTGTACAAGGGTGGTTCAATATTCCTATAACGCTTTAGATTTTCACTGGGACCGTAGTCATACTTTTGAAATCTTCCCGAAATTGCATTCTGTCCATAAAATGCTAAGTTCTGAGCTGATGTCCCTGCCGGGAAATGACCGTACAATACTCTTACTGTTTGAGTTAAAATTGATCCTGGATCGAATGCATCAATGAAAGTTAAAATTAGTTTACAAATTGTTCCAGCAAAGATAGTATCTTTGCATAAAGCTGAACCCACTTCTTGAATCGGATCACCCTTCTGTAACGCCTCAAGCTTACGAGGACTATTCAAATACGGAATAATGGTGGAGTAAACTTCCGTCAATAGACGTACGGGTACGGATCTTATGTACTTTAATCTTACTCCCGGCGCAAGATTAATAGAAACTCTTATTTTGTTGCAATATCCAGATGTTTCTGAGCACATGATGAATAACAATCTACACCCTTGTGAGAAGCCGACGTACAAGAGGTCAGCTGAACCAGTATAATTTAACATATAATCAATTGTGGCTGGAATATCATATATTGCCATTTCATTGGTGGAAAATTTCCAAAATTCGGTGTCTGAGTCTGGATTCAGTACAACGTTTCTTCTACCATAGTACGAGCCACGGACATTTCCAACCCATAGATCATAACAAGCATCCGATATGAGGAACGCTAGGCCAGCTGATGGACCAGCGTCTAACCAAGAATCTGAACTCAACAGCAGTCCATGCATGAGTAGTACTGGTGTTTGTTTCACAGGTCCTTTACAGTTCTTGCCTTTTGGTATACGAAATATTGTCAGAATGTATCCATCTTCAGTTATTACTGTATGATCTTCTGACACATATCCATAATTGCTTGCAAATTCAGTAAAATTGGAGAGTGCATCTCGTGGATAACCATTTTCCAGTTTAGTGTTGTTGATTGTTTCATTCTGTCCGTTCACATTTTGAAGTATAGTAAAGAATAAAGTTAAATGAGCAAACGCACTTTTGATACCTTTCGTAAGCATTTTAATTATGAACTTAACGATGTTCGTGTTCCGTGTTATTTAAATCATAGTATAGTTATTTAGTTACCTTATCGTTAGGTGGATTTATAATATTAATGTAGAGCATCAAAAAACAGGTTCTAATTGTTTTAACTATAAGAAGTGCCATGACATCAATATTTAACAATATACCAGATAAAATCATTTGAGATCCTTTACATTAGTTTTAATCTATTATTTAAAGTTGTTGAAAATTTTTTTAGGAAATTTATCAATTTTTTTATAGTTTACAGAATCTACCAGACGTAAGTATTATATGTAGCTTCTTCCTTTTGTTCAAGAATATAAATGGATAAAATATTTTCACCTATGGTTACTTAAAATAGATGCTTAATACCTAGAAAAATATATCATTATTTTTTTATGGCCCGTATGCCGAGGCTTGTGAAAAAGTCATAAAATATAAAGCAGGAATTTTTGAAGAAAAACTTAAAAAGAAAATTAACAGAAATTATGCTGCATTGTAGACCGCCAAATTTCATATCAACGCTCTATAAGCTAGGAAACTAATACATTGACTGCTGACGACGGAGGATACTCCACGACTGATACCGTCGGTTTTTCATGTCTGATACCGCCAGTATCTTTAAGTGTGCCTTCAATAGTATAGAGACCATATAATATGGCCTTAAATTTAAATGCCAATAAAATCTTACTAATCTCATCTTTATTCACTGGCGAAAAGGCGAAGGAGATTAGATATAAGCAGAGTAAATATGAATAAATGCATGGACAATGTATTCTAAAATATCAAATATTTTTACTCTTCTAATATAATTTCCAACTACGGCCAATTAATAATCATTCTAATCGTTTCGTAAAACCGAAATAGAATAAACTGAAGTTTGAGAAAGAATTGAAGGATCCATTGTAGAAAGGCCAAATGATGATTAATGCCATTATCGCAATCCACCGTAGGTACTCACCCCAATCGATCCAGGAAATTTGCAAGCATTACCCGGCGAAATGTCCTCACTAGGCACATCCAGACCGTCGTCGAGGATTGCTCGAGGCAGGTTCCCTCAGAGGAAAACCACCGATGGGCCCTGCCATACGACATAAAGGACCTAATGAGGCGCAAGAATTTGTCGACTCGTGCCCACGACTTATATCCCACTGAAAGTAACCGGCTGGTGCTACGTACCCTTCAGCGTGAAGTCCGATCACGCATAGTACGGTATAGGAACGATCGGTTGGATAATCAACTCTCCAACTCGCCTACTGGCGGCTTCCCAAATCCCTAAAAGGGGGCCCCGCCTAAATAATGCCTCGATTAGCGCGTCCCAATAAACCGCCAGCCTTCTTAGACGAAGATAAAGCCGAATGTCTGGCTGACAATCTCGAGCTCCAATGCTCACCGAGCCTTCACCTATGGTTACTTAAAATAGATGCTTAGATGCCTAGAAAGATATCATATTTTAAGTCCATCACTAGTTGATTGCTAAACATTGCCCTGGCTCACCCATTTTCTTCCAGTAGACTTGTATAGTTCGTCACTCCGTCTAATGAGATCGGTCGACACTGCGATGGCCAATATACCTTGTATAACTCGAGAACCAATCAGTATTAGTTTTAAGAGCTTTTGCTGGCTCTATTGTTTCTTCGGCTATTTCGCTCACCTTAGTTAATCTGTGGACGTCTATGATCACAGATCGTAGTCTGTGAAATGACAATGAGATGTGATCGACGACATCGCTGGTAACTTTTATTGTTACATATTATTTTGTCTTCATGATTGAATTGTTTTGAGATTGCTTTAAATAGTTTAAAGACGAATCAAGTTCTAATGAAGGTCAGGTTAAAACAAACTTTTTTATTTAGTTTCGCCTCAGTGTCCTGTCAAGATCACCAAATGTTTGGAGGATGGTTTAAATTACTATGGGTTGTAGTCGGACTCTTACAATGAGATAAAATTGATGTAAGTGATTGGACGTCGGGTTGAGAATTGGTCATGTTCCGAGCAAATAATAAACATTCTAATATGAACTATCTAGATTACTACTAGATTCAAAGGTCAAACAAAACAAAGTTATTCCATATTTACCAATGGCAGTTTTCTGAGTAGTTCCTCTGACTTATTCCAGCTGCTGTGCTTAAACATCGTACACAGTGACAGAACTCAAAATTTCATGCTCATCTGTGTGCCTTACATGAAATCTTCTGCCATGCACAACCAGTCTGTAGAATCAGATGTCTCGTGACATATCCTTACCGCTAATTAGGTATATCGACAAGAAAGGAGCCTACACATTCCTTAAAGATCAGCAGAGTACCTGTGACTTCCTTAGTGTTGTAGATATTCCTGGGATGCGGTGGTCACTTACCATCTAGTAAACTGTAAGCTCTTTTGTAACCGTTTGTCGTTTTCGTTGTTTATGTAAGAATAAACGGACAACCAAACGAATACATCATATGTGTGAAATAATAATTGCGTTTAAGATATCTTCTAATTTGTATGCAAATTTAAGGTAATGAACCTTCCGGAATGATAACAAATAAAACATTAAATTTCAAATAACAATAATTATTGAACTAACTATTTTTTTATTTAAATTAACTATTTATAACATTTATGTCATACACCAATACATTAACACCATACACACACACGAAGATGTACAAAAGATCGTATAAATATGATATATTATTGTTGAAAGGTCCTAACTGTTTGTTATTGTAATGTAAACTAGATAATGAATAATGCTGCTTAATGAAAAAAAAACTTTCAAGGTCCAGGAAGTGTACTAATTGCGCAGATAATTTTTGTGGAATAAATTTTATTAACTTATTCCACAAAAATTATTAAACATCTTCAGATTCCGTTAGGTATGCGTAGCTCAGGGTCGTGCTTTGTGGAAATCTACCTGAGAAGACTACGGCCAGCAGTGGACTAATACCTATTATAGCCAAATAAAGGCGGATTATATAATTAAATATAATACAAATAAGAAATGTACGGAACCTTCGTCGCTCAAGTACTGCGCTCTTGAACCATCTCTTCATTAATGAGACTGCGCTTAAAATATTAAGCTGTGGTATATATTCTAAACAAATAAATAAATAAATATAACGTTATTCGTTCAGAGTATACTTGAGTATAGCCTTACCGATGTTTACTTAGTAAAGATTTTGGTGACAAATACGTTGATTATTTTTATTGAAACTAATACTTACATTCAAGATCACTTTCCATCAGCCTTGAGGACCGAGATGGAATGTCTCGTTACCAATAATAAGAGTCTCCTGATCCTTACACTCCCGATTTGGAACTCAATGCTTGCTGAAGTCTTTTCTCGATCAAACCTTTAATGGTGGAGCTAAAACAAAATGCAGCGTGGCTCTACCATGAAATGTTTTTCTATCTGTCAAAAAAGAATGAATGAAAGTTTTCTTCCAGTATGCGGGAAAACTGTAAATTCCGCAGGGCTTAAGTCTCGGCCTTTTTTTTTATCATAAATAATTCACTTTTTCTTGTTAAAATTAATCACGAACCATGAAGTTTATTGCACTTTGCACACAAAGCTTTAATGGAGGCCACATTTAAATCAATTGGCATAAAAACTCAGATCTGAAATCTTAAAATTCTAGTGTCCATAATGCCTGCATTTACCAAAAACACGAATCAAAGTGATGAGAGTCAGGATAAAGAATGAGAAAGTCGTCTTAATGATGCCTTGTTTATGGGAACCGAGTCTCCAACGTCCTAAGTAACCCTCCGCAAAGAAGTTGCGAATAAATCAAAATTACATGAGGAGTTAACAGAATAAAGCATATTAAATATGTTTAACTCATGGTTCACGAAACAAAAGTTATTAAAGTATTTGTTCAGAATTTCGAAGACAATAAAGTGAAAATGACCTAGAAACAGCCAAGCTAGGTTCTTGTAGGTATTGTTATAGTATAGAACCGGTATTTCTATCAGTAGTCTATTGTGGGGCGATAACGCTGTCGTTAAAACCATCTTCATGCCATAAAAGATAGTTACTTTAGCAATTTATAATAACGCGCTAGATAAGAAAAGAAGGAACTGAGGTCAACTCTGCTCACATTCCACCCGATGATAAGTAATAATAATAATAATAATAAACATTTATTTCAAGTATCATAGGACTAATAAGTAATGATTGTGGCCAATAATATATCCACGTTATCTGTAAACGAAAATCCTTCCACGATTCTGTCTCCAGTCCAGTCAAACCATTCATGGTACAGAGTGCCTCTGCTACTGAAGATATTTATCTATTTCTTAACTAACTTATACTCGTATTTGTTTAACCGACTTTGTTTAAAACAGATATAATTTATGATACTGACCAGTAACTTATAAAATTGTTTTATATATCAGGATTTTGGAAAATGCAATTGATGTTGTGTACAAGTTTATTGTATGATCGCTTTAACAGCTTAACGTCTTTATATTTAACAAGCTTACCAACCGACTTTGCTTGCATGGATTTAGAAAATACGTGAATATAAATTGTACAGAAATATTGCGATAAGTTAGAGATTAATTGATCAATCAATCGATAATCAATCGTCTTACAGTTCAATTTTAGATTGCGTGGTTAACCGAAATGTTGAAAAAATATGAGTCATCACAATATGATGTCGTCATAATATCAGCCACATAGTCCACTGCTGAACTCCAGATACTCCAGATGCCGCACTGCACAATGATGCAATCCATTAACATCCCATAAACGGGTCGTCGTACACTACGATTGCAACTTCGAGGTTGCCATTTAAAAACATTTCTTCGTCAACCTTCATTGGTTTTACAAGGTATATGCGCCGGGCATACTGCCACTTCAGCTTCTTGATTTAGGTTAGACATTTATGTATAGGCATGAAGAAACCAGACTAAACTCAAACTGAAATGCCTCAGGTAATGATGAATAACTACAATAGATATCTCTGTACTATTTGGGCTTCACGAATGAGACTAAAAATGTGACAGAGAATTATAATATCAATACAATTATCGCCAAAGCCGCTAATTCAAAGGAGTTCTTCGGAAAGTTAGGGGAAATAAAGATAGCAAAAGATGAAATACTTAATGAGCATGTTGATGCACTTATGATAAGAATGGTTTTGAATGAATGCAGTTCTTTTTGCATTGCAATGGGGACGAGCCCATGTTGTAAAAATTACCTACGAGTGGTAGGTACTGAAAGTAAGAAGAAGAGAGAAAGAAAGAAAAAATATTTATTTGGACATATAAAACAGAGACTAATAAAAACTCAATTACAAATTCCAATCATCAAGTTAACAAATCTTCGTGAATGCTGGTTAATGATGGCATAGACCACCATACAGCCTCGACTTAAACCCTATTTAGCATGTCTCATACACACTCGGACAATGTGTGAGGCGACGAGATTATTTTATATAATATGAGGTGTGATAAACGAGCACACAGTTCATATGAAGTGATAACTGGGCCTCCTACATCTACATTAGTTCTAAACATAGATACAAAGAGGACCCTTGAGGACTGAAATGGAATGTCTTGTTACCTATAGTTTCTCGTGATCCCTACATTCACCATGCGAAACACAGCAGCTTTATTCTATTTTATGAGATTGATTTTGATGCTGATATTGTGTGAGATTGTGGACCATCCCTAGTCATGTCAACCATGCAGCAACTAGAAATAAGCAGGAGCATGGTTCTAGAACTGTTATAAATACCACTACAGTTACCTTTCAATTGCATTAATAAAGAGACACGGAACAATATTACCCAACATTGCCTCAGAAACTTTGAGTACAACATACCGAATTGTATGACATCTGTATTGATATCACACGAAGGTAATACAAAACACTAAAGTGATAATACATCTGTAATAACAGATTATGTTGCAGTAGATTCAGATTTCTAATTTACGTATAAAGTAAAACAATAGGTTGTTATTAGAGTAGTATAAAATAGTAAATAAAGTAATTTTTGTTGTTATAAGCCTAAGTCAACGTTTTAAGTTTTCAAATGTAGTTACAAAGTTTTACAAATTATATCGAAAATGCAGATGCGTTGTAAACGTAGGGAGTAAGTTGAATGCTACATAACTAGTAAGAAGTTATCCTCTTTCCTTATCTCTGTACAGTAAAACGTGGTGATTGCCTAAAAGCAACGAACTATATCACTTGTACAGCTGGAACTGGACAAAGTATGAACAGTAAATTATAGATGCTCTTAGAGTGATGGATTTAAAAAACAACCCCAAATAATAGTAAGGTCATTTAAGTAAACATTAATATGTTTTATATAACATTTTTGTTAATTTTAGATCAATTGGTAATTGATAATAGAACAAAATATAGTATTATTTATTATTACGCGGATACGCCTGTGCTATATTTTTGCAAGTATTCACTGATCTTAGGGAAAATCCAACGTTTCGTGTTCTGACTGTAAACATTATCTAAATGCGTCCATGCCGGGTTTTTAACTTCATATAGTTCTAACAGGTTTGGTACTTGTGTCGAAAGCCATTGTACGTCCCTCGGATCAACCAAGAAATCGTTCCTGCCATAGACTAATACCACAGGGATGGTTGTGTGGTTGAGGTTGTACAAGGGTGGTTCTATATTCCTATAACGCTTTAGATTTTACTGGGACCGTAGTCATACTTTTGAAATCTTCCCGAAATTGCATTCTGTCCATAAAATGCTAAATTCTGAGCTGATGTCCCTGCCGGGAAATGACCGTACAATACTCTTACTGTTTGAGTTAAAATTGACCCTGGATCGAATGCGTCAATGAAAGCTAAAATTAGTTTACAAATTGTTCTAGCAAAGATAGTATCTTTGCATAAAGCTGAACCCACTTCTTGAATCGGAAAACCCTTCTGTAACACCTCAAGCTTACGAGGACTATTCAAATACGGAATAATGGTGGAGTAAACTTCCGTCAATAGACGTACGGGTACGGATCTTATGTACTTTAATCTTACTCCCGGCGCCAGATTAATAGAAACTCTTATTTTGTTGCAATATCCAGATGTTTCTGAGCACATGATGAATAACAATCTACACCCTTGTGAGAAGCCGACGTACAAGAGGTCAGCTGAACCAGTATAATTTAACATATAATCAATTGTGGCTGGAATATCATATATTGCCATTTCATTGGTGGAAAATTTCCAAAATTCTGTGTCTGAGTCTGGATTCAGTACAACGTTTCTTCTTCCATAGTACGAGCCACGGACATTTCCAACCCATAGATCATAACAAGCATCCGATATGAGGAACGCTAGGCCAGCTGATGGACCAGCGTCTAACCAAGAATCTGAACTCAACAGCAATCCATGCATGAGTAGTACTGGTGTTTGTTTCACCGGTCCTTTACAGTTCTTGCCTTTTGGTATACGAAATATTGACAGAATGTATCCATCTTCAGTTATTACTGTATGTTCTTCCGACACATATCCGTAATTGCTTGCAAATTCAGTAAAATTGGAGAGTGCATCTCGTGGATAACCATTTTCCAGTTTACTGTCGTTGATTGTTTCATTCTGTCCGTTCACATTTTGAAGTATAGTAAAGAATAAAGTTAAATGAGCAAACGCACTTTTGATACCTTCCGTAAGCATTTTAATTATGAACTTAACTATGTTCGTGTTCCGTGTTATTTAAATCATAGTATAGTTATCTAGTTACCTTATCGCTAGGTGAATTTATAATATTAATGTAGAGCATCAAAAAACAGGTTCTAATTGAGTAACTAAACTATGACATGAATATTTAACAATATACCAGATAAAATCATTTGAGATCCTTTACATTAGTTCTAATCTATTATTTAAAGTTGTTGAATATTTTTTTAGGAAATTTATCAATTTTTTTATAGTTTACAGAATCTACCAGACGTAAGTATTATATGTAGCTTCTTCCTTTTGTTCAAGAATATAAATGGATAAAATATTTTCACCTATGGTTACTTAAAATAGATGCTTAATACCTAGAAAAATATATCATTATTTTTTTATGGCCCGTGTGCCGAGGCTTGTGAAAAAGTCATAAAATATAAAGCAGGAATTTTTGAAGAAAAACTTAAAAAGAAAATTAACAGAAATTATGCTGCATTGTAGACCGCCAAATTTCATATCAACGCTCTATAAGCTAGGAAACTAATACATTGACTGCTGACGACGGAGGATACTCCACGACTGATATCGTCGGTTTTTCATGTCTGATACCGCCAGTATCTTTAAGTGTGCCTTCAATAGTATAGAGACCATATAATATGGCCTTAAATTTAAATGCCAATAAAATCTTACTAATCTCATCTTTATTCACAGGCGAAAAGGCGAAGGAGATTAGATATAAGCAGAGTAAATATGAATAAATGCATGGACAATGTATTCTAAAATATCAAATATTTTTACTCTTCTAATATAATTTCCAACTACGGCCTTAGATTTAATAATTAATCTAATCTTTTCGTAAAACCGAAATAGAACAAACTGAAGTTTGAGAAAGAATTGAAGGGTCCATTGTAGAAAGGCCACCGTAGGTACTCACCCCAATCGATCTAAGAAATTTGCAAGCATTACCCGGCGAAATGCCCTCACTAGGCACATCCAGACCGTCGTCGAGTATTGCTCGAGGCAGGTTCCCTCGGCGGAAGACCACCGATGGGTACCCTGCCATACGACATAAAGGACCTAATAGGCGCAATAATTTGTCAACTTGTGCCCACGACTTATATCCCACTGAAAGTAACCGGCTTGTGCTACGTACCCTTCAGCGTGAAGTCCGATCACGCATAGTACGGTATAGGAACGATCGGTTGGATAATCAACTCTCCAACTCGCCTACTGGCGGCTTCCCAAATCCCTAAAAGGGGGCCCCGCCTAAATAATGCCTCGATTAGCGCGTCCCAATAAACCGTCAGCCTTCTTAGACGAAGATAAAGCCGAATGTCTGGCTGACAATCTCGAGCTCCAATGCTCACCGAGCCTTCACCTATGGTTACTTAAAATAGATGCTTAGATGCCTAGAAAGATATCATATTTTAAGTCCATCACTAGTTGATTGCTAAACATTGCCCTGGCTCACCCATTTTCTTCCAGTAGACTTGTATAGTTCGTCACTCCGTCTAATGAGATCGGTCGACACTGCGATGGCCAATATACCTTGTATAACTCGAGAACCAATCAGTATTAGTTTTAAGAGCTTTTGCTGGCTCTATTGTTTCTTCGGCTATTTCGCTCACCTTAGTTAATCTGTGGACGTCTATGATCACAGATCGTAGTCTGTGAAATGACAATGAGATGTGATCGACGACATCGCTGGTAACTTTTATTGTTACATATTATTTTGTCTTCATGATTGAATTGTTTTGAGATTGCTTTAAATAGTTTAAAGACGAATCAAGTTCTAATGAAGGTCAGGTTAAAACAAACTTTTTTATTTAGTTTCGCCTCAGTGTCCTGTCGATATCACCAAATGTTTGGAGGATGGTTTAAATTACTATGGGTTGTAGTCGGACTCTTACAAGGAGATAAAATTGATGTAAGCGATTGGACGTCGGGTTGAGAATTGGTCATGTTCCGAGCAAATAATATACATTCTAATATGAACTATCTAGATTACTACTAGATTCAAAGGTCAAACAAAACAAAGTTATTCCATATTTACCAATGGCAGTTTTCTGAGTAGTTCCTCTGACTTATTCCAGCTGCTGTGCTTAAACATCGTACACAGTGACAGAACTCAAAATTTCATGCTCATCTGTGTGCCTTACATGAAATCTTCTACCATGCACAACCAGTCTGTAGAATCAGATGTCTCGTGACATATCCTTACCGCTAATTAGGTATATCGACAAGAAAGGAGCCTACACATTCCTTAAAGATCAGCAGAGTACCTGTGACTTCCTTAGTGTTGTAGATATTCCTGGGATGCGGTGGTCACTTACCATCTAGTAAACTGTAAGCTCTTTTGTAACCGTTTGTCGTTTTCGTTGTTTATGTAAGAATAAACGGACAACCAAACGAATACATCATATGTGTGAAATAATAATTGCGTTTAAGATATCTTCTAATTTGTATGCAAATTTAAGGTAATGAACCTTCCGGAATGATAACAAATAAAACATTAAATTTAAAATAACAATAATTATTGAACTAACTATTTTTTTTATTTAAATTAACTATTTATAACATTTATGTCATACACCAATACATTAACACCATACACACACACGAAGATGTACAAAAGATCGTATAAATATGATATATTATTGTTGAAAGGTCCTAACTGTTTGTTATTGTAATGTAAACTAGATAATGAATAATGCTGCTTAATGAAAAAAAAACTTTCAAGGTCCAGGAAGTGTACTAATTGCGCAGATAATTTTTGTGGAATAAATTTTATTAACTTATTCCACAAAAATTATTAAACATCTTCAGATTCCGTTAGGTATGCGTAGCTCAGGGTCGTGCTTTGTGGAAATCTACCTGAGAAGACTACGGCCAGCAGTGGACTAATACCTATTATAGCCAAATAATTTTTTATTATATAATTAAATATAATACAAATAAGAAATGTACGGAACCTTCGTCGCTCAAGTACTGCGCTCTTGAACCATCTCTTCATTAATGAGACTGCGCTTAAAATATTAAGCTGTGGTATATATTCTAAACAAATAAATAAATAAATATAACGTTATTCGTTCAGAGTATACTTGAGTATAGCCTTACCGATGTTTACTTAGTAAAGATTTTGGTGACAAATACGTTGATTATTTTTTTATTGAAACTAATACTTACATTCAAGATCACTTTCCATCAGCCTTGAGGACCGAGATGGAATGTCTCGTTACCAATAATAAGAGTCTCCTGATCCTTACACTCCCGATTTGGAACTCAATGCTTGCTGAAGTCTTTTCTCGATCAAACCTTTAATGGTGGAGCTAAAAACAAAATGCAGCGTGGCTCTACCATGAAATGTTTTTCTATCTGTCAAAAAAAAGAATGAATGAAAGTTTTCTTCCAGTATGCGGGAAAACTGTAAATTCCGCAGGGCTTAAGTCTCGGCCTTTTTTTTATCATAAATAATTCACTTTTTCTTGTTAAAATTAATCACGAACCATGAAGTTTATTGCACTTTGCACACAAGGCTTTAATGGAGGCCACATTTAAATCAATTGGCATAAAAACTCAGATCTGAAATCTTAAAATTCTAGTGTCCATAATGCCTGCATTTACCAAAAACACGAATCAAAGTGATGAGAGTCAGGATAAAGAATGAGAAAGTCGTCTTAATGATGCCTTGTTTATGGGAACCGAGTCTCCAACGTCCTAAGTAACTCTCCGCAAAGAAGTTGCGAATAAATCAAAATTACATGAGGAGTTAAAAGAATAAAGCATATTAAATATGTTTAACTCATGGTTCACGAAACAAAAGTTATTAAAGTATTTGTTCAGAATTTCGAAGACAATAAAGTGAAAATGACCTAGAAACAGCCAAGCTAGGTTCTTGTAGGTATTGTTATAGTATAGAACCGGTATTTCTATCAGTAGTCTATTGTGGGGCGATAACGCTGTTGTTAAAACCATCTTCATGCCATAAAAGATAGTTACTTTAGCAATTTATAATAACGCGCTAGATAAGAAAAGAAGGAACTGAGGTCAACTCTGCTCACATTCCACCCGATGATAAGTAATAATAATAATAATAATAAACATTTATTTCAAGTATCATAGGACTAATAAGTAATGATTGTGGCCAATAATATATCCACGTTATCTGTAAACGAAAATCCTTCCACGATTCTGTCTCCAGTCCAGTCAAACCATTCATGGTACAGAGTGCCTCTGCTACTGAAGATATTTATCTATTTCTTAACTAACTTATACTCGTATTTGTTTAACCGACTTTGTTTAAAACAGATATAATTTATGATACTGACCAGTAACTTATAAAATTGTTTTATATATCAGGATTTTGGAAAATGCAATTGATGTTGTGTAGAAGTTTATTGTATGATCGCTTTAACAGCTTAACGTCTTTATATTTAACAAGCTTACCAACCGACTTTGCTTGCATGGATTTAGAAAATACGTGAATATAAATTGTACAGAAATATTGCGATAAGTTAGAGATTAATTGATCAATCAATCGATAATCAATCGTCTTACAGTTCAAGTTTAGATTGCGTGGTTAACCGAAATGTTGAAAAAATATGAGTCATCACAATATAATGTCGTCATAATATCAGCCACATAGTCCACTGCTGAACTCCAGATACTCCAGATGCCGCACTGCACAATGATGCAATCCATTAACATCCCATAAACGGGTCGTCGTACACTACGATTGCAACTTCGAGGTTGCCATTTAAAAACATTTCTTCGTCAACCTTCATTGGTTTTACAAGGTATATGCGCCGGGCATACTGCCACTTCAGCTTCTTGATTTAGGTTAGACATTTATGTACAGGCAAGAAGAAACCAGACTAAACTCAAACTGAAATGCCTCAGTTAATGATGAATAAATACAATAGATATCTCTGTACTATTTGGGCTTCACGAATGAGACTAAAAATGTGACAGAGAATTATAATATCAATACAATTATCGCCAAAGCCGCTAATTCAAAGGAGTTCTTCGGAAAGTTAGGGGAAATAAAGATAGCAAAAGATGAAATACTTAATGAGCATGTTGATGCACTTATGATAAGAATGGTTTTGAATGAATGCAGTTCTTTTTGCATTGCAATGGGGACGAGCCCATGTTGTAAAAATTACCTACGAGTGGTAGGTACTGAAAGTAAGAAGAAGAGAGAAAGAAAGAAAAAATATTTATTTGGACATATAAAACAGAGACTAATAAAAACTCAATTACAAATTCCAATCATCAAGTTAACAAATCTTCGTGAATGCTGGTTAATGATGGCATAGACCACCATACAGCCTCGACTTAAACCCTATTTAGCATGTCTCATACACACTCGGACAATGTGTGAGGCGACGAGATTATTTTATATAATATGAGGTGTGATAAACGAGCACACAGTTCATATGAAGTGATAACTGGTCCTTCTACGTCTACATTAGTTCTAAACATAGATACAAAGAGTTTATGCTTTGTCACCCATGAGGACTGAGATGGAATGTCTCGTTACTTATAGTTTCTCGTGATCCCTACATTCACCATGCGAAACACAGCAGCTTAATTCAAATTTTATGAGATTGATTTTGATGCTGATATTGTGTGTGATTGTGGACCATCCCTAGTCATGTCGACCATGCAGCAACTAGAAATAAGCAGGAGCATGGTTCTAGAACTGTTATAAATACCACTACAGTTACCTTTCAATTGCATTAATAAAGAGACACGGAACAATATTACCCAACATTGCCTCAGAAACTTTGAGTATAACATACCGAATTGTATGACATCTGTATTGATATCACACGAAGGTAATACAAAACACTAAAGTGATAATACATGTGTAATAACAGATTATGTTGCAGTAGTTTCAGATTTCTAATTTACGTATAAAGTAAAACAATAGGTTGTTATTAGAGTAGTATAAAATAGTAAATAAAGTAATTTTTGTTGTTATAAGCCTAAGTCAACGTTTTAAGTTTTCAAATGTAGTTACAACGTTTTACAACTTATATCGAATATGCAGATGCGTTGTAAACGTAAGGATTAAGTTGATTTTTTTTTTTTTTTTCGGGCTGATGGCCGCTGTTAGCCCCAGGGCTTTTACAGTTTCACCGGGTTGAGAGGTGACCAAGCGCTTATGGCTCTCAGTCGAGACCTCTATATATGGGTAACCAGCGCAAGGGCTCCCGAGGAGGAGCCTCGGCTTGACCGTTACCCTGTTTCGCGAGAGCGTCTGACTCGAGGGTGCCCAAGAGGGCCGAACCTCGGCTCGGTCAGTTGCTTCTGACAGAGGATTATCTTAATTAATATCACTATTATTATTAACTACCTGTACCACCACTTCAGAATGCGTGGGCGCTGGAGAAGAAGTGGCGCAAGAAACTCCAGCAACGCTTCTATCTGTATGGACTGGAGAGAACCGGCCAGTGACATGGCGGTATCGCGAATAACTTTGTTTGCGACGCCCTCGCCGTCGGCGGGGGCGATATGAGGGTGCAATGTTTGTGTGTTGTGTTTTATGAAGGGCTTGGGCCTGGTGGTTGCGTCGTCAGGGTCGTCGAGGGCGTGCCTCGGTCTCCTACGGACGCGGGTAAATCTGTGATTCGCGATGGGATTGTAAGTGGCGGCACTTACAATCAAAGGGTTTCGGTGTGTGACGGCAGAGTCGAAATATCGGCGAGAAGCCTGCTTCAGGTACTGAGCTATGGTCGGCAGCTCAAGATCTATGTGTAGATTTTCGTTACGCAAGAACCACGGCGCACCGGTGGCCTTGCGCATGAAACGATTTTGTATTACCTGAAGTCGGTGAATGTGACGCGGGGAGGCATGCGCAAAGACGGGGCTTGCGTATGTCATTATGGGTCGGATGCACGCTTTGTAAAGTGTAATTTTATCACGCAGGACATTTTGCTATTTTATTAAGTAACGGGTGCAAACGACCTAGGACGAACGCTGCTCGATTCCGTACGCGGTTGACATGCGGACCGAAGGTGAGTCTTTCATCTAATGTGACGCCTAAGTATTTGACTGTCTTTTCCCAGGGGATTGGACGATCAAATAACTCTATAGTTTGGAGATGCGGCGTTTTGTTGCGCCGAGAGAAGTAAATGGCTGCACTTTTGGTGGGGTTAACCTCGATCCTCCATTTCCGAAACCATTTCCCTAAGGTGTTGGCTGCAGATTGAGGTGTTTACAAATAGCGTCTGGTTTAAATCCAGACACGTAGAGGCCGGTGTCATCGGCAAAAGGGCTAGCTCTACACCGCGAGTGCGCGGTATGTCGTTGGTGTAGAGTGTGTATAAAGTAGGACCTAGGACAGAGCCTTGTGGTACTCCGGCACAAATGGGGTGAACCTCGGAGCGCGTTCCCTCGACGCGGTAACGAAAGGTTCGATTTCGGAGAAAATCTCGTATGATAAGTACGAGTCGATCTGGCACACCGAGCTCATATAGTTTGTATATGAGCCCGTTGTGCCAGACCTTGTCGAAAGCTTTCGCCACGTCGAGAAAAGTGCCCCAGTTTGGTAGCCCTGAAGAAATTTACTGAGGATGTGCTCCGTGATGCGGTGCACTTGATGTGTGCATGAGTGTTGGGTGCGAAACCCGAACTGCTCATTGATTGGCAGCCCTCGACAGCATGAAGTCCTTGAGGCGGGTGAGGATGAGCCTTTCATATACCTTACCCAAGACTTTGAGTAGGCTTATGGGTCGATAGGCTGATGGATCGGTTGGATGTTTTGAGGGCTTGAGAATCCCTATGACATCGGCTTCCTTCCAGGTGTTCGGGAAGGTGCCTTTGGATATAGCCGCGTTGTAGATTATCACCAGTAGGTGTAAAATGGACATGGGTAGGAGTTTCATCACCTTGTTGGTGATACCGTCGGGGCCAGGAGCCTTGCGTGGTCGCAGGTTTTAATTATGGACTCAACTTCGGTGCATGTAACTTGAGTGACGGAATCGCGAGGTGGTTCCTTACTCCTCCGGTCGACCTCGCTGTTAACCATTTCAAGGTGAGCGGCGTCGATCGGTAGGGTGCTCGGTGAGCATTGGAGCTCGAGATTGTCAGCCAGACATTCGGCTTTCTCTTCGTCTAAGAAGGCGGGTGGTTTATTAGGACGCGCTAAGGAGGCATTGTTTGGGCGGTGCCCCCTTTTAGGGATTTGGGAAGTCGCCAGTAGGCGAGATGGGAAGGTTCGATGTTGGAGAGGTGATTATCCCACCGATCGTTCCTATACTGGGCTATGCGTGATCGGACTTCACGCTGAAGGGTACGTAGCACCAGCCGGTTACTTTCAGTGGGATATAAGTCGTGGGCACGAGTCGCCGCATTCTTGCGCCTCATTAGGTCCTTTATGTCGTTTGGCAGGGTCCATCGGTGGTCTTCCACCGAGGGAACCTGCCTCGAACAATCCACGATTACGGTCTGGATGTGCCTAGTGAGGGCATGAACTGCGAGGTTCGTGTCGTTGACTGAAGATATGTTCCTAGGAATAGCATCTAGGTGCGGTGATGTGGCTTCCCTCAGGGCGTTCCTGAGTCGGTGCCAGTCTACAATGGTTTTGGTGGAAGGTGAGGTTGGGGCGGAGGGCCTAACCGAAGAAGAACGGGCGATGATCGGAAGCGAGCTCATGGATTACCTCTATGCCTTGGAAGGCGAGATTGATGTTCTTACAGATGGCAATATCAAGCACGTCCGGTGCGTGACCCAATATGTATGGAAAATGGGTAGGCGTAGTAGGCGCTACGACGTCGAAGTCGAGTGCGTCGCTTAGCGAGTCTAAAGCCAACCCCGGGGTTGATTTTAGTTGCATTCCACCGAGTGTGCTTGCTATTGAAATCTCCTGCCAAAATGACTGAGTATCCAAGGAAAGGAGCGCCACGAAGTCGCTTCGTAATACTTGTGCGTCACGTCTGCAAGGCAGGTAGACGGACGCGATTGTGATGGGGCGTGGCCGGTCATGGCTAGCTGACAGACCGAGGCTTCTAGGAAGGTTAGGGTTGGCGTATCGACGGGCACGCAGTGCAAGGACTTTATAGTAGATGAGAGTTCCGCCATTAGCGGCGGAAGTTCTATCATTCCTAATGATGTTATAATTCGCGATGTTGGGATTGCGAGTGTGCGGTTTGAGGAATGTCTCTTGCACTAGGAGCACGTCGACTTGGTGATCGCGAACAAAATTGAAGATTTCGTCGCGTTGATTATTAATACCGTTCGCGTTAAAAAATGCGACGTTAAGGGAACGCGGTTTTACTCTGCCGTTATAAAGGCCCTCTATGCTTGAAAATTGACGATGGCTGACACTACATGTTGGTAGCGCATTGTGGCAGCAATCCTGATTTCGGGTTTGCCATTGGAGTCCCTTAGGGCTTTTGCAAGGGCTGAGACGTCGGCGCCGTTGAAAACGGCGGCGAAGCGACACACAAGGTCGAGGTCGCTTTCGTTAACCGGCCGTCCGGCTGATGGAGGGGGCTGCTCAACCGGTTGAGCGACGGTCACTACGCCAGTAGGAGGTTTCCATGCGGGACGTAGAGGACGAACAGGAGCGAGAATAGGCGCGGGAGCGGCGATCGGTGTAGCTACCTTAGGTGCGACTTTAAGTGCCGGGCGTTTCGGCTTGGGAGCCTTTGGGCAGCCAAGGTAATTGGCTGTGTGTCCCTCTGAGTTGCACAGGACACATGCGGGGCCCGAAAGCAGCCAAAGGGCCTTGTCCTTGGGTCTCGGACAGTCGGTGGTGCCATGGTCACCCAGGCACTTTACGCATCTGGGTTTCCCGAAGCAGTTGCGGGCAGAGTGGCCATATAACTGGCATTCGTGGCACTGGCCCGGAGGGCCATTTTTATGAGGGCGCTCTATTGTGAGCCCAGAAAGGTGGCAGCACGTTTTCAGGTTAAATACCTGCTTCCTGCCTCGGACCTTTCGAGGGCCACAATTACCATGTTGAATGGCTTTTGTTATGCCCACTGTACATCCTATGCACGGATAGGACGGGTAAATTCTGAGCCTGGAGGTCCTCTTTGATGAGGTCTGCGGGGATTTCCCGCGGAAGGTTTTAATAACCACTCTAAGTTGGCGCTCTTCTGCCAGGGTGTAGGTGTGAAAGAATACACCTTTGTCTTGTAAGTAGCGGGTGACCGCTCTATGGTCATCCGTGGTTTCTAGCTGCAGTTTAATGCCTACAGCGGTGGGGATCGCTTGATATTTGTAGCGATTGGAAAGGGCCGATACGACAATCGGCCATTTATCTTGTGCCTGTATGAAGACAGGCGGCGGGCGTTTCGATGGCTGTGAGACAGCCGAAGTTTGGGGGGAGCCAGTAGTGGAGCGCTGAGGAGCGGCGGGGGCTTGCTGTGAGGCTGCAGAGGGGGTGCCATGGGGTTGGGCCACAGATGTCGATAGCCGGGGAGAGGGGACATCGCTTTCCCGTTTTTTCGCCTTGGGTGGCGGCGTCGGGGCGGGTGAAGCTCGCTTTTTTCGCTTCTTTTCCACCAGCGTGAAGTTGCTGGTGTCTTGCGGGAGGTCCTCGGGGGACGAAGGGCTATCTAGCTCCATTTCGGAGACCGAGGAGGACGATGAGGCAGAGGCCCTTGAGGAGGACCTTGAGGGTGATTTTGCCCTCCGGTAGGGTTGCTCTTTATAATGTCTTCGAAGACATCGGGGTATTTACTCTTCAGGCAGCTGACCAAGTGTACAAGGAAATCCATTGTTGGATTCTCCATTGTACACAAATTTTATTAATATAACTACTATTACGCGGGATGTGTGGCCTCCGGTGGGGTGCCGGGGTGAGTAGCCTACTTCCCTCCTGCCGGGTATAGGCAGGAGGATGTGCCTAGTTGTGTAGCCCTAGTGCGTCCAAGTGCCAATCTTATTTGTGCACTTGGGTGTGTGCTTAGAGCTAACTAAAAATACGCGTGAGACAATTATAAGTCTAGCGGGTTGGTCAACCTTGGCTAGGGCACTACCCAAGGCCAAGTTTACGTTGACTCCTTCCGCTATCTTGCGTTTCCCAGAAGGGGAACCGCGGGCGTACGGGGCGTGCCCTACACTAGCTTAGTTAACACCGCAAGGTATCCACTAGTATAACCACCCAGGTGGCTTTACAATAGCTTTCTTGGAAACTAAATTCCGATCACAATAGCAACAGCAATAAAAATTGCTCGGTGTATTGTTCTCGGAACAATGGATGCGCAGGTGGCTTGCTCGGGGGCAGGTAGCTCGGGACGATCGTGGCGGGGAGCCGGGCGACCGTTCTCGGCGACTGCTGAGCGTCGAATGGATTAAGTTGAATGCCACATAACTAGTAAGAAGTTATCCTCTTTCCTTATCTATGTACAGTAACACCTGGTGATTGCCTGAAAGCGACGAACTATATAACTTGTACAGCTGGAACTGGATAAAGTATGAACATTAAATTATTCATAATTTACAAAAATAATATGTATGCATATATATACCGATATATAGGATGCCTCTAAGTGATGGATAAAAAAAAACCCCAAGTAATAGTAAAGTAATTTATGTAAACATTAATATGTTTTATATAACATTTTTGTTAACTTTAGATAAATTGGTAATTGATAATAGAACATAATATAGTATTATTAATAATTACGCGGATACGCCTGTGCTATATTTTTGCAAGTATTCACTGATCTTAGGGAAAATCCAACGTTTCGTGTTCTGACTGTAAACATTATCAAAATGTGTCCATGCCGGGTTTTTCACTTCATAAAGTTCTAACAGATTTGGTACTTGTGTCGACAGCCATTGTACGTCCCTCGGATCAACCAAGAAATCGTTCCTACCATATACTAATACCACAGGGATGGTTGTGCGGTTGAGGTTATACAAGGGAGGTTTAATATTCCTATAACGCTCAAGATTTTCACTGGGACCGTAGTCATACTTTTGAAATCTTCCCGAAATTGCATTCTGTCCGTAAAATGCTAAGTTCTGAGCTGATGTCCCTGCCGGGAAATGACCGTACGATACTCTTACTGTTTGAGTTAAAATTGACCCTGGATCGAATGCGTCAATGAAAGCCAAAATTAGTTTACAAATTGTTCCAGCAAAGATAGTATCTTTGCATAAAGCTGAACCCACTTCTTGAATCGGATCACCCTTCTGTAACACCTCGAGTTTACGAGGACTATTCAAATACGGAATGATGGTGGAGTAAACTTCCGTCAACAGACGTACGGGTACGGATCTTGTGTACTTAAATCTTACTGCCGGCGCAAGATTAATAGAAACTCTTATTTTGTTGCAATATCCAGATGTTTCTGAGCACATGATGAATAACAATCTGCACCCTTGTGAGAAGCCGACGTACAAGAGGTCAGCTGAACCAGTATAATTTAACATATAATCAATTGTGGCCGGAATATCATATATTGCCATCTCGTTGGTGGAAAATTTCCAAAATTCGGTGTCTGAGTATGGATTCAGTACAACGTTTCTTCTTCCATAGTACGAGCCACGGACATTTCCAACCCATAGATCATAACAAGCATCCGATATGAGGAACGCTAGGCCAGCTGATGGACCAGCGTCTAACCAAGAATCTGAACTCAACAGCAGTCCATGCATGAGTAGTACTGGTGTTTGTTTCACAGGTCCTTTACAGTTCTTGCCTTTTGGTATACGAAATATTGACAGAATATATCCATCTTCAGTTATTACTGTATGTTCTTCCGACACATATCCATAATTGCTTGCAAATTCAGTAAAATTGGAGAGTGCATCTCGTGGATAACCATTTTCCAGTTTAGTGTTGTTGATTGCTTCATTCTGTCCGTTCACATTTTGAAGTATAGTAAAGAATAAAGTTAAATGAGCAAACGCACTTTTGATACCTTTCGTAAGCATTTTAATTATGAATTTAACGATGTTCGTGTTCCGTGTTATTTAGATCATAGTATAGTTATTTAGTTACCTTATCGCTAGGTGAATGTGGGTGTGTATGTATATATATATATATATAATGTATATATATACATATATATATATATATATTATATATGCTGTTACTTTACTTATTACTATTTAAATTAATACGTTGGCTAACCACTATAAATCGTGACATCGAAAAACACTTCCAATGGTTTATTTACATCTATATGTCGTGATCTTATATTATTAGCCAGTTTTTATTTATTTAGTTTCTAGCTGCGTTATGAAAGGGTCAGCTTGACAGGGGTAGGACTACGCCATCGTAGAATTCCAGCGTAAAATAGCAGCATAAAGTTGCTGTATTTCGACTGGGGAGTACATGGATCCGGAAACCCTTATTACTGGTGACGAGGCCTTCGATCTTAATCCTAAAATAACCTCTGAGGATTGTGACGTGATTCCAATTATAGTCAACAATAGCAGGAATTAACATAACTACACCCATTTCATCGATACTAACATTCTAGATTTAATCGTTGATGCCTTCTCCCATAATTGTTACAACTAGGACATGCCAACTAAGAGGTCATAACAAGCATCTGATATGAGATATGTCAGACCAGCTGGAGGACTAGTATCTAGGAAAGAATCGGAATTTTGTATCAGTTCGTGCAATAATACCTTACTTTAGGTTACCTCACTGGATCCCGACAGTTTCGTTCTTTTGGGAATATGAAATATTGATAAAATATGTCAACCTTCAGTTATCACTACATGTTCTTCAGATCCATAATTTTCTGCGAATTCAGTAAAATTTAATCTTTGGGGTACTCGTGTTGAAATCGTGCCTTCATTGTTGATGTTATTTCCATTTAATTTATTTCCGTTCAATCCAATAGCATTTGCGAAGATTGTACCGTACAGTAGAAATATTACGAGACCAAAAACGCCATATAATTACACTGAATTCTAGCTCATTAAGAAACTGTGTTTTGCTCTTTTGATTTTTGAGGTCACACGAACACGAACACGAAGTGGGATGAAGTTGCAGTCTTCAACTTACATGTCACTCTACAGGCAACTGAATCGGCAAATCTCAAAATTTATGAGGCGAGATTTATGTTACTTCAAACGCTGTAGCGCTTTTAATCCTTTAAGAGAAATAGGTTTGTCTAAAAATTTCACTGAATGATTAAATTTGTTTCATTATTTTTATTATGGCATTTCTAGTGGACAGAAAAAAGTCAAGAGAATTACGAGTTACGAAGCGTTTTCGATAAATAAAAAATCAATAATTTTAATTTCGTAACATGTATTGGATGATTTAATATGATTTAACACTTAACTCCGAAAAATATAACGTGATCAATAAAAACGAAAGAATATATATTTTAGAATATCGCTTGTTATTCGTTAGCTAGACGTGGACGGTTTGATCGTACCATTGAAGTGATGTTTGGAAAAGTAAAACCGTTAAATTAAGAAATTATCAAAATCCTAGTCGAGAAAAAGAAAATTCAAATTTTAATTTTGTCTCACAGCATTGCTATTTCAAATGATTTACTTTATTTCTTGGAATTTCCATAGTTTCTCATTATCATTATTGTCAATTACGATCCTCTCGGGGTATTCTGGGGGTGCGATCTTCACGCACGCACGGAGATCCTGGACCCCATGGCAGCGCTGGTTGGGTTTTAGTCGGTGCAAGTCCAACATAACCCGTCCTCGCCCCATCGAGGGCGTGGACGTTTCCCATGCGTAGGCATTTCTCCACGCTAAAAAAATAGTTTAATCTTTTCCTCCGATCTTATTGAATGAGCATTATATGGACATAGAGGAGAGGACGACTGGGGTATGTGTTTGCTTTGCAAATATTTACGAATCTAGGAGGATCATCAGTATTGACCAGAAAGGTTAGCATTACCAGAATAAAAGTATAATCCCATCACCGAAATGTATTTGTATTATAGAGTTGATTATATCATCATCCGAGAGACTTCGTAGCTGAGTATCTAAGCACTTGATTTTATGTCATGCGGCTCGAGCAAATCGAGTACGATCCCCGGTGTCAGCACCAATAATATTGCTGATTGCAATTTTACTACGTGGTCGCGAAGGAAAACATCTTGAGTGAACAGACAACACACTAAGAAATAAATAAAAAAAACACTTTTTTTTTATCTCTCTCATGGTGAGAAGTCCGCAGTGGAGTGGCTGTGTCTATGTCCAAAAAAGGGATTTACATATATAGGCTGATTTTAACCTTTATTCTATGACAATGCAGATTCTTTGGTAAAACTGACCCATAATTGTTGTGAAACCATAGCGTTGAAGTTCTCTACTGTCTCCGTCACTTTCATATCTTCTGATTATGAGATGGTATGACTTTCGCACGAAATATTCCGAAGGAGACGGAGACACTCACACTCTTCTTCCTTTTGTTACATCTACCAAGAGCAGAGGCAGTATCAGATGCAGTTTCAGGGACACTGGACATATATAACACACCTAGTATCTATAACCATCCAATGGTTGTGCAAAAATTTCATTTCTCGTCTGTAAAGATACAGAATACAAGAGCTTCGACCATTACACAATACGACTGAACGTTAATAATGACTAATTATACACGTAAACAAGTTTAGTGTGATAGAATGAAAATTATCAACTTGGTTCTTTACAACTTTTCTTTTTTGTATACAACTTATCAGTATATTTTGTCTCAAAATGCTATTGCATATTGGTTCAACATAGGTTTTCGTATATTTGAATAAATTAATAAACTAGCTGTTGCCCGTAACTTCACGTGTGTACATATATTTTTTCTCTGTTTATTTTATGTTTTTGTCTATGTGTGTTGTGTATTGATTATAATTTATTTAAATGTATAAATGTATTGTAATGGATCACTGTTATCCGGTAATAAATGAATTGAATTGAATTGAATATATAATATTAAAATAAGACTCGTAGTAAAAAAGCTGAAAGCCGTGTAACGAAATCATAGCGGGATTCAGAAACAGTGCACAACGCCATCTATCGAGCTAAAATTCAGATAATAAGATTTCATATTGAGATAAAACGCTTCTTCCTCCAAAGTGACGAACTTACACATACATACTTTACATGTTTATATCAACCCCTAATTCACCCTCTTAGGGGTAAAAGTTTAAAAAACGCCGATATACAAATACATACATTTATCTATAAATAGAAGCATGTGTATGAAATTGTTTCTTACTTTGAAAATGACGGACGTCCATACAACCGTTCATCTTATATTTTACCTCCGTAGGGAAGAAATTGCCAAAAATCCTTTCTTAGTGGATGCTTTTAACATAACAGGCATCTACTGCCAAATTCTCAAGTTTGTAACCCAAGCGATTTAGGCTCTGCGTTGATGAATATGTCAGTCTGTCAGGAGAAGTAATTAATATATGTATAGATTAAAACATGTTTTTTTTTGTATTTTAGATAAATGAACACACATGTATTTAATATGTTACTGTTACATTGATGTATCACTAACACTGTATTTTTATAAATATTAAGTTTAGAAAATAATAATCATCTGATATTCATGCTATAAGAAAAATCTAGATGATTGCACTAATAGCCTTTTACATGCAAACCTTTTATTAAATCTGGCAGCCAAAAAGTGTCACTCTCATCTACTATTTTCTCGTTTTTAATATATATCACTACCACAGGAGTATAAGCTTTGGTTAAGTTGTACAGGAGTGATTGAGGGTTGCCATATAGTTCCAGATTTTACGTTAACCTGAACTTACTTACGTTATTTGAATGCTTGGCCATAGTTGGCTAAATTCTGAGCATTATTCCTATGGTCTGCGTGGCGATTCACTCCATACCCGACCATGCGTCAGTAATTGCTAGACCTGCTGTATCTTTATCTGCGAGGATGTAATCTTTGCATAATAAAGAAATAAAATTTTGAATGAACCTTCCCTTTTTAAATACTTCTGATTCTATAGTTGGATTCAAAACAGGTTCTATAAAGAATAATAGTCTAAAAAGTATAGAACTTGAACTTTTTATTCTTACTGCTGGTGCTAAATTAATTAACACTCCAATTCTATTGCAATTCTCTGGCATTTCTGAACACAAAATAAAAACAAATTCTACAACCGCACCTAGCAAGACACCTATGTAATTAAGTTTATTAGCACCTGTGAGATTTAAAATATAGTCAATTATCGCAGAAAGATTATACCTTCCAATTTCATCGATACTATAATCCAAAAACTCCGGATCGTCATGTCGACTTTCTACGATTATGTTACCGTGGATATTCTCAACCCAAAGGTCGGATCATCGTAACAAGGATCGGATAAGAGAAATTCCAGACTGAAGGACCAGCATCTAGCCAAGAATCGGAAATTTTTTAGCAGTCTGTGCATTAGTAGCACAGGAGGTTGTCTTACTGGACCCTGAAGGCTTATTACTTTGGGAATACGAAATATTGACAAAATATATCCGTCTTCACTTATCACGGTATGTTCTTCATATGGATAATTTTTAGATCCATAATTTTCTGCGAATTCAGTACAGTTTGAAATAGAATCTCTAGGGTATCCCTGTTCAATTTCATCGATTATTTGATGTTATTTCGAATCCACCTACTTTTGAGAGGAATGAAGCGTGCAGTAGAAAGAGTAAGGAAACTAGAACTTCTCTTAGTAACATTTTGAATTATGGCTTTGTTACATTGTACAGCATTTTTAATCTTTAGTAGAATTATATAAATACTTGTGCAAATAAGTATTGCAATTTGATTTTTGTCAATACAAAGATTATTCGCAAATATTTGCATATAATTTGTGTGTGTGAGTGACTGTTAGGTACGTTAATATTGCAATATATATTGGATTGCTTTGTTGGATTGCTATATATATATATATATATTATATTGGATTATCATCACGATTCTGGCATGACTGGTAGACGAAAAAAACGTAAAATTATTTTACGAAGCACGTCTTTGATGAAATTTTGCATTAAAATTTATAATTTTAACTTCATCAAATGTATTGGATGATTTGATATTCTATACCGAACTCCGAAAAATATAACGTGATCTATAAAAACGATCGTATGATATTAAGAAATATCATACGATATTAAAAATATCACATGATTTGTAAGGTAAACGTTGGCGTATGCTCGTGCTATTGAAGTAATAATTTAAAAAGTAAAATTGTAAAATTTAAAAATTAACAGAATCCTATTCAAGAGTAAGAAAATTCAAATTTTACTTTTGTCTCACAGCATTGGATCCAAGAAAGAACTGCATGTAAATATTTCCATATTTTTTCATCGTCATCAAAAACCAGCAAATAGTCATCTTTCAACCTAAGAAAATCATTGTTAATAAATCATCGTCAGTTATTGACTAGGGAGATTAGGTATCGCATTAGCGATAAAAATATAATCCCATAACCGAAATCTATTTGTAGGTATGGATCATCCGCGCCTTGGTAGTTCGTTGTCTAAACGCTTGCTTTAAATTCACGGAGATCGAGCAAACCGAGTTCGAACCCCGTTTCCCAAATCAATGAAATTGTGTCCACGTGCTCTTGTAGCACACGAGGAATCCGTTGTCTGAGAAATATAATATATATATAAAGTCATCAAGTCGCTAATTGTATATTTTTTTTATCATACTTTTATTATATTGATTTTTATGTATGTATGTGTATATATATGTAAATCTAAATAATCCGTTTGCAGTGCGGTATCAAGAATCAGTGATGATAAAGTAATTAAATAATATAATAATCTTATGTAATAAATATAATAAGAATAAGAGTAAATATTTCGAAAAAATTATTGACGAGCCAATTTTCCTCCAATACAATAAAAAAAACAATTTTTATTGTATTAACATTTTTTTCATCAAAATCATTGTCACATATTTAATCATCATATCTATTTTTAGATGAGTGTTTTTAAGTACACATGCAATTAATGTCATCAAACTGTATAATAGACATTAGATGCAGAATTTATAACTCAAGGAAGTAATTAATGAAATATAGATAAAATGCGAAGCATTGAGAACAGTGAAATATTTTTTCTTTTCAATTTATTATTGGCATTACTTCGAAATGTGAACGGAGTGAAGGAAATGCTCAGAAAATCGGAAATTGACGAAGAAAAACTGTCTAAAGGCTATCCACGAGATGCACTTTCCAATTTTACGCAATTTACAAGCAGTTATGGATACGTGTCTGAAGAACATACCGTAAGAACTGAAGATGGATATATTTTGTCAGTTTTTCGTATACCAAAAGGTAAAAATTGTCAAGGGCCGGTAAGACAACCTCCGGTGCTCCTGATGCATGGGCTACTGCAGAGTTCAGATTCTTGGTTAGACGCTGGACCATCAGCTGGCCTGGCATTTCTCATATCGGATGCTTGTTATGATCTCTGGGTCGGAAATGTACGTGGTACTAACTACGGAAGGAGAAATGTGGACCTCGACGCAGATAAAGATACGGAATTTTGGAATTTTTCCACTGACGAGATGGGAAAATTTGACTTACCGGCCACAATTGATTATTTGTTAAATACAACGGGATCAGACGACCTTATTTACGTAGGATTCTCACAAGGCGGCAGAATCTTATTTATCATGTGCTCGGAGACAACTGGATATTGCGACAAAATAAAAATTTCCATCCTTTTGTCGCCAGCAGTAAGAGTGAAATATTATAGATCAATTATTATCAAATTAGTAATAGAATTTTATTATACAATTGCACCACTATTGAAAAGTTATCCTCTAAAGCTGGAGTTTGCTCAAAAGGGAGGTCTGTTACAAGAATTGGCGTCTTTAATTTGCAAAGAATATTTGGCTGCAGCAACTTTCTGTAATACATTTTTGACTCTATTGGACGCAGATGATCCGGCCTCGTTTTTAATTCAAACCGTCAGAGTATTATATGGTCATTTCCCTACCGGAACATCAACTTTAAATTTAGCTCTATATGGGCAAAATATACTGGAAGACAGGTTTCAGAAATACGACTATGGAACTAGTGAAAACCTGAAATTGTACGGTAGTGTGCAGCCAACGCTTTACAATTTCAATCGTACGAAAATTCCTGTTGTATTAACTTACGGGCAAAACGATTACCTAATAGATCCCAAGGATGTGATATGGCTTTCGAATCAGCTCCCCAACGTTGTTGAAACTTATGAAGTTAAGCATCCTTTTTGGACTCATTTTGACAATTGCTATAGTCAGTGGACAAAGCAATTTATTTTCCCCAAAATCAATGAATATTTGCTGAAATATAGCAAAATTGGATCAGTATCAGAATAAAAAAGTATTTCTATTATTGTTTATTTTTTAATGTTTTGCAAACTAAATATATTTATTTCATGTCTATATAAGTCGGCGATGGTCTGTACGATGTTCATTATTTGTAAATAATATTTTTTATAATATTAGAGGCGGTAAATGAGCAGACAGTTCCGTTCGTGGTAAATATTAACTGCCACTCGTGACATCTAGATTAATCCTCAACAACCAGCACCAGAGGACTGAGATCGAATGCCTAGTAACCTGTAATTGGGTACGATAGGTTCCCGCTTGGTATTCTTTGTGTTTGTTTGGCATGAGTAAAAATGTTTCCAGCGATTACGTTTATCGTTTACGTCCGTGCGAAAAGAAAAAGAAATCGCGAGAATACAGTTCTCATTGATATACTTGGCTATTGACTAATTTAGTTCCTTTCTTTATCGTCACCACGTGTAGTTGTTTGTATAAGTATTTGAGACTGTATGAGAAATATAAAATTTTGATTAACTTCAACATCGATTAATTTACAACTATGTATATTTAATGCCAGCTATGAGAGAGCTCATATCACTCAACGAGCTTTGGAGCGGGCTTTGCTCGTTGTTTCTGTTGGTGATAGAAGACAAAGCGACAAGTCCATATGAACCTTGGGCTGCAGCGTCTGGGGCAAACAACATGATTATACTCACCCTTAAAATCCAAAACCATAAAACTGTAGTACAATCATTTGTTTCTCAGCTGGGAATCGAGTCCCGGATAAGAGTATACATAGACAGGTATTTTTTTTTGTTACATTGAGAGGAACAATTCACCTGATGGTAAGTGATTCCTGCGGCCCATGACTTTTACATTCATCCTTGACAAAGAACCATAATGCATTGTCACCCTTGAGGACTGAGAAGGTATAAAAAAATATAAGCAAAAGGTCTCCGAATCCCTGCACTCACTAGACGGAAAACAGCAACATAGTGATGATATTTGACGCTGGTATTCTGTGATATTTAGCCATCAAAGAAGTTACAACTATATACATTTTTTTTGTCAAAAGTATGTGCAACAGGAGTAACATACATTTTAATCTGTAGTGTAGTGTGTTTGTGTGTGTATGTGCGTGCGTGTGTGCATCTTATTAAAGCGAATTCAGGATTTTGTAATTGTAATTTAATTCCTACTTAATCTGAATTTGACTTCATTTCATCATCATGACATCATTCAACTTAGTTATTTAATTTATTTGATTTTGATAATTTAATTCTGTTTTGGATTTAGTAATTATTTAGTTATCTACATAAATTTTAAGTAACACGATAACGCTCATATGTAACAATTGATGTGTTAGTATCAGCATCATATATATATATATATTTATATAAATCACATACAACAGATTTGATTTTAAGGATTTGTGTATTTAGATTGTTTTCATTTATACACATATCTCCCAAATTAAATACATATAAATATTAAAAACAAGATGTAAAACTTTAATGCAAAAAACATTTTAAAATGTATTATATATAATATTAAAAATAATTATAAATATGTAAATAAATAAGTATAATTAAGATGTATTTTTCTGTCCTTCATAATTGAAAAATTAACATTCATGAAATAGTTTCAATAATAATCGCGTTTCGCAACGTCGATGCGTTGTGTTTGCACGATGCTCTGAGATAATTAGGTCGGTACACAGATACAAATACAGCCAACCGTCCTGTTAAATATTAACGCGTTCATAAAGCGGAAAATATTGTAAAAATGTAAATATTCTTGGATATGATTAAATTGTTGATTTCGAACTCGCCGACTTACCGCATCGCATTGTTGCTATGAAGTACCATTGACGCTAAATTTTCTTAAATATTCATTAATTTTAGGAAATAATAGTCGTTTGATATTCCTGCTATACGAAAAATCGAAATGATTCCACGAACTGTCATTCACTACGAAACCTTCAACTGAATTAGGAAGCTTTTCTATTAACCATACACTGTCGCTTGAATCTACTAAATAGTCGTTTTTACCATAAATCACGACAACAGGAGTTGTAGCTTTGGTTAAGTTGTACTGGGGTGGTCGAGGCGTACCGTACAGTTCTAGGTTTTTCGTTAGCCCGTAATCATATTTCTGAAATCTAGTGCTTATGAAAGCTTGGTTATAGTTGACTATGTTTTTAACGGATGTTCCTGCTGGGAAATGTTCAAACAGTATCCGCATTGTCTGCGTCGCAATCGCCCCTGGGCTGTTGGAGTCGATAATTGTCAGAATTTCTCTACACGCCGTATCTGCGAGTAAGTAATTTTTGCATGCGAAAGAAACAAGATTCTGAACGAAACCTCCCCGATTTAAAAGTTCTAATTCCTTAGGTTCACTCAAATAACGTTCAATCGTGGAGTAATATCCGGTAAACAGTCTTGAAAATGTTGTTCTTGAATGTTGCAGTCTTACTGCTGGTGCTAATTTAATTGAAACGCCAATTATTTTACAATACTCTGGCATTTCTGAACACAGAATGAAAAACATTCTTCCGCCCTGCGAGTAACCGACGTAATTCAGTTTATTTGCACCTGTGTAGTTCAAAGTATAGTCAATAATAGCAGGAAGATCATACTTTCCCATTTCATCTGTACTGAAATTCCAGAATTCCGGATCTTGATCTGGATTTAATCGTAGATGTCTTCTCCCATAACAGTTACCGCGAATATTACCGACCCAGAGGTCGTAACAAGCATCGGATAAGAGGAAAGGCAATCCAGCTTTAGGTCCAGCATCTAGCCAAGAATCGGAACTTTGTAGTAGTCCGTGCATTAGTAGGACGGGAGGTTGTCTCACTGGACCCCTACATTTTCTTCCTTTGGGAATACGAAATATTGTCAAAATATATCCGTCTTCGGTTATAACCGTATGCTCTTCAGATGGATATCCATAATTGCCAGCGAATTCAGTAAAGTTTGATAAAGAATCTCTAGAGTAGCCCTGTTGAATTTTGTCTTCATTGCTTGGTGTTATTTCCAATCCACCAACTCTAAAGAGGGCTGAAGCGTACAGTAGAAAGAGTACGGAAACTAGAACTTCTCTCAGTAACATTTCGACTGATGGCTTTGTTGCATTGTACAGCATTTTTAACCTTTATTAGAACTCTATTGGGGTTATCTAAAAACTTGTGCAAATAAGTATTGCATGTTGATGAAATTTTTATCTTATATTTGTTAACACGTGGATTTTATTTATTTACTCTTTATTGCATTAACCTTAACAAAGTTAAATTTTCACATAGGGCGTATTTAATGCCAAAGGCCATTAATGCCATTTAATGTCAAGGTGTGAGATATTGTAATAGGTGTAGCAAAAAACTAATTAATAAAAAGAAAAGACTTAAATAACAAATGTACTACGAATTAAGAATAATACATACATAAATATTAAATACATAAAACATATATAAATACAATACATATAGGTATATTCATACATAATATAATACAATACAATAGAGCTAGCCAATAAATTCTATTTGTGTATGTTGTATGATGAACTTATCTGACTTATAGGTAACCTATGTAAGTAGTCTTGAACCGAACTTTTAAAACTGATTTGTCATCGAGTAAGGAATTCCATAGTAGCGTAGCTCGGACAGTAAGTGAATATTCAAAAAAACCCACTAGTGTGAAATGGAATATAGATCTTGTTATTAAACCGAGATCGAAGAAGTCTGTCATAAAATAAATATAAACATTGAAAATTATCTTTCAGACAAGAAGGTGATGACGGGTCATTTAAAATGGAGAAGAGAACAAGCAAAATTCTGCAATTACGCCTTTGTTTTAAGGGAAGCCAACTAAGCGGAGATCGATATTGAGAGATATGGTCATATTCACGCAACCTAAAAATGAATCGAATGCAGTTGTTCAACAGGCGCTGGAGCTTGTCAAGAAGATCATGGGAGTGGTCCGAGTTACACACATCTGCATAATAAGTGATAGACAATATTAATGTTTGGACTAGCATGACCTTTGCTTTCATAGGAAGGAAATTATTCGTCAAAGGATTGCATCAAATCTGTTTCTTGAATCAAATGAGAGCTTTTTTAAATTTAAAAATAGTTTTTAGCTCAAATTTTTCAATTTTATGAACATGCTTGATGGAACATCCTCTGGTTGAGCTCTTAAACCGAAAGTGAGCGAAGACCCTTTTCTCTATTTGGCATTGTAATTTTCAGTAGTTTCTTTTTCTGTCTATTAGGTAGTCTTTTTTCTGTTTTCTTCTTTCTTTATATAATAATTGTTTCTTTTTTGTTATCTATTATTGTATGTGTGTACCTAAATGGTGGTAAGTTCGGATCCGCCATTCGTCTATTGAGGTGAAACATCTCCTAGTACAAGTATTTAAGCTTAGTTGGAGTTTTTGTACTTACACAACGGTAATACAGTTCCTACGGTGGTGGAATCACTCTTCAGTTTGTTTCTAGATGAGAAAAGAATGGGCTTGTATAAGCAAGGAAGGACCACGCCGTCATGGAGTACCAGTATAAAGCAGCAGACTAACGCTGCTGTGTTTCGTTTAGTGAGTGTAGGGATCGTGATACTCTTACTACCAGTGATCAAACATTAACCCTAGTCTTCAGGGGTAACAATTCATCTGCATTATGTTTCCTTGTTGAGTCATCCTCATATGGAAGTCATGGGTAGGAATCAGTTGGCAACTTATGTTGTGAACTGTGCGCTTTATCATCCTCAATACAATAAAAAGAGGGAGGGAGGGATCACCATTAAGTGGTCTGAATAAAACAAAGTAACCAATTATTTAACATAACTGAAGCGCAATAATTGAAGCCAAAGTCGCCATGCAATAAGTACAAAATGTCGCGACTGTATCAATAACTCTCTTCTAAATTGGTTATTGAGTCAGTTACCTCTTCATCATTATCATCATCATAGTCTATCAATAGTACACTGCTGAACATAGATCTCCCCTGTTGATTACCACAAACACGAACCTGAACTACATGCATTCATAGACTTCCAGGAAACTTGCATATATCAGCGCTCCATCTAGCTCAGTTACCTAATGCAATAGAAACGTTTCAAGTAAGAAATAAATCTTGAACTCATTACGAAAATTGCTACAATCAATGTCAACAATTCACAAGTATTGTAATATTTGGATGACCAATATTAGCTTTTAAACAATAACTGATAACGAAGGCAACTACACTATGGTGTAATTGACATCGAAATGGTGTAAGCACGGAGATAAAAAATATAAATTGGAGCAACATCATGTGCAGTGTACAGATTCCACTGCAATACGCATGTTTTTTTTATTGTATTTCGCATCTCTCAGTCGCCTTTTTACTATAGTCAATGATAAAGGTTTAACTCGGGTTTTGTTTACTTCAACGCGGATTTCTGGTGCTGTTAAGCGTCTATTTTGCGTGCTGGTAACAACAATGAAATTGTCTTCCCTAGACGTGGTAGCTCTCGGCCTTCCCGAGTGTGGACGATTTTGAAAACTGCCTGTCTCCTTGTATCGAGTTATTGTGCCATGAACAACAGTCTACGATAACTTCAGTTGTGAAGAAACCTTACGTTCGGATTTACGTTCATTATGTAAAACAACGATGACAGAACGCACTTCACTGCTAATTTCTCGAGCTTTTCCCATTTTATGACGTCTTCACTGTAGAAACCACAAGTTAACTAATTGAGATTATTTGTGAACAGACTCAAGTAAACTCTGGTAATAATAAATCAAAAACACGTGTTTTCAGGAGCTAAATAATTCTAATTATTGACCAATACGTAACAAAAGCAAAGTAATTAGTAATGAGGACATTATAAAAATATTATTACGACTCTACCACCTGGTTCTAGCGCAGCGTTTGTCGGTGTTTGAAAACAATAGATGTTTATTGTCCAATAACTTGAAAGTAAACAAAAGAATGACTCCTTTAAATATTCGATACTAACAATAGAATATGCAGATGTGCATTTCTTTAATTTATCCTATGGGATTTTATTACAATTGATGGATAATTGTTGTTTGTGTGCGGTCTGAAATTTTTGGCCGGCAGGATACATCGTCGATAAGGAATCATAATGCAGGTATGCTGTCACTCTTGAGGATATAAGATGGAATGCCTCGTCGCTGATGATCCATGGGATTGATGAATGTGAACAATGAAATTAGGATAGGAAATGCACATACATACCATTTCATATCCATTATTCAACAAGTTATTATATCAAGAGGAAATACTTCGTTTCCTGTAATTCGATCTCCGACTCCCTACACTCACCATACGAAATAGCTGTGGAAATTTGCATGTCTAAGACATTAAAACAAATATATTGTGATGTGGCCATTGTGGAAGTGGGATTTTTGATTGATTTTTATATGTAGGCTGTTACTTCACTAATATCTGCTATTGGATCTCCTGTATGTCGGTGAGATCTTAGGTACCCGGAACAGAGAACGTTAGACAATTTGTGACCCGCGTAGATTTCGCGATCTTTAAGAAGCCTATGTTATATTTAGTTCTAGGAATAGTAATTACAAAATATTCTGTCAATATATTAAATAATCTGGTGTTTGGATAGGAATTCCAAATTCAAATATATTTAAAATTTCGGCTTGTGTACTTGTGTTTCGAATTTAATGTGATTGATTTGTTTTCGCGTCATTTCTTTTTTTCATTAATTTTCAAGATTTTCATTTCTGTTAACAAAATGGAAATCTTGAAATATCGTGTTATTAACGAATATGAGTTCCACCGTGGCACCACCAGCACTGCAGAAACAGTTCTTAGGATGTGAAATAAAGCATGGTACGATTTAGTTTCAACGTTTTTGTTCTGGAAATGTTGACCTTCAAAACAAACCTCGCGGAAGGCCAGGAAGACCCAAATTGATAATGAAGAATTAAAGATGATCATGAGAACGGATCCATAGCAAACCACATCAGAGTTAGCAATAGGCTTCGGTGTGAGTGACAAAACAATTTTAATTCAATTGAAACTAATTGGAAAAGTGAAAAAGCTAGAGACATGGGTACCGCATGAATTGAGTGATGCACACCAACAAACACGCATTGAGTGCTGTTACATGACAACGCTGGACGCCATATTTCACCGCAGACGGTCGCTAAATTAGAGGAGCTGTGATTGGGATGTCTCCGACACCCATCATCCTCCCCGGATCTTGCTCCAACATATTACTACTTTTTTCGGTATATGGACAATTTATTGCAAGGAAAAAAAACAATTCCTATGAGGCAGTCCTAACCGCTTTCAAAGATGTTTTTGATTCTCGCTCCCAACTTATTCAGCAATGGAATCAATAAACTACTCTAACTAATGGCGGAAGTGCATAGATAATAATAGTACATACTTCGATTGTTAAATGTATAATTTCATAATTAAATAGTTTTTTACTTTTTCCATATAATACGCATATTTCATATGTAACGGCCTAATACACCTGATGTCACTTGTAAAAAGATGAATATAATATTGCGCCCCAGTTACAACCCACATCTTGCACTCACATATAATGTGATGGGTTTGTTCATAAGGAGATGGAAAAAGTTAAAATGAAACAGATTAATTCTTAAAATTTTTATGAGCTGCAGGAAATTTTTGCATAGTCAGCGAACCATGGAGAACGTTGGGCATACTTTAGTCCATATGAGCTAAGAATGAACAGTAGCAAATGTAGGTCGGACTCTATTTTACAAAACACGTTAGCGAGTTTCTCAAAGGTCAAAATGATTTCGCCATTAACTCGGAGGAGATATGTTTTTGCAGCATGAACAAGCTGGAAAATCATAATTGCTTAAGAACGTAATAGCGCCTTCAACGTATTTACAAGCTTTCTATACCTTACACTTCGACGGCATTGTATCTTCGTCAGAAATTTTATTAAAGCATTAGTAATAGTTATGCGTATTCTTTTAGAGTTAGCAAGGGCGGTGCCGTCGCTTCTGCCGTTCTTACTTCAAGATGATGTTTCGAATCGGTATCAGTACAGGCGTCAGAACATACTAACAACCTACCCTTTGAAAACAGTGCTTTCGGTTTTTCGACCGTTGCTCTACATGTGTATCTTGTGTCTTTGTTAAGAGTGAATGGAGATGTCATGCGCGACATTTATTACTTACCATCAGGTTAACTGTGTGCTGTTTGTTACCCCTAATATTATTATTTTTTTATTTTATTTTATTACATTCAGAGCAACAAACAAGCACACAGTCCACCCGATGGCAAGTGCGACCCATGACATCTACACACATCCTTGACAAGGAATCATAATGTCTCGTCGGCAGCAATAAAGGCATCCGTATCCTTACACTCACCAGACGAAACACACCAGCATTATGCTACTATTTCACGCTAGTACTCTGTGAGGGCGTGGTCCTTCCCAGGTCGAGTCGAGTCGAGTCCCCATTCATTCTGCACCTGAGTAACACACTGCAGCGTAGCTCGATAAAAGCCTCGGATTTATTACAACTAAAAGAAATTCGAGATATTTTAATGACGTTTGTCAAGAAATTTTCTACCACGTACGACCACTTTGTGAAATTAACGGTTGTCTGCGATTTATGCGAAACGAAGTATTGTTTAACGTCGTAGTAACTAAAGTACCTTTGAGAAAAGAGCCTACTTCTATCTCAAAGGATGGCAACAAAGTAATAAATCTTCTTTTTTGCAGATGTTAATGAGCAGTGACGATCTTCTGCCATAAGGTTAGCTCGTTTGCCCCCTATTCTGAAAACATAGAATGGATCAAATTAGACAAACCTGCGCAGGCGAACCCACTTTCAAATGGTAGTTTTTATATATGCCAGAATTAAAATAGAAATTGGAAATGGATACTGTTATCTCCCGGAAGACTTTCATGGCATTCATTGCATGTAATATATATTCAATGAGTACGTCACGTCAATACGATATACTAAAGCCTAAAGGTTTTTTTAATTATATGCTGGAAATGAGTTTGATAACGCTTCCGGATAGTGAGGTAAAATAAATACGGTGAGAAATAATCTGACATTTAACAAAATGCATTCGAAACTAAGCAATGATGCTTTTGTTATTCTGTCACTTATAGTTTACGGGATTGAAAATATAATTGCACAAAACGAAACTAGAGGTATTGAAAACGATCTGTTAGAATACTATCCGGGGCAAACACCTTCGTTTATTGAATTTACAAAAAAATATGGATACATATCTGAGGAGCATACAGTAGTAACTGAAGATGGTTACATTTTAACGGTGTTCCGTATAACGAAAGGCAAGAAATGCTTTGGTCCAGTAAGGCGACCGCCAGTCTTGCTTATGCACGGACTATTATTGGGTTCAGATTCTTGGATAGACGCAGGCCCTTCCTCCGGATTGGCCTTTTTAATTTCTGATGCTTGTTATGATATCTGGATTGGAAATGTCCGTGGCAATTATTACGGAAGGAGACATGTCCGATACAACCCAGACACTGATTCTAGATTTTGGAATTTTTCCAATGATGAAATGGGAACATTTGATGTTCCAGCAATAATTAAATATATTTCAAATGAGACCAGCTCAGTTGAAATCCTCTACATCGGCTTCTCACAAGGCAGCAGAATATTGTACAACATGTGTTCAGAAACATATGGTTATTGCGATAAAATAAAAGTTTTTATTTCTTTGGCGCCAGCGGTAAGATTTAATTATAGTAGATCTTCATTCGTGGGGACGTTAGTTAAATATTACGCATATATGAGTAGTACAAATGAAATGGAGGTGTTAAAAAGAGGCAGTGTGATTCAAAAGTTAGTTTCTTCTGTGTGTAAGTTTTATGTTTTTGCAGGTACTGTGTGTAAAGCAATAATTCCTATTATTGATTCTTATAATGCCGGTTCAGTCTCAACTAAGACAGCGAGTGTGCTGTTCGATCATTTCCCAGATGGGACTTCCGCTCGTAATTTAGCAATCTATGGTCAGAACTTTCTATCAAAAAAATTCCAAAAGTTTGACTACGGAGCTCGTAAAAACATGGAACTGTATGGAAGCCACGAACCGCCTCTGTATGACCTTAATCGGACCACTACACCGGTGGTGTTGATTTATGGCAAGAACGATTTTCTTGTAGATCCAAAGGATGTTTCATGGCTGTCGAAACAATTACCTAATTTATTAGAATTATATCAAGTGAAAAGTCCAATGTGGAATCATTTCGATAATAACTACAGTAGAAATGTAAAACGATTGATCTTTCCAAAGATAAATCAATACTTGAAGATGTATAGTGAAGTTGTAACATAATTATATATTATAGTTTATTCTAGTAATTAACTTGTGTTAATTTAAATTGGTATCTCTTAACCGTTACTGATAACCATTAAAATACAAAGCAAACCAAAAACATTGAATTTGTTTATATATTACAAAAAACATACATCAGCATATATATTATATAATTCGGAAGTTCAACCACTATATAATTATATTCTAATGTATATATGTGCAACACGTGCTGATTAGGTGAGTACACTTTTCAGAAATTGAAAAAAAACAACAAATTGAATGGAGTATCATAATCCGTTGTTAAAATAAAAACAAGGTATTAAAATAAAACCAGAAACTATTTCAATTAGGTAATAACTTCGGCTTAAATGGGGAGCACACCCACACAAAGTACTAGAGTTAAATAACAGCATTGATTGAAACGCCGCTGTGATTCGTGTGGTGAGGATCCGGCGCCCTTAATGCTGAATTAGATCTAAATTCATTTATTTCCTAAAACAATTACAACGTTAATTAAATATAAAACGATAATTAAAAAGTATCGTTTTATGATCGTCGGTTAATTTATCAGCTGAGTAAACGCTTAACTAAACGCTAAAGTAAACGAGTAAACTTCATCCAACATAAGGTTTTTGTTTTTTTTTTCCGGTCTGATGGCCGGTTGAGAGGTGACCGAGCGCTTATGACGCTTAGAAGGAAGGTCCCAGGGTTTTTGAGCCGACGACTAAAAGTTTCGTCAATTGGTTTATCTTTTAGGTCGACGGGTAGATCTTCATAGTGACTAAGGTCGATAACTCGCGGGTTTTTAGCAACTAGTGTTCACACGGTCGAAACTGGAAACATTCTAAGAGTAATAATAATAATTTGATACAAATATAAGGAGTACAGTGTCATGATTCGGTATTGTATGAAGCCGGCAAGGTTTGTTACGGCCCACTTTTGGAGAATCAGAACACGAGTTGATCCAGTAGAGTAAAATATGGGAAGGAAGCGTGCGTATTCTTTATAGTTGTAGACACTGGTAGAGCTAAACTGAAATTTGTTTCTAGCTGCATAATGAATGGGTCAGCACGACCAGGGTAGGACTACGATCCTCTCAGTATACCAGCGTAAAATAGCAGCACTATGCTGCTGTGTTTCGTCTGACGAATATACGGATACGGAGATCTTTATTACTGACGAGGAATTCTATTTCAGCCCTAAATGGTGACAACGCATCTGCATTATGATTCCCTGTCAAGGATACCCATCGATGATCATTGCCCACAAAAATCATTTACCATCGGGTGAACTATCTACTCGTTTATAACGTCCAATAAAGTAAAAACAAGTTTACTCAGATTTAAATAGTTCAAAAGGAAAACAGGATCGCGGTTATTGCGCTTCATAGCTGCGGTAATACGCCAACCGAGATTTATAAAGTTGTGCAAACTTTAAAAATAACTCTGAGGTTTGTTTATCGTAGTATCAAACGATTTGGTAAAGATTCAACCTTTCGATAACCGGAGAAGAAGTAAACCTCGTATAGTTAGGACACTAGCACGTCAAAGCAGTGTGGCCAAAGATCAATAGAAATCCCGCCCGCAAATTAAAAATGTTAACACTTCAGTTGGTGTTAAGCGTATTTACGGTTAAAAGAATGCTAAATGAAGACCTTGCACTCAGAGATTATTGACGAAATAGAGAGCATTTGATGAGAAAACTGAGACTCGAGGAATCCCGGCCTTTGTTAAAAAAAATATTGGGAAATCTTTCGTCAGACGAAATAATTTTAACGCTGAAGAAACAAACAAAATTTAGTTTCACTGATGTGAGCATACATTATAAAATGTATGTCCACGACAGTGAAGAAGCGAACATGAATAACTTTGAATATATTATTAAAATTTTAATTTATATTTAACTACCTTTGTTTTTATCTTAACATTAAAAACAAAATCCTCATTAGACAATTTTTTCATACGAATTTGTCATAGGGCAAAGAGAATAAGCAATTGAGCAAGAAACATCCTCCTTTAGCATCTTTTGCATCTTGAGGCAGTTCATTACTAGAGTTTCGGCACCACGCATTCCGTTGTTGTCTGGTATCGCGATGCTGTCTTTTAGAGGTTCCAAAATATATTGCCAAAAGTTTTGGTACGGCAGAGAATAAAGATAGATTTTAATAGAACAAGTTGCAAATGAAACATAGCATACGAGCAATTTGTTGATAAAATAAAGAAAAATATTATAAACTTAAAGGCGCTTGACATAACTGAGTGTGTTTCGTATAGGAGTGTAGGAATCCTGAGATTCAAATACAGACGACCAAGTAATCCAACTTAGTCCTAAGGAATCACTATGCATTTGCATTATGAATCTTTATTGAGGATAGATGCAAGTGACATGGTCCGCAGTAAGCAATTACTATCAGGTGAACTGTGTGCTCGTTTATCACCGCTCATATTATTTCCCATGGCCTTTAGTCTTTAGTTTTTTTTTTTAAAATATTAGCAATGCTATTAACATTACTAAAATTCCGGTTAAATCCAACAAAGCTGAAAGTGCTTGTGCTAGAAGATGGTTCACAACACCAGCTAAATGTTGAATACGACCTTAAGTTTCGCAGACCTTATCTCGAACCATTGGGCAATTGACGCTTCGGTGCAAAGCCGACATTGTCCTGTTGTTATGAACCTGATCTTACGATGTCTTTGATGAGGATGTCCATCCTCAACAAACATCCATGACATTATTATATAGAGGGTGACAAACGAGCACGCAGTTAGCCTATATACTCCATCATTATATGTGTGTGGCACTGAAAGTTTTTAGTACCGGCCAGTTAGAAAAATTGGCAATGAAAACTTCTTTTACATTTCGATTATAGAACACTTTGGTTACCTAATGTAATATATTGCATTCACTTGTGAATTGCAAGCAATTCCAAAACACTTGTTACACCTCAAAATGAATTTAACGCGAGAAAATTTTCGGTCCATGATTTATTACGGCTTTCGTTGTGGTCTTAATCAACAACAAAGCTATGATAGACTTCGATTGGCGTTTAATTATGAAGCCCCATTTCTTGCCATTGTATACGATTGGTTTAATGAGTTTAAGTTTCAACAGAACACCAGGTTCCATCCTCACCGCGTGGATGGCTGGCATTCCTCGACTGTGCGCTTCTCGCGGAATTTTCTGCCCCGCACATCTGCCTTGTGGAACGGTCTGTGCTTGGTGGTTTTTCCAAACCAGTACGACTTAGGGTCCTTCAAGAAGTGAGCCTATTCCTTTCTTAAAGGCCGGCAACACATCTGCAGTTCCTCTGGTGTTGCGGTTGTCCATGGGCGTCGATGAGCACCTCGGGGTTCCCGTCGCTCGTTTGCTCCCTTTTTCTATATAAAAATGATGCCATGCATGATAGAGGAATTTAAGAGAGTGACCTACCAGTAGATGCGGGCAAGCGTAGGCATTCACATCGTCACAGGTTAGGAAAGATTCCGCAATCTCAATAATGCAATCAGTGGGTGTTTCCTTTTGATGATCGGCCAACTAAGGTAAAGAAAGGAAGTCAACGAAAAAAGATGATTGCCTCGTTCTTTGGTCGGAAAGGTAATTTCACGACAGTGGTGCTGGAAGATAGAAGGACAGTTACTGCAGATGTTAACTGTTTGCCTGTTTTCTTGGAAAGTGTTTAAGTGCAGTGCCCTCAAAACAGGATACTCCTTCATCACGACAACGCTTCAGCGGAATGCGCAAAACGAACAATTGAATATTTAACAATGAGTGTCGAGATAATGAGTCATCCGCCATATAGTCCTGACCTGGCGCCTTGCGACTTTTATTTATTCCCAGGAACAAAAAATAAACTTCAAAGTATTCGCTTTACGAGCCATGGAGATGCAGTGAGTGTGTTCGAAAATGCCATAGAAGGGACCCCTAAAAAAGAATGGGCACACTGCTTTTCTCAGTGGTTCCATCGAATGCGGAGATGTATAGAGAGGAACGGAGACTACTTCGAAAACAATAAAAGTGTCGGCTTTCTACATCGAGCCGTTTTTCATTTGCTAAAGACTTTCAATGTGACCTAGGTAGAACCATATTGTGCTGTGTGCATAATGCATAATGCTTTGTGACCTCTGAGGACTTAGATAAAATGCCTGGTCATAAATAAAAAAAAAATTATAAAAAAAGGTGGTAAATATTTTTCTTATATATTTAATTATTAAAAGTTAACATATTGGACATATTTGCCTTTCCGCACGATACACATATTTACCTAAATTATACCAAAATAATTCATTTCATTTCATAATGAGGATAGGAGACGTATCCAGTAATTATTGTGATATAATAGACTTAAGTGATCTTGAGAGAAAAATGTAATCTTTATTTACATAGTGTCAAGGATGCTGTTTGAGGTAAAATAACCATGAACGGAAAATTGACGGTAGCTCTAACAAGAAACAATATAAAACTATTAGTATATTTAGGGTAAAAGTCAGTCTGTCTTGATGGAGTAATTGTGAAGGGGACGAGACTCCATCCAATCTAAGTGCGTATAAAGTAATATAATATAAATATTTTTGGTGATCGACATGAAAAGTTCTGTTATAGTTCTCAATTTTAAAAGACCGTGAAATTTGTTTTCTAATTGAACTTTGAAATAATATTCACAGTAAATCCTCATTGGTGTTGGATCAATCATTAATATTCAGAAGAAATTGCTGATCTAGATATGGCATCAAAATTATTCTGGTGGCTCATGTCACTTAAAATATTAAAACAAAATGTAAACGGAGGATTAATAAAAGTCTTTGATGAAAACAGCACGAATGGTTCATTGCTTAATTTTACGGAGTTAATTGAACAACATGGATATATGTCAGAGGAGCATACTGTTAATACCGAAGATGGGTACGTTTTAACACTCTTCAGAATAACTAAGGGCAAAAATTGTCATTTACGTAAACCACCAGTCTTGTTAATACACGGTCTACTCGGGAGTTCAGACTGTTGGATAGACTCAGGGCCTGACGCTGGACTAGGTTATATTATTGCTGACGAATGCTACGACCTGTGGTTGGGTAACGTGCGGGGTAATCACTACTCTAGAAAACATTTAAGATTGAACCCTGACAAAGATCCTGAATACTGGCAATTTTCACCTCACGAAATGGGTATTTATGATATACCAGCAATAATTAATTACGTACTTTACAATACTAAAGCCGATAAATTAAACTATATTGGATACTCGCAAAGTGGTACATTATTTCTTATCATGTGCTCAGAGCGACCGGACTTCTGCAATAAAATTCGTCTCGCTGTTCTGTTACATCCAGCATCGGCGATGAAAAACACCAAATCGAAATTATTTATACTGTCAGCTAGAATCTACCAATTTATAGAGCCGTACCTAAAGGAGGCTCTAGACTTTGAAGTTCTTCCACAGGAAGGAACACTCCAGAAGTTTAGCAAAAACCTGTGCCAAAATTATTACACCGCAGACACTTTTTGCAGATCATTTTTGAACGTGCTTGACTCTTTCCATCCTGGATCAATTAATGCGTCAACAATTCGGACATTAACACATCATTTTCCGGCGGGAACGTCTGTCAAAACAATGGCGTGGTTTAGTCAAGCCCTTGATGTGGACGTATTTCGTAAATTTGATTATGGGCCTGAGACAAATTTTAATATTTACGGTACAGTTCAAACTCCTCTCTATAATGTGAGTACAATTGACATTCCCGTGGTGATTGTTCATGGTAAGAATGATTATTTAGTGTCTCCACAAGATGTTAGAAAGTTAAGAGATCAACTTCCTAATGTTTTGGAGTTGTTTTATGTTGAAGATCCCCTTTGGAATCACGTGGACGTGCTTTACAGTCAGCATACTAAGAAGAAGATATTTCCAAAGATAAATGAATACTTGTTTCAGTTTAGCGAACAGAACACAGACTTTGAAAGAAAACTTGTGACCGCATCGAGACCTTAATAGAAATATGTTTATATAAACATGGTATTTAATTTTTACACTTTTCTATTATTCAAAGGTTCCAAGGATGCTTACTGATGTAAATTGTATTTTTATTAATGTTTTTACACCTACCTGCATTTCCCAGATGCCCTGATATAAAAATGAAAAAAAGTAAACATTACTTTTTTTTTAAGAAACTAAGAGTTCCAAAAGGACATACTGTTCGCCTGGTGGTAAGTGATTCTTACAGCTCATGCATATTAACCCTTGATAAGGAATCATAATTCAGATGCGTTTCCTCCCGGAAAGCTGAGATGGAATGACTTGTAATCAGGAGGGTCTCTTTTATACTCACCACACGATACACAGAAGTTATGCTAGTATTTTACGTTAATATTCTGTGAAGGCGTGGTAAAAAAATTAAAAGTAAAAATAAAAATCATTTTTGTATGCTGATTAGGTAGGTATACAAATATATCAGTTAGTTAAAAAAAATCAAGGAAACGAATGGAGTATGACAATCAGAATTGATATTAATTGAAATATTACAATAAGAAGTGAATACTGACAGGTGTTTATTTACATAAAATCTTCGGCAAGAGATTTAATTTATGATAATTTAATATAAGTTCATTGAAAAATTATTTCCACTAATAAATATAGAAAAATTTTAATGATTGAGATATAAATAAAATACCGACCTTGAGTTCTGTTAAATCATTCTTTTTCTACGATCGTATCTTTCTACGTTATAGAAACAATGTTTTCTCAGTAGATCGGATCAAAAACATATATATAAACTGTTGTTAGTTTGGGTTAACTATAGGGTTGACACTAGGTCGTCAAACACTTCTGTCCTCCCCATCACCATGAGTGTAAGTTTACATCACTCGAAAGGTTGGCATAAGAAAGTTAAATATAAACACGAGAAAATCCTTACTAATAATTTTTAATATTTAGTTGGTATATGGCAAGGTTAAGTCAAGTGTTTGTAGTGAGAAACGGTTACCATGTTTGGATGTATAATAAAACTCTGGATTTTTTTAAAAGAAAACTAAATATTAGATTATATAAAATAATTTTCCGATCGTTGGAAACTCACTCGGGTTGTACCCGTGCCGAAGAGTAGTGATGCTTCAGAGGTTAGTGATTATAGACCCGTAGCAGTATTATCTACACCGGTAAAAGGTTTTGAATTGGCCATTCATACTAGCCTATACCCACAAATATGCGCTTTGTTATTAGACGCGCAGCACAGCTTCCTCCCAGGGAGGGGGATAACGGGGACCTTGTTGGACTTCATGACACACCTGGTGCCGACGGTGGACGCCGGTCAACAAGTGGACGTTGCCTACTTTGATTTTAAAAAAAGCGTTCGACACAGTGGATAATGACGTCCTCCTAATGAAATTAGCTAGCGTAGGATGCACACCGCATACGTTGTCTTTTTTCGCTTCCTATTTAAATGATTGTTGTCAATACGTTGATTGTAACGGACGATTTTCTAAACTTATTTTACTAGATCAGGAATTACTCAAGGTAGTAATCCTGTTCATTATAACCATCAATAATTTGCCCCATGTAGTGCATAATCCTTGTTATTTGCTGATGACTTAAAATTAATTATATATAAAAATAAAGACTTAAAATAGAGCAGAATGTAGATCATTGCATACTGCAGCGAGATATAACCATGATCTTGGAGTGGAGCTTTAAGAATAAATTGTGTTCTAATGTGGACAAATGTACTGTGATGTCGTTTAGTCGCTCGCGCACCCCTAGCCGTCCCCAATATCACATGGACGGAACACCGCTGCGTTGTGTGTCCGAGGTTAAGGATTTGGATGTACGATTCACTTCTGATTTAAATTTTAAAAATCATATTAAACAAGCTCTTTATATTTATTTTTATCTTACTGTATATATATGTATATATATTAGGTCTTTACCTATGAAATTGTCGTTCTTCAGTATTGGCCATTTCAAACCAAAAAAAAGTTTTGATTGGCTGTGAATTCTAAATTCAAATTAATTTTGTTTCAAAAACATGATATTCATTTTACAAAGTCAGTCTTTTGTTTATTGATTAGCTTTGTATTTTCATTACGTTTGAATATTTTTCGCCATAATGGATACTTCAAAAATTCATGTAATTATGCAATATTAATTCCATTTTGGCATCAACGCCGCACAAACAGCACGTAACATGAACAACGTTTACGGAAAGAACTTTACAAATGAACGCACAACCCGTTATTGGTTTGCCCGGTTCTGTCCTGGAAATTTTGAATTGAAAAATGAACCTCGTGATCGTCGGGACACTTTGGTCAACAATGATGAATTAAAGGCGATTATGGAAGCTGATGATACTCAATCTACAGCCGAGCGAGCGGCAGCTTTTGATGTTAACATGAAAACAATATTGGTCCATTTGCGACAAATTGGCAAGGTAAAAAGCTTTATAGATGGGTGCCCCACGAACTTAACAATCGCCAGCCTTCCGCTGCTCAACAGGCACATTTTTCATGAATTTTGAAGTCAATTGTTACGTGCAACGAAAAGTTGATACTGTTTGACAATCGAAAGCGCTCAGCAATTTGGTTAGAACGTGGCTCCAGAAAATTGATGGTCACTGTTTGGTGGTCTAGTGCCGGTGTGATTCATCACAGTTTTTTACCAAACGGCATGAGCATTACTGCAGATGTGTACTGTGAATAACTGAAGACAATGATGGAGAAGCTCGCACATCTGCAACCAGCTTTGGTCAATCGGTCGTCCCCGCTGCTCCTACACGACAACGCACGACCCATACTGCACAACAGACAGTCTCCAAGCTGCAAAAGGAGTTGGAAGTACTCACCAGACCTTGCATCCACCAACTATTACTTTTTCCAAAATTTTGACAACTTTTTAGCGGGAAAAATTCAATTCCCGAGAGGCAGTACGAAATGCCTTTGAAGAGTTTGTTGCCTCCCTTCCAGCTGATTTTTACAAGAAGGGCGTCAATAAACTACCACTGCGTTGGCAAAGATGCATCGATTACATGGGTGATTACTTTGAATAACAGAAATAAAAAGTTTTAAAAAAAATACTGTAACTTATTTCATACAAAACAATAATTAATACAAACAAGCAATTTCATAGGTAAAGATATTACATAGAATTAAAAACATTTTACGCTTAACGAGTTCTTACAACGACAAACTATTAGAAAACTGCTTGTTTACTATCATATGTAATTACTTATGATAGAGTTTACTATCTATTACATAGCGATGTCTTTAAATACCACGAAAATTCTTATCGAGCCTATTGTTATAATGTTTTTGAAAGTAAATTCGGTACTGTTACTTTTACTATTCTTACATCAATACGCATTTGGATATAGGCAAGCGCAAAAAGTGAGGGAAATTAAATTGCAATATGGATATCCTTTGGTCGCACTCCTTAACTTTACTGAGCTGGCTACTAAATATGGATACGTCGCGGAGCAGCATTCCGTAACAACAGAGGACGGGTACATAAACACCATGTTCAGAATAACAAAAGGCAAGAACTGTCACAGACCTTTAAGAAAACCACCAGTGCTAATCGTGCATGGTCTACTCATGAGCTCAGACAGTTTCATGACTGCCGGCCCAAAGGCTGGCTTAGCATACCTCATATCCGACTTATGCTACGATCTATGGGTCCCCAATCTCCGTGGTAATTGCTACTCTAAGAAACACACAAATCTCGATCCGGCCAAAGACCGTGAATATTGGGACTTCTATAATATTGAATTCGGATATTATGATATGCCAGCTTTTATTAATTACGTATTGAAGCACACAGCATCAGATAAAATCAACTATATTGGATATTCTCAAGGTGGCGGCAATTTGTTCATATTGAACTCTGAAAGACCGGAGTACAACAACAAGATTGGCGTAGGTATACTTTTAGAACCAAGCTCAAGACACACGTATACGAGGTCGCCTTTGTTTAGACTTCTTGCAAATGCCTATCGTGTCGGCTCACCTTTACTTCACACAATGGGAATTTTCGAAGCCCTGCCGTTGGGTGGGGTCGTGCAAGAAGTTGCTTCCTTTCTGTGCAAAAACTATATAATAGCAGATACTATATGCAGGTTCTCCATGAGCTTATTCGATTCTTTCCATCCAGGCTCCATAACCACTGAGACTATTCGTGTGTTCTTTGGCCACTTCCCAGCAGGCACGTCGGTGAAGAACTTGGCATGGTTCGGTCAGGCTATGAACAATGAAGTCTTTCAATATTTTGACTATGGTGCATCTATTAATTTGCAACTCTACGGCACAACTCAGCCGCCTGCATACAATCTCAGTGCCGTTACAGTGCCGACCGTTGTCATCCATGGGAGAAACGATTTTGTGACGTCACCAGCAGACGTGGATTGGATCACCACTCAATTGCCCAATGTGCTGGAGATGTTTTACGTGGTGGATCCACTTTGGAATCATATTGACGCCATTGGCAGTCAGTACGTGGGGACACGTGTGATGCCCAAAATCGGGAAGTATTTAGAAAAATTTAGCGAACCATGATTAAAAGTGCGTAAGACTTTTCACATCAAAGGCGTTTAACTGTGTAGTTAGAATGATCTTACAAAATCAAAAAGGAGATCTAGTTAACTCTTACCCAATACTTCAAGAATTTGCTTTCTTCTAATATTAATATTACTATTACTTATTATATAATTTTCAGTATTACTCGTTTTTTATTATATATTAGTACATCGTATATTTTGTATTATATTTTATGGTGAATTTCTGTGGTATGTTTTGAAAGCTTGTCCTTTTATATAATATATTTGTTTCTTAAGGGTCAATCCTCATTTTTGTGTACCATGCATAGCAGATGGATTTATATATATATATATATATATATGTATATATATATATGTATATATATATATATATGATTGATGATTGATGACGCTGTTGGACTAAAGACCTCTTAGGACTAAGATGGATTACCTCGTCGACAGTTATAACACCTGACCCCACAATCACCAGACGAAACTCAGCAGAATTATATTGCTAATGCTTTTTTTTAATGAACTTTAGCAATGCCATTAATATTACTAATATGCCAGTTAACCAATCGAATCAATGCTTGTGTCAGGAGATGGTTCACGATAATAGTATAATGGTGGATTCGCTCACAGGATACGATGGTATCCTGTGAGGGCGTGGTGCCTATTCATGGTGCAGTCCTTACCACTGTTAAAAACATACTAAAGTATACTTATGTAATATATCACTTTTAGTTTAAAAAAGCTAAATAGATCCTCGATATGGAATCATATCACATATGCAATGTCATAGCTTAGGGCTAAAATGAAATACCTCAGTACTATTAGTTAGGTCCCTGGATCCCCATATTCGCCGCACGAAACACGCCAGTGTTATGCTGGTATTCTATGAGGATGTAAGCAAACCCAATCACGCTGAAGCTTGATTCCACCACTTCCATAAATATACTAACGTGTACGTTTAAGTTAGTGATAACTTCAATAAATGTGTTACTTTCTTGTTTTTAATTAACTATTTGAAAGATTTTTTTTATTTTAAACTAAATAATATTGTTTTTAAATTGTTGTCTAACTTAACTTTAAATCGTTGGTTTGTAAGTTATACTATGTTCATATACGATACATATTAACTATAGCATAATTTCTATTTTTTTTTTATTTTATTATTATTTCCTAAAATTTTAAAAATGTCTTATAAAATAAAATACAAAACACGCAGTGTACACTATGTTGTGCACAAACAGTCCTCGTATTTCAGGTTCATCCAAACACAAGACGTATCTAGAAACGACGTGGTAAGTCGAGTCACATTTGGTATGTTTTTGGTAAATTTTAAATGTAATAAAACTGCATTAATTACTTAACCATATGCTTTATTACTTAAAGTAATTTCTTAAACGAATAAGAACCGTCACGGACGTTGATCTAGGTATGACGTATGTTTAAGGGAATGATGTCAAGAGAATGTTTGACGTAAGTTGAAACTACGTAACTCGAGGACTGTCTGTATTATCACAGAGACTGTATTATCACTGTCAGGGATGCGAGACATATATACAACACACCCAGACTAGACCACCAATAACTCCACCGACATATACATATATATTGTTCTTCGACTGGGAAGCAAACCCAGGACCCACGGCCGTCTTATTTATTTATAACAAGATTTTGAAATGTGTTTAAATTGCAAATATTAACATTAAATAATCAAAGAAAACAACAAGTTTATTTCTATTTGTTTTCCGTCTCAACTTGTATCCCGCTTCTTATATCTACGTGATAGACTCATACTGTAGCTAGTTTCTAGCTATCAATTAAAGGTTTGGCATGAACGGGGAAGTACCACGTCCTCATAGAACACTAGCGTGAAATAATATCATAACACTGCTGTTTTTCGACTGGTGAGTTCAGGGATCCGAGGAACGAGGCATTCTATCACAACCTTCAGGAGTGGCGAAGCATATGCATACATACAATAAACCCAGACAAATATTGTTCCTCGGGTAGGAACCGAAATCTAGACCCGCGACGCAGCCAGGCACTCTCACAACTACGCCATGCTGTTCATGTAACCTTGAAATAAATTACGAAAGTCAACCTCAAAATACATTAACAAATCGCATATAAAACTACAAGACGATGTTAATCCGGTTAAAAACAAGATATTAAAAAAAGGTGGGGTATGTGAGAAGTTTTAAACATTTTATCTGGCGTGTACACAACACAAGTACCTTAGTGACCACACCAAAAGCTACTTGTAAATGTTTGTTTGCTTTAGTGAGTGAATAAAAAATAATTGTGTTAAAGATTTTACGAAAGAAGTGTACTTGAAAACTAGATGCTTAAATTTCTGGTGATATTAGATATTATTAATTGATAAAACTGTTTTTTTAAACTATTGTGTAAGTTGGACATCTACACGAATAAACTGCTTAGTAAAAATGACATTGAAATTAAGTTCGTTGATAATATACCTAGTCATACTTATACAAATTGTTAATGGAAGACTCAATAAATTAAATTTTGAAGAAATGGAATACGAAGGAAGTTTGCTCTTTAATTTTACAGAATTGTCTGCTAAACATAATTATCCGTCAGAAGAGCATACTGTTGTTACAGAGGATGGGTATGTTTTAACCCTTTTTAGACTTCCCAAGGGAAAAAATTGCCGCGAAGCTACAAGAAAACCGCCAGTTTTGATCATGCATGGTCTACTGCTAAGCTCGGATAGCTGGATAGACTCAGGTCCCGACTCTGGATTGGGTTACCTCATTGCCGACGAATGCTACGACCTGTGGTTAGGCAATGGGCGGGGTAATCATTATTCCAGAAAACATTTAACATTGAATCCGGACAAAGATATTGAGTTCTGGCAATTTTCTCCAAACGAAGTTGGTTTTTACGATTTGCCCGCTATTATTGATTACGTACTTTATAACGCTAACACTGAAAAATTAAATTATATCGGATATTCACAAAGTGGTGGAATGATACTAATGATGTGCTCAGAAAGACCAGAGTACTGTGCCAAAGTTCGATTCGCTATCCTTTTACATCCAGCATCAAAAATGAAATATACAAAGTCCAAGTTATTTAGACTAGTAACCAAATCCTACCAAATGTTAGAACCCTATCTTCACAATGCTGTAGATTTCGAAGCACTTCCACAAGGAGGATCAATTCAGAAAACCATGTCTACCTTGTGTCAAAATTATACCATTGCAGAAAATTTGTGCAGACCATTATTAAATTTACTTGACTCTTCCCATCCTGGATCGATTACTTCATCAACAATTCGCAACTTAGTAAGACATTTCCCTGCAGGAACGTCAACTAAATCGATGACATGGTTCAGTCAAATCCTGAATGCGAATTCACTCACGAAATTTGATTATGGTTCTGTGAAGAATTTAAAAGTCTACGGTAAAGACGTAGTTCCGCATTACAATATTAATGCTACCAATATACCTGTTGTGATCATTCATGGCAAGAATGACCATTTGGTATCATCAAAGGATGTAAAATGGTTAAAACATCAGCTACCCAATGTTCTAGAATTGTTCTATGTTAAAGACCCGCTTTGGAATCACTTAGATGTAATTTATAGCAAGCATACCATAAACATGATATTCCCAAAAATAAAAGAATACTTGTTGAAAAATATTAACTAATAATTGTCTATATCAAATTACAAATTATAATAATAATAGGAATAATTCTTTTTGGTTTTTTTGATTGATAATTACAATATAACGCAAGTGTTTTCACATTGTGAACGACGCGTCACCCATAGTAACCGATAAGTGATCGCAACGCTTGAATCACGCTATTAAAGTTTCCAAACATTTCTGTATATAGAAGGACACTACACAAATATTTGTTTTGGAAAGGTCTCCCATTCCCTAGACGCTCAAAACAATTAAATTGATACCAAATTTAAATTTATAAAAAAGAAGTTTCCCAACAATTATTTCTATCAATTATCAAAATGTGTAGTAATTAGTTTTCTTATCAATGTTGTCTATTTAGCATGTTATTTAAAAAAATGCGAACTATGCTATTAAAATTACTAACATTCCCGTAAACTCCAATTGAGCTTATACGCTTGTGCTAGGTTCACGACCTCATCCGTAGATATATTTTAGGTTATTAATCAATCTAATAAATATCCGATGTTAATAACCTGTAAAGAAGTTTTAATCAGATATTTCAATTAAAATTTTTATTTATTATAGCCATTCCTTAAAAATCTTAATGAAAACAACAAAAATTAAATTATACTGCTTTCTGAAAGACCAATGGAGTAGTGTATATATGTATAAAAATAGTGAACTATTCTTAAACATATAATATAAGAATTATTTGAAATTGCTTCCTAATCAAAATTGGTGCATTGCGCATAGTAAAAATAGCATAGTTCACACAAATTCACACTACATACTCTTATTCTATACAGGTATGTGGAAGACTAAAATTAACGTTACTTAAATATGTATTCTTTTTTAATTGAAAACAACTCCGTTCGAACGGAGCCGAGTTAACCGCATCGATACGAATCAGCATCCAAAAATATAAAATTAAATTTGATTTCCGTTTTAGTATTTTAGAATAGGAGAATACTTTCAAAACGATGCTCCTGTACCTACGTTGATATTTGTGTAGGACCTCTTTGTATGAAGAATTGTTTGGAAATTTTGATAGCGTGATTCAAGCGGCATCATATCTGCTTGGATGCATGGGTGCCATCGCCACCTCTTTTCTTCTGACCGTTTTATAACAATAAGTAATGTAAGTAATATTTACTCATTGTGCTTTTAAGGTGATAATTAAAATAATTAGATTTTCGTTTCAATTTTATTTCGTACGTGTACAAAAGTTTTCGAAAAGTAAAAGTGAACTAACAGAACTAGATAGTTCAACAAACAGGATACCTTTAAGAAATGTAACTGTTCCATGTTCATTCCACTGTATTGCATCCCACGAGAGGGATACATGGTCTCCAGATACTCAAAGTGACAGGACCAGCCAAGATAGCCAATTCTGAAATTCAAGCCGAAAAATCGGTTCGGGTTTTATAGATTTATAAGCGGTGCCGGCATGAAAATGTTTGCATATTTAATTAAATATTCGTTTTTTTTACCTTCTTTGTATTCTCGAAACTTATAATTATAAATACTGATTAAAATCACTCATAGTAAACTTGTCTTTAATTAATTCAATAATATATCACTTTCATCGATTACGGCGCATTATTCTCATACGCTGACGACACAGCTATGGTTTTTAATTCACGCATATGGTCAGAGACTTAGCAGTGTGCTCAAATTGGTTTTTGATTCGGTTTATCGTTGGCTGCTTGGTAATTTCTTAATATTAGTAAAAGTAAGATTGTCAACTTTGCTATACGTGACTCAATAAGCCAAATAGATGACAACCATCAAATTGTCCCGTCAAACCGTTAAACGTAAATTTAAGTGAAGTGATACATTAATTGCTTTGAATGAGAATGTACCTAACATTGAAAAGATCACTTCTACGATTTATATCGGAGTTGTCATTGACAGATATCTTAATTTTAAAAAACACATAGTAAATTTATCAAACAAGGTGCGTAAACTTATCTATATTTTTAAAATGCTTCGCCATACAGCAAATGCTGTCATATTAAAAATGGTTTATCTTTCTCCGTGCCAATCAATTCTTAAATATTTTATATCTACGTGGGTTGGAGTTGCTAAGACAAACTTTATACAAATTGAAAGAGCACAGAGAGCATTGCTTAAGGTTTGTTTTTCCAAACCTGGGCATTACCCTACAGATGCGCTTTATAAAGACTGACGCGTGTTAACAGTCAGGCAGCACTTTGTTGAGGATATAATTCTCAATCAGCATAGGTATATATTTCGGGTCAATAATACATTACTCAAATGTCTTATTGACCCGAAATAAAGTTGATGCTAGAACTGTAAAATTAAGAACTTATTTTAGTTATAGTTTCTTTACATTTTCGGTCCTTATTTAAACAGCAAACTCAATAAGAAATTGTCATTGTATGCTTTAAACAAGTTCATTTTAAAACGTGTTCTTCGTGAATGGCTGCTTAAACAAACTTACGTTGACGTTGAGAAATTCCTAGAAGTGATCTCTTAATAGTTTTTTAAAAATTAAATGTTGAAGAATATATATTATATCACAAACATGAGGCACAATTACACACACAAACACATATTTACGCTTCAATACGTGCGCGCGTATTTCACAACACAATGTGTTCGGGCGCACTTCTTCAAATTAAGTTAATTAGATTGTTAATTATTTAATATATTTTAATCATGTATATTTTAGATTTATTAAAATTTTTTACATATTTTAATAAGGTAATTATATAAGCATATTTATCATAAGTCTTATAACCAGTTATTGCTTCCTAATATTTTTATGCATGTTGTATTTTACTTTTTAATTTAATTTTCATGGTATATTTGGCAAACTCTACTAAACTCTTTGTATAACGTAAGTTCTGCGGAGTGGTGACCTGATGTCCTGTGATTTATAGGTTTTTAATACCTAATGCAGGCATCAGTTAGCCACGACTATGTGCTAATGTTTTTTTTATTAAGGAGAACGTGTTTATATTATGTTAAATTTTCATTCTATGTATTTTGTTGTGGTGAAAAAAAAAATATTAATAACGATAAAATATTTTCTTCTCAAATACATCCCTACTTGTTAAAGTGTGTGTTCGTGAATATAGTATAGTGAGTGAGAATAAAATTAGAACATTTATTAAACTATTCGCCCCAATCAATTATCAACCCAAAAGTGCTCTCGAAGCCAATTTATATAAACCTTGTTATCGCAACATTTAACCAATTGAAAAATGTACTATTGATAATGAAATAAAATATAACGTTATATAAGTCTTTAAAAGGACGGAGCAAAATATTCAAATAAACCATTAGTAAGATGATTGCTAGAGTAATTATTTGTATAATTATTTTCACTATTATTAACGAAATTGTGCTATTAACTGAGAGTCAAGAAGATGAAAAATATATAGAAAGAAAATATAAATTATCTCAAGGCTATCCATTAGATTCACTTCTCAATTTCACGGAATTGACTGCTGAGTATGGATACAAATCTGAGGAGCATACAGCCACAACAGAAGATGGTTACATTCTGACAATTTTCAGAATTGTTAAAGGCAAGAAATGTAAAGGACCAGTAAGACGCCCCCCAGTGTTGCTCATGCACGGATTATTGATGAGTTCTGACTGTTGGTTGGATTCAGGTCCACTAGCTGGGCTGGCATATCTTTTATCAGATGCCTGCTACGATCTTTGGGTAGGTAATGCCCGGGGAAATTATTATGGAAAGAAACATGTGACGCTTAATCCTGAAACTGATATAGATTTTTGGAACTTTTCTGTACACGAAATGGGCCAATTTGATATGCCCGCAACAATTGATTATATTTTAAACTACACGTCATCAGAGAGACTAAACTATATTGGACACTCTCAAGGGGCTAGCACCTATTTCATTATGTGCTCAGAAAGAAAAGCTTACTCGAATAAAGTAAAAGTTTTTATTGGTTTAGGGCCCGATTCAAGGAACACATACACCAAATCAATATTCTCCAAGTTCATAACTAAAATTTATCAGAAAATTCAACCACTTCTAACTGTAATTGGAATTTATGAAGCATTCCCTTTAGGCGGTATAATTCAGCAGACCTCTGCATTTTTTTGTAGAAGGTACCTCATTGCAGATACTTTTTGCAGAGCTATCCTCATAAATCTATTTGATTCATTTCACCCAGGATCAATTGAAATACAAACAATACGTGTACTTGTAGGTCATTTTCCTGCAGGCACGTCAATCAAAAACATGATCTGGTACAGTCAATCTTTGAACGTTAATAAATTCCAAAATTTCGATTATGGAAATGATACTAATATGGAACTATACAATTCAACTGAACCTCCTGCATACAATCTAAGTGCGACCGACACTCCTGTAGTAGTTATAAATGGCAAGAACGACTTTCTAACTGTTCCAGCAGATGTAGAATGGTTGACGAATCACTTACCGAACGTACTCGAACATTATATCGTGGAAGATTTTCTGTGGAATCATCTTGACTTTACTTATAGTAAATTGACGAGAAAAGATATTTTGCCAAAGATACTTGAATATTTAAGTAAATATAGTTTATAGTATTCCCGTTGTACGTATTCTCAATGTTATATAAAATCAAAGCGTATTTTTGATTAAATAACAACATGCTTAATTGGTCTACACTTTTAATACGCATTTTTTTTTTATTACTCAAGATTCGTATTCACAATTCAGAAATAGATCATCGTATCGTATATACTAAGTATCTGTTATGTTCACGTTTTCCAATATCTTGTATAAAGTAATGGGACATTAAATGCACTTTATAATATTCATTCAAAGTAAGAAGTAAAATAAAAAGTAATTCTTGTTCACAATAAGTATTATAATAATGTTAGATATCCTTGGATAACCAAATAACTTAATATCATGACGAAACAGGTAATATATTCAGTGATTGGAAAAATAATCAAGGTAATGTCGCGCACCGACTAGAATACATCAAGTGGCGTAATAATACAAAGCTCAAATAAGTGTAGCTCAGAATAATTATAAACAAAAAAGCAAAAAGAAATAGCAAAACTAAAACATCACTGTAATAAAGTATTTTTGGATTAAAATTCTTATAATAACTAAGAGCAGTCAATCCACGTTTCCACAATTACGTACAAATGATATAAGTCAAATAATTTAAGCTATCATTTATCCTACTATAAACATTATTAATTTCTGGAGAATAGATAATAGTCTCTACTGATAATACTCGTTCAATAAATTTTGCGATTGAATCTCAAATATTAGGTGGGGGAAAAAGTTTTTCGTATTTTATATACAAATATAAATGATATTTTTTATCATTGTTTATTTACATTTAATTATAATATTTACATATGTGCTATTTTGTAGGTAGTGACATAATCCCATTGCTGTAAAAAAATTGGGACCTTCTTGCAATTGGGAAACAGGTAAAAATCTGAGGTTGCAAGGTCAGGGTTATATGGTGGATACATTAACACTTCTCAATGAAGTTCGTTCAATATTTGCTGAGTGGCTAAATATGTATGGTCTGGCGTTCTCATGATGAAAAACCACACCCTTTCTGTTGATCAATTCCCGCCGTTTTTTCTCTATTTCTTGCTTGAGTCTCATCAGCTGTTGGCAGTAGAGTTACAAATCGATGGTTTTGCCTGGTGGTAAAAACTCATAATGAACGATGCCCTTCCAATTCCACCATAAACACAGCATCACCTTATTGTCAATAAGAGTCAATTCAGGTTTCGCTATAGTCTGTGGAGCTTGACTATGACCTTTGAACATGATCTTTTTGGTGCGTTCTTATCGTAGGTATTCCTACTTTTGATTACCAGTGATTAATCTCTTTCTAAACGGTTCGGTTTCATTACGTTTCAATAGAGAAACACAAATGATTACACAATTCATTAGTTTTCTTTCAATGAGCTCGTGTGACACCCAATCTTTTTTGTGTATCCAGAATTTTTCAAATGGGTCAAAACTGTTTTGTGGTCAACCAATAGCTCTCTCTTCAGCTATGACGTAACTACTAATATATCGATCTTGCTCCACTTTTTCAAAAGTGAGTATTGACTTTATCTGTAACAGGTCGACCAGAGCGAGTTTCATCTTTGACAAAATTGCCGGACTGAAAACGCTTGGAACAATTTTGTGCTACTCTTACAGACACTGCGTTAGGTCATGGTCTGCAATCTTCGCTTATCATAAAATTAAATGTTCTCGTTCGTCACTCCTAAAAAGTATCTATGAAATAGAACCTCTAGTGTTAAGATGCCATAATCTATGAGTATCAAAAAGCTTTGTAATACGCCACAATGTGTTATAAAACTTTTTGAAACCGTTGCAGGAGCCTATTTATCATATGATTTATTTCATTCATTTCAATGTATCAATTTTAACTTTACCATTCTAAAATACGTTAAAAGGTATCGCAGTAATTTTTTTATAGAATATCCATTTCTATAATTAACTTTGTAATCAATTATAATGTATAATTAAGTCTTGTTTGTTTGTTGTTTGATACATTTCAAATTTCTACATTGTTTAAAATATTACGTCGTTGTCGTTCTCAAGTTGTCTTTTTGATTATATCTTATTTATAAGTTCTTATTCACAATAGTGTTTACAACTACGCTACACCAAGTAAGTCTAATATCAAGACGACTAAGACGGATTATTACACGACATGAATTTAGTTCATTATGTTTGAGGGCATGAACTAAATGGGAAAAGAATATTCTCTAGACAGATAGTAAGAATGTGTTGCGTTTTTAGAATGAAAACGACGTATCTCAAAATAATTGAAAAATTGTTACTGTATTTATTAATCAGACACATTCAAGTTGTTGAAGCGTCGATAGCCTAATGGATTAGGGCACGGTCTGCGAAACTTAAGGTCGTAGTTTCAAATCAAATCTACTATTTTCTACTAAATTATTTTCGAAAACCGTCGTATAGCAGAAGTGTTTAAGTTTAATTCGAGTGATTTGCTAGAAGGTTTGTAATGTTAATATACGGCTGAGAAGAATGCTTTCTTTATTAAAAAACTAGCTCAAATAAATTTTTGATATTCCCGGAAATACTTGTTTTTGTTTTTTAGATGAGTCGTTTTCATTCTAAAGGTGCGACATATAGACTGCAGTTTGCTAGTCACGCCATACATACCAGAGAAATGAGATTTGACTTCAGCCCGAAGAATAATACCATTACACATATTATGGGTCTCTAATGTTTAAAATTTATTTCGAAAGTAAGAATTTAATTGTTTTGAAGAACTAAATATACGTCCGTTCACTCGAGCAGATCAAATCGATGTGCTGCAACGGAGTGCGGCGCTGATACCGAAAAAAAAAACACAACCAGACTGTCTTATCATCACAGAGTTATTCATTACCAATAAAGTTAACTAATTTGTCCCAGATTAGTTTTCAGTGTTTTTGTTCCAGTATGGATATTTCGTACATTGATTTTAAATATTATACTGTAATTTATTGAACTTTTCTTTTAATATTTTTTTTTTCATTCGACTACATTTATTTTTAATATTTAAAATGATCTAATTACTACACGCTGAGAAACGAACCGAACTAGGAAGCCGCCAAGCTAATAGATCCTTGTAAAGGTGGGGAGGCTGAACCTAACCTGGATGAGCGAAGGTGGACTAAGGAGGCCAAGTGTAAAGGTTTCCTTACAAGCCACTTGTGGAGCCACATTTTTCCGTTCTCCTTACCCTGTTTAGCCGAATAATAATTAGCAGTGGAGTTGTTAGCCAGCCCCTCCGCAGGAGACCCAGTAGCTCCGTATTTCCGAGTGCTTGAGGCACGGGCCCATTTGGAAACCATGGGTCCCGAAAAAGGCGATGTTGTGATGTATAGTTCACTGGAAAACGTTCCAAGATAAGGTTAACAGTTATAGAGGCCAGTTTTATTGGATGCATGATGAATATATCGTATATAATTGTAGGAACTCCATTCCTATAGTTACACACATAATTTCAGTTGTAGTGTCACGCTGCAGATTATTTCCAGCTCGGTCGGGTAAAGGCCACTACAAATAGCAGCATAACACTACTGCATTTCGTATGATGAACGTAGATATCTAGAGACTCGTATTATTGGTGACGAGGAATTCCATCTTAGTTCTCAGGTTTTACAAGGAATCTTCATTGTGACTCCTTATCGAGGAGGAATGTGGGTGTTATGAGTCGCAGGTGTTGCTTACAATCTGGTGAACTGTGTGCTCCGTTTGTCACTCTCAATACAACAAAACAAACATACCGTACTCAATGCTATGTAGAGCATGCTGGTGACACCGTAATAATCAATCAGGTGGCAAGAATAGCTTGTTTATTTATTTATTAGGTTTATCAACTTTTACACTGATGACGTAAATTATACATAATTGATGGAATTCTAGTGCAACAATTACTTATAGGTAAACTCAATATACACTTCATGCCATAACAGCCCAATATACAATAACGACAAAAATAATGACACAATATTTCTTTTTTTTTTTCTTCTTTTTAAATTTTAAGCGATCATTCTAGGATTGACAGAGGCGAGTATTGATACAATTTTTTATCGCATGAGGTTAGTCAAAATGTATATCAATTTCGTCGCTGAGGATGTTTAAAATTATACACATTCTTGCATAAGGTGAATTTGCTGTCAAAACTGTTCTTCTTTCATGTGAACAAAGTGGTGTATTTGGATTAACGTTAGAGCAGAAAACAAATTTTAATTAGTTAGTAGTAAGTTCAATAACAATAGCCCTTGTGGATATCCCTCCAACATATTTTGAGTGACTTCATCTGACTAAAGAAAACATCTAGATGCTCCTCTCAATAGGATTAAGGATGCTGTGCGATGCCCTCGATGTCTTTAACGACAGAAATAAGAGTAACAACGCAGTATGACTAATTAAAAATAAATTTCAAAAATTATAATTATTATGCTATCAGACTAGAGTGCTCGTCTGTATGTATTAGAACTTTATTCATCTACATTGCTGAATTTTAATAGATAATAATTAATTGTAATTTGACATAAACATTAATCGTTTGTCTGTGTGTATTAGATTTGTTTATTCAAGACTTAATCAATAAATGTATGAATTTTCTTTATTTTCTTTTGTTTAGGACATTTTTTAATAAGTATATTTGAATTTTTGGTACTACCGAAATATAATATATTTTATTCTCCCATGTTTATTTCAATATAAATTCTATGATTTTTTATGTCGTGAGCAAAAAAATCAACTCACGCCGTACAATTGCGGTCAGAATATTCTCGTAAAAAAATCAGTTGCTCGAATTTATTTTTTGACTATAGTACATTAAATGGTGATGGCTTTAGCTTTAAAATCAGATGACATTCATATCAATAAATTCCTATTTATTAATAAAAAAAATATTTATAAATTTTCGTGTTAAACTCTAAAATAAGGAAACATTCACCCAATAGAAAATACAGACAAAAAGACAAAACGATCATAAGTTAAATAATGAAAAACAACAAAAATTAAGATATTCCGTGTGTGAGATGGGTAATAGTCAATTATTTATACCTTTGCTACCAAAAACAAAAATATATTCGGTGTCAAGGAATACCCTAAATATAAGGATAAGAAAAATGTTTAATATATTGCACCTAACCAATCTTGAAAACAACAATTTGTTTGAGTACTGCTACACCATGTTACCTGTCAAATCTAATTACTTATGATTGGGTTTACAATTAAATAATTAGAAAGGGATGTCTTTAAATAGTATGAAAACTGCATTGAACTTACTGTAAAAATGTTCTCGAACGCAAATCAATGTCTGATATTTTTCTTGAGTGTACTCCAGTATGTATTTGGAGAAGCAACAGTGCAGATAGAGAGGGAAATTAAATTGCAACAAGGATATCCTTTGGACTCACTCCTTAACTTTACTGAACTGGCCACCGAACATGGATACGTTGCGGAGCAACATTCCGTAACAACAGAGGATGGTTACATCAACACCATGTTTAGAATAACAAAAGGCAAGAACTGTCACGGGTCAATAAGAAAGCCCCCAGTACTACTTATGCATGGTCTTCTCATGAGCTCAGACAGTTTCATGGATTCCGGCCCAAAAGCTGGCCTAGCGTACCTCATATCCGACTTGTGCTATGATCTATGGGTCCCCAATGTCCGTGGTAATTACTACTCGAAGAAACATATAAAGTTAGATCCGGCAAAAGACCATGAATATTGGGACTTCTCAAATTTCGAATTCGGATATTATGATATACCTGCTTTCATTAATTATGTTGTAACTCACACAGATTCAGATATAATCAATTATATTGGATATTCACAAGGTGGAAGCACCTTCCTCATTATGAACTCTGAAAGAACGGAGTACAACAACAAAATTGGCGTGGGTATACTGTTAGAACCTGGCTCAAGACACACGTATACCAGGTCGCAACTGTTTAGACTTCTCGGAGATACTTATGAAGTCGGCTTCCCTTCACTTTATAAAGTGGGAGATTACGAAGCCTTACCCTTAGGTGGAGTTGTACAAAAAGCTGCAGCGTTCCTGTGCAAAGATTATGTTATAGCTGATACTGGATGCAGGTTGGCCTTGAGTTTAATTGACTCTTTTCATCCAGGTTCTGTTGAGACTGAGACTATACGTGTCCTCTTTGGCCACTTCCCAGCAGGCACATCTGTGAAGAACATGGCTTGGTATGGTCAAGCTTTGAACTTTGATGTGTTTCAGAATTTTGATTATGGTGCATCTATAAATTTGCAGGTGTATGGTACTGCTCAGCCACCTGCTTTCAATCTCAGTGCTGTCTCAGTCCCGATTGCTGTTATTCATGGGAGAAATGATTTTCTAACATCACCAGCCGATGTGGATTGGGTTACCAGTTACTTGCCTAATGTGCTCGAGAATTTTTACGTGGTGGATCCGCTTTGGAATCACTTTGACGTGACTTACAGTCAGTTTACTGGTAGATATATTTTACCTAAAATCAGCGAATATTTAGAAAAGTTTAGCAAATCATCGAACTAAAGTTGAGTAAAGCAGTAAAAAGATTCTTTAATAATAATCTTTAATTAGGTATTAAGACAAAATGATCTCATAAAATAAAATAGGAAGCTCTTGCAGAGTCCTTGGTAATATAATCTTTTTTTTCTCCTAACACCATCTACCGTTATCAGAATATTTAATAATATATGACTACATATAATCATGAAAGAAATATTTCATAAAACTTAGATGTCTGCGACAGAAATAATATTAGGAACGTAGACCAAATACGCGGGTATTATGAAAAAAACCGTTTTGACGGATTTGTCCATGCATAAATATATTAGATTGGCAACTATCCGTTTTTATTATGTCATTAAATGTTTTTGGCAGAATATTTGAGATTGTTTGAAAGTGGATGTTTTATTCTACGAAAGTGTAGGTTCTCTTTTTTGTACAATTTCATTTATGTGAATTTCCACTTCTATCGATCTCTTACAAACACCATGCTTTAGTTTTGTTCAATACTGATACAGAAACGAGAGCTCTGTTGGTTGAATGTTTCGAGTCGAAACTGGATAATTTCTACCGACGAGGTATTGAAAATCTTATTAAACAATGGGAGAAAGTTGTAAACCACATGGGATGTCACATTATTGATTAGTTAGTCGTTAATTTTAATTGAAAAATAAACTATTAAAAAACGGAGAGACCTTAATTTACCAATCTGTTATAATCTTTATAAAACAATTTTATTACATTATACATTTGGATACATACATGTAATAATTTATTATTAACTATCAATAACAGATCTTTGGTATATGCAAATTATTAAGTTAAAATGTATTTTATGTGAAAATATTTTACTAAAAGGAAATAAAACCTGTGCATTGTTTTAAATTATGATTTTTATTCATCTAAAAATAGTTTTCATTTAAAATCATTGATTGTCGCACATACATAAGCTGTGAAAATGAGCATGTGATGTGTCAATTTGATTTCTCCTTAGGTCCACTATCAAGGCCTCGAAGAAATTTTTCGAATACAAATAACATATGTATAGTTAATAACAAGTGTTTTGGTTTGTATAGACCGCAGACATATAATATAACAGAATAACAGCATAAATTATTATCATAATACCACTGTGGTACCATTTTTCATTTGGTAAGTGTAGGCGTCCTTGTATTACCGATGACGAGTCATTCCATCTCAGTTCTCATGGGTGACAACGCATCTGCATTATGACATCTTATAGATGATGCGGGAATAATTTACCCTCAGTTAAAAAATTATATATTTAACAAGTCAGGAAACTGTCGATTTTTTTTTTTTCGTACCGGAATATTTCAAGTTCAATAATTTAAAATAAAACGCATAGTATTTGTAGAAGTTATTATAACTAAAATTATAAGAATTACAATAATGATCTCGTCCAGGTCGATTTTGATCTCAGATATATCATTTGTATGTCACCAATATCAATTTACTCATTTAGCCGCTTTGCAGATGGGGCAACTTTAGTTGAGGCAACAATCAACTTTTTAAAAGTTGCCAGTTGCTACAACCAAATAGCCCGGTTTACGATTGCCGTAATTTTATGGCAATCTGTGACCAACTTTCATAGGTGAGTTTCTCAATCTACGTACGATGTACAGCGTGATGGTGGGTATCGAAAAGAAAGGTATCACTGGTTCTCGTTTCATTACGTCCACGGCGTTAACAATGACAAATTATTCGCAACTATATCTTTGGATTTATTTTTGGACTTATCCATTTTTGCATGATCGAACTCAATTTATTAATATAAGAGAGCTTCTTAAATAGGTTAATTTATTATATTAAGTATATAATTAGCAGAGAATATCTATGTATTTTTTTTTGTCTTGTTTAATGAAAATGTGATCTTTATAAATACAAGTTTTTATTTAAAAATTAATTTGGGGGTCGGGAGACCAACACTGGCGCTGCACGGGACAGGGAAACGGAGGAAGGGAGGGTGCGAATTCCACTCTCGACGCGTTGCGATTGCTGCAACATTACACAACTGATACAAATTCGACAGTTGCTAGTTGCGGCAATGAGTAACTAGCTTATTCATCGATTGTAGCAATAGAAAACTGCTGTCGATCACCGGAATTTGCAACTGCGCACACTCGCCATGTGTGTGCAGTTCCATTGATATATACGTAAACAGCTAGTTGCCAGTTGCTAACTGCACAGATCTCATTGATATTAATAAAGTCCACAATCATAATAAGACCTGGTAGGACTGACAAGTTATCAGTTTCATCACAGACTAACAATACTCCACCGCTGAACATTTACGTTTTACCACACATCAATCGACTTCCTCTAAACAGATATAGATCGTCGCTCAATCTAGGATAACAGACATAACTCAAATAACAAGTAAGCAGTTTGATAACAAAATAGCTCTTAGAACTGATAATTGATTGGTATAAAAGTTTCTCGAGTGGAAAAATCGTACTGGCAATCGCTGTGTAGCCTGACTAATCCCACTGACAAATCGAGCATGGTTAAATAGCGTTTAGTCAGTTTTCAGGTTGCATAATATTGTTACTATATCTGTCAATGGACATATTAGCAATTATACTCAGCATAACATAAACAAGCATACAGTTAAGTTCATAGGAAGGGAATTCTATTATCTTTATAACTCCTTCCGCAAAGGAATTACGTTATTGGTTACTACTGATACGTAGTCTTTCTTTATATATCCGGTTACTAGAGACAAGTGCATGTCAGTCCTTAAAAGTGGACACATATATATATTGAATGTTTGTAGAAGATGTAGGGATTTACCGTCATCACTTATCATCGGGTAAACTTGATCACATTTATTTTCACAATAAATATATACTTAGGCCAAGCAATAATTAGGTTTACGGTGGTGTCAGTTACTATGAATGTTAATACAACTTGAATGAAAGGAATTGAAATTGAAGAAATTTTTAAACAGCAATTTGTATGATAAAACTATTTACCTCTATAAGCTGACAGGCGCTAAATATAATATTTTCAATATGATCATTGTAACAATCTATGCAAAAGGTTTGAGTGAACAAATGCTGATGAAATGGGTGATGAAAATGATTAAAATATTACAGTAAAAACTTGCAACCCATCTCCGCCTTCATTTTCCATTTACAGAATTAGTTCCCTTCTTTTATTGACATCAACATACTGTAAAGGTAGAAATTTTTCAATATTTGCTTACAAGTTAATATAAGTTAAACTTCTTAAAATAAACCCAAAAGACCAAATGTTTCGTGTCTGTTATGAACTTGAGAGTAAGTAGACAACCATGGCATAGAACGATACATTCGCCAAATAAAAAGCAGACCCAATGGCCTTCTTTATGGCTTCGGGGATTACAAACGAGCACATAGTGTACCTGATGGTAAGTTATTCCTATGCCCATCATATCTACTGTGGTAGAGCTACACTGCAATTTGTTTCTAGCTGCAGAATGAATGAGTCCGCTTGACCGGGATAGAACCACGCCCTCACAGAATACAAGCGTGAAACAGCAGCATAATGTTGCTGTGTTCCGTCTGGTGAGTGCAGGGATCCGGAGACCTTTGTTACTGGTGGCTAGGCATTCCATCTCAGTCTTCAAGGGTGACAACACATCTGCATTATGATTCCTTGTCAAAGATGAATGTTGATGTCATTGGCGGGATCATTTAACATTAGGTGTGTACATGTAACTGTGTGCTCGTTTAATACTCTGAGTGTAATAATAAAAAATAACCCCTCATTCATCCTCTATAACATGTCATAAGATGGAATGCCTAGTCACCAGTAATAAGATTCACCGGATCCCTTCCAAAGACTCATCAGACGAACCTAACTTAAAGACTGGAATGATAAAAGAAACTCATTTGTCGAAAGCGGAAAGAAAATCAGTTTCATAATATTTTAAAAAATATTCTTTATATTATTAGGGATGGCAAATGAGGTCGCATTCCACCCAATGATCCGAAATGATCACTGGCGGTCGCAGAACATGTTCATTTATCTTTGACAATTTTTGAAGATGTAGTTGCATTGTCGCCACCGAGGCCCAAGAAAAAATGTCTCGTTATCGGTAACTGGTTACAACAAGGTGTACCCGTCACCCGATCTAGACGATTTTATTGTATTGAAGTCACCTTCAATCCGAAACTTTGGATCGAGCAGATGCATCCTCGATGAGGAATCATAAAGAAACGTTTTGTCATCTGAGGACTAGGAGGGAATGCCTCATTACAGTTAAATGTTATCTAGATCCCTTTAATCGAACATGATAAAACAGAGCAGCGTTACACTGCTATATCACCATTATATTCTTCGAGGGAACTTACAACCACTATTTCTAAATAAAGTGAGCAAACTTCGCCGTCACGAGTTTCATGCCCAAAACATCCGAAAAAACATGCAAACATGAGGATGAACTATTAGAGATGTTGCTGAGGAGCAAATTCTCTAATAGTGATTCGACGTTTCTCCATATAAATTTTTTCCTTTGTTTCATCGATGTCATTCAATCGTTTTTATCGATTGTTGACGTGTTGGGGCGTCCAGGCGGGGCTTTGTCATTAACATCTCGACCGTCTGTAAAAAGCTTATACCACTTTTTCTTACCCAAAGTAGACTCGGCGAAGGCTGCAGTCAATATTTTAAGTACTTCGGAGCACTTAATATTATTTATTAGTTGATTAGTAACTTAAAATTAAGTGAGATAGATGATCAAAATAATCCCAAAAATCAGTAACCAAAAATGATATCAATTTTAAATTTATAAATGATAAGCCTACTTCCTCAAAACAATTAGTTTCTATCAATACGTTATCAATATATATTAAATGTGCGGTAATTAATATTCTTATCGGTGTCGTCTGTTTGCTGCTACCTAACGAAGTTGCAATCGATGCATAAATTGCAGTCGAGGAGGAAGATACATTTTATTTCGTATTTTTTATAAAGATTATAAACGAGGGCTCTGTCAACCTCATAGTTTTTGTTATGGTTCATGATAAGCACCTTAAAAATAATTTGGAATACAGGCTTTCCTTGGACTTACGACATGTTAGGGTCTTGAAATACTAGAAGCAATGGAAGCGACTACGGCGAGTATTTTTCGGTTGATTTTGGAATAATTTATTACGTAAAAGCATGATATACTGCTGAAAGTAAATTTTAAAAAATAAATAAGAATTATCACGGTTGTTACTCTAGGTAATTCTCTCCTATGACATAAATCGAAAAAATTAACCTATTTGAGAAATAGAGTCAAAAAATTGTTTGATGTAACTTATAACGACTTACGTCGAAACGACATAACACAAGTAGCAGTGATATTTTAATGGTTTCTAACATTCAACATCCTCTAGTAGCACTGTGAAGTAGATACATATATCTTAAAATGTGGTTTTTCCCAGTCCAACTGACCGATCTCTGTCAGTCAATTTTAATAGTCTTAGAGTCAGGTTGTAGTTTGTTTCTAGTTGCGATATGGTATATCCGTGAAATTATTGCGTGATCCGCTGTGTTTTGACTAGTAACTGTAACGATCCAGAGACCCTTATTATGGCAATCCCATTCTATCTTTGACCCCAAGAGGACTCCATCTACATTATGATTTCTTATGGACAATGAATGTGGGAGTTAAAGACCGCAAGAATCGTTAACCGTGCATGCTCGGTTGTTAATATTCAGATCGATTGCATTGCTTTTATTGTGATTTTGTTTGCTATTAAAAAAAAGATAAGTCTATTTTATCAAAATTTCCCTAGGTGAGTGTTATAAAAAAAATAACATACTAATGCTTTAGTGATTTTTATATTAACAAATTTTATTTGACACTTACATGAAAAAGCTAAGCTCACAGCTCACTTAAATGAATAACAACCAAATGCCATTTTGCCTAAACATAGAGATAAGATTGTGGCAATTGCAATATTTATTAAATTATTCGAAAAAATTATCAACACAAAAGCGTATTCAAAGTTAATTTATAAAAACCCTAGTAATCGTAACAATTAACTAATTGATAAATTTACCATAGATAATGTAATAAAACATAACGATATGGAAGTCTTTAAAAGACGGTGCAATACAATATAACCATCATTAAGATGATTTCAATAGCAAATATTTGTATAATTATTATCACTATTACTACTATAACCGAATTTGTGATATTAACTGCGAATCAGGATGATGGAAGGTATATAGAAAGAGAATATAAATTGTCTCAAGGCTATCCATTAGATTCACTTCTCAATTTCACGGAGTTGACCGCTGAGTATGGGTACAAATCTGAAGAACACGCAGTTACCACAGAAGACGGTTACATTCTGACAATTTTCAGAATTGTTAAGGGCAAGAAATGTAAAGGACCTGTAAGGTGGCCTCCAGTCTTACTTATGCATGGATTACTGTTGAGTTCCGACTGTTGGTTGGATTCGGGCCCGGAAGCTGGACTAGCATATCTTTTATCAGATGCCTGCTACGATCTCTGGGCAGGTAATGTCCGAGGGAATTATTATGGCAAGAAACATGTGACGCTTAACCCTGAAACTGATATAGACTTTTGGAACTTTTCTGTCCACGAAATTGGCCAATATGATATGCCCGCAACAATTGATTATATTTTAAACTACACGTCATCAGATAAATTGAACTATATTGGATACTCTCAAGGAGGTAGCACTTATTTCATAATGTGCTCAGAGAGAAAAGATTACTCTGATAAAATACAACTTTTTATTGGTTTAGAGCCTGATTCAAGAAACACATATACCAAATCGATATTTTGCAGATTAATAGCTGAAATTTATCAAGAATTTCAACCCTTTTGGACTGATATTGGAATTTATGAAGCATTACCTTTAGGCGGTGTAATTCAACAGATCACTTCGTTTCTCTGTCGAAGCTATATCATAGCAGACACTTTGTGTAGAGCCCTTATTGATCTTATTGACTCACCGCACCCAGGATCAATTGAAACTCAAACAATTCGCGTCCTTGTAGGTCATTTTCCTGCAGGTACGTCTATCAAAAACATAGTCTGGTATAGTCAATCTTTAAATGTTGCTAGATTCCAAAATTTCGATTATGGAAATACCGCTAATATGGAACTATACAATTCAACTGAGCCTACTGCGTACAATCTAAGTGCGACCACGGCTCCTGTAGTAATCATAAATGGTAGGAACGATTTTCTAACTGTTCCAGCAGATGAAGAATGGCTGACGAGTCACTTACCAAACGTACTCGAACATTATATTGTGGAAGACCCTCTCTGGAATCATGTTGATGTTCCGTATAGTAAATTGACGAGTAAAGATATTTTACCAAAGATACTAGAATATTTAAGTAAATACAGCCAGGTCGCGTATTGCTAACAGTATCCCGTATTCACAATTTTATTTAAAGTTTGATTAACGAATATTCTTATATAAATAAAATCACAATTAATTGGTCAAAATTTTTTTTAAGCTTTTTTAATAATAGAGTTTATAATTCCATTCACTTCTCAGAAGTAGGTTTTCCGTATCACATTTAAATCATCACAAAAATAAATCTTTAATTTCCAACTTATCCATGCGATTTTCGATTTTTTTTTCTCCTGCATCCTTTGCTCTTTTATTTTTTACTTTTTTTCGGGCTGATGGCCGCTGTTAGCCGGGGGCTTTTACATACTGTAACACCGGGTTGAGAGGATTATGGCGCTCAATCGAGACTTCTTTTAGTGGTTAACCAGCACAAGGGCTCCCGGGAGGTAGGTTCAGCTTGGACCGTTACCATGTTTCGCGAGAGCAATTGACTCGAGGGTGCCCGAGAGGGCCGAACCTCGACTTAGTCAATTGCTTCTGACTAAGAATTATCTACATAAATATCACTATTATTTTTTGCCGCTTGATGGTACGTCTGATTGCTAATGGACTCTTGTCGTGAACCATCTTCTAGCACGAGTTTACTTGGAGTAGTTAATGAGAATGATAATATCATTCTGTACGAATACTGTATGACAAATAACACAGTAAAATTCTTTATACAGGCAGTGGCTCTACTGCACTAGCTGCGGTTTCTCATCCCACAGGGGTGATAACGCACTTGAGTTATGATTCGTTATCAAGTATGAATGTGGGTAAGATTAGGCACAAGAATCACTTACTATCGTATGGACTGTATGTTATTGGTCACCTTCAAATCAACAAATAATAATAAAAAAGAAATCAAATACATATATTTTTCTCCTCACAACTTGATTGCACATTTTTTTGTATTCTTGAAGTCCAGAAACCACTAACCACTAATAAGGTAATATTTGTACACACATGAAGTGATGACTGTCCATTTTAGCCATTCTGCTTATCCTAGCTTAGTTTTCAAATTGCGTCACAGCATCGAGCTAAAGCTGAGTCTAGTTCAGTCTATTACTAAAGTCGATTTCTATGTTTTAATCGAAAAAATAAACACAAACCTAAACTTATTTATATTTCGAAACGGTAAATTTGTCTGTAGTTGAACTCCTATCTTTGCTGTCTCTACTCTGCGGTTAATGTCGCCTTGACATTGACCAAGTGCATTGACCTCTGATGAATTCGTCTCTTACATGTTTTGGGAACGAAAACATGAACATTTTATTTAATGATCAATCATTTATGCAGTGATTAGAAAGAGAAACCATGAGTATTCTATACAGTTTAACAATATATCTAATTAAATAAAACTACATAATTTTACGGATTTTATTGCGTTTATTTTAAACTTTATTATGCAGACGTTTTGAGTATTTAACACCACTCATGGTCACAGCGGAGATTTAGGTGTTTGATGTCCTAATGCCATAGTTAACCCGAAGCATTAATTACCGTCAGCTTTTTAAATAATGTTTGGCTTCGTTTTAAATATAAATACTGTATGTCTGGATCGGGATTTAATTTTATTAACCACAGGATCTCAGGCTGGTGGTCCAACCATCGTATCTAATGATATTAGGATGTTTTTTTTTTTAATTTTCCGCATGAATCATCGCTCGTAGAAATCGGTGTTAATAATATTTCTAATTCCATAAAATATGATATGACAATTCTTTTTTGTAGAATAAAGTATATATTCTACAAAACATTATTATATTTTTAGTTTCATATATATATTATGATCAATCTATAATTATCTTTAAAAAAGAAAAGCCCATCTTCAATCTAATCTTAGAATAATAAATCACTGCACAAAAAAATACACAACACCGCATTTATGGCGTACAGTGGCTCATTTCTGGCTCACTGTCTCAAATCTCCATTTTTTATTTTGTTTTATGGGATGTGCATTTTGGATCTTTATTGAGATAATAAATGATCATCATTTTTCACCATCAGATGAAATATGTGCTGGTTTATCACCACCTAATTTGTATAAAAGAACAAACACAAATAAAATCAATCATATTAATCATAATTTGTATAAAAGTTACAACGAAGTATAATTATAATGTACAGCAAACAATATCCTAATTACGCTTTGATAGTATAAGGGGAATCCGGGCTAGAGATTGGAAAACGAAATTCGATGTATCGATATGCTCAGTTAAATATAGAATATCGATATATCGAAGCTACATAAAGTAACAGCCAAAGCATAGTCCATCAATGCTCCATTGCGGATTGGTGGACTTCCCATGTCTATTTAATATATATATTTATATATATATATATATATATATATATATATATATATATATATATATATATATATATATATATATATATATATATATATATATATATATATATATATATATATATATATATATATATATATATATATATATATATATATATATATATATATATATATATATATATATATATATATATATATATATATATATATATATATATATATATATATATATATATATATATATATATATATATATATATATATATATATATATATATATATATATATATATATATATATATATATATATATATATATATATATATATATATATATATATATATATATATATATATATATATATATATATATATATATATATATATATATATATATATATATATATATATATATATATATATATATATATATATATATATATATATATATATATATGGAAAATGGGTAGGCGTAGTAGGCGCTACAACGTCGAAGTCGAGTGCGTCGCTTAGCGAGTCTAAAGCCAACCCCGGGGGTTGATTTTAATTGCATTCCACCGAGTGTGCTTGCTATTGAAATCTCCTGCCAAAATGACTGAATTTCCAAGGAAAGGAGTGCCACGAAGTCGCTTCGTAATACTTGTGCATCACGTCTGCAAGGCAGGTAGACGGACGCGATTGTGATGGGGGCATGGCCGGTCATGGCTAGCTGACAGACTGAGGCTTCTAGGAAAGTGAGGGTTGGCGTGTCGACGGGCACGCAGTGCAAGGACTTTTGTAGTAAATGAGAGTTCCGCCATTAGCGGCAGAAGTTCTATCATTCTAATGATGTTATAATTCGCAATGTTGGGATTGCGAGTGTGCGGTTGAGGAATGTCTCCTGCACTAGGAGCACGTCGACTTGGTGATCGCGAACGAAATTGAAGATTTCGTCGCGTTGATGATAATACCGTTCGCGTAAAAATGCGACGTTAAAGGGAACGCGGTTTTACTCTGCCGTTGTAAAGGCCCTCTATGCTTGAAAGTTGACGATGGCTGACACTACATGTTGGTAGCGCATTGTGGCGGCAATCCTGACTTCGGGCTTGCCATTAGAATCATAAGGCTTTGCTAGGGCTGAGACGTCGGCGCCGTTGAAGACGCTACTAAGTCGAGGTCGCTTTCGATAACCGGCCGTCCGGCAGATGGAGGCTGCTCAACCGGTTGAGCAACGGTCGCTACGCCGATCGGCATATGCCATGTGGGGCGTAGAGGTCGGACAGGAGCGGGGTAGCGCAGGGCGGCGGTCGGGGTAGTGACCTTGGGCGCGATTTTTAGTGCCGGACGTTTCGGCTTAGGGGCTTTGGGCAGCCAAAGGTGGTGGCTGCAGATTGGAGGCGTCTACAAATAGCGTCTGGTTTGAACCCAGACATAGAGGCCAGTGTCATCGGCGAAAAGGGCTAGCTCTACACCGCGAGTGCGCGGTATGTCGTTGGTGTAGAGTGTGTACAAAATAGGACCTAGGACGGAGCCTTGCGGTACTCCGGCACAAATAGGGTGAACCTCGGGCGCGTTCCCTCGACGCGGTAACGAAAGGTTCGATTTCGGAGAAAGTCTCGTATGATAAGTACGAGTCGATCTGGCACACCGAGCTCATATAGTTTGTATATGAGCCCGTTGTCTGAATATCGAAAGCTTTCGCCACGTCGAGGAAAAGTGCCCCAGTTTGGTAGCCCTGAAGAAATTTACTGAGGATGTGCTCCGTGATGCGGTGCACTTGATGTGTGGACAATACGGATACACTTCAGAAGAACACAGGGTTGTGACAGAGGATGGATACATTTTGACAATTTTTCCGAATAGCCAAAGGAAGAAATACCACGGAAGAACCAAACGCCCTCCGTTATACTGATGCACGGTCTTTACAGAGCTCTGACGCTTGGCTAGATGCTGGTCCGGATGCTGGTTTAGCTTATCTTATATCAGATGCCGGATACGATATCTGGTTTGGTAATATACGCGGTAACTACTACTCGCGCAGACATGTCCGCCTTAACCCAGATCAAGATTCTGAATTCTGGAAGTTCTCTGTGGATGAAATGGGACTTTATGACGTACCAGCTACAATTGATTATGTTTTGAAGCACACTGATGCGGGTAAAGTGAACTATATCGGATTTTCGCAAGGTGCTGGGACCTATTTCATCATGTGTTCTGAAAGACCTGAGTACTGTGATAAAGCTCGGGTGCTCATAACCTTAGCACCCGCTGCGCGACAGACACATACCAGATCAGTACCGTTTAGAACTGTAGCCGAAGGTATCAGGAACTGCGAGGTTCGTGTCGTGGACTGAAGATATGTTCCTAGGAATAGCATCTAGGTGTGGTGATGTGGCTTCCTTCAGGTCGTTCCTGAGTCGGTGCCAGTCTACTATGGTTTTGGTGGAGGGTGAGGTTGGGGCGGAGGGCCTAACCGAAGAACAGGGCGATGATCGGAAGCGAGCTCGTGGATTACGTCTATCCTTGGAAGGCGAGGTTGATGTTCTTACAGATGGCAATATCAAGCACATCCGGTGCGTGACCCAATATATATGGAAAATGGGTAGGCGTAGTAGGCGCTACAACGTCGAAGTCGAGTGCGTCGCTTAGCGAGTCTAAAGCCAACCCCCGGGGGTTGATTTTAATTGCATTCCACCGAGTGTGCTTGCTATTGAAATCTCCTGCCAAAATGACTGAATTTCCAAGGAAAGGAGTGCCACGAAGTCGCTTCGTAATACTTGTGCATCACGTCTGCAAGGCAGGTAGACGGACGCGATTGTGATGGGGGCATGGCCGGTCATGGCTAGCTGACAGACTGAGGCTTCTAGGAAAGTGAGGGTTGGCGTGTCGACGGGCACGCAGTGCAAGGACTTTTTGTAGTAAATGAGAGTTCCGCCATTAGCGGCAGAAGTTCTATCATTCTAATGATGTTATAATTCGCAATGTTGGGATTGCGAGTGTGCGGTTTGAGGAATGTCTCCTGCACTAGGAGCACGTCGACTTGGTGATCGCGAACGAAATTGAAGATTTCGTCGCGTTGATGATAATACCGTTCGCGTAAAAATGCGACGTTAAAGGGAACGCGGTTTTACTCTGCCGTTGTAAAGGCCCTCTATGCTTGAAAGTTGACGATGGCTGACACTACATGTTGGTAGCGCATTGTGGCGGCAATCCTGACTTCGGGCTTGCCATTAGAATCCTTAAGGCTTTGCTAGGGCTGAGACGTCGGCGCCGTTGAAGACGGCGGCGAAGCGACTACTAAGTCGAGGTCGCTTTCGATAACCGGCCGTCCGGCAGATGGAGGAGGCTGCTCAACCGGTTGAGCAACGGTCGCTACGCCGATCGGCATATGCCGTAATGGGGCGTAGAGGTCGGACAGGAGCGAAATTGGCGCGGGGGCGGCGGTCGGGGTAGTGACCTTGGGCGCGATTTTTAGTGCCGGACGTTTCGGCAGGGGCTTTAGACGTAAGGTGGTGGCACAATGTGTCCCTCTGTGTTGCATAGGACACATGCGGGGGACCGAAAGTGGCCAGAAGGGCCTTGTCCTTGGGTCTCGGACATTCGGTGGTGCCATGGTCACCCAGGCACTTGACGCATCTGGGTTTGCCGAAGCAATTGCGTGCTGAGTGGCCATATAATTGGCATTTGTGACACTGGCCTGGTGGGCCGTTTTTATGTGGGCGCTCTATAGTCAGCCCAGAGAGGTGGCAGCAGGTTTTCAGGTTAAATACCTGCTTCCCGGCCTCGGATCTTTCGAGGGCCACAATCACCATGTTGAATGGCTTTTTATTATGGCCACTGTACATCCTATGCACAGACAGGACTGGGAGATCCTGGGCCTGAAGGTCCTCTTTGATCAGATCAGCTGGGATTTCCCGCGGGAGGTTTTTAATTACTACCCTGAGTTGGCGCTCTTCTGCCAAGGTGTAGGTGTGAAAGAAAACACCTTTGTCTTGCAAGAAGCGAGTTACCGCTCTATGGTCGTCCGTGGTTTCTAGCTGCAGTTTAATACCTACAGCGGTGGGGATCGCTTGATATTTGTAGCGATTGGATAAGGCCGATGCGACAATCGGCCACTTGTCTTGTGCCTGAATGAAGACAGGCGGCGGGCGTTTCGATGGCTGTGAGACAGTCGAAGGTTTTTTTGAGCCAGCTAGGGCGCGCTCAGGAGCGGCGGTATTTTTTTTTTTTTTTTTTTTTTTTTAATTTTCCGCATGAATCATCGCTCGTAGAAATCGGTGTTAATAATATTTCTAATTCCATAAAATATGATATGACAATTCTTTTTGTAGAATAAAGTATATATTCTACAAAACATTATTATATTTTAGTTTCATATATATATTATGATCAATCTATAATTATCTTTAAAAAATTAAAGCCCATCTTCAATCTAATCTTAGAATAATAAATCACTGCACAAAAAAATACACAACACCGCATTTATGGCGTACACTGGCTCATTTCTGGCTCACTGTCTCAAATCTCCATTTTTATTTTATTTTATAGGATGTGCATTTTGAATCTTTATTGAGATAATAAATAATCATCATTTTTCACCATCAGACGAAATATGTGCTGGTTTATCACCACCTAATTTGTATAAAAGTTACAACGAAGTATAATTATAATGTACAGCAAACAATATTCTTCCTAAATATTCAATTACGCTTTGATAGTATAAGGGGAATCCGGGCTAAGGATTGGAAAACAAAATTCGATGTATCGATATGCTCAGTTAAATATAGAATATCGATATATCGAAGCTACATAAAGTAACAGCCAAAGCATAGTCCATCAATGCTCCATTGCGGATTGGTGGACTTCCCATCTATTTAATATATATATTTATATATATATATATATATATATATATATATATATATATATATATATATATATATATATATATATATATATATATATATATATATATATATATATATATATATATATATATATATATATATATATATATATATATATATATATATATATATATATATATATATATATATATATATATATATATATATATATATATATATATATATATATATATATATATATATATATATATATATATATATATATATATATATATATATATATATATATATATATATATATATATATATATATATATATATATATATATATATATATATATATATATATATATATATATATATATATATATATATATATATATATATATATATATATATATATATATATATATATATATATATATATATATATATATATATATATATATATATATATATATATATATATATATATATATATATATATATATATATATATATATATATATATATATATATATATATATATATATATATATATATATATATATATATATATATATATATATATATATATATATATATATATATATATATATATATATATATATATATATATATATATATATATATATATATATATATATATATATATATATATATATATATATATATTATGATCAATCTATAATTATCTTTAAAAATAAAGCCCATCTTCAATCTAATCTTAGAATAATAAATCACTGCACAAAAAAATACACAACACCGCATTTATGGCGTACACTGGCTCATTTCTGGCTCACTGTCTCAAATCTCCATTTTTTATTTTATTTTATAGGATGTGCATTTTGAATCTTTATTGAGATAATAAATAATCATCATTTTTCACCATCAGACGAAATATGTGCTGGTTTATCACCACCTAATTTGTATAAAAGAACAAACACAAATAAAATTACTTATCGATCAAACATATTAATCATAATTTGTATAAAAGTTACAACGAAGTATAATTATAATGTACAGCAAACAATATTCTTCCTAAATATTCAATTACGCTTTGATAGTATAAGGGGAATCCGGGCTAAGGATTGGAAAACAAAATTCGATGTATCGATATGCTCAGTTAAATATAGAATATCGATATATCGAAGCTACATAAAGTAACAGCCAAAGCATAGTCCATCAATGCTCCATTGCGGATTGGTGGACTTCCCATGTCTATTTAATATATATATATATATATATATATATATATATATAATGTATATATAAGATGTTACTTTACTTATATATATATATATATATATATAAGTAAAGTAACATCTTATATATATTTATCCTTCGACAGGCACAAAACTCTCAGGGACTTACTCACAATGTAATAAAAAAAAACTTTGTTGGTAAGCTATAAAACCCTTAGAAAAAATTATAACTACTTAGGTGTTGATTCCTTTATTAATTTTTTAAAGGAACAAATAAGTAACGGTAATATCGATATACGAAATGAATATCGATTTAAAAATTCCATCATTATTATTTAAATAGCTTCATTGCTTACATAATTTTTGAGTAAATATTTCTATCACCGACACATTGGAGTCAGTTTACTGATATTACTCAGTACTGTGTCTATTATTAAATTTTGCCGGAGAGCTGCGCAGCGGACTACCCTCTTACACTCTCTATGGTGAAGAGGCGTATGTCTAGCAGTGGGAACTGTATAAAGAGACTACTGCACGTGGATGAATATAGATGGTATATCTGGTCTGAAGTAGTCACTTAATTTCAGATTAACTGAGTGACGACCACTTTGAAGCTATAGAAAAAAAATCTATAAGCACAAAATTGAACACTAGTAGAGGTAACACCTTGAGGTGTTCTCTACCAGTTATATACACGAATAAAAAAAAAAGAGTTTTAATGATCAATTAGTTTAATAGCACGCTCTTTTTATGGACATTCATACAAACAACATTGGATTTTATATAAAGTCCGAACGTGTAAGTTAAACGCCGTTCCATCGCCAGTCGATATCATGGCGTCTATAGTCAATGTTATGCTCACCGTTCTGTTCCTTTTGTACATTGTCTCGTTCATACGTGTAATTAAACTGCCGACAATAATTATTAACAACGAAACGAAGAGGTTACTGGGATATCCAAGAGACTCCTTGATGAACTTCACCGAGCTGTGTGGACAATACGGATACACTTCAGAAGAACACAGGGTTGTGACAGAGGATGGATACATTTTGACAATTTTCCGAATAGCCAAAGGGAAGAAATACCACGGAAGAACCAAACGCCCTCCCGTTATACTGATGCACGGTCTTCTACAGAGCTCTGACGCTTGGCTAGATGCTGGTCCGGATGCTGGCTTAGCTTATCTTATATCAGATGCCGGATACGATATCTGGTTTGGTAATATACGCGGTAACTACTACTCGCGCAGACATGTCCGCCTTAACCCAGATCAAGATTCTGAATTCTGGAAGTTCTCTGTGGATGAAATGGGACTTTATGACGTACCAGCTACAATTGATTATGTTTTGAAGCACACTGATGCGGGTAAAGTGAACTATATCGGATTTTCGCAAGGTGCTGGGACCTATTTCATCATGTGTTCTGAAAGACCTGAGTACTGTGATAAAGCTCGGGTGCTCATAACCTTAGCACCCGCTGCGCGACAGACACATACCAGATCAGTACCGTTTAGAACTGTAGCCGAAGGTATCAGGAACTCAGAGAATATATTAAGTCAATCGGGTATTCAGGAAGTATTTTCGAAAGGTGCTGCAAGTCAAGAGTTTCTTGCGTTTCTATGTAAATTTAATTGGATATCTGAAATAGTCTGTGGTACTGGTGAAGCATTGTTGGACGCATTTCATCCAGGGTCGATCAGTAACGAGACACTTAAAGTACTTTTTGGACATTTCCCTGCTGGCACCTCAGTCCACAATATGGCGCGTTACGGTCAGAGTATGCAAAGTGAAAGATTCGAAAAATTTGATTACGGTAAAGCTAAAAATTTTAAACTATACGGAAGCAGTCGGCCTCCGCAGTACAATTTAAGTGCAGTTAGTGTTCCTGTGATTATGATATATGGTGAAAACGATCGTCTAGTGGACGAACAGGACGTAGATTGGTTGATGGGGAGGTTACCTAATGTGCTGGAAGCGGTGAAAGTGAGTGATCCCCTATGGACCCACCTGGACGTGACGTACAGCAGTCAGACAAAAGAAGCGATTTTTCCTAAAATCACTGATTATTTGCTGAAATACAGTGACGATTGATAGCTTAGTAATAATTATTATGAAGAAATTGTATATAAACGAAGTGATTTTTAAAATTCAGTTTCGATTTTGAGCTTTATTCCTTGAGCCGTAGTAGAACTAAGAACTCGCTTGTAATCCAAGTTGCTCTGGAAATTTTTAATGATGATTTACCACGAAATTGACGGTGAACGGAAACATCGCAAGGGAACCTGCATGTCCGAGAAATAAATTAAAGACCTATATATATATAACGCAATGGTGGAGGAGACCTATGCTAAACAGGATGTAGGGGAAAATGATTTTTCGTATATTATAAATCATAGTTTATTTACATTTGATTATAATACATATATGCCATTGTGCATTTGTGATAACTTGTTGCCGTTCTGTATGTAGAGACATAATCCCATTGCTGAAGAAAATTTTGGAACTTCTGATCAATAAACTGCGACAAGTACTTATGACAGTCCTGTCTTGATGTTAACCTAAAAAAATTCTGAAGAGACCTAAGGAGATAAAAATATGAGGAAGCAAGGTCCAGGCTATACAGATGCATTAATATTTTCCAACCAAGCTCTCTCGATAATTTCTGAGTGGCTAAAGATGTGTGTGATTAGGTGTTATCATAATGAAAACCACACCCTTTCTGTTAATCAATACCGGCCGTTTTAACTCCATTTTTTTGTGATTCTTATCGGCTGTTGGCAGTAGAGACCCAAATCGATGGCTTTGCTCGGCAGTAATAGCTGATATTGTATGATGCCCTTCTAATCCCACCATACACACAGCATCATCTTATTCCGAGTAAATCCAGGTTTCGTTATAGACTGTGGAGTTTGATTGGCCTTTGACCGTGACTTACGCACATTCTTGTCATAAGTAATTTACTTTTCAACACCATTGAACAACAACATCTTTTCAAAAACAGTTTGGTTTCATTACGTTTCAATAGACAATCGTAAATGAGTTCACGATTAATACGGTTTCTTTCAGTGAGTTCGGTGTCATGCAAATTACGAGATTTTTTGTATCTTTTTCTTTTTGTACAGACTTTTTCAAATGATTCTAAATTATTTGGTGGTCAACCCCTATCTCATCAGCTATGTCTTAACTAATAATATGCCGATCTTGCTCCACTTTTTCAAATATGATATCGACTTTATCTGTAACAAATCGACCAGAGCGAGCTTCATCATCCATCATCCTTTTACATTAAAATTCCCGGACTGAAAACGCTTTTACCAATTTTGTGACACTGCGATAGGTCATAAAAAATTTTTCGCGGCTTGTGTCATATTTTTCTTGTTCTGGTAAAAAAAAACTTCACACCTCCACTTCAGTTTGGTGGACAGAAAGACAATAGCGGCAAACCGTTTTTACCTTTTATTATTGTGTTTTGAAAATGTCATCTATTCAATGGTATCAGGACCATCCACAAACAGTACAACCAAAGAGATTATACAGCAACATTTCACTTATAAAATACGAAAAAACTTTTTCCCCTGACCTATTATAGACTGTATCTTAACTTTTATCATATTCCTAGAAATTACAGAGATAAAATTTAATTATTTATTTTAAGCATTTTTCTTCATAAGTACTGGTGTTATAAAGTATCATTGATTGTAGACCTCCACTTGACTACCTTATAAAGATATGTATGGTGCAATAAAAGACAGAGACAGATTGGAATGTATTTCTAGCAGCAGTATTAATGGTTCGGAGAGATCGGGGATGGACTAACAGCGTAAAATTCACCATAACACTGCTGTATTTCGACTGATGGGTGCAGGGATCTGGAGACTCTTATACACTGGTGACCATTATGGTGTTTATTCTGATTGGTGATTATTCCGTCTTATTTATCAGAGGTGTCAACTCATCTGTATTATAATTACTTATAGATCATGAATTTGGGTGTTATGGACTGCAGGAAGCATTGACTGTCAGATGAGGTGTGTGCTCGTTTATTACCTTCAATAGAATTAAAATAAATGAATAAAGATCACTACTTCTTTAACAACTATAATAGTAGTATGTATTTCTTTATTGATATAATCAATAAGCATCTTGGCTTTCACCTAGAGAGCGTAGGCACGGTCCTGATAATATGGATAAATAAAAATGTTCTTGTTACAGTAGTCTGCGAAATCTAAATTAGGAAATATGTCTGTACTTCAGGAGTCTACTTCCATCCCATAATTGTAATTACGATGTTATTTGAATTTAAGTTTAAATAATAAATCTTAAAGGTGATTGCGACGCGCGACGTAACCGGATATTTGTATTTACAAAAAAAAAAAGTAAGTAAGAAAAGGGCAAAAAGTAATATCTGGGATTTTTAAATAACGCTTACGTATAATGAATACAAATGAAAAACAAAAACGTGAATAATTTAAAACAATTACCTCGTCTTTATTATATGTTAATTTATCTATAATATTATTATATCTTTTATTATCTTTCTCTAGGGGTGGTCCGTCAGCCAAACAAATAAAAACTATAAAAAAAAGCAGAAAAATTATAGTCAATTCACGGCTGCTATCGTTATTAAACAAAACACACAAACACGCAAACGTTGTTCTCACACATTTTTGTATAGTATTAGGGTTGGCGAACGCACATTTGACCTGATAGTAAGTGTTGCCCTTGCCATCTACTTTCCTCAACAGAGATTCAGAATGATATTGCGTTCTCACTCCTGAGGACAGAGATGGAATGTCCCATTAAGCTTATAAAGCATACAAAGACAAAAGCATTATACTGCTATTTCACGATGGTCACGATGGATGGATGGCGTGGTCCTTCTCTGGTGGACATTATCATGTTGCAGCCAGAAACATGCTATAATAGTGATAGAGTTAGGCTAAAAGTTTAAGACCGCACATAAACAACATAATTATCCATCAATTGTAATAAAATCCCATAGGATAAATAAAAGAATGCACATCTGCATATTCTATTGTTAGTATCGAATATTTAAAGTCATTCTTTTGTTTACTTTCAAGTTATTGGACAATAAACATATATTGTTTTCAAACACCAACAAACGCTGCGCTAGAGCCAAGTAGAGTCGTAACTTTACTTTTGTTACGTATTGGACAATAATTAGGGTTATTTAGCTCCTGAAAATACGTGTTTCTGACTTATTATTACCCGAGTTTACTTGGGTCTGTTCACAAACAATCTCAATTAGTCTAAACTTATGGTAGAGTCACTGTAGAAACAGTAAAGACGTCATAAAATGGGAAAAGCTCGAGAAATTAGCAGTGAAGTGCGTTCTGCCATCGTAGTTTTACATAATGAACGTAAATCCGAACGTGAGATTGCTTCACAACTGAAGTTATCGAAGACTTGTGTTCAGGGCAAAATAACTCGATACAGGGAGACAGGCAGTTTTCAAGATCGTCCACGCTCGGGAAGGCCGAGATCTACCACGTCTAGTGAAGATAATTTCATTGTTGTTACCAGCAAGCTAAAGAGACCGAGTTAAACCTTTATCATTGATTACAGTAAAACGGCGACTGAGAGATGCGAAGTTGTATGGTCGCGATGCCGTTCGAAGACCTCTGCTAAGGCCGCAAAACAAGAAAAAACGGATGCAGTGGGCTGCTTGCCTATCAAGATTGGACTGAAGAAGATTCAAAAAATGTGCTTTGTACCGATGAATCCAAGTTTGAATTATTCGGTTCAAAACTTAGAATTTACGTTCGACGCAGTGCCCAAGAAAAGATTATGTCAGATTGTATAGTCCCAACAATCAAGCGTGGTGGTGGCTCAATTATAGTCTGGGGTTGCTTCTCTAGCCAAGGAATTGGCGAATTGATTAAAATTGAAGGAATTTTGAAAAAGGAACATTTTAGAACAAAATGCTGTTTCTTCCGGGTTGCGATTAATTGGAGATGGATTCATTTCCCAAAACTTATACTACATAGCTCAAAATTATGTAGAGGATATTTATAAGAGAAAGAGGCTCAAGGGGTGTTAAAAAACATGGTTTGGAGTAGGGGGTTGGAGCCCGGTTCTCAATCTCATTGAACTTTTGTGGGAAGAGCTTGATAGGAACGCCCGTAACCGTGGCCCATCCTCGCGAGAAGAAATGTGGAATGCTTTATGCGAAATTTGGAACAATATATCACAAGACACCATTAACAAATTGATTGCCCGTATGCCGAGACTTGTAAAATAAGTCACAAAATGTAAAGGAGGATTTTTGATGAAAAATCAGTTAGCCAACTATAGCCTTTTTTTGCATGGACTGCTAATATTATCCTTTACTCTTTAAAAGTATAATGTTTGTAAATCAATGTTTATTAAACATTTAATATTTTATTGTAGTTTTACTTTATTTTTCTACTTTAATTAAGGTGGTCTTAAACTTTTGGCCTGCAGTGTATATATATAATAATTACTAAAAGCTGTAGAATTACCAAGTACACAACTTTGTCTCTGAAATAAAGTAAAAACTTGTTGACCTTGTAAAGGTTACGTTTCAAGAGCGAGGTTTTAAAGTCAAGTAATATAAATCAAAAGGGAGCGACAGTTTCTCCGTGTGGTGTGGGTATTTGGAAAAAGTAAAAGGACATCGTGAGTTTTGGAACGGTGTGAGTCCGACAAAACATGCCCTGTGCGTTTTCTATGGTATTAAGGGTGATAAACTAGCATACAGTTTCCCTGATAGTAATGACTAAGTCTACATCCATTCTCAATAAACTTCCCATATAAACTTTTGACCCCTAAGTAACCCCCTTATGGGTAATTTTGAAAAACATACGTATAATTTTTTTCCTAAACGCAAGTATATGAAATTTCGTGTTTCTTACTTTGAAAATGACAGACTTCCATTCTACTGTTCATTCCCTCATTTATCGCCTTAGGAGTGAAATTTCCATGAATCCTTACTTAGTAAATGCTTACCACAACAAAAGCATTAAATGCCAAAATTTCATATTAATAGCCCCAGAAATTTAGACTCCTATTTGATGAATCAATCAGCCAGTCAGGACAAGTAATTATATATGTATAGATTACCCTTCTTGATTGTAATAGATTACGTGTCCTTTACGTTTCACAACGTTCTGAAGTAATAAGAATTAATAAAATTTAAAAAAATTACCCGAAATCTGAACCAGTTCGCAGTGATATATGGCCTATGGCATCTACATCCTGAACAAATATTCAAGCATTTTGAATTATTGAGAGGGTTGTCACCCTTGTGTACGAGCATTTTGAATTATTGACAGCTTCCACAGCTGTAATTTAGTCCCTGGATACTTTTACTGAGCAAACATGTTTTTTATCTTGTCTATCTATTTTTTATATATATATGTATATATATATATATATATATATATAGAATAGACGGCAAACGAGCAAGCAGCCCATCCAATGGTAAGTGATTACCGCCGCCCACGAACATCCGCAACACCGGAGGAGCCACAAATGCGCCGCCAGCCTTTAAGAAAGGTTCGTTAGGCTATATTTTAGAAGGTAAGTAGTATCGGTTCGGGAACAACGCTGGCGACAGCTGATTCCACAGTAGTTGTGCGTGGCAGGAAATTTCGCACGAAGCAGACAATTATAGATTGCCAACCATCGAGAGATTCAACATCTCTTCGCAACGCCAGTGAATCAAGCCAATCGGAAAGTACTTGAGCATTCCGCCGCTCTCTTTTGAATGTGGTCAAACGGAAGAAGCTGGTACTGGGGTGCCATGGACCAGAGATTCAGATTCTTATTACTGCTATTTATATGAACATTTAACAGCCTATATAGGATATATATGTACATATAAATTCACTACTTCGTGATACGAAGAATTGCAGCATTAGTCAAACTCGACTGTGATATTCCAATGCGTACTCCACCCCAGATGGAGGCGAGCTGTTCGCAGTAGCTAGTTCTTAACTACAACATAGCTCGACCGAATAACTGCTCCTAAGCTAGTCATTACAACGATCTGTAGTACTAGCATGTTTATAAACCTTTACGGTATACGTAATCCGGTTCAAATGTTACTCAACGTGACGGCTCATTGCTTCCATTAAGCAAAGACACCGACCATCGATGTCTCGCGCGTATAACAATCAATTGGTCAACAACATTGGTAGAACCACGATCGAGTTTCTTTCTTACAGCACCATAATAATAATACTAATAGGATAATGGTTTGGGATACGGTCTGCGAAATTTTAGATTCGAATCTGCCATTCGAATTCAAATTTCAAATTATGCAATGGTTTCTCTACATCATGAATGGCTCGAGAAGGGATCGCATCCTAACCGAGTAACAGCTCACAGTTCACTCGATGGTAATTAATGACCGTGATCGATGGCATATAAATAAGTCCTCACCAAATATTTAGGACGCATAGGCTTTGTCTTTCAACGGATCCCCGGATTCCTACACTAACCATAACATTGCTATTTCACGCCAATTCAAAGATTGAAAGTGTTAATTGTACAGTTTGGTCATTTATCTCAAATCTACCTCATATAAGACCTCCCTTAGCAATCAGGTGTCTCCGAGGTCGAAATACGAGTACACTTCAAAGTCATTTTTTGTATTTCGTTTTATCGATTCATTAATGAAAGTGATTGTGGATATCTTTTTTTATTTGTGGAAGGAAAACTTAAGTCAATTAACTTGATAGATGGAGACCTTCACGGAACATTTATTGTAATGTCCGGTCATATGTTATGTAAATACAATCAATAATTATGTTAACAATGCTTCTAAAAAAAAAAAATAATAATAATTTTTTTTTCTCATTTAATCGTTAAAACCAAAACCGTGGCAATACAGGGTTGTTTAATAAATAGTTTTATTTTATTTTATTTTATTAGGAGTGGCTTGACCTTAATACATCCCGAACAAAGATTTGAGAAGCACTCCTGGGATGGAATACCTCGATACCTGAATTCATGTTGCAGTTACAAACTAGATCTAGCTTGATGCTGCCATTTAAGAGTAACTTTTATAAAGCGTTCTAAAAATTACAAAAAAAAATTCAAGCACTACGACGTTATTATGATAATGAGGATGAGTCGACTTCCACCGGCGTTATCTACTTTTTATTACCCGTTGACATCAACTGTGCTGTATATATTATAGTGCCGAAGTATTCGCGCAAATATAGAGTAGCACTCACTCATAACTTTCCTAGTCCGATGTTAATGTAAATATTTACAATCCTGATCTAACCCGTTAACACACTCATATCCGAAAACAAATAATTTGGTGACGCACAAATATTGTCTCTTGACTGAGAATCGGACGCAAGAACCCTCACACCGGAACTTGGTACTCTCATCACTACTTCAATGTGCAATATAGTTAAAATATGAAATGGCTTTAACACGAGAATACCAAAAAAGTATGTATTTTAACAGTATTTTTGTAAATTGATTTTTAATACAATATACAATGTGTAAACAACAACACTTAAGTACAGTTTGTTGTAAACAAGTTACTTTAAATGTCACAATCTTGAACTTATCGCCCGACTGTGAACTTGGGGTACTTTTAGTAACTTGATGATGCAGGTAACTCGTTATTTCCTTTACTTGTTTATTCCAAGTGATTGTTAAGATCGTTTAAGGACGACCAATACAATCTTGTCATAAATTACACGATATTACAGCATATATTATAGATTACAGATATAAAGGTCCCCGCCGGAGCAATTGTCTAGCTTTAGAATAGGATTAGGGCACCCTCTGCCGGACGTCCTAAAGCTATTACGGGCGATGTAGCGATACGGATAGCGAACCCGGGAAGGACGGCAAATCGGAGCGGTGCCGGGATCCCGTATCACAGCGAGCGTGCTAGGGAACGCGAGGCCTCTTCTGGGATGTCTTTAGCCTCAGTGTGGAGGGGCGACGGTTCCGTAGGAGATCCCGGAGCCCCTCCAAATGCACCCAGGGTAGACACTGAGAGGGTTTTATTTTCAGTTTTTTAACAGCGAAAGAGCTACACTGCAATTTGTTTCTAGGTGCAGAATGAATGGGTCAGATCAACCGGGGTAGGACCACGCCCTCACAGAATACAAGCGATGAGTGATAGGGAGTCGTAGACCATTATTACTGATGAAGAGGCATTCCCTCTCGGTCCTCAAGGGTGACAACGCATCTGCATTATGATTCCCTGTCAAGGATGAATGTAGACGCACGGGCCGCAGGAATTACTTGCCATCCGGTGTACTGTGTGCTTGATTATTACTCTCAAGGCAGTGTAAAAAAGGGCAGAGGGAAAACTATGTGAAAACTCCTCGATATAGCCCTTCTGTATATAATTGTTATTTAATTGATATGTTCCTGGTAAAGTTAGTACAATTTTGTGGCTGGGAAATAGTTGACAGATACAAAACGTGAGGAAAGGAAAATAGTGAAGTCATAAACACAGACTAACATAAATTCAATCACAGGCCAATACTTCTACAATTTAAGTCTTGCCAGCCCTGGCTTACAGAATATCTAAATAAATAAATTTTACAAAAATCTAATAGCTTGAAATAGCAGAAAGTTACTGTGTTTAATTTTGGTAAGAGAGGATCTGAAAACCTCAGACGGTCAATGAATTGATTTTAAATCTCAATCGATTTTAATTACCATTCTATAAACCCCCTTAAACTCCTAAGCTGTAACAAAAGGTGCAGTCATGGTTAAGACATGGTTAAGATTATCAGCAGACTGAAGATTTACTAGCACCACTAAAATAGTTTGTTTTGGCTTAATGTCTCCAGTTACTTCCTTAAAACTGAACACACACCCACAAGGTCTCCGATACACTACTATTTATTGAAATATGAACACACACACACTTACTTCTCAATAATTATTGCCCACATAATCTTGTCATTACTTATGCCTTTTCTTCAATTGTCTATAATATGTCCTAGTGTGGATAAATTTTATTTTCCTCTTATGTAGTTTTAGATGACGGAACACGGAAGGCGCCGACCCCTGCAATACTTATAAAACTACAAGGTTTTTAACCTAGTGCAGGGTTCAACAAGACATCCTGCTACTTCTGTTTCTCTTTTATTAAAAAATCATTTATAAGTAACTTATGTACAAATTCTTGTGTCTAATAATTTATTTTTATATAAATTACTAGTGACAGATATTTCATATTAGTCTTGTGAGATAAAACGCATCCACATTAGGTTTCCTTATCGAGGATGAACGTAGATGTCACGGACCGAGCTCATCACTTACCATCAGATGATTTAACTTCGTTGGCCACCCCCTAAAGTTATTTTAAAATTTTATTACATAAGCTTTCGAATGGTAATTTTTTTTGTCAACACCCGGCCTCAAGAATTTTTAGACTTATGTATATCTATTTACTTAAACATAAGTTTATTCCGTTACTTTGTTAGTTGACTTAAACATTTTACACTTGGATGGTGAAATGTAAGAGGCGGTCATGCTTAACTGTTCGTGATTGCAAAGAAGAAAATAACATCGGTTAATTTAACATTGAGTTTAGATTTTAGATCAAGTTAAGTGTGTAATAGATCAGTTGTTAAATTACTATTTATTAGTGTTATAATAGTAAACACGCGTAGTCGTGAACTTGTTGAATGTCGATGACATCGATTCTTAAAGAGTTTGCAAAAATTTAAATCATATAAACAACCGGAAGAGGGTGGAAATTGAATGATGATGTTCTCCAGGCCTATTTCAACCAGATCGATCTTCTGTTTGTTGCCAGATGACATCAAATACGAAGAATATTATATGGTTTGAAACAAACACAGAGGCGCTCGCTCGTCTCCGATCCAATTCCGATGTTGATGCATGCACTACGATCGGAGGAAGGCCAGATACAGTATCAGGGACACGCGACATATATGTAACAACATATCCAGACCCGAAAACCAACCCTATATTATATTCAAATATTGTTTCTTGGCAGGGAATCGAACCCAGAACCGCAGTTAGATATGCTAAGCACGCAACCATTGTATTTATATTTTTATTATCTTATTATTAATTATACATAATAGATATATACTAGTCAAGTTAATAAAAGTGTGCTAGAAACGTAATTAAATTTTCAATAAATTCAAGGAAATTACCAATGGAAATCTATCTATAGAATGAAGCATTGAAGTTTATTTCTTGTTATCTTTCACAATTAAAAATTAATAAGCCGAACAGTGTTAACTCTTTACTGTTCGAAGCGATTATGATTATTTTGTTAAATTACGAATTGACTAATACGCGAGGAGTTTTTAAAAGTGCTATTGCCACACTGCAGTTAATTACTGACTGCTGTATGAATGGGCCGGCTCCAGCGAAATCCACCCCCACACAGAATACCAACGCAAAATAGCAGTATAACGCTGGTGTGTACTTTATGCTGAGTGTATATTTCAAGAGAAGACGAGGCAATAGACGAGTGGCGGATTTGAACCTACGAAGTTAAGTTTCGAAGATCGTACCCTAAATCATTAGGCTATTGACGCCTTTTTATCTATTCTATCATAGTATTTAGGAGTGACAACGCATCTGTATTATAATTCAATACCCAGGATGAGTTTGAGTGCTTGTCATCCCCGATACAATAAAACATCAGATGCCATTATTAATAATAATAAGTACCTAATGAATTTGGTAGTAATAGTAAGTACGGTATCATAAATAATTAAGTACTAAGTAAATTACTTTGAGAGTAACAAACTAGCACACAGTTCACCAGATAGCAAGTGATTCCTGCGGCCCATAACATCTACATTCATCCTTGACAAGGAGTCATAATGCAGATACGTTGTCGCCCTTGAGGACTGAGATGGAATGCCTCGTCACCAGTAATAAAGGTCTCCGGATCCCTACACTCACCAGACACACTCACACTCTGTGAATGCGTGGTCCTACACCGGTCGAACAAACTGCAGTGTAGCTCTATCTACCACTATCAAATCCTATTATAACTTAACCATTCAAAAATAACCAGACAAATATTTTAAATGTGTTGTTTGTGTCCATTCATTAGAATATTTGGCGAAGTACTGGAGATAATTAAAAAAATAATTCTATAATACGTCATTGTCAGTCGTACTATATTTTAGTAGGTAATTGTTTATTTGTGGAAATATACTTCGTTTGGTCATGTGACTGTACGTCACGTCCAGGTGGGTCCACAGGGGATCACTCACTTTCACTGCTTCCACTACATTAGGTAGCCTCTCCATCAACCAATCCACGTCCTTCGTGTCCACCAGATGATCGTTTTCACCATATATAACTATCACAGGAACACTCACTGCACTCAAATTATATTCAGGAGGCCGACTGCTTCCGTATAATTCCAAATTTTTAACTTTACCATAGTCATACTTCTCAAATCTCTCACTCTTCATACTTTGACCGTAACGAGCCATATTTCGGACAGAGGTTCCAGCAGGGAAATGTCCAAAAAGTACACGGATTGTGTCGTGACTTATCGACCCTGGATGGAACGAGTCGAACAATGCTTCGCCAGTACCGCAGATCATTTCGGAAATCCAACGGAAGTGGCACAGAAAAGCAAGGAACTCTTGACTCAGCGCACCTTTTGAAAACACTTCCTGGACACCTGTTATGCTTAATGCGTCCTCCAAGCTGTTGATGCTCGTCGTCAAAGTTCTGTACAGTAAAGATTTAGTGTTTGTTTGTCTTGCAGCTGGTGCCAAGGCAATTAGTACGCGTGCTTTATCACAGTACTTAGGTCTTTCGGAACACATTATGAAGTACGTACCAGCACCTTGAGAAAATCCAACATAGTTCACTTTATCCGCATTAGTATATTTCAAAACATAGTCAATTGTAGCTGGTACGTCATAAACACCCATTTCATAAACAGAAAACTTCCAAAACTCAGGATCTTTGTCTGGGTTCATTTGAACATGACTGCGGGAATAATAGTTGCCGCGTACATTGCCAACCCAGAGATCATAGCCAGCGTCTGATATAAGATATCCTAGACCAGCATTAGGCCCAGCGTCTAGCCATGCATCAGAACTCTGCAGTAGACCGTGCATTAGTATGACTGGAGGTCGTTTGGTTCTTCCGTGGTATTTCTTCCCTTTGGCTATTCGAAAAATAGTCAAAATATATCCATCCTCTGTCACAACCCTGTGTTCTTCTGAAGAGTATCCGTATTGTCCACACAGCTCGGTGAAATTCATCAAGGAGTCTCTTGGATATCCCAGGGACTTCTTCGTTTCGTTGTTTAAAGGTAATGTAGGCAGCCTTATTACATGTGCGAATAAAACAAGGAAAAAAACAATCAGAGCGTTGAGCGTAACGTTGACTCTAGACGCCATGATATCGACTGGCGATGGAGCGACCGTTAAAGTGTACCAAGTTCCGAACGCTATATAAAATCCGATTGCGTTTGTGTGTTTGTATGTAAGCAATTATAATCACGCGAAGTATTGCGGTCAATGCTTCAGCACTCAAATGTGAAATTGTGTACTGAAATACTGAATTCTTCGATACTTTAATGGTCTCTTGAGTGTTTTATGATTGGATCTGTTTTATGTGTTAGTCCATGTAAATTATTTGTTAGTTTTAGGGCTGTTATCAAAGACAGCTGTCGAATATTTTATATCATAACGTATTTTTGTTGTCAAAATAACTTCGTTAAACGTATGACTAGCAAAGGAAATTTATGACCAAATTGTTAGTAATGACGTTTCAACTCAGTCCTGGGATGTGACAACGGAATGGATCTTGTTTAAAGAAACAAGATCCATTCCGTTGTCACATCGGTAAAGCCCGAAGATGGATATGTTTGTCCATCTGATTTTGAGTGTGTTTGTGTAGCAGGAATTCCCGGATCTTGTATATCAATGGGTACCTGTTTGTCACTTTAATTAGAAAAAAATGTGTTTGGGTTCTGCTTCACTTAAATCTATAAAATTTTATCATTTTGATTAAAATCTATATAGGGTTACTAAAAATTGAATTTACTACCGCCATTGTTACTTAATTGCTATTGTGAAATGTTATCTGCGAGTTGGTGATTGTCGATTGCACTTAACCTCGAATTGATTTTTTTATTACGAATTTTAGAGTTAATGCTGTAAATGAAAATCTATTGACGAGGCAAAGTGCCACGAGAGTTACCAAAGAGGATAGTAGAACTGTGGTCACTGTCACGAAGGTCAAAGCGCTCTGTAAAAAAATAATCAATTCAGGAACTAAGAAATACAAAAAAGTTCACGTAGTCATAATGACTGCAACCGATTAATACGTGATACTCTTCAAAGATTCAAGATGCACATGTCATCATCCAAGTCCAAGGTGTAAAGCATCTTTATCGGCTCCCCGGATCCCTTCACTCATCGTACAAAACACAGCAATGTTATGCTGCTATACCGAGGATGCGGTGCAAATTCAGAATTCAGAACCATTGTTGTTGCTCACTAGAAACTAACTACTTCGTGGCTGTGTGATGATATGCTTTCATCCCGAGCTACCAAGATCACATTATCTATTTTGTTGTTTTCGTTAAATGTAACAAACAAAGCCGGTGGATTTTATATGTCAAGAGATAGTATCGTTTATTGTTTATATGACAAGCAAACATACGGACCAGTTTCTGTGAGTGTTTCCTGTTTATACGTAAACATGTTGATCTTCGGTTCGAGGGTCGACGTTAACTTTTTTTTTTATCGTATTGAGGGTGACACACTAGCACACAGTCCATCTGATGTAAAGTGATTCCTACGGACCATAACACCCTCGTTCTCGGGTCTATACGCTCATCAGACTAAAAGTACTGTTATGATGCTATTTTACGCTGGTATTCTGTGGGGTGGCCTTCCAAGTCGCATCGACTAATTCATGGTGTAGTTATAAAAAAACTTTATTACTATATATTTTTATACAGTTCGGAACTCACTGTCAGCCAGCCAACGACACGGAACAATGAATGCAATTTGTTTATTTATTTAATTCGGGACACTGTACAATAAATAAGAAAACGAATTAATTCATAAAGTTAAATGTACCCAAGACGAACACAATCAAGCAATCAAGCAATCGACTGCTTCATATGAACAATGGTTATTGCTTAAAAAAACGGAACAATTATTAAAGCTAGAACAAAGACAAGATTAAAATATTATAATGGTAATAAAATTAAATTTAAAAATACCTCAAAATCAAAAGATTTTTGTTCATACATTTTATAACATTAGAGGTGACAAATTAGCACACAGTTCACCTGCCTGGTAATGGTTGAAAGGCTGGTTGAAACCGCGACCCATGACGTCTACACTCATCATCAACAAAGATTCAGGAGGCAAAGTGCTGTCACCCCTGAGTGTTGACATGGAATGCTTTGTTATTTGTGATAAGATCCCCGGATACCTACTCTCACCATACGAAACACACCAATTAAGCAGCTGTTTCAAGCAGGTATCCTGTGAAGAAGTGGGTATAAAAAAATTAAAAATAAAGTCAAAATTAAAATTAAATACCAGCATACTCGTATTCTTCAGCTAAGGAATTTAATTCAGGACCCAATTCTTATAGAAGATAAATTCTCGTACATGATACGTGGTCTACGTACCGCAGAAATCATTTACCAAACGGAGATTTCGTCTATCATGTCGTTCAAGTTACAACTAGTCTATAACTTAGTTCTACCACATAAAATATATACATAGATACAGATTGTATATGAAATAGTTGAAGCGTCATTAGCCTAATGGTTTAGGGTACGGTCTGTGAAACTTAAGTTCGTAGGTTCGAATCCACCGTTCGACTATTTTCACAAGCAACTACAAGCACTATCAGCTCAGTTGGAGTGGTTAACCGGAATATTAGTAATGTTGATATTGATGAAAAGAAAACAAAATCGTGAATGACTTATATTATTTAAGACCTATTCGTGAAGCGAACTCGAACCCGCGACCTTCAGACCATGATCACTGATAAGACATTGAACTTGAAATAATTGCATCTTCGAGGTAGTGAACAAGCTAAGTTTTTTATTGTGAATTTGAATACACGTGAAGGATATCCGATACGATTTCATAGTATAATAGGAAAAAGAAAGATTAAATAGAGAGGAGTCGATAGAGAGGATTTTACGATATATAGATTTAATCATGCTAAAGATTACTGAAAAAATAAATGTGAAAACCAGATAATTACTCTATTGTCTCTAACTCTTCAATCTAATCTATGACGATAAGGTTGAATAATGATTCTACAATACTTTTGATTAGAATTACCTACATTACATGCAAACACTTTCTTCCTAAATATTCAGAGGCTGAAAATTTGTCACCATTGAGTATTAAGACTGCCTTGGTGACCGGTACCTTAGGTCCCAAGTTCCTTCAATTAATCATCAATTACTTTATTATTATTTATTACATTGAGAATAATATATAGCACACAATTCACCTGATGGCAAATGATTCCTGCGGCCCATGACATCCTCATTCGTCCTTGACTAGGAATCATAATTCAGATGCGCCGTCACCTTTGAGGACTGAGATGGAATGCCTCATCACCAGTTATTAAGTTCTCCGGATCCCTACACTCACTAGACGAAACACAGCAGCATTGTGCTAATATTTCACGATAGTATTCTGTGAGGACGTGGTCATTCCCCGGTTGAGCTCTAAATTCTGCAGCTAAAAACAAACTGCAGTGTAGCTCTACCACTGTTAAAATAGTATACAGAATATCCGTTACTATTCGTATGTTTTTTAATAATATTAGTTATGAGAAACGAGCACATAATTCATCAGACGGTAAGATATGATTGCGGCCCATGACTTATCGAAGATTCAAGGTACACATGCTTAGTCCCCACCGTGGCCTGAGATGGTATTCCTCGTTACCTGGGTTGGGTCCTCAGATCTCACTACACTCACCATACGAAACACAGAAGAGATATACCTCTATTTTGTCTTTGATATTATGTAAGGTCGTGGTCTTGCCTCAGGCGAGTCATTCATCTTTCAATTAGAAACCATTTGCAGGGTGGTTCTATACCTGTTAAAGTTAGTAATTATTAGTCAAGACGCATATTCTACTCACGAGAGGTACATCTCTATTAAAAGTTTAGCATAAAACTAATTAACTAGTTTGTAGTCTGTGGGTAGAGGATATTTCATCATCTTGCAGTTATGGGCTAAAAAGTAAAACGGTGACTATAATATTAGAATAAAAACAAATTAATAATAATAAAAGGTTTATTTCCCACTACTGCGCCTTCCCTATAACCTTCAAAAATACAATGGAACGTCTGTTGTTTAAGGTAAATGGACAGTTAGAACTTGGGTTCAAAGTTGAAAAAAAAGTGGAAGTCTTCAGATGACTTATAGTTAAGTCATCTGAATTCTGACTACAATTATAAAAAGTAACACGTAATTAAAAGTACAAATATCGTAATATTATATTCGTTATAATAGATTCAATCGAGAATTAAATTGACCCTGAAAATAATTTTAGAGTTAGAATTTTCCCAAACGTACCTAAACAAAAAAATCAGGCACGCAAAAAGTCCCAAAAGTATTTTACAATTAAATTTAATATGAAAGGAATTAAATTTTTGCCGGTGCAATTACATTTTACCCAATTTTAAGGTAATTGATTTACAACATTACCTGAAATACATACAAGAGAGCACTTAAAGATAATCAAGGAATAAGCAGTGCAGTATAGGTATAGTTAATGGCAACACCATCTCTACATAATAATTATCCGTGTAAGTCGCAAAAAGATCCTTTAATTGGAACAAACACAAGGTATATATTAAACATTGTATAATAAAAATGATTATATAAAACAACTTTACAAATACATAAGGAACATAAAAATCATAAAAATACATACATGTGAAATAAGAACAAAATATTTTTAACAAGAGGTCATTCCTTCATAAATACAAAATGAAGGTCGAAAAACAACGAGCTGGTAATGGAAAAATACTCACAGAAAACTTGCGTGAAATAGCAATATAACGCTCCTGTGTTTCGTCTGGTGAATGTAGGAATCCGGCGCACGTTATTATTGGTGACGAGATATACCACCTGAGTCCTCGTGGGTGATAACGTTTCTGATGAGGATAAATGTGGGTATCGTAAACCACGTGAATCACTTACCATCAAATGAACTTTCCATTCGTTAGTCACGTTCAATCGTAATATATAAATAACTTGTTACGGTTCTGTGTAATTGAATTTATTATTAATAATAATATTATATAAATATTTTCAACATAATGTGTGCGCTAGCGGATGCACAGGCGAACCAATCAATCAACAAAATAAGATAAGTCAGGCTAAAGCCTAAATAACGGGAAACTTATAAGGAATGAATTTAATAATTATTACAGGAAAAGAAATGGCGCCATACCAATGAGATAGAGAGATAGAGGAATACTAGAGAGTTGATATCGGTTCCAATGAAATTGTTCGATTTTGATGCTGATAACGAAACCTACATGACAAAAACATGTGAAGTTCGCCAATCATCAGTGAAAAAGCGTGATAAAAAAAAATGAAAGGTAACTATTCCTAGCATTGTGATATTTATATATATATATATATATATATATATATATATATATATATATATATATATATATACATATATATATATACATATATATATATACATATATATATAGGCATTTACTTTACTTGCATCCATTTCTTTTAATATAGAAAAAATACTTTTAGGGAAGTATCTAATTAAAAAGAAAAAAGTAAAGACTTTCAAATAATCTAAAAATATATTGTTAACATATATTATTCTAAAAAATATATAAATATATATTTTCGTTCCCAGGAATAAAAACGATTGATTTCATTTGAATTTCATGATGAAAAAAAATTGATGAAAGTAGTTATTAACAATGTTTTATGATGGCGATGATGATTTCTTGATATATATTTTTCATATAAACGTATTGTATTTTTGTTCTACCCGACATATTTTTAAACCATTTGAAATAAACAAATAGTATGGCCATTTAAAAGCTCTTAAGAATTTAATACGAAATGAGATTGCTCTTGGAAGCGTTCCAAGACTGAAGGAGATCGTGAGTTCGACGTATATAGCAATGTTTACCTTATATTATTTCACTCAGGCAGCTCGCGTATGTGAACAGATAAAATTAAAATGCCTATTCCCATGGTGGTAAATCACGTTTTAAATATAATTAAATGAATTAAGAGAAATAAATAATATTAATAAATATTTATAACAATTACTTTAGAAAAAATAACAAGAAATTTATTGAATTAATATTTGCTAACATATTTTTAGCAGGCTCTATATACTAGTATTTGAATAATTATTTGAGAAATTAAAAGTGAACAATTCAAAGGTAGTGCGGCATTCTTTTGCAGTTTTTAGTTATAACTACATACCTACACATAAATCATTCACCGGTAGTTAATGACAATCAATTTTATTTCAATTTCAAGTGCTGATTAACAACATACTCGACCGTGATTGAATATATCGTAAGAAAACTTATAAAGATTCATCCTCTGGCATGTATAATGTGTACCATGTGAGTGTGTCTTTTGAAATAAATAAATAAATATGTCCGCCGATCAGCAGTGGAGCTGCGTGGTGGAGTAGATGAGTGCCTCTGTGTTTGCGCAAAAGGTAACGGAACTAATTGGTAACGAGGCATACCACCTCCGTCCTCAACGCATCTCCATTATGATTCCTTGTCAAGGCTGAATGTAGATGTCATGGGCAGGAATTCCTTCCATCAGGTGACCTGTACGCTCATTTGTTACTCTCAATGTAATAAAAAAATATATATAAAATATTAAGGAGTTGATGTCTTCTGGCAATAGCTGAAATATATTGTCATGATCCAAATAGACCAGGTTGATATAATCACCGTCCGTGAGCCCCGAATCTGGCGAAGCTGTGAGAGCCGCATATCACCATCTACAAAATAAACGGCTACGAAACATTTTAGCAGACAATGTACATTTTTATATAAAATAAATTTTAATGAAAAAAAATGTATATTGCATTTTATTTTTTATTGTTTAAAATTTACATAGTTATTTAAATGTTAATTGTATTTCTATAACAATCCTATGTGAATTTGATGATGTTGTAATAAATTGTCAGAATAGACATCCTACTTGGAACGAGGGTGACCGACGTAACTGAAGCATTAGCAATATGAAGCGGCTATGGGCCCATATAGATAGTAGAAACGATAACCGACGCGGAAGAAAGGTTTTTTAATAACAACCTCGGAGTGGCAGTTGCATGTCACCCCTCGGCTGGGAATTGAACCACGGGCCCGCGACTCGGCAGACGAGTGCTCTAACCACTACACGTGGCCTACAGTGAACACAAAGTTAAATGAATAAATAGCACCACTGTTAAATTTCATTACACTAGAAAAAGGCCCACTATCAAATAAATTTATAATCATATTAAAAAGTAATGAAATTATATAAGATTGTCGTTTATTTTTATATATTACATTGAGAGTAACAAACGAGCACACAGTTCACCTGATGGCAAGTGATACCTGCGGCCCATGACATCTACATTCATCCTTGACAAGGAATCATAATGCAGATGCGTTGTCACCCTTGAGGACTGAGATGGAATGCCTCGTCACCAGTAATAAAGGTCTCCGGATCCCTACACTCACCAAAAGAAACACAGCAGCATTATGCTGCTATTTTACGCTGGTATTCTGTGAGTGGTGGTACCCCGGTCGAGCTGAACCATTCATTCTCCAGCTAGAAGCGAACTGCAGTGTAGCTCTACCATTAATGAGTTCAATTTAATTATATATAATTAATTAATGTAAATTATCTACTAATAGTGTCAGTTTGTTTTAACAATGATAAACTCATGTTACGTATTATTTTTAACATGAATCAGCTGGCTCGACCAGGTTTTCACAGGAAATAAATTAGATCGGGACAGGCCTACACCTGCCCAGAATACCAGTGTAAATTAGCAGCATATCGCTGCTGTGTTTCATCTGGTAAGCATCTTGAGACCCTTATCACTGATGAAGAGGCGTTCCATCTTTGCCACCATAGGTGGCAACACACGATACCTTATCGACGGATATATAATTGAACTGTGTGTTCGTGTATCATCCATGACCATGTGCGCCATAAAACACTCAAAAATTTAAAAAAGCTTAAATTTGACGCACTTAATTTCTCTGAAACTAAATAGTTTTATGTAGCGCGTACCATTCACATAAATAATATAAGAAAAAATTAATTATTTATTAACTCTTTATTGCATTAACCTTAACAAAGTTAAAAGTTCACAAAGGGCGGACTTAATGTCAAAGGCATTCTCTACCAGTCAACCCAAGGTGTGGTGAGATATGTGTATGATATATAGGTGTAGCAATAAACTAACTAATAAAAAAAAAAAAACTAATAGAAGCAATGAATAATACATACATATATAGATATTTTATCCTTCTTTGGAAGTCTGACATGAATATAAAATTTGGAAAAGATGCTCAGATGCGCTACCAGCATTCAACATAGCTCAAAGTATCAGCAAGCTAATACAGCAAAGGATAGAACCGATATGCCATGGAGAAGAAAGGTTCTCGAGTGGTAGCCTCGTACTGGCCATCGCAGAGTAGGTAGAGACCACCACCACAATGAATGACGATCTATTCTGTATATTACTAGATGCGCAATGTCGATTGGTGCTTGCGGATGAGGATTGTGTTTTGTGGCAGTCTGTTGAGAACTATGTTCAGCTCAGACCAGTGACAAGTTGAGATGACGAAGATAAATATTTATATACATAAACTCTTAATCAAGTATATATTTTAATTACAAGTCATCACTGTATTTCAATAAATACTTTATAATGTTTGGCAACACCAACAATTTGTTATACTGACTGTACATAAAGTCCATGTGATTCCACTTAGGATCTGCCACTTCAATTCTCTCCAGGACCTTGGGCAAGCCTTTCACCAACCATTTCACATCGATGGGATCAACTAGGTAATCGTTATTACCATGCATGACTACAGTAGGGATCAACGAAGCACTGAGATTATAATATGGAGCACTAATTTGACCGTACAATTTTAAATTACCAGATTCGCCGTAATCAAATTTACGATATCCTTCCTCCCACAGTGCTTGTCCATAACGAGCGAATGTATGTACTGATGTTCCAGCAGGAAAGTGTCCGTACATCACTTCAAGAGTTTCAGGCTTAATAGAACCCTTGTGATCGGAGTCTAATACAATTATAGGTGTTTTGCAATTTATATTAATGATAAATTTATATTTACAGACAAAAGCGAAGAGTTGTTGCACAATGCCACCTTGAGATAACACCTCGTTGATACCGAGTGAACTTAATACATTTTCCATTATTCTTAGCTGATCAGCAAACACTCTCAAAATTTTGGACCTGCTGTTCTTCAATCTTGAAGCTGGCGCCAGGGCAATTAGCATCCGCACTTTGTCACAGTAATCTGGTCTATCTGAGCACATGGCGAAAAACGTACCAGCACCTTGCGAGTATCCGATATAATTCACTTTAGCTGTACCTGTCTGGTTGATCACGTAGTCCAGGGTCGCTGGAATGTCGTAAAAACCCATTTCATCGGATGAAAAATTCCAAAATTCTGGATCATTGTTGGGGTCGAGTTTGATATGTCTTCTACCGTAAAAGTTACCACGAACGTTGCCGATCCATAAATCGAAACACTCGTTGGCGAGTAGATATGCTATACTGGCATCAGGGCCTGCATCCAACCATGTATCTGAACTCATAAGCAGCCCATGCATCAGGATAACGGGTGGATATTTTGGTTTACTAAAGCATTTCTTACTTCTGAGCATATGAAATATAATGAGAAGATATCCATCTTCTGTTGTTACCGTATGTTTTTCGATATCATAACCATGGTTTGCGCTACGACTTGTGAAGTTAAGAAGATAATCTTTTGGATATCCTAGATATAATTTCACCTTGTCACTGATTATATGTGGTGGTAAGGTTATAACATTTAAAAGACATAAAAATATATAAATCGTTGTGAGTTTTCTAACAACTAGTGTTACCGAAAGCATGATGGCAACTAAAATTAAGTTTGTTATTTTACAAGGTTTTATTGACAGAAAGACATATCAATGTTGAATCATTAAAACGTGATAATAGAAAAACGTACATTAATTTTTCAGACAATATTCTTTTTTAATTTGACAGGTATTAAATCTATTGCATTATCTTCGTTCGATCGTTAAATGTTGGTAGTTTCTTTCTTGGCTATGTCTGTTACTACTATTGCAATAAAATACAGTTAAATGTTTACTTTTACTGTTACAATTACTTAATGTGGTACTCTCATTTATTCTTATACAATATACACTCCTCTTGCAACTTCAGCTAATATGTCTTATTTACTCTTAAACAATATACACTCCCCTTGCAACTTCAGCTAATATCGGAATCCTTGACGTTGATATATCGAGCGACGTTCAATTCCACGACTACTTGGAGGTTAAGGTCAAATTGGCCTCGTCTCCTGTTGTAGATATGCATCAGCGGCGGTGGTCACTTACCATCAGGTTAGTTTGGTTGTTTATTTTATAAAAAATATATATGTTACTTCAGTTTCATTTAAACCATTCCCATAGACACAAAAGTGAACGGTTTCTGTTTGATGCTTCTCGGGATGCAATTCATTAACTATCGCTTTCTTGTTTGTCCGTTTGTCTGATCGGTATACATTTCGTAATCGTTTTTAAACTAACATCAATCACAGCTCAGAACTGATAATGCTATAATTCCGACAAGGAAGTAGAAAATAATTCTTTTAGTTTAACACGTTTATAAAAATTTACTAAAAGGTATAAATCCCCTAGCCATTCTCATAGCTGTACGTAAGATTTCTTACAAGATTTTAAAATGAAAAACTTGAAGCGCAGGAAGGATCAGGCTGGGAACATCAGCACGTCCAGACCAGAAAATATATTTGATGCTCATATTTTGTTTCTAGCAATCGACCCTAGAACGCGTGGAACAGCGACCTAGTTGGCAGTAAAGCGGCTAGTAGCAACCTGACTGTGCTACGGCAACCCGGGACTACTTCGAATTGCCGTTCTCCCTGCGTTCATTTTCCTGGACATGTACCAACCGAGGCAGAGGGTACCTTAGCCCCTTTTCTGTAAACTTTTTTGTACCGGCATAGAGCATACGGGACGGAGCGTCTGTTGCCGCCATCCCGATATCTTCGACCGGTATTTTTTGATACCCATTACAATCTTGCAATTTTCGGCTTTTACTGCGACTAATATAAGGTAATTTATAATATTTTATTTTTTGATTTATTTATTAGTAAATTTTGATTATTGATTATCAAATTCCCTGATTTTGCTTCATAGTGCAAAAAATTTATGCAATAAATATCAATTAATTTTAAAGTCAGTCAAATAAAAACCCTAAAACTATAATTTATAGACTTAACATAACTTAACTCACCTTTATACGTAGAGGTTTCTAGCAATCCCGATAAGCACTTACCTGTAACACAAAAAATGTATCACTTTTAGTTATTATTTATAAGTGTTTTTCTTTTATTTTATAATGTTTATTATTAGGTTTGGTTCTGAAGCGTCAATAGACGGTTTACGATCAGGTCTGCGAAACTTGAGATCGTAGGATGTAATCCCGCTATTCAATTATTATTGTGAAACATTTCCTACCACAAGCATTTAAGCTTAGTTGGAGTGGTTACTAGTGGTCAAAAGTGGTTGGAAACAAAAGTGTGAAAGTGCTTGTCAAAAAGGCGCTCTTGAAGTGTTTTAAGCCGATATCCATTCTGAGCAGCATATATATCATGTTTAGAGCGTCATTTCGAATCGACAACCTTGACAACTTCAAGTCTCTTGAAAAAGCCAGCTTCCGAAAAGTCTATAGTAGCCCAAATGTATTCTATAAATTATACAAAAGACTAAGAAAGAAGTATTATCTGGGCATGGCGTATGTGGACTTTCACAGGTTATACGGGAAGCTGCGTGAGGTCTGGCCAATGCTCAGCTCTGCACGTGCCTTTCTTCACTCCCTACAAGTTATTGTTATCTTCTTCTTGTCGACTCTCCCCCGTCTGTGGCTGGATCATCCAACCTTCTAAGCCTCTCATGGCATCTATGCGCGAACACTCTAAGTGCCGCAAAATTTTTGATTCCGTTGAAGTTTGAGCGGTGCTTCAATCCCTTCATCATTGCGAACTTAACGATCGGTATTTTGAAGTGCTGAGGTATTTGTAATATACAACGATGTCAGCCCGAGTCTATAAATCTATTCAACTAAAAGAAAGAGTTACGTCATAACCACGGAATTCTTTAGCGCTGCTTTGGAAGATAATTACAAGCTGATGGAGAGGATACATAATGCAGATGCGTAGTCACCCTTGAAGACTGAGATGGAACGCCTCGTCACCAGTAAATCAAGGTCTCCGGATCCTTAGACTCTTTCTCTATTTCACACAGGTATTTTGTTAGGGCGTGGACCTACACCGGTTGATCACCCATGGTGGTGACCCATTCAATCTGAAGCTAGAAACAAACCGCAGTGAAGCTCTATCAAAAGATCAAGTCTATGTCCCATGTTAATTTATAACGGTTTTTTGGGATCACTGCGAAGTTATTGACGAATCCAGGGAAATTACAGTTAGGTACGACAAACATAGAGCCACAGGTTCATCGATGAATCTAACTTGGATGAGCCCGCTTATCATTAACGTCATAACAGACTGTCCAAAGTCCACATCTGAGCAAAGCCTCCCCCATAGATTGCCACAAAGCACGATCCTGCATCCATCGACTTCCAGCAAACTTGCACAGGTCGTCGCACCATCTAGTGGGGGGTTGTCCTACACTTCCCTAGCTTATCACCTCTAAATGATAATTAAAAATAGTATTAAATATACTTAGTAATTTTCCAATATTATCCTATATATTCAGCGACTTATTTGCGGTTAGACGTCATTCGCATTTTGCGGTCGCCGTCGTTGGAGGCTGCAGGTTTAACGCAGGCATTTCATAAAGGTGGGGGGGATGCCAGTTCCAGTTTCCATTGGCCCGTTAGTAGAATATTTTTGGTAACCGCATGGGTTAATTTAATGTATTAGAAGTACATATCTATTTTATTATTCATCTATATCTATCTATAGCTATCTAGTTCTGTGACAATCCAGCACACAGACATCTGACAAACATCATATGTTATATACAAAAAAGATTCAAGGTGAATGCCTCGATAACTGAAATTGGGTTAGTAGCCTATGTTGTGCTGAGGTGTGATGATGTGTAATAAACGATTGGACTCGATCGAGAAAGAACAAGCGCTCCCTATTTAAGGATGATATTTACCAACGTAAAATAGCAGTATAATGCTATTGTGTTTTGTATGGTGATCTTGGGACTCAATTAGCGAAGCAAATCACCGTAGTCCTGGAAGGTGACACCGCATGTGCAATTTTTTTTTTTTTAGAATTGTTGTCTTTCTCAAGAACAGTAGCATCAAGGTCGTACTCGATGGTGCATGCTCCGACTACAAACCAGTAAATACTGGTGTTCCCCTTTTGTACCTTGTTTCTTCTGCATATCGAAGACATGTTGCGGATTAATAACATTCATTTCTATGCGGACAGCACATCACGTCAACACGTCAACGTATGTCGGAACAAACTTGTGTCTGAGAACGAGATTTGTTATACAAAGTCACAGATTGGGGTGGACAAAATATACTCCAATTTAACCCTAAAAAGACACAAGTTACGGCGTTCACCGCTAATCCCTATCTATCTAAAGAATCTCTTTGTTACATCCCCTAATTTTGTAAACACTCCCTTTGCTTTACTACAGCTAGTATCCATAGTTGCGCGGTCGCTTCGAGGGTAAGACCAAATTGCTCTTTAAAAACTGGGCGTGCATAATAGAGCGAGACAGTATTTCATGTGGGCCCATTGTGTGCAACTTACGGTCTCACATGGAATACTGTTCTCATCTCCGGGGCCGGGCCATCCCGGTGCCAGCTTCTTCCATTTGACCGAATTCAATCAAGAGCGGCTCGAATCGTTGATGATCAGGTACTTTCCGATCAGCTCAATTCACTGACATTGCGAAGAGATGCCTATGTATTTTTTTTACCAAATTTACCTTTTTTACCGAATTTACCGAGTGGAGTGTTCTGAGGAGATGTTTGAATTAATTCCAGTCGCTGAGTTTAAACATCGTACGTCAAGACAGCATTCAAAATGTCATCCTTATCATCTCGATGACCACTACGCGAATTTTTTTTTGCCTCGCACAACTATTCTGTGATATCAGCTATCGCCAGCGGTATTTGCGAACCGATATGACTTAGTGACCTTCGAGAAAAGAGCCTACACTTTTGTTAAATTTGGCAGCGCGTCTGCAACTCCTCTGATGTTGCGAATGTTGATGGGCGGTGATGATCTTTATTTTTTATTTATTGAGAGTAACAAACGAGCGTACAGTTCATGTGATGTTAAGTGATTCCTACGACCTATGACATCTACATTCATCCTTGCCACGAAAACATAATGCAGATGCGTCATCACCCTTGAGGACTGAGATGAAATACCCCGTCATCAGTAATAAAGGTCTCCGTATCCCTGCACTTATCAGACGAAACACAGCAGAATTATGCTGGTATTCTGTGATGGTGTGGTCCTACCCCGGTTGAGCTGACCCCTTCAATCTATAGCTACCACTATAAAACGTTTGCCACCTATTCTATAATAAAAATGCGCATCCTGAATCTTTCTGTCAAAGCTGGCTGAAGATCATGGGTCGCAGTCATAATTTATCATAGGATGAACTGTATGCTCGTTTATCATGCTTGATGTTATAAAAAAAATAAAAAGGAGCATTAGAAAACTGAGCTATCGTGCGCCTTGCGTGCGGTACCGCAATCAATCACACCGATGCATTTATGCATGTTTGCACGACATTACCGCACCCTGTTTAAAGTAACGTAAAGTAACGCCTTGCCATTTTGTTAAACCAGGGTGCCACCGTCCAGCACTAGGGATCCAGAAGAGGACGACGGCACTAGGTGGTACCGTGTCGTCGTGATAGTTCCGCGAGGGTTCTGGGGGTGCGATCATCACGCACGCCCCCGGGACGGGCTATCCCAGTAAAGCGCAGGGGGGTTGCGGTTGCGTTCCTTACGGAGATCCCGCGACCCCTCAGCAGCGCTGGTGGTGACCACCGTGGGAATTTAGTCGGTGCAAGTCCGACATTACCGGTCCTCGCCCCCGTGAGGGCGGGTATGCATAAGCATATCCCCACGCTAAAAAAAAACAAGGGTCGCTCTGATCGTCCGGGCTAGCGGACCTGAGGAGGACGGCAACTCGAAGTGGTCTCGAGTTGTCGTAGCACAGCGAGAGTGCTAGGGGAGGCTTGACCCCCCTGGGACGTACTCAGGCACCGGTGCGTTCCTTTGGAGATCCCGGAGACCCTCGCAATGGATTGAGGATGACCACCGAGTGGGTTAGAAATACCACATAACCCTGTCTCTCCCCCAGTAGGCAGGGTATCTTTCAAAGATTTCACACCCCGATAACCAAAAAAAAAGGGTTTCATACGAGCACACGGCTCACTTGGTGGCAAGCGACCACCGCTGTTTACACTTGTATCGATTCTCGATAAGGATCGTCGGAAGAAATTGACACCCGCAACTAAAACGGGGGATGCGCCGACGAGCCTTTCAATATTAGTATGAGATTAAGATTCAAGATCGAAGTAGAAGAAAGTTAATACATTTGCTATATAAGATCAATTTCAAGTCGATTTTGGTCGGTTTTTCGGAGTTTTTACAGAATACAACCTTGAAATGGCATTCTTATAGAATTTAATGTAAAAAGTAAAAAAAAAGCTTAAATATATATATATTAATCGCACTGTCGCGCACAAGTCTCCAGGGTGTTGCTGGGATGCGCCGAAGAGCCTCTCAATATTAGTACGTGATGGAAAGCCTTCTATCATGTCTGCAGCCCATGACATCTGATGATCATCATAGATCCACAATAAAGGTTCAAGATCGAAGTAGAAGTAAGTTAATACATTTGCTATATAAGATCAATCTCAAGTCGTTTTTGGTCGTCGTTTTTTTGGAGTTTTTACAGAATACAACCTTGAAATGGCGTTATTATAGAATTTAAAGTAAAAGTAAAGAAAAGCTTAAATATATATTAATCCAACTGTTGCGCACAAGTCTCCTGGGTGTTGGATTTTTCCGCTACGCGTCTCTTACCACTTAAAATTATAATTAATTTTAATTAGTACCGGCACCGGGGATCGAACTGGGGAAAATATCTCGTTAATATGATGTTTCTTAAGAATATTAAGTTAATATGGCGTTTTTACAGAATACAAACTTAATATGGCGGTTTCACAGAATACCAGATTAATATTACGATTTTACAGAATACTAGTTTAATATGGCATTCTTGCATAATACTATCGTATAAATAAATAACTATTGTCATTTTAAACTGTAGTGTTTAAAATATTAAATATATTAATATACTCCGTTCCCGCCAACCCTGCGAGCCGCCATGAAATGCGGTCGTCGACCCCGTATCGATCTACACAACTGGGTCAAGCGGTCTCCCGACATTATATCTCTGTTAATGAATCAGGAAATGCCATTTGCGTCGATAAAATATCCATTTGTACACCTCCATTCTTTCTAGCTAGACGTTTTAACTTTTACTAGTGGAGACCATTTGTAATAAATTTTATACCATAAATTCTTTTGCGATTATCTCTACTCATTGCGACTGATTTTAATGTGTTTGACATTCAGCATGAACTTAAACAATGTTATTATTTAAAAATAAACTGTCTATTTGTAAGAAAACTAACACTATAATGGATACTATTAGATAATAAAATAAAAACAAATCAAATAAAAGTAAATGCGTAAATGATATAAGGAAAAAAAAAATGCTAGTTGTCTCAAATCGGTTCCAGCTCAGCATACACTGGCTATAAACAACCAACACTGGCTTAACGTTGGTGACGTCACGATACAACATCAACACTAAATTGAACATATACAGAATCGTTTTTTTATTATCGTTCCGAAATACCAATAATTTATAGTTATTCAAACAGACAGTATTTTAAATGGTGACGCTAATTTATTACATATATAATATCAACTATATAACACCCGTATCGCTTTCTTTAGTTTCCTCATTATTTTGCTGTTCTTAAATATATATTTTTTTTATTTGGTTTTTAAACTACACTATTAATTAGTTTTTAAGGCGATTTTAAGGATCCAGTGAAAGGATTCTTTGCCAGGAAAATTCTGAGGATAGGCTTACTTACTACTAGGAGATATAGGCAGTTATAATTCGGAGGCGTAGCAAAACTCGTGAGGTCAGTAAGTGCCTACATCCTGTATCGCAAAAGATCTATCGAGGTCGAAGTGCTATCGGGCATTACAGTCCCGGATTAAGATAAGATAGGGTGTCCAGTGACCCAGTTAATGGTAGCATTCCACCTCAGTACTCAGGGGTCACGACACATGTGTATCTTGAGATTAAAGGCACTTATAATTCAAAACTAGTGAGGTCAGTAATTGCGTACATCCTGTATGCGCCAAACATCTATGGAGGTCGAAGCGCTATTGGGCATTACAATCCCGGATTAAGATAAGATAAGATAAGATGACACATGAAGACACATGTGTATCTTGAGTCCTTTATATAGATATGGGCTGAAGCCACTTCTGTAATCTGACCATTGAGTCATGAGTTCATAACTTACTTTATTAAGCTAATGGATCTAATCTAATACTGCGTCGCCGATAGCCTATAATTTGGATTATGACGCATGATGTGTTTTGGCGAACCCCGCAAAGTGTAATCAAACAGGAAATTATGAGCGAAGCCTCGCCCTCTAGACTATCATGTCTAATTGTAGTGTCAATCAAAATTTAAGAGATCTGCTTTTTGGTGACAAACTGGCACACAATTCATCCGACGGTAAATGAATAAAAGCGGTTTATATCCGCGTTAAATAATTAAAATGTAGAAGCGTAAACGCGAGCGAGTCTGTAGAACGCCTCGTTACCAGAAGCATTGTTAGCAGTGGTAGAGTCACGTTGTAGCTAGTGTCTAGCTACGAGATTAATGAGTGGGCTCGACCGGGAACGCACCACATTCCCATAGAATACCAATAGCACGAACGCTGTTGTGTTTCGTATGTGTGTGAGCGAGAGACCCAATTACAGTTAAGATGTAATCCATCGCACTCGTCGTCTTGAAACTTTGTGGAGGATGGTTGTAGATATAACGGGCCGCAGTTATCGTTCACCATCAGATTAAATGTGTATTTATAACAAGTAATAATATAAAAGAAATCTTCCAATCACCAAATAACAAGACTATTTGCTTGTGGAATGATCAGTTATATCGGGCCACAGTTATCATTGGTCTTTAGGTAATCTGTTTATTTGTAACACGTAATATTATAAAAGAAATCTTCCATAACAGACTTATTGCTTGTGGAATGATCAGTAATAACGGGCCGCAGTTATTATTTGTCTTGAGGTAATCTGTGTATTTGTAACACGTAATATTATAAAAGAAATTTCCAATCGCTAAATAACAAGACAATATGTTTGTGGAATGATCAGTTATAACGGGCCGCAGTTATCATTTGTCTATAGGTAATCTGTGTATTTGTAACACGTAATATAATAAAAGAAATCTTCCAATCGCTAAATAACAAGACTATTTGCTTGTGGAATGATCAGTTATAACGGGCCGCAGTTATCATTTGTCTTTAGGTAATCTGTGTATTTGTAACACGTAATATAATAAAAGAAATCTTCCAATCGCTAAATAACAAGACTATTTGCTTGTGGAATGATCAGTTATAACGGGCCACAGTTATCATTTGTCTTTAGGTAATCTGTGTATTTGTAACACGTAATATAATAAAAGAAATCTTCCAATCGCTAAATAACATGACTATTTGCTTGTGGAATGATCAGTTATAACGGGCCACAGTCATCATTTGTCTTTAGGTAATCTGTGTATTTGTAACACGTGATATAATAAAAGAAATCTTCCAATCGCTAAATAACATGACTATTTGCTTGTGGAACGATCAGTTATAACGGGCCGCAGTTATCATTTGTCTTTAGGTAATCAGTGTATTTGTAACACGTAATATAATAAAAGAAATCTTCCAATCGCTAAATAAGACTATCTGCTTGTGGAATGATCACCTTCCGCAAATTCAACGTGCGAAAACCCTAGACAAGTTAAAGACCGCCGTCAAAAATCATTACTTGGCACTTTGTAATCACTGACCATCATTTATGTAATTTATATGTATGTCCATTATACTTGTTTATTTTGTATATATAAGTGCACCTTTTTGTTATTATACAACAATATATTGGTTTAGCTCGTTTAGGTATTCGTTTATTATTATTTAGGTGTACACGTACAGGTGGTAATTGTATATAACAATATTCAACTGTCCTTTAACTAAATTATTCCTAAGTCTAAAGGTTGTCTCGAAGAGATCGCTCTTTAGCGAAGACCGCTTTTGTACCTACTTAGTATTTTTTTTTATTTATAAACTTTTTGTACAACTAACATATGCACAAAAGCTTACTTAATGCCGAAGGTATTATCTACCAGCCCACCTTGGGAGGATTCAGAGAAATCAAGGTAGGTACAAATGAATAATAATAAAAAAAAAAAGGAACATACAGTACATCTAAATACTTTACAATTATATATACATATCATTATATATTATCTTTGGAATTTATAATACCAAAATAGAATAATATATATTTATATACATTTACATAAACTATAAAACAAAAATATATACATATTATAAATACAAACATATGTAAATATATATATATATATATATATATATATATATATATATATATGTAAATATAGTTATAATTATCATCGATGTAGTGAATTTGCTGACGCTACTTCCAACAAATGCTTTCGAATTTTGCGTTTAAACTCTAAGCGACTTTTAGCCATTCTGATTTCGAAAGGTAGCGCATTCCACGGGAGAATGGATTGAATAAAGAATGATGAGTGAATGAAATCGGTACGACGAGAAAGATTATTCCTTTTCCCTTTTTGTTATTTGTTTTTTTTTGTGGTGTACAATAAAGTATATATAATATAATAATTATTATTATAACATGTTGATATACTGTGAATACGCGGCCCTTATATTTATATGGTTAAGATGTAATGGCCCTATAGGGTTAACATTTATTTTAGATGCAGACTATAAAAATACTCAGAAAAATCCAATTAGACAATTGGAGTGTGGTTCAGACACAAGACAGATTCTACTATAGTAGATTTTCATCGTTATCACCTATTTGGAGGCATGACACTGGGCGGTCTGATTTCACTTAATTCACATAAGAGCATTCCGTTCACTTTGGGATAAGTGATGACCGCGCATTAGTGACGTGCGCTGTCACTTGTTAAATGCAATCCATGTTGTTAACATTAATATTACAAACTTTCCCGTTCTTTCTTTTGTGTTGGGCGGAGGTCCTCACAAGATATATACCCTACTTCCTGGGGGAAGATAGGGTTAAATGGGATTTGTACACACTACAACCCCCTCGGTGACCACTCAGTGCATTGCTCTAGTATCTCCCACGGAATACACCGGTGACACTCTAAGGAACAATATTTGTATATCACAAATTATTGGTTTACGGGTATGTTGTATATATGTGTCCCGTTTACTCGACACTGCATCTGAACCTTTTTTAAATCTTATTACGCATGCACTACATCGGAATAGGGAAGGGGACGACGAATGAGTGCCTGTGTGTTCGCGCGAATGCTTTCATCACTAAAAAACGTTCTGCGCATCTGACGTCATCTGGAAATAATCAAAGGATATCGCCGTGGTCGATATCGACCAGCAGAACATAATTATCATCACTTATTTAAAACCGTTCGATTCACTACGTCGCACATTCACAACAAATTATGAATATTTTAGCAATGAAATTACAGCGGATGTAATGGATACCGGAGGTGTATCCATTACATCCGCAATTGATTTATTCATGAAATGTTAACATCGATTGGCCACGCATCCTCGTTTATATATTGATGTAAAGTACCCCACACACGTCATGACCTGACCCATGAGGAGATTTCGGAAGTAAGGAGCGATATTGTCTCTTCTTCTTTTATCATTTTCGAGCATGAATGTCTATGGCTTGTAATGAATAGTTTTATCTTGGTTTATAATATATCAGTCAAATGATCACACATTTCACCTGATGGTAAATGATTTCTTGGGCCCATTCATCGTCTACTGGTAAAATATTCAAGTTACGTTGTCACCTATTATGATCAAGATGGAATGCCTCATCATTAGCAATAAGGTCTTCGACTTTTTTCTTTAACTAAACGAAATAATTATATAATATATAGTTATAGATATATTATATTTAGTATGTGAAACGTGGTTTAAGCTACAACACTAAAAAAAGTTAGCTAGTAGTTTTCTCTGGAAATAATACAAATCCTGTCCATGTACCTCCAGTTATGCTGAATGGTGTGTGCCTCAAGGTTGTAAAGGAAGTGAAATACCTAGGACATATTGTTAATTACAAACTTAGAGACGTTGCCGATATTGAAAGGGATCGCAGGGCGTTGGCAGTTAGGGGGGTTGGCACGCAGGTTTGCTGGATGTTCCAAAGAAGTAAAGATACACCTGTTCAAAGCATTTGATCAGGTGTTTTACACCAGTAGCCTATGGTGTGATATTACCCGTTCTGCATATAACGCTCTGCGAATCCAATACAACAACATATTTAGGATTCTATTGGGGCTTCCACGGTACTGCAGTGCTTCGAGCATGTTTGCAGAGGCGTGTACATATGACTTTCACGTAGTGGTCAGAAAGAAAGTAGCTTCACTCGTACATCGTATTAAGGCGGCCTCTAATCTAATCTTAAGGGTGTTTGCCGATAGGAGCGATAGTTTCCTGATTTGTCGGCTTATAAAGCTGCATGTCTTCAGCGTAGCAGTACGCTAATTAAAATTAGTTTCTTTGTATTATTTTTGTTTTATGTAATTATGAATTCTTTTGTTATTATTATTATTTCTAACTTATTGTTAAAATTATATGTTTGTAATGGATCTTTGTAATCTAAATCAAATAAATAAAAAAAAATAACAGCACTAAATACGTAACGTCACTTTACGCTGGTTTACTATGTTCTCCTTTCTGTCCTGTGTAATATTATATTACCTCCTAATTACATATAGGGTTTTCTGTGCACTCTTTTCTGCTCCGTGTGATCTTTTGTTATCTTATAATTACATAAAAAGTTTTCTATGTTCTCTTTTCTGTCCCGTGTAATCTTATATTACCTCTTAATTACATAAAGAGTTTTCTGTGCACTCTTTTCTGCTCCGTGTGCTCTTTTGTTACCTCCTAATTACATGAAAGGTTTTCTATATACTCTTTCATATTTTCTTGTGCTCTTTACTTACCTCCTAATTACATAAAAAAGTTTTCTGTGCACTCTTCTCTGTTCCGTAGGCTCTTTTGTAACCTACTAATTATATGAAAGGTGTCTATGTACTCTTTTCTATTTTCCTGTGCTCTTTTGTTTACTCCTAATTACATAAAAAAGTTTTCCGTGCAATCTTTTCTGTTCCTTAGGCTCTTTTGTAACCTACTAATTAAATAAAAGGTTTTCTATATACTCTTTTCTATTTTCTTGTGCTCTTAACTTACCTACTGATTACATAAAAAAAGTCAAGTCAAAATCTTTGATGATCGTACAAATAGCGACCTTAACATAATCTCTGGGGACAGAAGACGAATCACGTTGGTTGTTAGTCAAGGTTGTAATAAAAGTATGATTAGAACAAATACAAAAGAAGATTGTGTTTAAAAAAATATGTCGATTAATTCTATATAAAATCTATTTCTTTTAAATAACGTGTGAGAGGGAGAGAGAGTGAAAAAAGTGAAAGGCTAATTCAGACAATGTCCTGCTATTGACGAAAAGAAAACGAAAATTCTTACCAAACAATCGAACTTATCGATACGTAATCCAATTTCATTTTCCGACCGAAATGGAAGAAGGGGACCGACCAAGTTAAATAATTTCCCGACCTCAATAGAACCACTCATGATGTTCACAAAGCTATAAAATCCATTATGGGTTACCGTTACTAAACTTTGAATGGAGTTCGTTTTAAATGTCTTTTATTTGATGTCGTGTAAGAGGAATTCTATTTATTCTGCCTTAGACGGCCCCGATTTGTGCACTGATATTAAACACTTAGCCCTGTAGTCCCGGGCTTTTAGAATAGGGCTCTTATCTGTCATATAATATGATGAGGCCAGGCTGTGAGCCCCTACGCGATAGCGTCGGTAATTAGGGAGGCATTACCTTATCTAGGACGTGCTTAGTCCTTTTTTATACAAAGGTGGGAGCAAACGATATGGCGGTACACCTGATGTAAAGTGAATCATTACCGGACATGAATCTACGCAACAACAGAGTAGCAAGAGCGTTACTCTTCTTGCGTCTCTTTATGAAGGATTCTGAGTCATGTCGATTCGGAAATAATGTTCGCAGCTAATTTCACAAAATTACAGTAAAATCAAAGGTACCGGAGAGTTCCGTGGGAGATCTCAGAGAACAGAAAGAGTGGTCGTGGGTAATCTTAGTAGGTAGTAACACCTCCTCCTCCTCTCCTCCTCCTCCTCCTCTTCCTCCTCTTGAAGATTTCTCCATCAAAAAAATGAATAACAATAGTGGCCATTTCGAATGGTTGTGACTAGACCATGTCAATTAAACTAACTCAATAAAAAATTGGCAATTAACAATTTAATTGCTACCGACACCGAGAAGGGGAGACAGGTTGTTTTCTTATAATTGCGGCAAACGAATAGGGTCGTGAGTGGGCATGAACACCTGCCTTGCTAGAGACGTTGCCAATATACTGCCAACCTTTAAAGACGTAACCTCTTCTCTAGAAAAATTTACAGATGGAATACCGTTGCGTATGACGCATAAAACGTTAGGCATTGGTCCTTTAAAGCTCAAGATAGTATTGAAGGCATTTGGTTTTATTTCTAATAAATTTAATCTTTATATACAGTAATGTTTAAAGGCGGACTTAATAATAATTAATGCCTTAGACATTCTCTACCAGTCAACCTTAGGTTAATGCAGAGATGAAATGAGGTAGGTGTATACTTAAAAACTTTGTCGCGATGCAAATATTATTATATTAATTATATGATTTAAAATAACCAATATACGCATGATTTCAAATACATATATAACTACACTATATGTACAAATACAAAGAATTGGTCGGCTCGACTGGGGAAGGAAAACGCCCTCACGAAACACCAGCGTGATATAGCAGGGTCACGATGCTGTGTTTCAGTACTGACAACGTATACGCATCTTGAATATATGTTGAGGATAATATAGATGATATATTATAAATATAATCATAAAATCATCCTTGAGGACTGCGATGGAATGCCTCGTCACCAGTAATAAAGGTCTCCGGATACCTACACTCACCAGACGAAACAAAGCAGCATTACATATTAAAAACACACCAAGAACGTATATTTTACAAAAATTGGACCCAATTTCCATGTCGAGACGATAGACGATATGCTACTGGGTCCTTATTTAATAAATCATTATTTATTGGAACAAACACAAAAGCGGGTGCGGTGGAATAATTTCAATTTCTGTAATGGGCTAGTCAATTTCCATCAACGCACATTGTTTTCCGTTGTTGGAAAAACAGAAATGGGGAAGCAATTCACGTTGGCGTGTAACCGTCGGAAATACATTTCCGGTCGTGTGTTCAGGCATTGCTTATTATCATTTAAAACTTTTACATATTTTATTGATATATAAGATAAGGGAATGTTATATATTTCATATTGTAAATATATAATATACACACACATATATATATATATATATATATATATATATATATATATATATATATATATAAACAGCCCAGCTAGCATTCTAATTTTTAAAAAAAAACGTCATTATTATATTACTTATTTTATGTTGTTTCTTTAGAATATAAAATATGAAATTTCGGAAATGGAATATGAATGTAAGAAAAGGAAGATGCGACTGGAAAACAAAAACAAGAGACTTCGTTCGTAGAGACTAATTGTTTCAGTATTCACAAAATTTATACTCATATAAACAAAAATGAAATGTTCATTGAAAATAAACGCATCACTTGAGAACGGCCTGACTGATTTGCTTTTTTTAAATGTTCATAATTTTGACGACTTTTGACGGTTTTTGTGCAAAGAAAAATTAAAAAATTTGTCAGGAAAATCGGAAAGTAGCCTTTTCTAAGTGACTTATGCAGGAACTCAACGATACCAACTACCGATAATTTTCACAAAATTACAAACAAACTTGCAAACACAAACCCAACGTTGTCCAGTCAAAATTTCAATAAATTTGGTCTATCGGTCAGATGGTTTAAAAATCAATGTAATATTTTTCAAAGTTAATAAATATTTAAAAGAAATATGTCAGCAAAATACATTCACTTCTAAATCTAAAAGCCGGCAGCCTTATACAAATCGGATTAGCCAGATATCAAAGTAAACATGTAAAAGGTGAAATTCTCTATGAACGATCGGCCTCGTAAATCTATACTAAGCCGACGTAAATCCAACTGAGCACACACTTAAACAGGACCTGAGCACACCCTTAAACTGGCACCGAGCCGCTGAGTAAATGAGTTTAGTTAATCGAACATTTGATTGCGTAATTGAAACTTGTACGGGCTAATCTGGATGGATTTAGTTACTCGTTTTCATAGTGTCAGTGTGTATATATTTAGTGTTTATATATTTTCGTTTTAAGATTTACGTAAAGGTGACAAACGAGTATATGATTCATTTTACGATATATAATGATATTTATAGTGTATGTTATCTAGAATCAATGATTAAAACATAAATTAATCCACGTCGTAGCAGAAAAAAGAAGAATATGAAAATTACTGGTAAGTGTTTCATTCCGTGGTAGCTCAGTGTTCAAGCACTCGTTTTTAATTACACGATACGTAAGCAAACTCACCGCCTCCCGATGCCCCAACCAACTGTACCTGAATGTGGTAAATCTGCTGATTGTATATCTTTGAGATAGATAAAACTAAAATCTAATCATTTTGGAGCAGCGTGATGAATTATACTCCTAAGTTATAATGCTGTTTGTGAATGACTAAAAGTGGATTACAGTTTCGAGGGCTGCTAGGGTGGAGGCTCTGATCGTCTAGAATAGCGAAACTAGAGAGGTAGGCAACACGGAGTGGTGTCAGGATGCCGTAGCACAGCGAGGGTGCTATGGCTAGGCGAGGCTTGCTTGCTCAGTAAGAGATCCCCGAGGGAGGGACTGAACTTTGGACTATTTCTGTCTGTGCTTGTACTACTGTGTATCTTCTAGAATAATAAAATGTATAATTTGGTGTATCAAGTGTTAATTATTTGCCTCTCCGACTAGGTGCTTACTTGACGAACATTACCGTACGTAAAATGAATTTTCAAAAATAAAATAGCATTTGTCTGTCACTTTCCTCTCTTTTCAGAGACAATTTCGAGGTCGAATGTCAACCGCAGACTATTGAATGTAACATTTCAAAGTTAAAACCCAACATATTTTACCAGATGCACTCTACCTAGGAACGTAATCCGGATACATCGCGGCACTGTGCACGAGGCTTAACGTTTATGAAGGCAATTTTGATTCAACTTTCAAACCCGTATCCGTTCAAACTAAGTTTAATAAATTGGAAATTGGATCGATGTACTCGTAAGCTCTGCAAGGGGTTGCTACAAGTTGTTTAAATTGTATTGAACATAGAAACTTACAAGGTATTATTTCATTGAATTTTTTTTCGTTGTTTTCGTAACACAATTTATGGATTTATTTTTTATGAACAACGCACGCAGCTCTTCTGATGGTAAGTTTAAGTTATTCCCGCAGCCCATGACACCTTCATTTATCCTCAAGGGTCCATAATACTTTGTCACCCCTGAGCACTGAGATGGAATGCCACGTGACCAGTTATAAAGGTCTCCGAATCCTACACTCACCATACAAAAGACAGCAGCGTATTAGTGCTATTACTGTGGTATTTTGAGGGAGAGGTTCTCCCCGGTCCAGACGACACGTTGATGCTGCAGCTAAGGGACAAGCTACAGCTTGGCTCTACCATTGTAAGAAAGCTCATTTTAAAGATATTTTACGTTTAAACTCATTACTACATGGAAGAGATGTGCGAGGTACTGATATCATATTACAGTTAATCCAAAATACCGTCTTCTTTAATTATTTATTTCGGAGTCAGATCTACGCAGAAGGAGCTGACATTATTTTAAGGTCATGCAGTACAGGATATTTATAATAGCAACCAGTCTCTTAAACTTGATACCCTAAATTTGGATTGATTTCTAATTTAAATGACATCGCGAAGACTACTTTTTGTTTGAGAATTGGCGAACCTATGCGAGGATTTATGGTTTATCAAATCTGATATAATACCATGCGTGAATTAGCAGCATATCGCAACCGTGTTTCGTTCGTTGAAGGGATCCGGATACCTTATTAGTGCTTACAAGACATTACATCTCAATCCTCAGGAGTGGTAGATAATGTATACCTCGAATCTTCGTTGATAATGAATTTAGATATTTATTGGCCGTAATTATCACTTAATATGTGATAAACGTTCGATTGTTGGCTTTACTTTCCTCCTTTAAATCTATAGTACATCCATCTTTGTCCTCAAAGATAACAATGATATGGTATCTTGATATGTTATGCTGAAATCTCCTAATATGAAGAGATATAATTATCTTCTTACGTATGTTTTACATCGTATTAGAAAGGACGACTTCCCTTTTGCGTAAATACTCACCGGAAGATATCGCCATGGTCGAAATCGAGCAGGTGGACATCTACTTTGAAAGACGATGACCTACATTCGTCTATAGAATTTAATATCCTAATGGACAATTTGTAAGCCTTTGAGTTTCAGAGTGCCGTTTAATTTACTGTACTGTTGAAAAATATTAAACCAGAACGTAAGTTAAATGTTTTCATGATTTTTTTTAAGGCGAACAAATAATAGTTGCTATTGAAAATATAATAGGTAATATATAACGAAAATTTGCAAGTGTTGACATCATTTAAAATAGTAATAAGAGTATATATAATATAACTAAGTAATTACATAGTCCATAAAATAAGTAAGACATAATGATGTTTGTTTTGTATAAAATTAAATATAAATATTTTTTAACCATAACAGAGTCCTTCTCGTGAATTATTAACTTGTTTAAGTGTTTCAACGTGTGGTTTCAACGCACTTGAAAACGGTCAACTTATACCGTACATAAAAACTTACAACCTCTCATATTCACGTGTTGATTGAAGTGCTCACAAGAACGTGAGAAATTTGTAAAGTAGCATTCCTACTTTAACTTTGTTTTAACTATAATTAATATATAAGCCTGTAAAAATGTTGCAATCACGGAGTTGTAAACTACCTGTTGATCGCGCGTGCGTCTACTTATATTAATTCAAAACTTGTACTTTCTCCGTATCTTTCGTATTGAACTTTTTGTATTGTGTATGTTTATATTTCATAGTGAGTTTACGTCTATAATACTTCCTTGCCCATTCTTCATATTGTGTTTGTACTGAACTTATTGTAAAGCATAAACAAACTTTGAACTGTTCAATGCTACTGTTGTTTCTATAGCTACGACTGTGCCTCACTAAATAGCATAGCATTATGTAGACACGCGCCATGAATGTGTCCACGCAACCGGCGCATAATACGCCCTCACAGAATACCCCAGTAAAACAGCTGCATAACGCTCAACCTTCCCAGCGTTACCTAGTTATTAATATACCTTCGTTAGTGCCAGAATTTACCAGAGAAGAGGCATTACTTAATTCTCAGGCGTGAAACGCATTATTATCCATCCTTATCGAAGATAAATATGAGTGTCATGGACCACAGTGAACACTTACCATCAGGTGTAACCTTAAACCTCAGGCTATCTACTCTTCAAAAGTATGATCTAACGATGTGAGTGTGAGATGGTCGCTTGTAGTGGTATTCTTTCCGCACTTACGGAAATTCACTACGTAGGGTAACCACGAGACTGATAAAGATTATGGGAATAAAAACTAACTCTATTTGTATACTATAGGTTGATGTTTATATTTTTTATTCTATAGAATAGGTGGTAAACTATCATGCCGCCCACCCGATGGTAAGTGATCACCGCCACCCATGAACAGCCGCAACACCAGAGGAGTTGCAAATACGTCGACGGCCTTTAAGGAATGTGTAGGCTCTTTTCTTGAAGGTCTCTAAGTCGTATTGTATTATATAATGATATTAACAAGAAATATATTATATATAGTGGTAGAGCTACGCTGCAGTTTGTTTCTAGCTGCAGAATGAATGGGTCAGCTCTACCAGGGTAGAACCACGCTCTCACGGAATATCAGCGTGAAATAGCAGCATAATTCTGCTGTGTTTCGTCTGGTGAGTGTAGGGATCCGGAGACCTTTATTACTGACAACAAGGCATTCCATCTCAGTCCTCAAGCGCATCTGCATTATGATCCCTAGTCAAGGATGAATGTAGATGTCATGGGCCGCAGTAATCACTTGCCATTTGAACAGGTGAACTGTGTACTTCGTGTGTTGTTTCCGACCCATACAGGTTTGCACAAAGAGCATGTGTTATTACAGCGTTTCACTAATTGTAATTAAGTTCATTTGTGTCGACATCGAGGATGGCTATCATCACAGATAGTAAACCACTGGTCCCATAACTTGTTGCTAATTACCTATAATCTTTCAAAACAAATAACACAAGAACACTTTTGATTTTTTTTTTTATCAAGACTCTTATTTTCTTCTTTGAAAACAATGTGCTATGAAACACTAATAAATTCTAAATATGGTTATGCTTGATAAATAATATTTAAATTTCATTTTATCACAGCAGCTGCCACAGTTTCTAGTTGCAACATTATTGGGTAGAATAGGAAAGGACCACGCCCTCAAGGAATAGCAGCTGGAAGTAGCGGCATAACGCTGATGTGTTTAGTATGGTGAGTAATTCCGTATCAGACCTTACGCTTGTCAACGTATACCAATCCTGGATCTTAATCGAGGATAGAATTGGATGTCATGTGCGATAGTTATCACATACTCTTAGATGAACCGTGAGCCTTGTAATATAAAAAGAAACATCGTGTACACCTTACATGTGATTACGTAAGAGAACTAGCGGGAAAAGCGTCGCGGGAGTTTCTTGCGCCATTCTATTCCAGCGCCTACGCATTCCGAAGTGATGGTACAATTAATCAATAATAATAAAGATATTAATTAACATATTCCATAGTCAGAAGCAGTCGTTTCGCGTAACACGGTAACATTCCAAGCCCTTGTGCTGGTTACACACCAATAGAGGTCTCGCCTGAGCGCCATTAGTGTTCGGTCAACTCTCAACCCGATGAAACTATTAAAGCCCTTTGGCTAATGTAAGAGAAACATAAGTCTAAGCGAAAATACACATACAACTATAATATGTTCTACACAATTGCAAATTACATCATTTGGTAATTACTAGATAGTCGATCAATGGATCAATGGATCAATGGATAGATTGTTGAACAATGGACGTATATATTTTTTTCAACCTGATACTAACAGTAAGCCTATGTAATAAAATAAAAAAAATAAACCATTGTTTCCTGAACATTACTGCCCGCTTCCAAATCTTGAGTACAGATTAACGGCTTTGATATTTGTTTTAGTAACGAGCTCCCTTCCTAAGTATCAATGTAGTTTGATTATATCACGTATCTTACCCGCATCTGACCCTCCTCCGATCTTATCGCCAGGAATCGAATTTAGAAATATTAAGATTCTACGCCGGGAGAAGGCAACGGATTCTCGGGAGGTGTTTTAAGCATATTATTTCATCAATTGACAGTAATTAAAGGATTCTTTCTTTTATCAAACGAAACATAGTAACCTTTACTGCTATATGCTGGCATTCCGGAAAGGGTGCCCCTATTCCCGTCAAACGTGTCACGCTATAGCTATTTAAAAACGGTGACATGACTACAACAGCCGGTTTTTCCAGCATTTCTCTGGAAACGTATGTTTCCTGAAGGGGATCCTCTCCAGAGCAGTAAACACGCGTACCCCCAAACAAATCCTCTCGTTTCTTCTTTTTTTTTATAACATTGAGAGTAAGAAACGAACACACAGTTCAGCTGATGGTAAGTGATTCCCACGGCCCATGACATCTACATTCATCCTTGACAAGGCAACATGATGCAGATGCGTTGTCACCCTTGAGGACTGAGATGGAATGCCTCGTTACTATATATATAATTATATACCTGTCAAGAAAGTACAAAATGTTATTTATTCATCCATATTTATCATCTTCAAAATATGCTCCTTCAGAAACGATACACTTACGCCAACGAATAATCCAATCATCAAAACATTTTTTAAACGCTTTTTCCGAAATTGAGTTCAGTTTTCGCCGCGAATTCTCCTTTATGTCTTCTACCGAATGAAAACGGGTGTCATGAATTGGTAATTTGAGTTTAAGAAAAAGAAAGAAGTTGCTGGAGCCATATCTGGTGAATAAGCTATGGTATTTGTTAAGTCTTAGGTCGTTCACAAGTATGGCTTTATACGCATTATCATGGTGCAAAAGAATTCCAAGAATTTTCTTCCCACAAATCTGGTTCGTTTCATCGAATTTGCTCTCCTTAAACGCCGCATAACGCTCAAATATTATTATTTATTTACCGTTTGACCTCCGAAGAACTCCTAGTGTACAACACCGCGATATTCAAAGAAAACCGTCAACATGACTTTGACTTTTGATCGACTTTGGCGTGGTTTTTTCGGTTTCGGTTCAGTTGGAAGGTGGCTCCGAAGCATGTTGACTAATTTGCAAGTCAAATTCGTAAGCCCACCTCTCGTCACCAGTAACAGTGCGTTTCATGAATGTTGGGTCGGAATTGACTCGTTCTAGCATGTCCTCAGTGACTCTTATACGATTGAGTTTGCGAGAAAGGACAGAATTTTCTACTGAGCGGCAACAACCCAAGTGATTGTTTAAAATGGTACGGATCAACTCGTGAGCCGCATAAAGTTCGGCGACTATCTTTCTCAAACTTGAATAAGGATTTTCAGGCACTATTCCGTTAACTTCAGTTGCAGACGTTAATGGCCTACTAGAGCGAGGCAAATCTTCCATCACATCTCGACTGCTTTTGAACGCTTTGTACCACTCATAAGCACGTGTTTTTGATAAAGTCGATTCATTGTAAGCCTTGTGTAACATTTTCAGTGAGTCCGAACACGAAATTCCATTGGCGATGCAAAATTTAACACAAACTTTTAGTTCAACGTTTTTGTCCATTATGAAATTCGCAATACACACTAGATATAATATAACTAAAAACAGCACTGTATTTAATCTGAATAACAGATGCAACTCAAACTCCGCGCCAAAATGGAAAACAGTTGTGCCAATCTAACGATAACAAAAAACAAAAAATAATTTGGAACCATAAACAAATCACCCATTCCCGATACTTTTTTGACTGAATGTTTTACCTTCTTTGTACCCTTTCCGTTCTCCGCAAGTACTTACAGTGCAACCTTCTATGTATCTTTTATATATTTGGAACCATAAACAAATCACCCATTCCCGATACTTTTTGACTGAATGTTTTACCTTCTTTGTACCCTTTCCATTATCCGCAAGTGCTTACAGTGAAACCTGCTATGTGTATTTTATATATTCAATATTTTATGTATTCAACCTTAAGCAGTAAAGTAGGACACATTCAGTTTTTATTAGTGTTTATTCTAAGAAGTACATTAGACACCGTACGTAGGTGAAGCTTTCAAAAAATATTAGCATATTATATTTTCGTTTATTATGCGGGTGCCATATCCACTCGCTAGTTATGGTAGATATAAATGTACGATAAAATGTTGAAAGTGTGGACTTTGCATGTCTAAATTATACATATACTTGTTGTATCTATGTATTATTACAACTATGTATACTTCTAATATTTATTTTAACTGAATTTAGAGCAATAAACCAGCACACAGTTCACCTGATTGTAAATGTGGCCTATGATCCATGATCTCCATTCATCAACGGTAGGGAAGTTCTTATCGTGGTAGAGCTACACTGCAGTTTGTTTCTAACTGCAGAGTGAATGGGTCAGCATGCCCTCGCAGAATACCAGCGTGTAATAGCAGCATAACGCTGCTGTGTTTCGTCCGGTGTGTGTAGACATCTGGAAACCTTTATTACTGGTGACGAGGCATTCCATCTCAGTCCTCAAGGGTGGCAATGTATCTGCATTATGATTTCTTGTCAAGGATGAACGTAGATATCATGGGCCACAGGAATTATTTACCTTCACGTGAACTGTCTGCCCGTCTGTTACTTTCAATGTAAATAAAATAATAATAATAATACCTTGCCACCAATAATCAGGGTCTCCGAATCTCTAAACTCACCAGATAGATCACAAAATAGTTATGCTGTAATTTTACGCTGATATTCTGTTAGAGCGTGACCTTTTCCGGGTCGAGAAGACGCATTCATGCTGCACATATAAAAAAAAAGTTGTGTGACGTCTCACGTCCCTGACACTGCATCTCAACCTTCTTCCGATAGTATTGCACATGTGCTGTACCAGAATGAGACGACGAGTAATTGCTTGTGTAGGTATTGTTATGTATAAATAATAAGTCTGTAGACGTGGATTAAATAAAATTATAGAGTTCAGTTTTATTTAGTTCACTATTGAATATCACCTATACAATAGGTTTACACAAAACAATTATTTAACACAATTAGAGAAGGTGAAAAAGCTAGAAGTACGGGAGCACATAAAGTTCACAGCAATTATAAAAATCAAGAAAGATAGCACACGCATATGGACAAATGAATTGGACAGTAATTAACAGTATAATAAGTAACTGAATAGCAAGGCATACGATAGCGTACTAGTTACAATGGCTGTGCGGAGGAACGAGGCGACGGCCAGCAGTAAACTGGTTAACTGGTGACGTCGTCTCGATCGCCGCACTGAACAATAACCAAAGGGTACAATTTACCTTTATAATTTTATAATCTTACTAAAATTAAATCAAATAAACAGTAAATAACTAAATGTACGCCTCACCTGTATATTTGCTTTAAAAAAAATCTTTCTTTAAAATATTTGCACTCTCTCATGCGTTTCACTGAACATGTCAAATGAATGTCAGACATCTTCATAGAAGTGGGTCCTCCACTCCCAGGACCTAATTGGCTCCGTGCCTTATCACTACGAGAGTGGATCAGCTCAGAGATAAATCTTCACATTCAATGAGAAAACTCTAAGCAAATTGAACATTTCAATCAAGCCCCAATAGATCCTTTGAATTTTCGAGTACCTTAATTGGATCGTATTTGTAATGTTAGGATTTTAGTATTGTACCGAAAAGAGTAAATTTTTATTAACTTTAATATTTATATGTAGGTGCGCCTAGTATTTATGGTGGAGACACACCGCAACTTGTAACTACAACATTCATGTTCTGCTCAACCTGGAACGGACCGCGTCCTCGCAGAATACCAGCGTAAAAACAGCACCATAACGTTGTTGTGTTTCGTATGGCGAGTTTAGGGATACGGAGAAGCTGATCACTGATGCTTAGGCATTCGACCTTAGCTCTCAGGGGATACAACGCTACTGTTTCCATATTGAGAATCAATGTGGGTGTCAGAGTATATTTTAGATTATAAGTCAAGAGTATACGTTTAATTTATAAGATATACCTTTTATTTTATTTTTTCTACGTACCTTTAAGTTGTTACCTGTTATTGTTACCCATGTACCTTTGCAATTGCTGGATTGATTAAATGAGTTATTTATTTTTATTTTATTTATTTATCATTAGGTGAACTCTGTGTTCGTTTTTATACAATAATACAATAATAAAAGAAGAAAGTCCAGGGTTCACCTGATGGAGTCAATGCAGAAGTGTAGTGTAACGTGACAAATGTAATGTGAACTTTTTTTTGGACTTGATGATTGTTGGACCGTAAGATTATACAAAACTATATAATACCTTATCCTAAATAATTCCTTTGGATATGAATTCCATGTTCATTGGCCAACATAATATCATCATAATCTAATGTTACCATAAAATAATCTATGAGAATTATATTTAAAAAAAAATTGTTGTTCATAACCTCGTGCTTATATCGTTCCGGCCGAGGTGCGACTGCGACCATGTTCGTCAACACAACAAATTCTAGATTATTTAACACTTTTTATTAGTATCTGTTGGATATAAACAAGTTGATTTGTTAGTCATTTTTATTATTCTTTGTCAGAATTAAGATATTCGAATTATTCATATTGTTTAATAGTGGTAGAGCTGCGCTGCAATTTGTGTCTAGCGGAGGAGTGAATGGATCAGCTCGACGGGGGCAGGACCACGGCCTCACAGAATACCAGTGTAATAAAAGCAGCATAATGCTACTGTGTTTCGTCTGATGAGTGAAGGGATCCTGAGACATTTATTACTGGTAACGAGGCATTCCATCTCAGTCCTCAAGGATGACAACATATCTGCATTATAATTCCTTGTCAAGGATGAATGTAGATGTCATTGGCCGCAGGAATCATTTACCATCAGGTAAATTGTGTGCTGTTGGTATTCTCAATGTAATAAATAATAGTAAAGTAATGATGATGAATTGAAGGAACTTGGGACCTAAGGTACCGGCAACAAGGCAGTCCTAATACTCAATAGTGACAAATTGTCAGCCTCTTGATATTTAGGAAGAAAGTGTTTGTATGTAATGTAGGTAACACTTAAACTAAAGTATTGTAGGATCATTATTCAACCTTATCGTCATAGATTACATTGAGGAGTTAGAGCCAATAGAGTAATTATCCGGTTTTTCACATAAATTTTTCAAAATTTAGCATGGATAAATCTATATCTCGTAAAATCCTCTCTATCGACTCCTTTCTATTTTATTATATCTTCGTCTTTTTTTATTATACTTTTAAATTATTTGTTAATTATCAATCAATAATTCAGGTTTCCTCACGAGGCTTTCCTTCACCGTCGGGAACGTGGTAAATCGACATTTAACAAAAACTTAATAATGTTTAATTAAGCAATTAATAATGTTGTTTGTTTGCCGTGAATTTAGAACAAGCGGGTGGACCTGAGCTACCACGGCTCATGAAAAAACGTCACTCAATGTATTTTTGTATCTTGTGTATTTTATATTGACATTAGCTGAACATTTCAATAGTTAATTATAAGTTTATGACGTTTATTATTAGTGTTTTCATCATATGGAAATCTACACACGAGCAATAAAATCGAGTCAGTGATCATGCGCGAGGTTGTATGTCTTCAAAAAAATAACTGAGTCCTGAATTATAATATTCTTTTTGAATTATTAAGGCAGTATGTTGTCGCTTCTAAATAATGTAAACAAATGTTGTCTTTTCCAAGAATACGATCCAAGAACATGTTATTATAGCTAATAACCATTTTTTCACCTGTTTATAATAGCACTAATGAAATCATGCCACATAAAAGGTCATTTAACTGACCTACCTTTATCAGTTAGTCGTCAAACACTTATCCCTCATTACTTGAACCATTGTGCCAAGGTTCACTTACTGAATAATAAATAAATAAATAATTAATAATAATAACCTCACAGGTAAATAAATATAATGATAGAAGTTGCAATTAATGCTTTAAGTTGACATTTTAACTATATTTGACATTTAATAATTTTATAATCTTAGTGGAGCAGACCTAATTGTTCATTGTTATTCTTTGTTTGTTTTATTTTCTCTATTTATTTTATGTTTTTGTCTATGTGTGTTGTGTATTAATTGTATTTTATTTAAATGTATAAATGTATTAATGGCCGCTGCTATCCGATAATAAATGAATTGAATTGAATTGAATTAAACACAAACATTGCGTAAAAATGGACGCGTGTATTGTAGCTAAACGATTGCCCTATCGAAAGGGGCAGAAATCGAGTTGGTTTCGAAACAAGCGGCAGACTGGGACGTTTGATGGCTAGAGTTATTAGGGGTGTCATTTCTTAAGCAAGCTTTGTTAAAAGTTTTGTGCTAATGGAGGATGCCCGTCAGCATACTACAGCTTCTGTTCGGCGGTAACTGCAGCAGGTCGAAATTGAGTGCATGGAGTTACCAGCACGTAGTCTGGACTTAAATCCTATTGAGCATTTATGGGATGAATTGTAAGTGTCGACTGTGTAAGTTTTGGCTAGAATTCCTGCGCCAGCTACGAGATTGGAACTTCAAGCCGCCCTCGATGAAATGACGTTTCTCAAAAAACAGTAAAAATTGTTATTTTAAGAACCGATAAGGAGCTGTAATTAGAGCTGGCTAAATATTTAATTGTTTTTTATTATTTAATTTATGATTCTTTTGTCTTTATGTCTGTATTTTTTTTAGAGCGAATACTTCCTTTTTTTAGAGTTGAAGACGAATTTTGTATAAAAATTTATTGTTATGAAAAAAGAAGAATTTACTAATATTAATGTCATCTTATTTAAAAGCAAAAACCTTTACCTTTAATCTATTATAGTCAAAAATATTTATCTTGACAAACAGATTTATTACGATAATCGTACGTCGTGTCTCAATTTTTTTGCTCGAGTATATGTTAAAAATAGTTTGCTTTTATTTGTCTACGTCTTTTTATATCCTTCCTAACGGCAGGTCTTGACACTGACACGCCCAAGTAATAAATCGTATGCCCATGCGTCAATCTTATATAACTGTGGTTTTAGTTATACTGGTCATGATGAGACACGGGTCCTGGGTTCGTTTCACAGCCGGGGAACAATATTTGTGGATTACTTATTGTTGATTCCCGTTCTGGTAGCACACAACTGATAATAAATGATAACAGCAACCCATAAACACCTCAATTATTCAGGTTGTACACTCGGGGTGTGGTCTGTGTGTCCAACGCTGCATCTGATTCCGTCTGATCCTCCTTCTCCAATCTTCGGCCTTCCAACGGCACTATAATATACCCGGCACAGTTGATATCATCAACAATGATAATAACAAAACAGGTGTAACTAGGATTACTTATTAGTAGTTCGTAAGTACTCTTTGTTTTTGATTAGCTTTTTCTTTATTTTGTTGCTATTGACAAACGAGCATACAGTTCACCTGATGGTGAATGATTCATGCTTAGATTTATTTAGATTTCATGATTTAGATTAAGATAAGGAATCATAATACAGATTCATTGTCCCCCTAAGAACTGAGATGGAATGTTCCATCCCTGCCCTACACTCACCAGACAAAACACAGCTGATTTATGCTACTATTTTGTACGGGTATTCTATTCTAAGGGCGTGGTCCTTCCCCGCTGGAGCCGACCCATTAATGCCGCAACCTGAAACAAACTGCAGCCTAGCTCTACTACTGTTAATTTGTCATTCCCTTAAGATATCAAAATTCCGATCTCCACACCCGTAGGCATTTGTATCTTATCTTCATCTTGTATCGTATAAATTATTTAGTGCTGAGTATATAATTCTTCAGATTTACTTCCCCTCTGCAGCTTGTTTCCAGCTGCAGCATCAATGAATCTGCTCGACCAGGGAAAGCCCTCACAGAATACCAGCAGTACCGGTAACGTACCTGGGATTCTTCTCATATTGAGTATGTTCATGGGTGGTGGCGATCATTTACCACCAGGTGAGTTGTTTGCTCTTTTGCCACATATTCCATTAATTATATAATTTATAAAATAAAATAGCAGAATAACGCTATTTCACTTCATTAAGCATAATATTACATTCATCGTTCATCCCTGTCGCACCGGAAATGACGACGGTTCCAAAGAAAGAGTGATCGCAACTCATTAGAGGACGACAGCGCGTCCCCGCACCGGAAATAGACAGGGCAGGAAACCGGTTATTGGAGTGTGGGGAAATGGTGGAAAACTATTCATCTTACGTTCCTTTATTAGGCTGTTAACTGATGTGCCAAGTTACACGTCTTTGTAAAATTAAGTGATACCCTGATCGCTAAGCATAGGACCTCTCTTTAGAGTGGATAATAAATTATTGTATACGCTATATGTGATTTCTGATTGGCAAATTAAGACATTAGGTGGGTACAACCGTCTTACAAACGTTTGCTGGTGATAATTGCTCCGGCCCAAGACTCTCACATTTATGCCGTATAATTTTATAAATATAATACTGTTTAAAGTTGAACATAGCGTAGTTTCTTCCGCAAATTTTCAAAAAAAGCTTACTGTTTGCTGGTTCAAAAAGTATTTATTATTATATTTTATTTTATTTTATATAAATTAAAAAAATAACTTCATTTGACTGAATCAAAGTCACGTTCGTTTATTACACTTAAATGGACTTTTTAAAGGAAATTTTCACTTCACTTTGTCACTTAATGACATTAGAAGCTAATCTACTACCCAACTCGGATTGCAGATGTCTGGTGAAAAGGTTGACCGAGGAACTCAACAAATACCCTTTTCAATTCACATTTAACGCATCTGCGATCCATGGGCGACGGTAATCACTTACCGTCAGTTGAGCTGCTGTGGTTTGCCACCTATACTATTAAAAAAACATTACGGTTTTTACAAGTTTTTATTTCCATTGAATTTAATTAATGTTTAACATACATATAAATAACGTATACTCACTCACGCAGACACACCCCCAAAGGACATGGGCCACTCTCCCTCATTGCACGGCCCACTAAACGAAGTTCAAGGACAGTAATGAAATTAAGTTTAAATAACAGACTAAATATCCCTTTTATTATAAACAAATTAAAATTAATATTGTTCATGGGGATACAGAGATATTTAAAAAATAAGAGAAGAATTTTAGGTTATATCATATGATTCTGCTGTCAATACACTGACACTTTAACATCACCATCAGCTTAAATATTATTTATATTACTATACTTTATGACACAGACCTAATTCAATGAACGCCAAGACTTTGATGACAAGTATGTAAAAATGAAATGTTTTTTTCTATAGATATTTAATAGCCTTTAACGTTCTTGAGAGCACGAGTAGCTGGGCCGAAAATGGCCCATGTCCTTTAAATAATTTGTACTATCTACGGATGAAAACAAAATTGTCATGCTATTACGGAAAGGAACTGAACTAACTGAACTCCGAGATTTCCTTTTTAGTTCAGGGGCCAAGGATTCAAGATGCAGTATGACATTAACTGTGCCGGATATATTGTAGCGCAGTAAACATTCGCGCAAACACGGAGACAATTACACTAAGGTTGGAGGATCACACGGAGCCAGATGCCAGCGTTGAATACCAATACCACACCCCTAATAGATAACCTTAATCGTTGAGGTGTTAATGGGTTACTGTTATCGTTTATTATCCGTTGTGTGTTGAAGACCAATAGACCAGGGATCAACAATTAGTAATACTCAAATAATGACCTCGGCTGGGAAAAGAATCCAAGTCCCGCGACCTACAACTATAGTTATATAAGATTAACGCGCCCATGCGATTTTATTACTGGTGTGTATCAGTGTCGGTCGCGACCTGTCGTTAGGAAGGATATATAAGGAAAAAGTCGTGGACAAATAGTAGTAAACAATATTTAACATATACATTTCAATATCATAAAATTCTTATATCAACGTCATAGTCAAAAAGCAACATCACGGGGCAGTCATATACGTCATTCATGCTAAATTTAGTGTAATAACATACTGACAAATCGTCTACTTATCCTCTGGCATAATAAATTCGGGTCAACGAGCACCTGCCGAGCAATATAATTACCGCCTAAAGTACTTACTATTGAAAAGTTCTGTAAATGACACTATATTAAATACACAACATACAAAATTATATTAAATAACGTTGTTTTAAGGAGTCGTTAGAGCTCAGTGGTTGCGCGCCTGTTTTAAATTTAACGGCAAACAAACAACATTATTAATTACAATTTTAAGTGCTTATTTACGACGTGCTCACGTGCGAAGTCCCAAAATTTCTACAGCAATGGGATTATGTTACTCTTACAAAATCGTACATGATAAACTATAATAAAAATATCTTGAATTTGTATATGAAACACGAAAAATCTTTTTCCTGCGCTATCGTATTCCACATGTCAATCTAGTGGAGTCGTCCTGCAATGTGACTGCCCATCAGCTATCGACGAGTTATATGACCAACCCAATGATACTATATATAAATATATATAAATATATATATATATATATATATATATATATATATACATATATATATATATACATATAAATATATATATAGGTTGGAAATAACCCGTTTGTAGATATGATATTAGAAAATATTACCGTCGGTATGCGGTCACCTCGTGTGCCAGATCCAGATATTTTGTTAACTACCGGCGTATAATTCTTTTTATACTTGGAGAAATGCTTACGCTTACCCATCGCTGCTGGGTTATGTCGGACAAGCAACGACTAAAACCCCATGGTGTACCCCTTCGTCGCGCGTGGCGGAGTCACGGGAACGCTTTCGCAAACATCCGGGACCCCACCTGCGGTGGCCTCCTAGGCAGCCCCTCCTCTGGGAGGAGGACATCCTCCCCTCTACCCCTCCAGGCAAAGCGCAACGGTACACGAGCGTCCCTTCCTTCTCGGCCTCTCTCTGTGGGTGGGAAGTGGACCCCTCAGATGCCAGCCAGGGAAGTTTATCTATCTCACCGCCAATCATTGTTCGGCCGCGAAGGACAGGGAGAGCAGCAGAGGACCAACTGACACTCCTCTTCCCCCGGATAAGGCGGTGCGTCCCCCGCTTGAGTCGCGGACGGTATGGAGGGATATTTTCTTCCCTCTGCATGCGGCTTCACACCACCTCGGATGCGGAGGGACTACGGTATGCGGGATCGGGGATCCCAGTCCCCCACACCGCTACCCCATCCCCCCGTCCGGCGTTAACGTCTAATACGGCAACCTCTTATCCATGAGACCACATTTCAGAAAGAGTTCTAGGTGGAGAATCCTGGCTACTAATTTTTAGATGCTCAGAGTAAGAAAGCGCCGTGCAACTGGAAATAATATGTCTCACCAGATCGGTAGCATAGCGACGATGCTCTCCCTTAAGATTTGTGTCTCCGATAGTTGTTGGTCTCATAATTAATAAAAAATTCAAAACATCAGATAGTATATAAACTAATGTATACAGGTTTAGAAATACCGGATATATGCTAACACACATGCAAATACATCTTCCCCTTCGTAATTAAAGTAGGTAATGTTGAATTGGCGCGCCTTAGTTCATTGTTATATTTAACATTATAAGAATTTGCTCTCAACTCAAAGTTAAATTCGCAACTCTATTTCCGTCTCACTCAAACGCCTTTGTAATGCGACCGACAAAGTTAAGCGACAAATTGGATAAGTTTAGCAGTTAGCTTTGGAGTAAGTAAGACATAGTTTTGATATTATAGCTTCATTTCATCGATATATCAGTGGTGACAAACGTGCACACCGCTCACCTGATGGTAAGTGATGGCGGCTGTCCACGTCTACATCAAACCTCAACAAACAAGTTGCACATGTTGTCAATTCTTGAGGATTAAGACGGAATTCCTCGTTGAGCGTAATAAGGTCCCCGATCTATAGGTTGAGATCGGTGTCTCTACACTTCATGATACGAAACACCATTTCCGACGTAGTCCCATCCCGGAGCCTCGGGATCGACGACGCATGTGCCTCTTGACATTTAGTTGGACCGATGCAGATTCTATGGGCAGCAGTCATCATTTACCATACCTTGGACTACGTACTATACTGTTAGTCACTCCTAATTATAGAATGTTATAAGAGAAACCAACCATTATAATACCTAGGTAAAGGTGAGTTTTTTTTGGATAATCGATAATGCCCAAAATAGCTGTCTATCAAGACCTCTTCCTGCAATTACACTCCATGCTTTAACATTCATTTTATTTATAGGACTAATACTGACGTTCAAGTTTAAGTGAGAAAAGTTGATTAATAACGAAACCAGGAATGGTTACGTTATATATGGTAAGCGTGGCTATTGCAATTTAAATAAAACTTAATTCAAATATTGGATACTGGATGCTACCATCAGCTTGATAGGAAAATGAAAGGTCATAGAAGAGATACGATTGCAGGACCTCAAGATACGGTGAGCTCCAACGTAGAGCGGTCGAAAAAGAAATAATTAAACGCTCTGGTTAATTATGACATCAGAACGTCAAACAATTCTGTCTTCTCCGAGGCCATTAGTACTGTAAAGCACTAGAAATGTGGGGATTTTTTTTTTAAATAATACGATAAAATCCATATCATTAGTTTTATTCAAAAACAATAATTTTTCATCAGATCTTAGATTATGTAAAATGTAGCCCTGTTATGACAACTTTCTAAATAAAATAAAATTAAATGTTTTTCTTAATTTGTTTAAAACATTTGATATATGTGATAATCTTCCTTGTAAAGTAATAACTAACCTATATACATATATTTATATTTATATATATATACATATATATATATATATATATATATATATATATATATATATATATATATATATATATATATATATATCTCCTTTGATATAAGCCTTTTTAAGCCGGAGTCTTCGTCACGGGTCTTTAAAATTTATTTTAAATTTTATTGTTTATTTATAATCAATTATTAGGATTAATATTTTCTTTTACATGAAGGTTTCCTCACGATGTTTTTCTTCACTTCTAATACATGGCACATTTTAAGTAATAATTTAATTGGTGACCGGCACAATGGATCGAACGTGGTTGCCGCACATACCGTGATATTAAAAGCGAGTGCTTAGACACTGAGCTACTACGGTACATAACCTTTCTTGAAGCAGATGAAATATACAAGACTCCCCGTTAAGTTTGTGCTTAATGTTTTCATTTTGTTAACAGAGTGCCTCACAGAACCAATCCAATTATATTAACACCGCAAGTAATTTCACTCTCTGTATCTCACTAACTGGGAGATGAAGCTGCTAAATTTATCCACTCATTACGATGTAGCGTTATAATCTAATGAACTGAAATATATTTAAGAACAGCCCTGTATAGAAATTATGGTGTCCTTGTCGATTTCGAAAACGTCAATATAATAACATATGATATCATCTAGGATACCAGTCAATACAGATAGAAGCGTCGCTAGAGTTTCTTGCGCCACTTCTTCTCCAGCGCCCACGCATTCCGAAGTGCTACAGTTAGACAATAATAATAATAGTGTTATTGCTGTAGATCATTATTAGTCAGAAGCAACTGATTGAGCCGAGGTTCGGCCCTCTCGGGTACCCTCGAGTCAGACGCCCTCGCGGAACAGAGTAACGGTCCAAGCCGAGGCTCGCACTCGGGAGCGCTTGTGCTGGTTACCCACTAATAGAGGTCTCGACTGAGCGCCATAAGCGCTTGGTCACCTCTCAACCCGATGAAACTGTAAAAGCCCTCGGGCTAACAGCGGCCATCGGCCCGGAAAAAAAACATCTAGGGTATATCATAGTGCTTAAGCACTTGCACAAACACTGCAATAAGATCTGTGGAAGGTTTAGATGCAATATTTTATACACGTAACATATAAACCAACAATTGCGTGAAAAACAAATATCATTCCACCGCTGGGAATCGAACGCAGATAGTCTAACCACTACGTCCGGTTCCATAAATTCCATACGTAAAAATATTTAAGTACTCGTAAATTTAAACTTTAACGGTTATTTTAACCGTATATACAATCTAAAATTCGAAAATATAAACAGATAACAATGAAATTCATGCCAATATACACTTTATTGTACTTGTGTTCAGTGAGGTGTAGTGTTACTCCAATCGAGCAGATTGAAGCTAACTCAACCTTGGAAAAAAATAAAGTAGTTTTTAAAGCACATGTTAATGCCGCAAATCAAAAAACTTTGAAGCATGCTTTGCTCTATCTTCTATCTCAAGCTTCGGTAGTCCCAGTGTATACACATTGTAGGCCGAGTGTGTTTGTATAAGGAGTAATGGCTGTAATATCAAAAGTTTTCCGATTTAGACTTTTGAGTAGTTTTCTGAAAAGCTCTAAGAGAGCTGCACAGAAAGTTAAGAAAGTATGGCTCTAAGTTTTTGTGGTCGAGTGTCATGACTGGTGCACTTTGGTTTAATTTGGTTGCCAATAACATCTATTTTCCCGCTTTCATGTTATACAATTATATATAGTTATGTATACATATCTATACATACCTATACTTACATAAAAAATAGTCAGTTTCATTCATTTCATTTCATTTATTAAATATTTATTTCACAATCACCTGAATCGACTTTGGTAAACGTTTTCGTTTACGTAAATTGCATGATTTTTCAAACGCTAAGCGGTGGATTTAATATTTGTAACTGTTGGTTCAATGTTATTCATTTTGGCATATCTAGAGTATATACAAGTTTTTACGTATTTTTTTTGATTACATTAAGAGTAACAAACGAGTATACAGTTCACGTGGTGGCAAGTGACTCCTGCGGCCCATGACATCTACATTCATCCTTGACTAGGGATCATAATTCAGATGCGTTGTCACCCTTGAGGACTGATATGGAATGCCTAGTCATTCAGTCACCAGTAATAAAAGTCTCCGGAACCCTACAATCATCAGAAGAAACACAGCAGCATTATGCTGCTATTTTACTCTGGTATTCTGTTAGGGCGTGGTCCTAACCCAGTCGAGGTAACCCATTCATTCTGCAGCTAGAAACAAACTGCACTGTAGCTCTAGCACTAAACCACACCAAACTTTTAATCTTATGATGTCGTGTGGGACTATTTACTCTGGACCGGAAGGACACCATTATTATTTTATTGTAAGTGATCATCCTAATAGCGGAACAATACGGTCTTGAAAAATATTAAATAATAAACAATATTTATTAAATAAACTACCACTTAGGTTCATTATACAAACGTGGTATATGTTTATTAAGATCGAAGAGCCTCTCAAAAAGATGGAGTATCCTTCGAAATATTTTAATGAAATTAGGAAAACACACGCGTAAGAATGATTACGACCAACGAAACGTGAAATTACAGCTTGAAATAACTTGTCTGTCAAGTGTAGCAGGAAGGTAAAACGTGTGTTTTCTGTTAAATATATATACTTATATGTTGTGTGTGTGGTATTATTTAAATTGTTACATTCAGTTTTACCATTTCCTATATGTTTTGACACTTACCTTTTTTTAATTATATGGGAACTTGTGATAAGTCTGCCGATGTCTAATCAAAAAGAGGCACGTATATAAAATTGCTCGACACTTAACATTTGGAGGTTTAGTTTCTGAAGTTAGGCTGTCAATCAACCTTAATGACGTGAAACATGCCTGTTTTCGTGCCGTATTAAATAAAGAAATATCAACAAGTTCCAAATCAATTCACTCGCCTGTATCCCACATAGATGTATATAATTTGCTGCACTGCAATTGCCGTCAAGTGTTCTGTGTTTTCCTTGTTACCCTTATCTACCTATTGTCTACGCCATCTTTTTATAAAAAACACGTGTTTTCTATCTTTATCATGATGACGATCATAAAACAAAAAATAATATATCCTATTCGACAAGAATAAACCAAATCACAAAATTTTGAATTTATTGTGTGCAGTGTGATGTTGCATCTCATAACAAGCAGAAGACATTGTCTTTAATGAACCTGAAATTATGACATGATAACTTAAGAACAAACTATTGAAAAAAATGTAAAATGCCTCGTCGAAAATAAATACACTAATTAAAAAACGCATGAATTTGCGATGTTAAATTTTGTCATACAAAAATAGTTGTGTAGTGGAATACAATTTCAAATTATTCGTACTATGCAATATATATAATACATCGCGAGCTTTTGTAATGTGCAGTGTCAAAGTTTAATGTGGAAATTAATCCAAACCCTGGCAAGCAGACTGCAGATAGCTTAAACTTAACGTGTTGAATATATCGAACATGTATAAAAATATGATAAAAAAACAGGTAAGTTTACGATGTAAAATATTGAAATTAAACCTAAGCCAAAAACAGTTATCTAGTTGAATACAATTTACGCACCATAACCGCTAATATATTTATTTTATGTGCATGAAAGTGCATTAATCATTTGATTTGTACTATGTACTATATGTAAGACATCGCGATCTTTTGTAATGTGTCATGTGAAAGTTTGTCAAAGTTTAAAGTGAAAATTAATCCAAACCCTTGCGATGGCTTAGCTTAACGTGTCGAATATAGCGGGAAGTTCTAAGTGGGTATAAAAAAAAGACAGTGGCAGCACTCAGTACGCCACAATATAACAGGATGAAACACTCGATCCCCTTTTTAAGGATGTGAATTTTCGTGAACAATCTTATAGAGAATACGAATAACAATTTCTGTACTAAAATGATAGCAACAAGTACCTGACCTATGAATAATGACTACTTCTTGAGCGTAAAACTACCGTGAAGTGTTTTTGATTTTGCCGTCAGATTAAGAGGCGTAGCTTTAACAGCTGATAACGTATTTTAGTATTTAATTGTATATAGGCCTGAGAAATCATTTACTATCAATGGAACTGTGTATTCTTTTGTCTTTAGATGATTTCATGTGAAAAAAAAAAATTAAAACTGGACGAAAATTTGCTACGTACAATTAGTCGCATATTAATATTATCGAATTTAGTTCCTTCAAGCCGGAATTCAAAGTATGATTGCACCACACGCGCAATAATAATGCGGATAAAAATTTTATTATCGTTCGAGCGAAACAATAGTTTACTTCAATAGTTTTCGTATAAAAGGAATAATATTCTCCTTTTATACGAAAACAATTCAAGTCAACTATATTTAACTGCACGATTAGAACTAAATACCAGTCTATTATTCAATTTGGCGCATGTCAGATGTCGATCATCGTTTTGCATTATTTGTAAAAAAAAAAATTATCCTTCTTGAAAACGCTAAACATAATATAACAAATATGATTAAAACATTGATAATTAATATTAAGTGTATATCGCGTGTTAAAATAATGAAACTCATTTTTAACGAACGTTAAAAACTTACTTAATGTATATGTCATAAATATTTTATGTACATATCTTTGGATTTAAAACGCTTTGTTAGTTTATCGTAATATATGTTCGTTAATCTCTTATCTAAGTACAAACAAAAGAACAAAACAGAATCTTATACACAAAAGAAAAGTTAGGGTCCTGATGCCCTATGGAATAACAAAGTCATATAATACACAAACCCCAATAAAATGTTAAGAAATCGTGACTGTGATCTTAACAACTACTGTATCTTTGTTGTCCTTTTTTGTAGAATTATATTATATTAAAAACAAGCACAGAAATTACTTGATAGTAGACATCTGAAATTACCATAGTACATTTTTAATCTCGAATCCGTTGGCGTACCTGGGTCATCAGATTCCTTCAATCACCACAGTATAACACAGCAAACGAGCAACGTTGAACATTCTTTTCAATGATGGTATTTTTTTTTAAATGACAGTGTAGCTAGAGATACACTGCAGTAAGTTTCTATCTGCATAATGAATGGGTCAGCTCGATCGGGGTAGGACCACGCCCTCACAGCATCACGCCGTAAAATAGCAGCATAATGCTGCTGTGCACCAACACCAGGATAGGGATAGGGATCCGAAAACCTTTATTACTGTAGAAGGGCGTCCCATCTCAGTCATCAAGCGTAGCAACGCATCTGCATTATGGTTGGTTGTCAAGGATGAATGCAGGAATCACTTGCTGTTTGAACAGGTGAACTATGTGTTCGTTCGTTCGTGAGTAACTCACAATGTAATAAAAAAAAGTATAATATAAGTACAGCATTACAGCAAAAAGATAGAATGGGAAGCTACATTGGCATACGTGTATCTAATTATATACAACAAAAAACTTTAAATCATTTTTTTTATTTCATTTATATTCATGGACTCTATAGATATTGAAGGTTTCGTTAAATGTGATTTCAATAAATATATATATATATATTTCATAGAAATTAAATATCTTATTATCTTAGGTTAAATCAGGGCGGAAAGTTATGTATGGACATACATAACTTTCCGTCCTGATTTAACTGTAAAGTTGATAATTAAAAATTATAATGGGACATGTCCCATTATAATTTTAACTACATGCTAACTACAAAACTTTTTAACTGCTGTTTTTAAGTGTTTTTAAGCTGATGTTTAGCTACTAGTTCTATAGTTGTATCGGGAGTCAACTAAACTCAGTTTAGAATTGTTTTCTTATTAAATCGGTAACATTAATTCACGCAACATGAATGGGTCAGCAGGTAGCATAACGCTGCTGTGTTTCATATGATGAGTGTAGGAAAACGAGGCATTCCATTTCCATCTCAACAGTGATGGCGCATGTATATCTCAAATGTTTGTTGAGGATGAACCGAGATGTCATGAAACGAGATGCACTGTAAAAAAATGATGATATTAATGCTTCACCTTCTAGTACCGATACATCTGTTTTTTTTATCACATTGATAGTAACAAACGAGCACAAAATTCACCTTTTGGTAAGTGATTCCTGCGGGGGGGCCATCTACCTTCATTCCTCTAGGAATCATAATGCGATGCGTTGCTACCCTTGAGGACTGAGATGGAATGTCTCGTCACCAGTAATAAAGATCTCCGGATCCCAACACTCATATATATATAACTCATATATAATATTATAGGGCCGTTGGTATTGGCGTTAACTCCACTCCCTTGATCTCACTTTCTCCAACCATGAAGCTAGCCAATACAAAAGGCGCTGAGTGTTCGTAGCAAGCCGCGCGCGCCAAATCTTGTAAAATGTTATTTTCATAATTTTTAGGGTTCCCGATTTGTCAGTTCAATTAAAAATTGGAATTGTTACAGAATCATTCTCGTATCTGTATCGGCTCATGTTCAAATTTATTATACGAATAATATTTCAATTGTTTACTTATTTAAAGATTGATAACCCAATTACTAATGTAGCACTTAAACAAAGTAATTCTTAACTTAATTATCTTCTTAACGCGCCTAAAGAAATAGAACAAAAACCAACCACTGTAGTCATGGAATATCAGCAGAAGATCAATCACGGATATTTATGGAATATTCTATTGAAAACCTTTTCATTAACAGCTTGTCTAACACACTGACTTCGCGTGTTGAATTAGAGCAGTAAACGATACTTCTTTACTTCGTGTAATTTATAGTTCCGGATGAAAATATGACTCTCACGGCAACAGTCATGGTGAAGCGATTACTGTCAAAGCTCCTATGGGTTTTGAAATAACCATATAATAGTATCAACAATAACGCACTTGGTTGATTAACGCCTCTTACGTATAAACAACTCTCCTTTAAGGGCTCATCGTCTTCTCAATACGTCATGCACACTGCTAAACAAAGATCTCCCCCACAGAATGTCACAAACAAAATCCTAAGCCACCTGCATACAAGATAGTCATTCTAGAATCTCTTTCTTCCCTATCGGTTGTCGTTTCTACGAGTTTGTACCTAGCCCATTGACCCTTCAGCTATGTCGGTTGTCTGTGCATATTCATGTTGCGAATTCTGTCAAGTAGAGTATCACCTGCGGGTGTCTATGGGGTTCGTAGACCTCTTACAAAAGAGAACTGCATAATTTTCGTAATATATATATACATATATATATATATATATATATATATATATATATATATGTATATATATATATATATGTATTTAAACACAAATTTAGATATTTGAAAAGCATTTAAAAATTATGAAATCAAAAATATTATTCATTTATTCCTTGTTTGCACACATAAGTAGCAAAATCAAGTTCAGTACTTCGGGTTCAGTAGTTCGTTACTTAGGGTCACAACCCTGACCTTCCGTGAAGACTACACAATAGAAGTGGCGGTCCTCATTTTATAAAGTATAATAAAATGATAAAACAAAGTAATAAAAAAATAACAAAAACAATTTATAATAAAAAACTCATACAGAAAAAGGAAAAAAATCTATGTATATACTTCTAAATGCGTGTAGGTATATCCATTTCTTCTAACACTGATCCTCCGAGCCGGATACCAGATTTTAATTACACATTACACGCGATAATATCACGATTAATATTACCTTAAGCCTATAATCCCAAACATAACAACGGGAATTGACGTCAATATAAAAACAACCCAAAACCGAAGGAGTTTAGATTGATTTTGAATATGCCGTGTCAATAAACTGAAGTGTGATAAGAAAATGCCAGGCTATTATTCAATTTGCTTCGTGTCGGCATTTAGAACGTTTGTTTTATGTTCTTTGTAATTTATTCCTTAGATTTATGATTAGGAAAAGTGGAAAATATTTACAGTAAAACAAAAATGAATAAAACATTTTATAAATGGCATAACAGTATTATTTATGTTGTGTGTAACGAAACCTCTTTTTAACAAACGATAAAAACTTACTTTATGTGTGTAATAAATGTTCTAAGAACAGTGGACCGCGTTTAAAAGGTTTATACTCAAATCCATACTTTCAGTATAGACGGTGGAACTCCATCAAAAATAACGCATAGAGGCTGTTACTTTTCAACACGTATTTATTAGCTCGATTTGTATATATGCAGGTATGTACGTTTATATTTATGTGGTATGTATGGTTTAGTTTTCATTCCCTTCCGAACGTGTAAGTAATACGAAACTCTGCACACGTATTGAGAACATATGACAATAAAATAATTTCATATATATATAACACGTATTGTTATATTTTAAAAGGTTATGTTATTTAATAATTTAAAAAGGTTCTCTTTTTTTCTTCTTTTTTTTCTCGAGTGGCAATTTTGTATTGCCCATCGCAGCGTAAGATAACCCCCATTCCAGCACACTAACGGTCTACGTTAGTATGCAGGACGTCGGTGGATGCAGATGGCAGGATCGTATCCTTTGGCAGTCTATTTGGGAGGCCTATGCTGAACAATGGATTAGTGATAGGCTGAAATGATGATCTATAGTTTTTCTTGCCATAACGGAATTAACGTTTAAGCAACTCATTGATGACGATTGCAATGAAAACACAAATGTACAATTGCGTGTGGATTTCAAACTTTACATACATTTATTATATTATTTTTGAATAATATTAAAGTTGACAACAAGAGACAGTTCACATGATGCTAAATAATAACTGTAGTCCATGTCATCCATCCACAATAAAGATTTAAGGCGCAGTCGTCACTTCTGGCAATTAAGATGGATTGCCTGGAACCTGTATTAACTCAGGATCCTTCACTATACCAAACACAGCACGTTATGGTGACACTTCACGCTTATACACTGTCCACTACCACACTACTAATGTAATAATATATTTACACCAACATAATAAACCTGTGATTCCCAAACTATTTTGAGCAAGAGATCCCTGTTCCAAAATGACATATTACTTTAAAAATCCCATCTCCAGTTTTTTTCCCATTGATACAAAATACTTACCAATTTAAAAACTTTGCAATTGATTCAGTGTATGAACTTGACATTTTTTTCTCATATAAATTTAACAAAATAAATAGATATAAAATTGCGAGGTTTTCATCTTATTTGGACGTGCTTATCGACTTCATGAGTTTTTTAATAGTACAACAATGATATTTCCTAATAAAGTGACTCATTCTCATTCTCATTCTACATTCTAATAACAAGTTAGTACACGTAATACAACTTATACAGAATCATAAAAGGTTCCAAAAAGAATTGGTGCTAATTAATAGGTGTCGATTTTTAGACCTCGTCGACCCCTAAAATCAGTTTTCGTATATGTCCGACACCTGGAAAATCGATGTCGACCGCTTTGGGAATCCCTGATATAAACTGTAAGCAATATTTGCTTCAGGAGTGGATTAGAGATGGGCTGGAATGATGATACAGCAATATTTGAAACTTTAAAAAGTTATCAAGATCTCAATGTCTCGTGGTACATACTCTACCAGTCAACCCTGGGAGTTCGAGAGAATATGCTGGTAGGCATAAAAATAAAAAAGTTTTATTAGATAAAAATATCAAATTATTCATAGATCAAAATAATACGTAATAAATATAAATAAAAATACATACATAACAATATAAATATATATAAATATATACATATATATATATATATATATATATGTATATACATAAATACTCAAATACCAAGAGGTCTAATGACGTAATTTGCCTTCAAATAATGTTGTCAAAGAGGAGATTTAAAAGAAACTTTACTGGGTGCATTCTTGAGGGCCTGTACTATGAAAGAATAACGGAAGAACTCAATGGAAAACTAATAGAACACTAATTCTCATTGTATTTTCAAAAGTATTTAAAAGTTGTGTGACTAAAATAATACTGTAGTTTAGTAATAACTGTTGTTTGTGTGTTCTCAGCAGAGAGATTAATGGCTACTAAAACTTTATTCTACTGTAAAGCAATTAACGCAATTTTAGAGCTGGCATTAATTTGAGCCGAGTGTTTTAATGGCTGGAGTTGAAGCCCTCCTGGTGTGTACGCTACTTTAGTATTTTATTTCATTATATTAGGGGTGACACGAATTCACAGTTATTTTTTTCATTTCTTCTTAACTGTAACTGCTCCAAGTGCGAATCACGCCCTCGACTACCCCGACGACGTAACCACCAGAGTCCAAGCCCTCCATACAATACTACACTTATACACTGCATCATCATACCGACCCAAATTATTCGCGATACCACCATGGTTCACATCAGTTAATACTGATAGAAGCGTCGCTGGAGTTTCTTTCACCACTTATTCTCCAGCGCATACGCATTCCGAAGTAGAGATACAGGTAGTTAATAATAATACTGATATTAATTTAGATAATCCGTAGTCAGAAGCAACGGCCCAAGCCGAGGCTCCCTTTCGGGAGCCCTTGTGCTGGTTACCTACTAATAAAGGTCTCGGCTGAGCGCCATAAGCGCTCGGTCACCTCTCAACCCGGTGAAACTGTAAAAGCCCTCGGCTAACAGCGGCCAGCAATTCGAAAAAAATAAAAGTGTGAATTTACCACGATCTTGGCGGTGAAGTCAAATATCTGTAAGCCATGCATGTTTATAAATTAAATATAAAAATGTTATGCATGTGAAGACAGCCAATCTGCAGTAGAGCAGAGTGTTGGTCTATGCTTCAATACTGTCTCTAGATATGAGGCATATACTCAACTACATGATATATTTATATAGCTTAACCGGCTGCTACTTTTGGGATGTGGTAAGCCTATTTTTCCTATGGTTATATTCTAGTTATAGTCGACGCATTTTAAACTGAGTCGTCGGGCAATAAATGTCACTGACAGTAGGAATGTGCACGCAATGCAACCCGTTACCGATACTAAGCTACCAGCGCGCGCGGGGTCGATGCGTTATCGTGACCTTCATTAGCACTCTGACTCCTGATTAGTCGTTAAGAGTAAGGGTTGTTGTTTTTCTATAAATATAAGATTTTTTGTTATGACACTCATCACATTCTCCATGATTACGTCGAAACAAACATTTTATCTTACAAATTAAAAACTTTTATATTAAGATAGTGAAAAATTATTAATTATTCCTATTAATACTTAACGTAATTTAGCATAGCCTATCCCATTAACGATATGCACCTCTACAATTCTTACGCGCATCATTTTGAATTAACGATCCATTAATAAATTTGAACCTACCTTAGATGGGGTAGCGTTGCCATGGTGACGGGCGGCGGCCGAATGAGCACGTCGCGTAGCCTTGTAGTGAAGCCGGCGCAGGGCGCCGCCCAGCCGCTCGGGGGAGCCCTCGCCGTGGGCCACCGTCATGCTGCCGTCGGCTCCTGTACCAGTTGGGATATTAAAACATCGACCCCTGATACCGATACAAGACATGATTATGATCTTCCTGCACACATGGTTAGGAGACAAATAATGACTATCGTAGATCTTTCTTTCTTAGACCATCCTTTCGCTGGAAGTGCAGCCCAGAGCTCAGAAACTGATATGATATTTGTTTATAGTCTGTTAGTGTGAGGGTTAACGAAAGAGCACAACCGTTTTAATCTTTCCTGAGGATGGATATGAATTGTATTACTGGATGCTGAGATAGACTGCTTCAATGTCTACAAACCTCCAAGTAGTGAAACTTATATTTCACGTACTCAAGAACATGAGGATCATAATTATAGTAAAAAGGCTGCAAAGTATTTTTATTACATCTGCATTAAGAATTATTGAGAAAATGGTATTATGAGAATGTTCAAAAGGGTCCTAGAGGTCTCGACTGAGCGCCAAAAGCGCTCGGTTAACTTTCAACCCGGTGAAACTGTAAAAGCCCTCGGCTAACAGCGGCCAGCAATTCGAAAAAAATAAAAGTGTGAATTTACCACGATCTTGGCGGTGAAGTCAAATATCTGGAAGCCATGCATGTTTATAAATTAAATATAAAAATGTTATGCATGTGAAGATAGCCAATCTGCAGTAGAGCAGAGTGTTGCATGCTTCAATACTGTCTCTAGATATGAGGCATATACTCAACTACATGATATATTTATATAGCTTAACCGGCTGCTACTTTTGGGATGTGGTATGCCTAATTTTCCTATGGTCTAGCTATAGTCGACGCATTTTAAACTGAGTCGTCGGGCAATAAATGTCACTGACAGTAGGAATGTGCACGCAATGCAACCCGTTACCGATACTAAGCTACCAGCGCGCGCGGGGTCGATGCGTTATCGTGACCTTCATTAGCACTCTGACTCCTGATTAGTCGTTAAGAGTAAGGGTTGTTGTTTTTCTATAAATATAAGATTTTTTGTTATGACACTCATCACATTCTCCATGATTACGTCGAAACGAACATTTTATCTTACAAATTAAAAACTTTTATATTAAGATAGTGAAAAATTATTAATTATTCCTATTAATACTTAACGTAATTTAGCATAGCCTATCCCATTAACGATATGCACCTCTACAATTCTTACGCGCATCATTTTGAATTAACGATCCATTAATAAATTTGAACCTACCTTAGATGGGGTAGCGTTGCCATGGTGACGGGCGGCGGCCGAATGAGCACGTCGCGTAGCCTTGTAGTGAAGCCGGCGCAGGGCGCCGCCCAGCCGCTCGGGGGAGCCCTCGCCGTGGGCCACCGTCATGCTGCCGTCGGCTCCTGTACCAGTTGGGATATTAAAACATCGACCCCTGATACCGATACAAGACATGATTATGATCTTCCTGCACACATGGTTAGGAGACAATTAATGACTATCGTAGATCTTTCTTTCTTAGACCATCCTTTCGCTGGAAGTGCAGCCCAGAGCTCAGAAACTGATATAATATTTGTTTATAGTCTGTTAGTGTGAGGGTTAACGAAAGAGCACAACCGGTTTAATCTTTCTTGAGGATGGATATGAATTGTATTACTGGATGCTGAGATAGACTGCTTCAATGTCTACAAACCTCCAAGTAGTGAAACTTATATTTCACGTATTCAAGAACATAAGGATCATAATTATAGTAAAAAGGCTGCAAAGTATTTTTATTACATCTGCACTATGAATTATTGAGAAAATGGTATTATGAAAATGTTCAAAAGGGTCCTAGAGGTCTCGACTGAGCGCCATAAGCGCTCGGTCACCTCTCGACCCGGTAGAAAATGTAAAAGCCCTCGGGCTAACAGCGGCCATCGGCCCGAAAAATCAAAAGGGTTCAAAGTATTCTGAGATATTTGCGTTGAAAGTTTTAAAAAGGGTTCAGAATTTTCTAATATGTATCTGTTGGCAAATAGCCAGTTAAGCCGAGCAGGAACAAGTCAACAATCTTCTTATATATTCAGGGCACTTTTCAAGAAACGAACCTACAGCTTTCTATTAGGCCGGTAGAGCACCAGCTTGTTTGCCATCTATTCTATAAAAAAGTGACTACTAACGGCGCTAACGAACATCTGTAAAACTAAAAGAGTTGCCGGCCTTTAATTGGGATTACTTATATGTTTTAAATAAAAGATAAATAGAACATAATACGATAAAGAAACGGCATTTCGAACAAAGCTAATTATCAAACATATCGATTTACCATACGAACTTGATTGGTCTATTGTTACTACAAATAGTGTATTCAAATGCCAAGGACGAATATATTTCTAAACACTTAAATAAATTACTACACTACAAATAAATTACTTTTAATAGTAATTATGAAATTTTTAAACTTTTCTAGCATTTCAAATGCTTGACAGAACTCACGGTAAAGGATATAACATAATTTGTAATTGAAATCTAATTTTTGGTCCTATCTACTATCTAGAAGATCTCACAGTATGTTGAATTACGCGGTATATTTGGTTTGGAAATTAATCTTATCTTAATTACAGGATCTTGAACTCGTGGTATCAACTAAACGTCTCTCTATTGCAGACCGATTGTTTTTTTCTACTTTCAATAGCCTCTTCAATTATTCTTGTAAAGAATCGGTGTTCCTTTGAGAGGTTTTGGGATTATTTTAATCTTATATCTAAAATATATTCACATACTTTCTAGAGCCTGTCTAGAGCTATTTACAAGTTAATATTTTACTAATACAAAATGTTTATAATGGTCTTAATATTATATAATTTATCATATGTAATGATTATGTACCACTTATAGGCTATTTTAAATGTCATGAAGCACTTTCTTTGCTGTAAGAGGTAGCAAATAAAATATCAATATTCTAAAGAAGATTTCCTGCAGTTTTCCTTACCGTTACAATAAGAAGACGTAGTGGTTAGCTTAAGAAATCCAAAACGTTATTTTTAGTATAATAATCAGGATGACAAACGAGCACATAGTTCGTCTGATAAGCGATAACTGCTACTCAATACCACCCATCCTCCACAAATATTCAAGATGCACATGCATTGTTAAATCTGAAGATTAAGATCGAATGTCCTCCGCCTGCGTTACCTGTGATTTTGACTTGCCATACGAAACACAGCCTGTGTTGCTATTTACACCGGTATTTGGTGAGTGCATGGCCGACACATTCACATTGCCACTAATAACTATCAGCAGTATTCTCCATCAACTGCCGGGTTAGTAATTACTAAAAACGTCTTTAAAGGTGACTTAAGCAGATTAACAAATGAAGTTGTAATTGAATTAAACATTATTCAAGATTACCTGCGGCGAGTTCAGGGGAGGGTCGAGAAGATTGGATTTTGGGAGCTTGGTGTCGCCCATCCGACTGGAACAAAATACACATTATAAGGAACGAATCGTGTGTAAATATTTATTATAACTGATAAGAATATTATGGTTCCCCTAACGACATCGACCAAGGCAATATCTGGGGCTACCATACATAAGCAAGTGTGTAGGACTTATGACGGATTAAGTATTCGCGACCTCGGACTAATACTCATATTGTAAGACGACCCCCCCACTAGATGGAGCGACGACCTATGCATTTTGCTGGAAGTCGATGGATGCAGGTGGGTAGGGAACGTGCTTCGTGCAATCTCTGGGCCTATGTTCAGTAGTGGACTATGGATAGGCTGTCTGTCATAGGAGCATATAAAAACGAACTATTTAAATTATGATAGAGCAACGCTGCAGTTTATTTCTGGCCTGCCGTATGAATCAGGCCGAAGAAGTAAATATCAGCGTAAAATAGCAGCATATCGCCGCTGTCTTTCGTCCAGTGAGTGTCCCATACACAGACAATACCCTAATAAGACAGCGACATACACGCATACCACGACATTTTGACGAGGCATTCCAAGTTAGTCTTCAGACGTGACAACACAACTCCATTTTTATTCCTTAAGAACGATAAATATGAGGGTCATGGGTATGACTAACCATCAGGTGAACTGTGTGCTCATTACGTGCCCTCGACGAAAAAGAAATATATGAAGTTTGCCCGTTTAATCACAGAGAACATCACAGACGGCTGCTTCGAACAATTAGCATTCAATCAATGTCAACATGTTGTAGACGATAATCATGAGTAAATATTTGTACTGTTCGCAACAGACACAAGTACGGATCGTGAAACAATATTTTTCTATACAATTAGTGAATTACAAACGTGCACGGAGGTTCTAGCTGCCAATGTTTATGGGTGAGACCAGAACGGGTACGCGGACACTCATGCTGGAGCATCCAATTCCAATTTCCTTCCTGTTCAAAAAATATAGGCAATGGTCCACAAGGCCCAGCTTCTGGAAGTCATCTCCATTAACGGTCGCTAAATGCCATCTCGCAGCTTTGGACTCGATGGAAAGGCGGGCTAAGAGGCTAATTGGTGACGCAGCTGAAACCAATCTGCTTAGTCTTGAACACACGCGTAAGGTGGCTAGCCTTTCAGTGTTTTACAGAATGCATTTTGGAGAGTGTGCTCAGAAATTACATGATCTAATTCCCCCATCCCCGTTCCACCATCGGACCTCACGACGCTCTGCTGGATTTCATCCTTTTATTGTGAACATCCCTCATTATTCGTACAGCAAAGGACTAGAATAGTTTGCCTGCGTCTGTCTTTTCCTCCGATTACAATGTGGGTGTTTTCAAGAGTAGAGTGAATAGGCATTTACAGGCCATACCATCGAGGACTGCATTTCCGTTTAACATCAGGTGGGATCGTGGTCAAGGACTTAATTTGAAAGTATATAAAAAAACGTAACAAATTACTTTTGGATTATGACTTTTATTGTTCAAGAAGTTTTTGGATACTTACATAAACATGACAGTTCTCTTTTTAGTATAAGGGGTGGCAAACTATTACTTAGTTTACGTGATGACGACCGTGACATCTATAACTTTTTTTTATATATTATATGTGGCAAACGACTCACCATGCTCCTTCATTCGCCATTCACATGCCATGTACATAAAATAACAATGTATTATGTAATACACTACATATATATAAATCCGTACAACTTATAGTATTAATGATATTATAAAATTTATGTTTTCATTGAATAATTATTTTTTTATGAATTTTAACGCGCTTGTTTTTACTTTTCAAACCGAAATTTCGAGTGTAAGCACTCATACCCAGCCACGAGGACGACCGTTATCCGAACTACCGTTAACGTTACACTTTCGATTATTTATGTATTACAAATTATTTATTTAATTTTATGCAATATTCACATGGTAAATCATTATATGTTATCATCCATAAACATACTTTTTACTCGGTAAATGAAATGTTACATTCAAAGAACGTAGGTACCCCATTTTAACTGATGAGTGATGTAGTTTGTTTCTAACTGCAAAATGAATGGATCAACTCGACAGGACCACGCTCTCACAGAATACTAGCGTTAAATAGCAGCATCATGCTGATGTAATTGTATTTCGTCTGGTAAGTGTACGGATCCGGGGACTTTTATTACTGGTAACGAGGCATTCCATCTCAGTCCTCAAGGGTCGCCAATTCCCCATCGCATCTGCATTATGATTCCTTGTCAAGGATAAATGTAGATATCGTGGGCCGCAGAATCACTTGCCTTCAGGTGAACTGTGTGCTCGTCTGTTACTCTCAATGGAATAAAAAAATCTATTATTATTATTATTATTATTATTATTATTATTATTATTATTCATTAATTAAATTCATATTTATAATTGTCAAACAAGATAATCTATTTATACTAAATTTCAATAAACACAAGTAAATAACCACACTTAAATGTCAATTGCAATAAAATATAACCTATCATTTAGTTTTGTTTCTATTACAAAGGAAAATTAAAGACTTACTTGATTACAATCTCCATAAACTTTAGTCACTTTTGAATAAAACGTAAATATTTATACATACATTTGCTCCGTTTTCGGTAAACAGAAAGTTTACGGCCTCAATATGGGGGAAATAATTGAAAAACTTTGTAACTTTTTTTTTGTTATTATATTGATAATAAATATTTATTGCAATCTCCTAAAAATGTAGTCGTCTTTGAATAAAACGTAAATATTTATACATACATTTGCTCCGTTTTCGGTAAACAGAAAGTTTACGGCCTCAATATGGGGAAATAATTGAAAAACTTTGTAACTTTTTTTGTTATTATATTGATAATAAATATTTATTGCAATCTCCTAAAAATGTAGTCGTCTTTGAATAAAACGTAAATATTTATACATACATTTGCTCCGTTTTCGGTAAACAGAAAGTTTACGGCCTCAATATGGGGAAATAATTGAAAAACTTTGTAACTTTTTTTGTTATTATATTGATAATAAATATTTATTGCAATCTCCTAAAAATGTAGTCGTCTTTGAATAAAACGTAAATATTTATACATACATTTGCTCCGTTTTCGGTAAACAGAAAGTTTACGGCCTCAATATGGGGAAATAATTGAAAAACTTTGTAACTTTTTTTGTTATTATATTGATAATAAATATTTATTTAATTTTATGCAATATTCACATGGTAAATCATTATATGTTATCCTCCATAACCATACTTTTTACTCGGTAAATGAAATGTTACATTCAAAGAACGTAGGTACCCCATTTTAACTGATGAGTGATGCAGTTTGTTTCAACTGCAAAATGAATGGATCAACTCGACAGGACCACGCCCTCACAGAATACCAGCGTTAAATAGCAGCATAATGCTGATGTGTTTCATCTGGTAAGTGTACGGATCCGGAGACTTTTATTACTGGTAACGAGGCATTCCATCTCAATCCTCAAGGGTCGCCAATTCCCCATCGCATCTGCATTATGATTCCTTGTCAAGGATAAATGTAGATATCGTGGGCCGCAGGAATCACTTGCCTTCAGGTGAACTGTGTGCTCGTCTGTTACTCTCAATGGAATAAAAAAAATCTATTATTATTATTCATTAATTAAATTCACATTTATAATTGTCAAACAAGATAATCTATTAATACTAATTTTCAATAAACACAAGTAAATAACCACACTCAAATGTCAATTGCAATAAAATATAACCTATCATTTAGTTTTGTTTCTATTACAAAGGAAAATTAAAGACTTACTTGATTACAATCTCCATAAACTTTAGTCACTTTTGAATAAGACGTAAATATTTTATTACATACATTTGCTCCGTTTTCGGTAAACAGAAAGTTTACGACCTCAATATGGGGGAAATAATTAAAAAACTTTGTAACTTTTTTTTTGTTATTATATTGATAATAAATATTTATTGCAATCTCCTAAAAATGTAGTCGTCTTTGAATAAAACGTAAGTGTTTTTGCATACATTTGCTCTGTTTTTGGTAAGCAAAACGTTTGCGGCCTTAATATGGGGGAAATAATTGAAAAACTTTTTAACGTGTTTTTGTATTGATAATAAATATTTATTGCAATCTCTTAAAACTTTAGTCACCTTTGAATCAAACGTAAATATTTTTGCATATAATTTGCTACGTTTTCGGTAAACAGAAAGTTTACGGCCTCAATATGGGGTAAATAATTGAAAACTTTATAACTTTTTTTTTGTTATTATATTGATAATAAATATTTATTGCAATCTCCTAAAAATGTAGTCGTCTTTGAATAAAACCTAAATGTTTTTGCATACTTAGGTAACGAACGCTAGGAGGCATTCGCAAAAAACTAACTCATTGTCCAATTGTTACGCTCGAGCCGAGAGTAACCGAATCAAGCAGAGTTAAATATTATATATGTAATTATCATTAAATGAATAAAACACTTTAATTGTGTTGCTCATTGTTTTAGGATTCGTTGTCACGAACTTAACGTCCGAGCGCCTTGCGCCCAGACACCTGGGAATTTTTTTGGTAAACAGACGGTTTGCGGCCTAAATATAGGGGGAAATAATTGAAAAACTTTATAACTTTTTTGTTATTATATTGATAATAAATATTTATTGCAATCTCCTAAAAATGTAGTCGTCTTTGAATAAAACGTAAGTGTTTTTGCATACATTTGCTCCGTTTTCGGTAAACAGAAAGTTTACGACCTCAATATGGGGAAATAATTGAAAAACTTTATAACTTTTTTTGTTATTATATTGATAATAAATATTTATTGCAATCTCCTAAAAATGTAGTTGTCTTTGAATAAAACGTAAGTGTTTTTGCATACATTTGCTACGTTTTCGGTAAACAGAAAGTTTACGGCCTCAATATGGGGAAATAATTGAAAAACTTTATAACTTTTTTGTTATTATATTGATAATAAATATTTATTGCAATCTCCTAAAAATGTAGTTGTCTTTGAATAAAACGTAAGTGTTTTTGCATACATTTGCTACGTTTTCGGTAAACAGAAAGTTTACGACCTCAATATGGGGAAATAATTGAAAAACTTTATAACTTTTTTGTTATTATATTGATAATAAATATTTATTGCAATCTCCTAAAAATGTAGTCGTCTTTGAATAAAACGTAAATGTTTTTGCATACATTTGCTCCGTTTTCGGTAAACAGAAAGTTTACGACCTCAATATGGGGTAAATAATTGAAAAACTTTATAACTTTTTTGTTATTATATTGATAATAAATATTTATTGCAATCTCCTAAAAATGTAGTCGTCTTTGAATAAAACGTAAATGTTTTTGCATACATTTGCTCCGTTTTCGGTAAACAGAAAGTTTACGACCTCAATATGGGGTAAATAATTGAAAAACTTTATAACTTTTTTGTTATTATATTGATAATAAATATTTATTGCAATCTCCTAAAAATGTAGTCGTCTTTGAATAAAACGTAAATGTTTTTGCATACATTTGCTCCGTTTTCGGTAAACAGAAAGTTTACGACCTCAATATGGGGGAAATAATTAAAAAACTTTGTAACTTTTTTTTTGTTATTATATTGATAATAAATATTTATTGCAATCTCCTAAAAATGTAGTTGTCTTTGAATAAAACGTAAGTGTTTTTGCATACATTTGCTACGTTTTCGGTAAACAGAAAGTTTACGGCCTCAATATGGGGTAAATAATTGAAAAACTTTATAACTTTTTTGTTATTATATTGATAATAAATATTTATTGCAATCTCCTAAAAATGTAGTCGTCTTTGAATAAAACGTAAGTGTTTTTGCATACATTTGCTACGTTTTCGGTAAACAGAAAGTTTACGACCTCAATATGGGGAAATAATTGAAAAACTTTATAACTTTTTTGTTATTATATTGATAATAAATATTTATTGCAATCTCCTAAAAATGTAGTCGTCTTTGAATAAAACGTAAGTGTTTTTGCATACATTTGCTACGTTTTCGGTAAACAGAAAGTTTACGACCTCAATATGGGGAAATAATTGAAAAACTTTTCAAAACTTTTTCAATTATTTTTGTCGTTCACAATCGAGAAAACTAATAGAGTGATTCCTGCTGCCCATGTCATCCACATTTATCCTCCAATAAGGAATCATAATGCTTAAATTTGCTCTGTTACCAGTTACAAACCCTTTGATGATGGAGTATTCCATCTTAATCCGCAACGGTGGCAACGCCAGTACTGTTTTATCATCCTTGATACAATAAAGAAAAATATCAACCATAGGACACATTGTAGTACCATATACATTCGAGCTAAGATAGAAGTTCTCACTAGTACTTCATTCTTCTATTCCGAAACTCCACTACCGTCGGAAGAAGTTTGAGATGCAGCATCAGGAGTGCGAAACACATAAATAACATCCAAACGTAATCATCACTTTAATTAAAATGACGATCGTGAAGTCTCCCTGGTCGATTTCGACTTTTTTATTTTATAGAATAAGTGGTAAACGGGCAAGCAGCCCACTCAATGGTAAATGATCACCGCCGCCCATGAACGTCCGCAATACTACTGGACTGGAGTCGCAAATTCCTTGCCAGCCTTTAAGGAAGGTATATAGGCTCTTTTCTTGAAGGTTCCTAAGTTGTATCGGTTCGGAAACACCGCTGCCGACAGCCGATTCTACAGATTAGTTGTGTGTGGCAGGAAATTTCACGTAAAGCGCAAAACGATAGATTGCCAACCATTGAGATAATGAGGATGAAATTTTGAATTCTGTCGATGTTATAACTCAGCGGCTGGAATAAATCCGAACAACTACGGCAATATTTTCTGGTAATTGCCAGACATCCAATTTAACTCAAGCGATTGATATTTTATAGTGTCGTTATAAATCGCTCGAATATAGAAGCACTCACTCATCGTCCCTTTCCCTATTCCAATGTAATAAGATCGGAGGAAGATTCAGATGCAGTGTCAGGTACACGGGATATACACACAACCCACAACCCGAAAATCAACAATTTGTGATAAACAAATATTGTTCCTTCCTGTATTGCCTGGGAATATGTAGTGTGAAGATACTGTCAAGCCATTCATAAATCGGAACAGTAGTTCTAGGTTAACTATGACATTAGGACCTCAACCGTCCCGATGACTATGAGTACTGTAGAGCACCGGAAAAGTCGAGATAGAAAAAGTTAAAAATAACTGTAAGTTCATTAAAATTTGAAAACGATAAATAACCGTGAAAAAGATATTCTTCACGCTTAAACAATGTTGGATAAAAGCCTTCTCAAACAATAACACCACCAATACAACCGACGCAGCCTTTACCGGCTTCACTGCCGCTTGATGACCCAAATATTGTGACCCTGATATCGCGTCTTTATATATAAAGGGCGATCGCTTTTGTTTCGATAGATATACAGGATCCATTTGTGTATATAGTCACTATCTACTATAAAGTCTACTTTATATTTTTGCCTTTAAACGTCAATATCATAGTGATTTTGGGGTACGGTCTGCGAAAAAGTTTTTTTTATAGAATAAGTGGCTAACGAGCAAGCAGTTCACCTGATTGGTAGGCGAATACCACCGCCCATGAACATCCGCAGGACCAGAGGAGTTGCAGATGCTCACCGGCTTTAAAGAAATGTGTAGGCACTTTTGTTAAAGGTCCCTAAGTTGTATCGATACGGTATAACCATTGGCGACGGCTGATTCCACAGAGCAGTTGTGCGTGGCAGAAAAATTCCCGTAGAGCGCATAGCGACGGATTGCCAACCATCGAGATAATGAAATGACATTAGCCTTTTGATGTGAATCATCTCCTAGTACAAACATTTTAAGCTTATTTGGAATTGTTAACCGGTTAAAAATTTGAATAGCATTTACATTCTTTAAAAAAGGCCTAACAAGCTTTGATTGTTGACCAGTATGTATAATTGTAATGTATTTTTTTATTCTACTTCCTGACGTGTGAATAATATAAATCTGAATGTCTGAATATATTTAGCAGACGTATGTATTAAATACCGATGACAATACTATAATGATTGAATATAATTTAATGAGGTAGAGTATAGCTGCAGTTTGTTTCTAGTTGTGGCATGAATGGGTCGACTGGACATGGCAAGGAACCACACCCTCACTGAATATCAGTTTAAAGTACTAGTATAACGCTGCTGTGTTTCGTTCGGTGGGTGTAGGAACCCGAAGACCCTTATGGCGACGAGGCATTCCGTTTCAGTGCTCAGAGTGACGACGCTTAGCGTTTTTAATTTTTTTTCTAAATAATTATTATTCTATCTTGTTCTTTACTTCACTCTCCTCCTCCGTTTAACAAGATTGTAAATGACCTCCTTGGTAGAAATCATCTTCATCTCAGTATTGAACGAAACTCCGAGCATACCATTTGAAAGAGTTAGAACCACATAAAGGAATTCGACCGAAAAACAAGAAAATATAGATTCCGGTAGAACAAAACTTCCCCTTTGAAACAATTTTAAACTTAACGCAAAACAAAAAAACTCAAAGATATGCAGAATATAAAATAAAAAAAAACGGAAAAAACTTATTTGCCAACCTAATAACAACACCAAAACTTTTCTATAATTGGTACGATAATCAAAGCTAACAGATCAGCCAAGGAAACAGAACCTAACGCTCGCGGAACACGCGATCTGACGATCATTGAAGAGTTAACAAGGAGTTGATGCATACAAACACGATTAAACTTTATCGAATGCCGCCGTTTTTGTATTTAAGCTTTGTGTTTAGGGTGACATAAGCACACAGTTCACCTCACGGTAAGTCATTTTGACGGCCCATGACTCCTGAATTAATCCTCGATGAGGCATACCATCTCAGATCTCGGGTCAGACAACACATGCGCTTGAATCTTTCTTGAGGATTAATGTACATATATGTTTCAGGCCGTAGTCATTACTAGGTGAAAGCGTCAATAGCCTAATGGTTTAGAGTTTAGAGTAACAGTCGGCGAAACTTAGGGTCGTCGGCTCGTATCCGCCATTCGACTTATTTCGTTAACCATCTCCTAGCACAAGCATTTAAACTTAGTTTGGTTAAACGTTAAATTTTAATAGAAAATCTAGCGTTCTTTTAAATAGCTTAGCTGATAGCAGCTGTTAGATTTATTTTACACATTTGTATTAATTGAAGTTCTGAACTTTACTGTTTACAATTCCCTCCACGTTAGTTAAGCAGAACCACTGAAATGGCTGTAACGTACTGCTTGTGAACTTTAGTTTAGTTTCTCCCGCAGTGCATTCAATGTTAATTTGTGAAGTGAACACGATTTACATTTCGAGTTATGTTTACATTCATTTTTATTTCGAACGTGGCCGCTTACCAGATGAGATTTAGTTTTATTTAGTTAGAGAACTTTTACTATAGTTACTGATCTTGACTCGTGTGCTTACAATAAAACCAAGAATTCAAATAAATCAAAATTACAAAAAAGAGAATGCGGCAGAGACAAGCTGCAGTCTGTTCCTCGTTGCAGAATGATCACGACCGGAGTGGTGCCACGCTCTCACAGAATACCAGCAAAAAATAACAGCATCACGCCTCTGTGTTTCATCCCTTATTATTGGACGAGGCATTCCATATAAGTCCACAGGGGTGACAACGACCCTGCATTATGATTACCTAATCTAATTACCTATCTAGGATTGACGTGGACGTGTGTCTTTTATCACCCTCATTTTAAATAAAAAAATATTGAAAATGACAAATAACAAAATGACAGTGGTAGAGCTACACTGCATTTTGTGTCTAGCTGCGGAATGAATGGGTCAACTCGACCACGCCCTCACAGAATGAAATAGCAGCATAATGCTGCTGTATTTCTGGTGAGTGTAGGGATCCGGAGACTTTTATTGCTGTCTAATCTTTGCTGGCGACAAGGCACTCCATCTGAGTCCTCAAGGTTAACCATGAATCTGCATTATGATTCCTTGTCAATGATGAATATAGATGTCATGGGTCGCAGGAATCATTTGCCATCAGGTGAACTGTTTTCGCATTTGTTATTCTCAATATAATAAATTAAAAAATAAATAAATATGTACTTTTTATATTGTGATCGAACTGGATTATAGACTAAATGAACGGAGTACATAATAAATACATTTTAAAGATAAAAGGCTATAAAACGCTTTTAAAATAATCTAATTTAAGAGACTACAGGCCGTGAAGTGTATTATCAAGGGAGTGCGTTCCGATGACCCAAATACTGCCGCGGGGGCGAATTGACTGCCTTGAAGGTCGAAGGCATTTTAGTGTTCAAGACGTAGCAGATTGACGATCGCACAGCCTAATGGTTACTACTACTTCGCTTCAGAATTCTGCGTTCGATTTCTATCAGAAGCCTCACACACAAATTATTGGTTTTTGAGTATGTACATTCATATAACGTATAACACCTTAGTTCCCAAAATGGTCCAGATGGACCCCAGGGTTCCACAGAAGCCTCGACGGGGCATGACGTTGGCATGACAAAAAAATGGGGATTCACAATTCTTAAGCTTCCACGAAAACTTATTTGCTTTTGATAGTCAATAACAAAAATATTGGCTTGACTTCACCTATCAATGTAGGCAGAAAATATTTTAAGAAGCTCAACGACTGTTACTTGTAAAAACTTACATATTCCACATTTTTGTCGAGTTTTGCGAATATGGTAGAAATGGGGTCCAATGGAATTATCTAAATTGTGAAAGTGGTCTGATGATGAGAAAAAAAATCTGGGAACCTCTGGTATAATATATATCTTCTCAGAATACCATCGTAAACACAGCATGACGCTACTATGTCCGACCGGTGAATGCAATTATTCGGAGTTTATATAGTAAGTTTCAAGTAATAACACTTATTACTTGAAACTAGGCATTCCACCTTAGTCTTCAGAGGGGTGATAACACATCTAAATTATGATTCTCATGGAGGATGGAAGTAGACGTTATATATTATATATATAATATATAATATATATATAATATATAATATATAACGCCTACTGTACATATTACGCTTCAGCTAGCTATGTCACCCTTATTTTGGTAAAAAGCAAAAACAATTAAGTTCTTAGTTTTATTCTATAAAAACTTAACAATGTACAAAATTCCGACTACATTTAAGTCGACGCACGTACACAAACATTTATAAATTGAATAAACTGCATCTATCGATTTTAATAAACTGATTTTTTTGTTAAAACAATTTTATTTATAATTTTCTTATATCAATATGATTGTATTTTGGGTGGACAGAAAACGACCCGAAACGAAGAGTAAATTTTTACCAGATCAATTCGAAGACTGCGGTATTTAAAATTACGGTCAAAATGGCTCAAACATTTCGAAGAAATCATGTATGACCCCAAAGATATATAACGCAAAGATTTTTTATTACACTGTGTGTAACAAACGATCTCACTGTTCATTGATGGTAAGTGATTCCTGCGGTCCATGACATCTACTTTCATCCTTGACAAGGAATCATAATGCAGATGCGTTGTCACCCTTGAGGACTGAGATTGAATGCCTCGTCACAAGTAATAAAGGTTTCCGGATCACAACACTTACTAGACGAAACACGGCAGCATTATGATGCTATTTAACGCTGACGGATTCTGTGAGGGCGTGATCCTACCACGGTCGAGCTAACCTATTCATTGTGCAGCTAGAAACAAACTGCGGCGTAGCTCTACCACTGTTAAAAGATAAGAAAATATAAACCCCACCAGATGGAGCGACGATCTATTCAAGTTTGTGGGATCGAGTCGATAGATGCAGATAGCTCGGGACCGCGCTTTGTGATAGTCGATGGGGTGGCCATGTTCAGCAGTGGACGAGTGATGGGCTAAGATAATAGTGATGATGGTGATGATAACATATGCAGTAAAGAAAATATGCGTCGAATCATTAACGTCCTTTCAAATCGGGTTTCAAAAATATACATATAACTATATATAGAAATTGACTTTACAACCACTTTTTCAAAGAAGAACTCTTAGAGTTCAAAAAGACCCTTTAGATAGCGATCCGAGTCGAGGTTTTGTACCTCCTTATGAGGGGCCCTCGGATCGTTTTATCGCCCCCTTCTGTTGTCGTCGACGTTCTTCGTTCACAGGGGTCGGAGTGCAGCGGTGGTGCAGCAGCAGTCTCCGCACCAGCTTCGCAGCATCGTCGTTGTCTCCCTACTCAGCGGCCCCCGCTCGCGAGTCTAATTAGATAAAGCTGTAAAGGAGTCTCGACCAACAGCAATACTCACACACAAAAAAGCTCTTTGTAATATTTTTTTTTGATACTGTCTAAGTTAGAAAGGAACTTAAAGTTTGACATCAATTGAACTTAAATGTCAAATATTAGTTGTAAAGTGTTACGAATGTATTGTTTCAAAAGGCAGGAGAAATATTCCATAAGAAATATAAGGTGTCCCCAAAAAATTCTTCATTTTATTAAATAGTAAAGTAATCAATGGAATGGAAATGAAAATATACCAACATTTCCTTCAAAAAGAAATGTCACCCCTACTAAGTGATAGCTGATGGCCCTGTAATCTCTGGTTCATAAAGTTGGGTAAAATATAGTACATAGTCTATGTGGGCTGTCGTATAAAGCGACATACAGGGACTTCGATTTCATGGGCAAATAAGGGTGGCAACCCTGATAATCTTCTAAAGTGAATCTGAGTCGGATGGCAACATGGGATGGTTCCGTGTTGAAGAGTAGTCTAGGAGAGACGTTGCTTTTTCTAAAACGTGACGACGTGTTTTATAAGGCCATTGCTGATGAGAAATGGTGCGTTCTGTAGGAGATATTGAAGATCTCAATGCACTGAGGATAGCCACCGAGGGGTTTTAGTAAGTACACATTACACATGACTCTGTCATCCCCCAGGAAATAGGGTATCACCAAAAATGTGATAGCTGATCTCTGGCGATTGACTGACAAATATACTCCAGCACAGCGTTGTGAAAATGAGCAAATGTTAAAACGTAGTCAAAGTTTCATTTATAAAATTGACATTGAAAAGCAAACACACAGTTCATTTGATCTTAAGTGGTTTCTACCGCCTATAACACCCATCGTATTCACTCTCGATAAGAAATAACCCTTGAAGACTAAGATGAAAAGCGTCGCAACTAATAATGTGGCTCTCCGGATCCGTACACTTACCAAACGAAACAGCAGAGTATTACTGATATTTTTCGTATTGTGTGAGGACGCGGTATCTCCCTATTCAAGGTGAAACGTCCATGCTGCAGTTAAAAACAAACGTGCTATACCTGTTAATACGATACATTTAAAAAGAGCGAAAGTTGGGTTTCCCTTCTCTTCCCAACAGATATCTGCATTCCTGCAAGTAGTTTTAAAAAGTTTAGCTATATAAATAAGAATTAAATGCTATTCGTTGGTAAGTAGTTCATCACTCGAGAATGGCTTCGTAATAATCCGAATTAGGTTTTCATGGACAATAAGAAAGTTGCTCAGAAAACTGGTAAAATTCGAGAAAAACCTGAAAGTTCTTTTTCCTTTTCCTTTTTAACTCAGGATAGACTAGACTCACGATACGCAAAACAAATTTATTGAAATCTGAACAGGACGACTCTTCGTCTGAATTTAGAATACAAGTCAACGACCGAACGTTATACCCATTTATAACTTATTTTTGTTTTCATTTACCCATTTATTCACCTTTAGTTATTTTTTTAAAATATTTAAAAAGCGAATAAAAGATTTTTAATTACGAGTCCTCGATATATAACATATAGTCATCGAACTGAACGTCGTACTTCAATTAAAAACGACCTGTGTCACACAGGCGCACGCGAATCCAATTACGCACTCATACTGCCGTCACGATAGATGACACGTTTAAAATAATTGGGGGCGAGTGTGCTCGTTCAGAAACTAATTTATTTATAATTGTTTTAAAATGGTATCATATTTAACTTAAAAACAAGTTGTTCGTCTGTAATTGCCTACATTTTGTTGACATACGAGTACATGCTTCAGCTAATGTTAAACGATAAATACGCATCCATAGGCACCAATCAATCAATCATCGGGAAAGATTTAAGAGCGTATACGATTCGTGCGTTGTAACTCCTACTGAGATGGAATACGTCTCCCCTTACCGCGAGGGAAACTAAGTGCTCTTTACCTTCTACCTCAGTACCAAGTTTCTCCAAAGATCATAAAAAATTGTAGGAAAACTGATCACTAATGCGGAAGAAATGAGGAGAAATTACGCCTGCATTGTTGGTAGTATTGCGAGGATTACCGTTTACTGCAGTAATACAATGTGGGCAAAAAAGTCTGGTGGATTTTAAAAAATCACGAAAAAAACTAAAATATGTATGTACATATTCGAATTTATTTTAAATCAAAAAAGAAAATTACTTTTTCAAAATAACATCATTCAGATGTGATCCGTGTGAATCCGATGAAATACGTGTGATCCAAATACTCTTCAAACCTTGTCTTTAGATTGACAAGAACTCGCTGGCAGAGTGCGTTAGGGTTGGATAATTGTCATTAACCCGACTTCTCAGGTATAACCACCCAAAGAAATGTAATGGGGTCAGGTTTGGACTTCTGGTAGGCTATGGAATATCCCTACTACACGATATGACTTTTCCGGCAAATATCTCGTTGGTGACAGCATTTGATGACAGTCATAACACAACAACAGACAAGTAAGGCATGTGGCACCATTCTTTTGAATCCACGGGGCACGGTTTTTTAAATTAAGGTTTAATAATGGTTTTGTAACTTGCAGTTCTTGCAGTTTCGGAAAGAAAAATCACACAACATAGTATGAATACCGGTAGGAATTTACGGTCACTGCTTGCTCTCGCTGATTCTCAAAAATAAGGTCCGAAGTTCGCTTGTGCTGACATGCCGGTTGTATGCATTGACGAATGCAAGAGTTTCTGATGTTTCAATTTGTGCAGAGACTGCGGCCCAATAAAGACGTCTGTCTATCAACATGCTCATTCATGTGAAAATGAGCTTCGTCGGAAAAGAGAATATTGTTTATACTCCGGAAGCGCTCCAACATTTCAACAAAAACACGACGTAAATTGTGGTCGTTTGGAATTTCCTGTACTAACTGTATTTTATAGGGGTGCAATTTACGATCTTTTGTTAATATGCGACGCAAAGATGTCCGTGATAGAGCGAGCTCATTTGATCGCTTAACAGCTGATTGTCCGGGATCCCATTATATGGAAACGATAACTTCATCGATTGCTTCTTATGTTCTTATTTATATTGGGCATATAGTTGATTCCGTGGAACCGGTGGATTCATACAACATTGATTTTAATCGTGTAATATACACTCTGCGAAATAAATGGTGAGGAGTCACCATTTCTGTGATAATTTTTAATGAAGAACGTATGTTGTGCGCCCATAAAAACTCGCGACAAACTTGCCGTTCGCCAAAGCTGCAGGTAACGATCCTCTAGCTATCCCCATCGCCCGTGCATCCTTTTGAGGGAGTAGCACTTCCCGGTCCTAGGTGCCACTTGAGCTCCGCAGAGTAGGATGTGTGCATGTAACTAACTACTACATGCTTACGTTATCTTGCGATAGTACATACTACGCACCTAAGTGCTAAAATGCTAGGCTAAATGGCCTAAAAAAGTACGACGGCATGTCTACTTCAAACTTCCCATTCTAGTACGTAAGAGTAATTTGCTTTTATACTGAAATAAAGATACTACTAAGCTCAACGGCTGTCACGTTTTTTTTTTTTTTTTTCGGGCTGAAGGCCACTGTTAGCCCGAGGGCTTTTACAGTTTCACCGGGTTGAGAGGTGACCGAGCGCTAATGGCACTCAGTCGAGACCTCTAAATATAGGTAACCAGCACAAGGGCTCCCGAGAGGGAGCCTCGGCTTGGACCGTTACCTTGTTTCGCGAGAGCGTCTGACTCGAGGGTGCCCGAGAGGGCCGGACCTCGGCTCGGTCAGTTGCTTCTGACAGAGGATTCTTTAAATTCGCTATGATTATTAGCTATCTGTACCACCACTTCGGAATGCGTGGGCGCTGGAGAAGAAGTGGCGCAAGAAACTCCAGCGACGCTTCTATCTGTATGGACTGGAGAGAACCGCCCAGTGACATGGCGGTATCGCGAATATCCTTGTTTGTGACGCCCTCGCCGTCGGCGGGGGCGATGTGAGGGTGCAATGTACGTGTGTTGTGTTTTATGAAGGGCTTGGGCCCTGGTAGTCACGTCGTCGGGATCATCGAGAGCGTGCCTCGGTCTCCTTCGGACGCGGGTGAATCTGTGATTCGCGATGGGATTGTAAGTGGCGGCACTTACAATCAAGGGGTTAGAGTGTGTGACGGCAGAGTCGAAATATCGGCGGAAGCCTGCTTCAGGTACTGAGCTATGGTCGGCAGCTCAAGATCTATGTGTAGATTTTCATTACGCAAGAACCACGGTGCACCGGTGGCCTTGCGCATGAAACGATTTTGTATTACCTGAAGTCGGTGAATGTGACGCGGGGAAGCATGCGCAAAGACGGGGTTTGCGTATGTCATTATGGGTCGGATGCACGCTTTGTATAGTGTAATTTTATTACGCAGGGACATTTTGCTATTTTTATTGAGTAACGGGTGCAAACGACCTAGGACGAACGCTGCTCGATTCCGTACGCGGTTGACATGCGGACCGAAGGTGAGTCTTTCATCTAAAGTAACGCCTAAGTATTTGACTGTCTGTTCCCAGGGATTGACGATCAAATAACTCTATAGTTGGGAGATGCGGCGTTTTGTTGCGCCGAGAGAAGTACATGGCTGCACTTTGGTGGGGTTAACCTCGATCCTCCATTTCCGAAACCATTTCCCTAAGGTGTTGGCTGCAGATTGGAGGCGTCTACAAATAGCGTCTGGTTTGAACCCAGACACATAGAGGCCGGTGTCATCGGCGAAAAGGGCTAGCTCTACACCGCGAGTGCGCGGTATGTCGTTGGTGTAGAGTGTGTACAAAATAGGACCTAGGATGGAGCCTTGTGGTACTCCGGCACAGATAGGGTGAACCTCGGAGCGCGTTCCCTCGACGCGGTAACGAAAGGTTCGATTTCGGAGAAAGTCTCGTATGATAAGTACGAGTCGATCTGGCACACCGAGCTCATATAGTTTGTATATGAGCCCGCTGTGCCAGACCTTGTCGAAAGCTTTCGCCACGTCGAGGAAAAGTGCCCCAGTTTGGTAGCCCTGAAGAAATTTACTGAGGATGTGCTCCGTGATGCGGTGCACTTGATGTGTGCATGAGTGTTGGGTGCGAAACCCGAACTGCTCATTGATTGGTAGCCCTCGGGACAGCATGAAGTCCTTGAGGCGGGCGAGGATGAGCCTTTCATATACCTTACCCAAGACTTTGAGTAGGCTTATGGGTCGATAGGCTGATGGATCGGTTGGATGTTTTGAGGGCTTGAGAATCCCTATGACGTCGGCTTCCTTCCAGGTGTTCGGGAAGGTGCCTTTGGATATGGCCGCGTTGTAGATTATTACCAGTAGGTGTAAAATGGACATGGGTAGGAGTTTCATCACCTTGTTGGTGATGCCGTCGGGGCCGGGAGCCTTGCGTGGTCGCAGGTTTTTAATTATGGACTCAACTTCGGTGCATGTGACTTGGGTAACGGAATCGCGAGGTGGTTCCTTACTCCTCCGGTCGACCTCGCTCTCAACTATTGCAAGGTGAGCGGCGTCGATCGGTAGGGTGCTCGGTGAGCATTGGAGCTCCAGATTGTCAGCCAGACATTCGGCTTTCTCTTCGTCTAAGAAGGCGGGTGGTTTATTAGGACGCGCTAAGGAGGCATTGTTTGGGCGTTGCCCCTTTAGGATTTGGGAAGTCGCCAGAAGGCGAGGTGGGAAGGTTCGATATCGGAGAGGTGATTATCCCACCGATCGTTCCTGTACTGGGCTATACGTGACCGGACTTCACGCTGAAGGGTACGTAGCACCAGCCGGTTACTTTCAGTGGGATATAAGTCGTGGGCACGAGTCGCCGCATTCTTGCGCCTCATTAGGTCCTTTATGTCGCTTGGTAGGGTCCATCGGTGGTCTTCCACCGAGGGAACCCGCCTCGAACAATCCTCGACGACTGTCTGGATGTGCCTAGTGAGGGCATGAACTGCGAGGTTTTTGTCGTGGACTGAAGATATGTTCCTAGGAATAGCTTCTAGGTGTGGTGATGTGGCTTCCTTCAGGTCGTTCCTGAGTCGGTGCACGTCTACTATGGTTTTGGTGGAGGGTGAGGTTGGGGCGGAGGGCCCTAACCGAAGAAGAACGGGGCGATGATCGGAAGCGAGCTCGTGGATTACGTCTATCCCTTGGAAGGCGAGGTTGATGTTCTTACAGATGGCAATATCAAGCACATCCGGTGCGTGACCCAATATATATGGAAAATGGGTAGGCGTAGTAGGCGCTACGACGTCGAAGTCGAGTGCGTCGCTTAGCGAGTCTAAAGCCAACCCCCGGGGTTGATTTTAATTGCATTCCACCGAGTGTGCTTGCTATTGAAATCTCCTGCCAAAATGACTGAGTTTCCAAGGAAAGGAGTGCCACGAAGTCGCTTCGTAATACTTGTGCATCACGTCTGCAAGGCAGGTAGACGGACGCGATTGTGATGGGGGCATGGCCGGTCATGGCTAGCTGACAGACTGAGGCTTCTAGGAAAGTGAGGGTTGGCGTATCGACGGGCACGCAGTGCAAGGACTTTTTGTAGTAAATGAGAGTTCCGCCATTAGCGGCAGAAGTTCTATCATTCCTAATGATGTTATAATTCGCAATGTTGGGATTGCGAGTGTGCGGTTTGAGGAATGTCTCCTGCACTAGGAGCACGTCGACTTGGTGATCGCGAACAAAATTTAAGATTTCGTCGCGTTGATTGTTAATACCGTTCGCGTTAAAAAATGCGACGTTAAGGGAACGCGGTTTTACTCTGCCGTTGTAAAGGCCCTCTATGCTCGAAAGTTGACGATGGCTGACACTACATTTTGGTAGCGCATTGTGGCGGCAATCCTGACTTCGGGCTTGCCATTAGAATCCCTTAAGGCTTTTGCTAGGGCTGAGACGTCGGCGCCGTTGAAGACGGCGGCGAAGCGACACACTAAGTCGAGGTCGCTTTCGATAACCGGCCGTCCGGCTGATGGAGGAGGCTGCTCAACCGGTTGAGCAACGGTCGCTACGCCGATCGGCGTATGCCATGCGGGGCGTAGAGGTCGGACAGGAGCTGTCACGTGACAGCGGTGGGGTCAGCGGGGTTCTAAGTATTGAGCTAATGTATCTGATATCAAAGTTCAAACTTCGACATATCTCATATAAGCCTAATAAGGAATGGCCTCCTTCATCTACCCACTAGTTAAAGGAGGTTTGCTGATACACTCAAGAACGTTTCTTTGAACGAACTTGCACTGGCACTATCCTATATGTTTGAAGATATGATGGTTCGTCGTTTCCACGATCAAAGAATCATCGCGTACTCCGAACCAGGAATCCAGCAGTAGAATCGACTTAGGTAGGTCGCAACATAATTTCTAACGTCACATCTCACACCTATGTTCGTTCCTGGTGGTAGATTTTGCGGGGCCTGTTTTCGGATAGGTTTAGATTCCAGGCTTTGCACGGGTTGGCAGGCTTGATGCAAGGACTAACTAAGTCGATCCGGGAGACCGTGCGCTGCAACCGGTCAATATTACAATTTCAGTAGATGATGTTACGTCCAACGTTCTGACTCTGCAGCTGGCGTGGTGATTAAGCTGGTGTTGGTTTACGTCTGGTGAACGGGGCGTACGTATTACCGATGTCTGTATCAATGCGCCTCCTGTTCAACCACGTTAATGGCAAATCACTTGTCCGGCACTAGGTGAAGTATGCACTATTGCACACGGAAACCACCCTACGCTGGGGGATCTCTACGAACTACGAGCTTGTATTGCTAGCGTGATCGCGGCGAGAGGATTAATGTCCGAAATCACTGCGTCGACGACATCCCCTAGAATGTCCGTCAACCTGTAAAATGCAACGGTTTAATCTGAACGTAAAGAGGGCGCCATTGTTGCCGAGTCCCTATTCATAGGCTTTCTTAATCTATTAACAAAATTAACATGAAATGTTAAATATATTCTGGGGTGCCGGTGGTGACTTGGGCTGGAAGCGGTATTGAGGCTGCTACTGTTGCGGCTGTCTGTGTGCTGGCCGTCTTCCCTCTCCTGTTTTTCCTCTTCTTCCGCTTCTTTGACTTAGATGAGGCTGATGTTGCACTGGACACCCCTCGGTCTGTCGTAATCTCCTGTTTTTCCTCTTCTTCCGCTTCTTTGACTTAGATGAGGCTGATGTTGCACTGGACACCCCTCGGTCTGTCGTAATCTCCTGTTTTTCCTCTTCTTCCGCTTCTTTGACTTAGATGAGGCTGATGTTGCACTGGACACCCCTCGGAGAGAATATTGTTTATACTCCGGAAGCGCATCAACATTTCAACAAAAACACGACGTAAATTGTGGTCGTTTGGAATTTCCTGTACTAACTGTATTTTATAGGGGTGCAATTTACGATCTTTTGTTAATATGCGACGCAAAGATGTCCGTGATAGAGCGAGCTCATTTGATCGCTTAACAGCTGATTGTCCGGGATCCCATTATATGGAAACGATAACTTCATCGATTGCTTCTTATGTTCTTATTTATATTGGGCGTATACTTGATTCCGTGGAACCGGTGGATTCATACTTTCTGACCACGATCACTATTATAACACTCTCACTACAACATTGATTTTTATCGTGTACTCTGCGAAATAAATGGTGAGGAATCACCATTTCTGTGATAATTTTTAACGAAGAACGCATGTTGTGCGCCCATAAAAACTTGCCGTTCGCCAAGGCTGCAGGTAACGATCCTCTGGCTATCCCCATCGTCCGTGCATCGTTTTGAGGCAGTAGCACATCCCGGTCCTAGCTGCCACTTGAGCTCCGCAGAGTAGGGTGTGTGCGTGTAACTAACTACTACATGCTTACGTTATCTTGCGATAGTACATACTACGCACCTAAGTGCTAAGATGCTAGGCTAAATGGCCTAAAACGTACGACGGCATGTCTGCTTCAAACTTCGACATATCTCATATAAGCCTAATAAGGAATGGCCTCCTTCACCTACCCACTAGTTAAAGGAGGTTTGCTGATACACTCAAGAACGTTTCTTTGAACGAACTTGCACTGGCACTATCCTATATGTTTGAAGATATGATGGTTCGTCGTTTCCACGATCAAAGAATCATCGCGTACTCCGAACCAGGAATCCAGCAGTAGAATCGACTTAGGTAGGTCGCAACATAATTTCTAACGTCACATCTCACAACTATGTTCGTTCTTGGTGGTAGATTTTGCGGGGCCTGTTTTCGGATACCATTGCACGGGTTGGCAGGCTTGATGCAAGGACTAACTAAGTCGATCCGGCAGACCGTGCGCTGCAAGCGGTCAATCTTACATTTTCAGTAGATGATGTTACGTCCAACGTTCTGACTCTGCAGCTGGCGTGGTGATTAAGCTGATGCTGGTTTACGTCTGGTGAACGGGGCGTACGTATTACCGATGTCTGTATCCATGCGCCTCCTGTTCTACCACGTTAATGGCAAATCACTTGTCCGGCACTAGGTGAAGTATGCACTATTGCACACGGAAACCACCCTACGCTGGGGGATCTCTACGAACTACGGGCTTGTATTGCTAGCGTGATTGCGGCGAGAGGATTAATGTCCGAAATCACTGCGTCGAGGACATCCCCTAGAATGTCCGTCAACCTGTAAAATGCAACGGTTTAATCTGAACGTAAAGAGGGCGCCATTGTTGCTGAGTCCCTATTCATAGGCTTTCTTAATCTATTAACAAAATTAACATGAAATGTTAAATATATTCTGGGGTGCCGGTGGTGACTTGGGCTGGAAGCGGTATTGAGGCTGCTACTGTTGCGGCTGTCTGTGTGCTGGCCGTCTTCCCTCTCCTGTTTTTCCTCTTCTTCCGCTTCTTTGACTTAGATGAGGCTGATGTTGCACTGGACACCCCTCGGTCTGTCGTAATCTCCCCTGTTTTCTAGCGATGCGCTGTATCTGCTATACGAGGTGCTATAGCTGTGCAATGTACGAGCATCCCGGTCGGCCTTTGCTGGGTGGAAAGGGCTTGACATACGTGGCCGTGAATCTCTCGTCGTGTCACTACTCTTACTACTTACACAATGCGCGAGGGTGTGTTTGTCCACCCTCGAGCGCCCAATCGCAGGCTTGTGGGGTTGCGGGCTCATAAGTCCTTCCGACTGCTAAAATGCCATCCCCTCACTATGGTATCTCTTCACAATAATATCCAGAGATGTTGTCCGTGAAACTTTCCGTTACGCTTTGCGCCCCCACCGAGCGGGGTGTCCCCCCACCAGGCACCTCCCTGAAGGGATTCCCGTAGGTGGACTCCTGCAGGCGGTGAGAACGCCCAGCGAGCGTAAATATGACAGGTCTGCGCTCGCCCTCAAAAGGGCGTGGCGATACCTGCGTATTCTTTTTTCAAAAGAATAGTAACGAATGGTACTTAATCAGCTGCAAGCTGTTGGCGGGCAACCACGATGTGGTAGCGTGTGCGGGCGGAATCTAGTGGCCCTCAGAAACATCGATTGTCGAGAATGGAGTGTTTTTGGGCGTTGCATTTTATATATTATATTGTAATATGGATGTAGATATTATGACTAGCTTACTTATCATCCTGACTCACACCGTATGAGAACCTCAACTTTCCGTGAGCCGAGCTACACATAACCCCACCTCTGCGCTCATTCCCTCGCTTATATTTCCAAAGCAATTCCATTTTTAAATTCGTACGTTTTATACGTATACCAATGAAATAAAATAATACCTATATTAATAAGTCATACTGAGCTAAAATTTACTTATTATTGTCTGATCTATGACCACAGATATATATATATATATATATATATATATATAGTCTATGCTGCTTGTAGATGCTTGGATGATACGAGATACCCTAAATTTCTTATATAAAATAGTATCTTAAACCTTATTTTTGCCCTTGATTATCAACACTTATTTCGAAATTTGCCTATACTGCATTTAGTACACATGAATCTATAAAATTTACTAAAATAACTAAATTTAAATGAAACAAAGAACCTATAACCTTTAAATTCGTAACAAGCAAAGTCAGTAAACCTTATCCTGACCCAAACCACCCTATAAAGATCCTATCATGAATCCCATCCCCATAGAAAGGTGAAGACGTTTTAAAGGTTAATGCCTGATAGGATAACTGTAATATTAAATGATTGTATTTGACAGAGGCAGTGAAACATAAATTAACTCTCAATTCTAAAGTATTGGATTCTAATCAAATTCGGTGATTTTTTTGTATACTACTTATAGTAACAAGCATCGAGCACAATTCACCTGAAGTTACAAGATAACAGCACTGTGGTCCAAATCTGCCCCGTAGAGGTTATCGTACCGTTAATGGAAAAAAGGGTGTGTTCACTTATGTAATCAGGATAGAAGTTATATTCCTTAGCGAAGTTCAAGCGAAATAGATTAAGAGGATAGAAGAGGAATAGACAATTAGATTTTACTTATAATATTAGGAAACACAAAAGAGCGCACAGTTCGCCCGATTGTAAGTGTACACTGCGGCGGAAAGATTCAAGATGCATAGTGTTATCACCCTTGAGAACGTGAACGGAATCTATAACCAATAAATGGGTGCCCGGATCTCCATACTTACTACACGAAACGCCAATGTTGTTATTCCACCCTGGCATATAGCAAGGACGTGGTCCTTCCTCCCCCGAGCCATCCATTCATGTCGCACCTGGAATCTAACTGAGCTATTCAACAAGAGTCGTGAACCATCTACTAGTACGATCCATTTTAAGCTTACTTGGCCATTCCAAGATAAATTAACGGGAATATTACCAATGCTAATAGGACTACTAACATTATAAAAAAAGTGTCTGGGCGCAAAGCGCTCTGACGTTAAATTCGTGACGTTTCCAAAAACAATAAGCACTCAGCACAGATTAACAATAAGCATATACCACAGAACAACAATGAGTACACAATTGATTTCATTATAATTAAAGTATTTTATTCATTTTAATGATTGTTACATCGTAAGTTAGTGCGCAATCGGCTATATTCGGTTAATGTACCCTGTGTAACGGAGGACAGGATAACTTTTACGTGAATGCCTCCCAGGATAACCGATTTATAAGACGTTGTCACGTCAAAACATAATTGTTTTTTAATTGTATAAATATACAAAGCATGTCAATATATTTATCAATAACAGATATCTTCACGTTAAATATGATCTTAGCAGCGAACTAGGCAATATAATGTCCGTATGCACATACTAAACAAAAATATATGTCGTTAATAATATCGCGGTGTTGGGTTTTCGTTACATGCTCGTGGAAGTTTCGTCATCACGTAGGTATATTGCATGTAAAAACCACGCAGTAGTATAACATGAAAATAACCTAAATTGCAATTTATCTAACCTAAATCTTAATTAACTAATCCAACAGTTCAGTTAAATACCGTTAACGTGAAACTGAATTATGAAACGTTCGTTGCACGCAATCTCAACACTGTTTTATTAACACGACCAATAATTTTATGAGTATAAATAAATGAAATAACGGTTATAGGAAAGATTATAAGAAATACGTCATTTTGATCAGTATGAGGTAAAGTGCTGTTTTTATGTATTAAAGACATTTCTGTTCATTACGGTATATTTCACTTTATTTGCGTAATGCGTGTGCTCGTAAATGATACAAATTAGAATTGTCCAAATCACACTAGGCCATTTTTGGCGTGCAAATATTAGATCAAAATTTAAATTATTATAACTAATTATAAAATACAAAAGAATATTGATTTTTCACATATTTAATTGCTGTTAGCTATGCTATAAAATATTCATGCTATGTTTTAGTTAGCTCGTTTGGGCAACAAACACATACAGAAGAAACGCGTGAAATAACTGTTTAGCGCTGCTGTCATATGATAAATTAAAGAAACTTAAAACACTATTAACGGTAAGGACATAATCCATCTTAATCATCAAGAGTGACACCACATCTGCATATATAATTACTGTTTAATATTTATTAATATAATTTTTGATATATTGAATTAGTCTATAAAAAGATAAGGACCGTGAAAGATGTTAAATGAGTCTCTTTTTATTGTGACAATCGAGCACAGTTCACTTGGTGAATGTGAGCGTCATGGCAGGAATAACTTACGTGAATTATGTGTTCGTTTGTAAGCTCCATAAAAATATGTTACTTTTAATGATAGAGTCAATCTTAGTATGTCCAAATATAAATGAAGCTTTTCCTCCTGACCCATGGCCTGAGATACTCGCTCCCGAGCCTCGCTCTGACCACTACGCCACGCGGTCGTTACCAAAGGTTTTTCCGACTATAATTGTTATCAAAATGAAATAAAGTTTCGACACAATTTGTACGATTAAGATAAGGCAACAGGTTGGCGTGTACCATTAACAGAATTATTCCACCACGAAAAAATTACGATGTTTTCCAACACGCACGTTTAGCAATAATTTTTATTATTAACGTGCTAGTAGAGAAACAACGCAGCTATAAACTAGCTAAACTAAATTAAAAATAGAAACACTTATTGGTCGAGCTGTTCAATTTTTTTTATAGTATAGGCGGCAAACGAACATGCAGCCAGCGTGATGGTAAGCCCTTCGTGAACATCCGCAACACAAGAGGAGTCGCAAACGCGTTGCAGGTTTTTAAGTAAGTTCCCCTTTCACTGAAAACCCAAGTAAAATCAAACGCCACACACAAATACCACACAGGATCACCCTATGATTCCTTGTAAAGCGTTAATCCTGGTGGTGCTTCAACCTTTGCTCATATTTACACTAGTGGAAACACGTTGCAGCTAGTTTATTGCTGCAGCAAGAATGGGTTAGCTCGAACACTCGACTCGACACAGAATACCACCGAGAAATAGCAATACATCGCTTACAATATAATCCCACGAACAATTAGGACCCTATTGGTATACGTATAGTATAATGAGGCATTCTATCTCAGTTCTTAGGCGTGACACCACATGTACATCTTGAATCTTTTTTTGTGGTCTTAATATTATTAAAAAAAAAACATAATCATACCAACTCAACGTTAGTCCCCTAATGAATTAAAGTAACATTATTACAAAACTGACACGGATCGCAGGGTGTGTTTGCAATACGATAATAATTATTTCATCGTTGCACTATCAAAAGCCCAATGTTTAAGGATCTGGTTTGCGGTCTTCGAAACTTAACGTCATCGATTCTAAACCGACATTCTACTATTATTGAGAACAATCTATCATTTAAGCTTAGTTGGAGTAATTATTTTTATAAATAATATGCACGTTGTAAATGTTACATTATATATACCTCAAACTTTATGAAATTATTTTTTTTTTTTTTTTTTTTTTTTTTTTTTTTCAAAGGATCGGAAACAACAACCAGAGATTGGACTGTCCTTTTAAATAATACCTAATGGAGTTAAATCTGAAATGTAGTAACTTTCAGTGTGTTAATTATTATTTATATATATACAACATATTGAAAGTACTATATTGAAACTACATTTCAGATTTAACTCCATTGTGTGTGAGTCCTTATTTGTGTATGATTGTGTGTTTTAAGTAATATGTTACTTTTAATGATAGAGTCAATCTTAGTATGTCCAAATATAAATGAAGCTTTTCCTCCTGACCCATGGCCTGAGATACTCGCTCCCGAGCCTCGCTCTGACCACTACGCCACGCGGTCGTTACCAAAGGTTTTTCCGACTATAATTGTTATCAAAATGAAATAAAGTTTCGACACAATTTGTACGATTAAGATAAGGCAACAGGTTGGCGTGTACCATTAACAGAATTATTCCACCACGAAAAAATTACGATGTTTTCCAACACGCACGTTTAGCATTAATTTTTATTATTTACGTGCTAGTAGAGAAACAACGCAGCTATAAACTAGCTAAACTAAATTAAAAATAGAAACACTTATTGGTCGAGCTGTTCAATTTTTTTTATAGTATAGGCGGCAAACGAACAAGCAGCCAGCGTGATGGTAAGCCCTTCGTGAACATCCGCAACACAAGAGGAGTCGCAAACGCGTTGCAGGTTTTTAAGTAAGTTCCCCTTTCACTGAAAACCCAAGTAAAATCAAACGCCACACACAAATACCACACAGGATCACCCTATGATTCCTTGTAAAGCGTTAATCCTGGTGGTGCTTCAACCTTTGCTCATATTTACACTAGTGGAAACACGTTGCAGCTAGTTTATTGCTGCAGCAAGAATGGGTTAGCTCGAACACTCGACTCGACACAGAATACCACCGAGAAATAGCAATACATCGCTTACAATATAATCCCGCGAACAATTAGGACCCTATTGGTATACGTATAGTATAATGAGGCATTCTATCTCAGTTCTTAGGCGTGACACCACATGTACATCTTGAATCTTTTTTTGTGGTCTTAATATTATTAAAAAAAAAAAACATAATCATACCAGCTCAACGTTAGTCCCCTAATGAATTAAAGTAACATTATTACAAAACTGACACGGATCGCAGGGTGTGTTTGCCATACGATAATAATTATTTCATCGTTGCACTATCAAAAGCCCAATGTTTAAGGATCTGGTTTGCGGTCTTCGAAACTTAACGTCATCGATTCTAAACCGCCATTCTACTATTATTGAGAACAATCTATCATTTAAGCTTAGTTGGAGTAATTATTTTTATAAATAATATGCACGTTGTAAATGTTACATTATATATACCTCAAACTTTATGAAATTATTTTTTTTTTTTTCAAAAGATCGGAAACAACAACCAGAGATTGGACTGTCCTTTTAAATAATACCTAATGGAGTTAAATCTGAAATGTAGTAACTTTCAGTGTGTTAATTATTATTTATATATATACAACATATTGAAAGTACTATATTGAAACTACATTTCAGATTTAACTCCATTGTGTGTGAGTCCTTATTTGTGTATGATTGTGTGTTTTAAGTAATATGTTGTAATAATGCTTCAGTTATCTGATCTATACAAACAAACAAAGTTTTAATCTGGAATGATGTTAATGATTATGTCGACTTGTTTCGAACACGGCGTTATCTTCTTACTTTTTTTTATTATATCGAGAGTAACAAACGAGCAGACAGTTCACCTGATGGCAAGTGATTCCTGCGACCCACGACATCTACATTCATCCTTGACAAGGAATCAGAATGCAGATGCGTTGTTACCCTTGAGGACTGAGATGGAATACCTCGTCACCAGTAACAAAGGTCTCCGGATTCCTTCATTTGAAACACAGCAGCTCTACACTGGTATTCTGTAAGGGCGTGGTCCTAACCCGATCGGGCTGACCCATTCATTCTGCAGCAAGAAACAAACTGTAGTGTAGCTCTACCACTGATATCGTTTATTGCCAGACATCAAATGCGCCGAATATATTTTAGTGTCCATCCAGAATATTATATAAAGAACACGTGAAACACAAATAAAACATTTAATAAGAAAATGTCACATAAAGAACATAATGTCCACAGTATTTTCAGACAGAAGTTGTATTTCTGTAAGCACGACGACAAATACGTATCGAAACGACGAGACACCGGGAAAAGAAATAACTATTTTTTTTATTAAACGTCAAGTATTGGATGGAAACTGTAGGGGATTTTCTGAGGTAAACGTTCCTTTGTGCGTCCAATACAAAAGAAAGTACAACTTTTTACTCGCCGGAACGAAGTATTATGAAATAAAATATTATCTTTTAGAAAACTTCTCTTTTTTTTATGAAAATATATTTCTTTTATGAAACTAGGCCGCGACGTTTTTGTGCATCATTACATTCTATAGACAACCCACTGCTGAACGCAAGATCTCCTCCATACGACCACCGTCGACTTCCCCTTAACTTAGTTTGTTCCCTGGTCTACCACCAAATGCAATTGCAAGTCCGAGGTTTCCTCTTCAGTACCTTTCATCCCGTCTTTTATTGATTCTACGAGCTTTATGGCCAACCATTACCAATTCACATTGCTGAACCTTAGTCACGCTCGTTTCGCTGCAAGATGTCTAGGTTACGTAATTTGTCACGCAGAAAATCATCAAGCATAGTCCTCTCAGTGTAAACCTCTCCCTTGCACAGTGATAAGAAAATATAGACGTAGACGGGCCCTCGCCTACGAAAACTTATACGGAGTACGTGTGAAAAGAAAATCAGATACTTGTCCCAAAGCATATCATCTTAGTACTGAGGAGTGACAGCTCGTCTGCATCTAATCTATTATAAATCTATAAAATATACTATCACTTCTCAATTTGCATACATGCAGCTACAGAATGAATGGGTCAGCTCGACCGGGGTAGGACCACGCCCTCAGAATATCAGTGTAAAATATATTTCTTTTATGAAACTAGGCCGCGACGTTTTTGTGCATCATTACATTCTATAGACATCCCACTGCTGAACGCAAGATCTCCTCCATACGACCACCGTCGACTTCCCCTTAACTTAGTTTGTTCCCTGGTCTACCACCAAATGCAATTGCAAGTCCGAGGTTTCCTCTTCAGTACCTTTCATCCCGTCTTTTATTGATTCTACGAGCTTTATGGCCAACCATTACCAATTCACATTGCTGAACCTTAGTCACGCTCGTTTCGCTGCAAGATGTCTAGGTTACGTAATTTGTCACGCAGAAAATCATCAAACATAGTCCTCTCAGTGTAAACCTCTCCCTTGCACAGTGATAAGAAAATATAGACGTAGACGGGCCCTCGCCTACGAAAACTTATACGGAGTACGTGTGAAAAGAAAATCACATACTTGTCCCAAAGCATATCATCTTAGTATTGAGGAGTGACAGCTCGTCTGCATCTAATCTATTATAAATCTATAAAATATACTATCACTTCTCAATTTGCATACATGCAGCTACAGAATGAATGGGTCAGCTCGACCGGGGTAGGACCACGCCCTCAGAATATCAGTGTAAAATAGTAGCATAATGTTGCTGTGTTTCGTCTGGTGAATGCAGGGATCCGGAGACCTTTATTTCTGGTGACGAGGCATTCTGCCTCAGTCCTCAAGGGTCACAACGCATCTGCATTATGATTCCTTTTCAAGGATGAATGTAGATGTCATGGGCCGCAGGAATTACTTACCATCAGGTGAACTGTGCGCTAATTTGTTACTCTCAATGTAATAAAATAAAAAAAAAAAAGTATTTAAGTCGAAAGCCGCACTGCAGATAATTTATAACACCGATCTTACAGCGCCTCACGTTTTTACAATCAATCGATTAGCTTTTTGATAGAATACAGCGCTTTATTAATAGAGACAGGCTGTGGTTACAGTCTCATGATATATCATGAATGTATTTACGTAAGAAGATAATGTGACTCCTGCAAGCGTTGCAATCATACCGAAAACTTTGTTCAACCAACCTTGCGGAGATATAAGAAGTATTAAACTTTTTTTTTTCTTCTAAGGTAACCCAAAGTGACAAATAAATACAGAGTTCACTTGAGGATTCAAGTGATGCACGGATCACTTTGAAGCATCAAGTGCCCCGTAGCCGTATGTAGAATAAAACCTACAAAAATATTCATTGATTAAATATATATCACATGCCAAGAGAAGATATTTCATTGGTTCAGTGAAAAGATTTTTGATCAATAGGATTGTTCGGGATAACCCTATAGCGCTGTCACATCCATAATCTTACATCTGAACGCCTCTTACCAGGTTTTCGTAATAAGTTCCTTGAATTCTATCACTTGGTAATACGAAACAGCTCCTTAAACACACACGCGAAACAGCTGCGGTGAGTTTTTTTTTAAGCTGATATTTTGCGAAACAGCAGCGGTGAGATTCTATTTAACCTAATATTCTCCAAAACAGCTATGTTCTATTTAACCTGATATTATGTGGAACAACTGCGGTAAACATCTTTTTTTTTAGCGTGGGGAAATGCCTACGCATACCCACCCCCGCGGGGACGAGGGCGGGTTATGTCGGACTCGCACCGACTAAAACCCCACGGTGGTCGCCACCAACGCTCGCGAGGGGTTGCGGGATCTCCGTAAGGAACGCAACCGCAACCCCCCTGCGCTTCGCTGGGATAGCCCGTCCCGGGGGCGTGCGAGAAGATCGCACCCCCAGAACCCTCGCGGAACTGTCACGACGACACGGTACCACGTCGTGCCGTCGTCCTCCTCGGGGTCGCTATTACTGGACGGTCGGAGCCCCCACTCCGATCGTCAGCGACCCGTAGGGCCCCGTTTACGGTAGGGGATCACCGGGAGGGCCGTGACGAGGCGCGCGAGCGCCGCGTCGGCCCCGTCTCCGAGCAGGATCGGTCCTCTCTCTATCCCGCTCGGCAGCCTCCTTTCGGACCATTACGGTCTCGCAGAAGGAGGCTACGGCCCTCCACGCCGGTTCCGGTCCGCTCAGCATCGCCGACACGACTGCTGGCAGGGACAGGTTCCGTCCGATATGGCCGACCAAGACCCGCCGCTCGTCTTCCCACGCCGGGCACACAGGTAATCACCGAAGCATCCATGCCCGGTGATCACCTGCGTAAGTCTGTAGGTGAGTCTTCCTCCTTGTCGTTGCATCCAGGCTTCGAAGACCGGCAAGAATGCTTCGACGACGCGTTTGCGCGCATACCGCTCCTCACCGAGCCGTGCGCGCCACGTCGCGAACGCGATACGTCGTTCCTGCCGTTTCACCGCCTCGAGCGCCTCTTCTGGCTCGCCACCACCGCTCTGGCGTAGGACGCGAATTCGGTGATACACCCTCGCGTCCATGTCCGCCAGTATATCCAGAGGTGGAAAGCGAGCCGGGATTGTCGCCGCCTCAAACGATACCGTCCGGTATCCTCGTACAACCCGTATGGCCATCCTTCGCTGGACGCTGTAGATCTTAGTCCTACAGCGTCGGATGGCCAGCCTCTTCGCCCAGACGGGAGCCCCGTACAGGGCTACGGATCGTACGACCCCGGTATAGAGGCGGCGAACTTCCTCCCTCGGTCCCCCGAGATTGGGCAGCAGTCTGTGCATAGCACCCGCTACCCTCTCGATCCGGGGGACTAGGCGCTCGAAATGCTCTTCGAAGCCCCAGCGACTGTCCAGAGTGAGGCCCAGGTACTTCATGTACCGCCCCACTCTGACTTCAGACCCACCTACTCGGACGCACGAGTCGGGTGGTTCCCTGCTCCGCGGCAGTTTGTGGAACCATAGCGCCTCGGTCTTGTGAGGCGCTACCTCCAGTCCCAACTCGTGGACTTTGGTGACGACGATTTCCGCCCCAAGCTCGGCGAGCTCCTTGGTCCTCTCGAAGGAGTCCCCGCTGGCGACCACCAACGTGTCGTCCGCATAGCAGACAACATTAACGCCAGCGGGGAGCTCGACTCGCAGAACAGAGTCGTAGGCGAGATTCCACAGCAACGGGCCTAACACAGACCCCTGTGGAACCCCACACTTGATCTCCCTCCGGATCCTCGTACCGTCTCGGTCCATGTACAAGATGTACCTGTCGCGCAAGTAGTCCGCGATCACGCCGTGCAGGTAGGGGGGAACACCATGGTGTACGAGTGCCCCCCTAATCGCGTCCCAGGGCAGGGAGTTGAAGGCGTTGACGATGTCTAGGCTAACACCCTCACCACCCCCCCAGTAGATCGCCACGGAACCCAGCTCATCGCCGAACCAGCGAGGGTGGTCCGGCACGGCATAGGGCTCCGCCACTACTGCCAGAGCAACCCCCCACTCCGCAACTGTCTGCATAAACAAATGCTGAGCATTGCGGCAGTGGTTTAGGTTGCTCTGGAGGACCTTGAGGGGTGAGAAGAGGTTTAATTAACCTCCATTCCCGAGCTAGTGCTCGGGGTTGCGGTGGGTGCCGCCGGGACTGCTTCGCTTGTGGAGGCGGGAAGAGATGTTATTTACCCGCTCTTCGTTGACGGTGGGGCGCACCTCTTACCGTTGAGGCGATGGTTCGAGGGACGCCCCAGGTCCGAGTACAAAGGACACTTGAGTGCAGGCGCTTTGCACTCTTTTGCCTTGTGCCCGGTCTCTCCACACGCGTAGCAGCGCGCACTCCGGTTCACCTGATTGGGGCACTTGCTACCTACGTGCCCCCTCTCTAGGCACCGGAAGCAATGCATGGGCCTGGGGTCCAATAGCTGCACCCGAGCAGTACCCCAGCCCACGCATACGCGCCCAGCGGCCACCAATTTACGCACCACTGTAGTGGGGCACCGCACCCAGCACGTGCCCATACGCGTCGGTGTTCGGTGGACCTCCCCGACCTTCACGTCGTCCACGGAACATCCTCCAGCCTCGGCCACCACCACAGCGATCTCGCTCGGAGTGACGGCATCGACAAGGTCTCGGATCCGAACGTCGCCTTGTTTCACCGGCCGGCTGATCCGGACGTTTAGGTCCGAGAGGACTTCGCGCATCCTTGACGCCAGACGGTCCGCCTTCGGGCTGGAGTCTGAACCCGAGATCTCCAGTAAGAGACCTCCAGTAACTGCCCGTTTTTGGCGAACCGTCTCGATGCCTAGATCAGTCAACCGTATTTTTGACTTGGCTACCTCCATCACTTTCGTATAAGTAATGGAGGAGCCCGTCGGCAGCGTCACCGTTACGGCAGCGGTGGACGGGGCGCGTATGGATCTCGGTTTCTTCTCTTTACCCCTCGGTTTCTTCTCTTTGGCCTTTTGTGCCACGGAAGTCGTACCGGGGGCGACACGCTGTTGAGTCTTCGGCTTTTTTGGCTTTCTAGCCATGTGAGCCCAAGTCGCCGTCTGTTCTAGCGCCGCTATCTGTGCCCCAGAGCTAGCCACCGGTGGCAGATTGATCACCGGTGGGTGAGAAGGCTTCTTTGCCCTCTTTTTCGATTTCTGTGTCGCAGGCGCAGCACGGCACGGCACGGGCTCTGGGGTGGGCAACAACAATTGCGGTGCCTGTGCGATTTGTTCTGGCCGCACGCCCAGAGGTGGCCAGATTCCCTCTCCGGAAATATTTTGGCCTCGAAGGCCGCTAACTTTGCCTCCACGAGGGCCCCTATGCGTCCCATGAGATGTGTTTCCAAACATTCACTATTTGGGGCATTAGGACCCTTCTGGCGAGGCGAGTTGGCAGCCTTACTGGGACAAGCAGTCCCGCTTTCCTTCTTTCGGAAGAGACTTATCTCCTCCGTAAGTTTATCCAGCCGACCGCTAACAGTGGAAAGCTGGGAACGCAACTCGGCATTCTCTCTTTCCAGCCTTGCTACGTTGCTTGTCATCTACGGCTGACCTCCTCGCCATTTCCTCGACCGCAGCTTTAACGTTCCGCACGCTCAATCTCAAGGTGCGGACGAAGTTGCCTTTCAGGTTGCGAGAGAAATCTGCCACCTTCTCAATCGTCTGGAGATGCTGGTCTATTACCGCGCCCAGTTGAGGGCTAGCGTGATCCCGCATCTCCAGGGCCAACTCCTCCACCTCAGGAAGGCTCTTTTTCGCCCTGGTATCGCTTGGGGGAACGGAGGGATCCAGAAACTCCTCCTCCGTTTCCATCCCAAGGGCATTCTCCTCACCTTCCGTGCCAGTGGCAGTCACCGCCTGAAATTTGGCTGCCACCGCTGTTGTACTAGGAGACTTGCACCTCCGTTTCCTCCTTGTACCGGGTACTTCTGAAGTCCCTGAAGTGAGCGACGCAAACGATCCATCAGATCCGCCACAATCACTCTCCGCGGCCAAATTTGATGGCGTGCTCGGACGCACAAAACGTCCACGCCTGTCTCGTGCCGGGACCGCTGGTCCCCCCGACACGGCTCCTCCCTCGTTTTGGTCCCTGGATGTTGTGGGACCGGCGGTTGCTATTGCATCACCACACAGCAGCTGGTCGCCCCCTCCCCAGATACGATGGGGCTGCCCGGGCTAGGCCCGGGGGTGGACTCTCCGGCATCGGTGTCTCGGCACATGGTCCCTGTCCTCAGCTATCGACTGGACTCCCCACCAGCCATTCATCCCATCGGCACTGGAGACCTTGGGATTGGGGTTATTTTTTAGAGAGGCTTTCTTCCTCGCGACTCCATGGCGCATTCGTCCATAGAGCCCCCGGGCCCTACTGGACTTACGGGTTGTCCGGTGTCGGCTTTCGCCGAAGTGCGCTGGCACAGCGCCGCACGCGTTGCCTCCCCTGTCCCCTCACAAGAGTGAAGGGTACTGGGAGCAACCTCGAGCCTCCAAGAGGCCCACCTCGTCGGGCACAGAGCCCTTGGCCGTTTCTCGGTCCCGTAAGGGACTGAGGGTACGCCCCGAACCCAGCCAGTTTTGGTCCGCGCCGGTTTCCCGGTACCACCCATATCTGGGCGGCGATCCCATATCCGCCACCTGGAGGACGCGCCCGATAGAAGGTCTGGCAACTCCCACGGGGCGGTAAACATCTATTTTAACCTGACACTCTGAACATCGTGAAACAGTTACTGTATTTCTATTTTAACCTAATTATCTGTGAAACAACTGCGAAAAGCTTCTATTTTAATTCTCAATTTTTTCAATATCTTAAATTGAAATTCTCCAAAACAGTTGCAGCAGCTTTTATTACCTAATAAGTATATAAAGCTATGCTCTATCAAATTCTTTGATAGAGTAAACCGCCGCAAAACTGATTATTGCAGACAAGTCACTAGTTCAATACTTCAGGGATAATAAGTTATGTACACATTAGGTGCTTAAATTACGTTACAGTAAAACGGACCACTAACGTCGCAACTAATACAATTAACCCTAAAGTTAGTTAAAGCCAATGTCAACAGCCAAGCCAAAGTTAAGAAATAGTTAGGTTCCCAACACACTAGGATTTCAGAAGAAGAATTTTTTAATTATTTGAATTCATATAACCCGTTGTTACTGTCGAAGGCTTAGATTAGGGCTCTGTTAGATATCTGCCAAAATAATAAAATTTCTCAAACGATCCTCTAAACTGGCCTAAAATTTTGTAAGACATGAAAAATAATATCTTTCGTTTAAGTAGTGCTAAAAAAATGCATTTAAATCAATATAGTTTGAGAACTATAAAATATTTTAATATTTATTTATGTATTTATTTATAAACTTTTGTACATATAACATATGCACAAAGGCGGACTTAATGCCTAAGGCATTATCTACCAGTCAACCTTGGGAGGGTTCAGAGAAATCAAGGTAGGGACAGAAGAATAATAATAAAGAAAAAAGAGACATACAGTACATCTAAATGCTTATACAATTATATATACATATCATTATATATTATCTTAGGAATTTATAATACTAAGTAAAATAATAGATATTTATATACATTTACATAAACTATAAAACAAAAAAATATACATATTATAAATACAAACATATCTAAAAGTAAATATATACATAATTATTATCGATGTAGTGAATCTGCTGACACTACTTCCAACAAATGCTTTCGAATTTTTCGTTTAAACTATAATAATAAATATATATATAAAATAATTTCATACTTTTAATCATAATTGTGAGAATAATTATTGATAGGTCAATAAGTGAGTGCACACAAAATGGAGCGCTAAGAAAAACAAACACCCTTTTTTCAACAGTATAATTATCATTTTCATTCGAACTAAAGACTCTTCATAGAAGGATAGAGGAAAAAACATCGCAATAAAAGCAACATAAATAATGTATATGATTTGCTGATCCTATATGCCTGGCCAATCATCGCTTAATGTTGGTATCTTAACCACCAATTGGCCACGCGTACAGTCTACAGGTTCTGCTGATGTGCCCGACCAATCGATGCTTCATTTTGGTAGTTGAACAAACCAGGACCGCGAGGAAGAAAAAAGAAGTAACCTCTATATAGAGGTTCAGCTTGCGGTTAGACTATACATCGGTCATGCATCTCGTCATGGCATGCCAACCTAAAGCCTTTGGGGGATTACGTAAATAACGTTGCCCTCGTCAGGACACCGGCCGAGTATATGACAGGTGAAACAAAAATAATCCTTTTGTGGCAACCCTTTAACATTCGAGGTAATTTAAATGTGTTTTTTCAAATCAGTATTTAAATAACTATTGGGGTAAACTAATTTTAACAAACAGTATAATACTTTACGTTATATAAATATAATAGTATCACAATGTAATAAGAAAAAAAATGTATATCAAGGTCTTTATCATACCTCGTGTTAAGGGTGACAAACGAGCACACAGTTCACTTAAATGTAAATGATTTCTGCCATCCATGATACCCAATGCATTTATATATACCCAATGAATGCCATTAATAATGCCTTGTCACTATTAGGGTTTCGACGGTTCTAGAAAAGGTTTTCTAGTATTCCTATGATTTATAAACAATGATTTTAGTTATATATTTACAAAACATTTACCAGAAAGCACTTAAAATATTCTGTTTGTAGAATACACAAAACATAAGCTAGAGTCAAAATTGCTTTTATGTGGAGTCCAATCTATACTCTAAGTCTCTACAATCCTTAAGACTTTTGTATCAAAAACACTTCTAACACTTTTAATCTATCAGAAGCAACTGACCGAGCAGCGGTTCGGTCTTCTCGCGCACCCTCGAGTCAGTCGCTTTCGCGCACAGAGTAACCATCAAAGCCGAGGCTCCCTCTCGGGAACCTTTGTGCTGGTTACCCATTAATAAAGCTCTCGACTTAGTGTCCTAAGCGCTCGGTCCATTTCAACCCAGTGAAGCTGTAAAAGCCCTCGGGCTACCAGTTGCATGAAAAACAAACCATCAATATAAAAATAACTATATAATTTTTTTCTTATATTAAAAGTGACATGTACACAACAAAACAAGTGCACAATTCACCATTCCATTATAACTGGTGAGTACGGACAATTACATCTACATGCACATTGCATACCGATATGGGGCGGAGACACAAAAAACGAAGATTTTCGAGGTTGAAAGTGCTCAGCGGGCTTTAATTGAATTAATGTACTTCAAACATCAAGACATCGTTCTAAAACTTGTACAATATATGCAACTTAGTCTTGCTTAGGAAGCTATATATTCTAAACAACGTTTTGCGATTTCATAAAACTTTAATTTTCAATCTCAACATTTTAGAAAAAAGGAAAAGTGATATTGTAGCTGTTAAGAATAAGGTAAATACTACTCATGCTAAACAGTAGTTTATGAGGCAATCAAGTCATTTATACAACGAAATAAATAAACATAAACATTTATGTCTTAAACCGACGAGATTTTACGCAATCATTGCCCAATTGGCTAAAAAAATAAGAATATGAGAAGACAGAAGCACTATTGAAGATGGTCTTATAAATACAGGGTATTAGAAGACAGAACAGAAATGTCGATCTTGTTGGATGCGAGTAGCGCGAGAACGAGATATTTGGAAAGATTCAGGAGAGGCCTACGCCGCAGAGGCGACTACTACAAATTCAGTCAGCAAATTCAGCAGATTATAGTTTGTTTATATTTATATTTCCATATAAATATACTATGTTAACACTAGTATAAATTATTATTATAATCAGATTACCGGAAAATTTAGATTTAATTTAGTTTAGTTATTATTGTAGTAAAAAAATAAAGGTTCTTTTTATTTTATAATTGATAAGTTAGGTCATTTACTTGACCTAACTTATCATTTAGTCGTTAAACATCAACCAGTACATTTATCCCTTATTATTGAATACGAATATTGCCTAAAAAGGAATACATCTATTGAAGAAGCGGCATGTGGTGGTCCTATGAGAACAATACCAGAATCAGCGAGAAGTGACTCGTGTGTTAAAAATGAGCCCATTTTCTGTGTCCAGAGTTTACCGCCGATACCAGGTGATTGGTAGCTTTAACCGAAGAAGTGAATCCGGCAAAAGAAGATTCACATCATAGAGGGAAGACCGATTCATCGTCAGTACTTCGCTCAGAAATCGGGCTCTCTCTCGCGTTCAAGTCCAACAAAGAGAAACGTGAGGAGTGGCTGTTAGCGGCTAGACAGTTTGAATAAGACTAAAAGGGGGATAACCTGGCTCCAAAAAAGTGGGCTACTGGCCCTAAGTTGACCCCAGCAGCGAGCATCGAGCAGCCCGACTAATTTCTCAAGAGAACACGTGAACTAAAAGGATGAACAGTGGAGCTCAATTCTTTTCTCAGATGAAAACAGAGTGTGTCTCCATATGGCGATAGACGTCAAGGAGTCTACAGAAGACCTGGAGAGCGATTCGATTACGAGGTTTGACGACTAACCGATATATCGAAGAGATATAAGGGATCATGTCATTCGTTACGCAGACTTTAACGGTGAAAATTTTGTGCTAATGCAGAAAAATGCCCGTCCACATACTGAAGCTTCAAGCTAAAAATGCTGCGCCAACTACGAGATCGAAGCTCCAAGCCGAACTCGCTGAATAATGCGATAGAGTTTCTCAAGAAACAGTGATAAATCCTCTCCGGTCTATGAAGAACCGTTTAGGTGCTCTAATAAGAGCCAGGTAAAATTGAATTTCTTTTCTATTATTTAATTAATTATTGTTTTCGAGTGTAAGACGACTTTTGTATAAATATTTTTTTTATTAGTAATATAGATTTTTTTAATTTGAAGGTAATCTAATTTTAAAGTTTCATCTTTAATCCTTCCTCTTCATCTTTAATCCTTCCTCTTCATCTTTAATCCTTCCTCTTCATCTTTAATCCTTCCTCTTCATCTTTAATCCTTCCTCTTCATCTTTAATCCTTCCTCTTCATCTTTAATCCTTCCTCTTCATCTTTAATCCTTCCTCTTCATCTTTAATCCTTCCTCTTCATCTTTAATCCTTCCTCTTCATCTTTAATCCTTCCTCTTCATCTTTAATCCTTCCTCTTCATCTTTAATCCTTCCTCTTCATCTTTAATCCTTCCTCTTCATCTTTAATCCTTCCTCTTCATCTTTAATCCTTCCTCTTCATCTTTAATCCTTCCTCTTCATCTTTAAACCGATTTTACGCAATCATTGCCCAATTGGTTAAAAAAATAAGAATATGAGAAGACAGAAGCACTATTGAAGATGGTCTTATAAATACAGGGTATTAGAAGACAGAACAGAAATGTCGATCTTGTTGGATGCGAGTAGCGCGAGAACGAGATATTTGGAAAGATTCAGGAGAGGCCTACGCCGCAGAGGCGACTACTACAAATTCAGTCAGCAAATTCAGCAGATTAAAGTTTGTTTATATTTATATTTCCATATAAATATACTATGTTAACACTAATATAAATTATTATTATAATCAGATTACCGGAAAATTTAGATTTAACTTTATTTTAGTTATTATTGTAGTAAAAAAATAAAGGTTCTTTTTATTTTATAATTGATAAGTTAGGTCATTTACTTGACCTAACTTATCATTTAGTCGTTAAACATCAACCAGTACATTTATCCCTTATTATTGAATACGAATATTGCCTAAAAAGGAATACATCTATCGAAGAAGCGGCATGTGGTGGTCCTATCAGAACAAGACCAGAATCAGCGAGAAGTGACTCGTGTGTTAAAAATGAGCCCATTTTCTGTGTCCAGAGTTTACCGCCGATACCAGGTGACTGGTAGCTTTAACCGAAGAAGTGAATCCGGCAAAAGAAGATTCACATCAGAGAAGGATGACCGATTCATCGTCAGTACTTCGCTCAGAAATCGGGCTCTCTCTCGCGTTCAAGTCCAACAAAGAGAAACGTGAGGAGTGGCTGTTAGCGGCTAAACAGTTTGAATAAGACTAAAAGGGGGATAACCTGGCTCCAAAAAAGTGGGCTACTGGCCCTAAGTTGACCCCAGCAGCGAGCATCGAGCAGCCCGACTAATTTCTCAAGAGAACACGTGAACTAAACGGATGAACAGTGGAGCTCAATTCTTTTCTCAGATGAAAACAGAGTGTGTCTCCATATAGCGATAGACGTCAAGGAGTCTACAGAAGACCTGGAGAGCGATTCGATTACGAGGTTTGACGGCTAACCGATATATAGAAGAGATATAAGGGATCATGTCATTCGTTACGCAGACTTTAACGGTGAAAATTTTGTGCTAATGCAGAAAAATGCCCGTCCACATACTAAAGCTTCAAGCTATAAATGCTGCGCCAACTACGAGATCGAAGCTCCAAGCCGAACTCGCTGAATAATGCGATTGAGTTTCTCAAGAAACAGTGATCTCCGGTCTATGAAGAACCGTTTAGGTGCTGTAATTAGGGCCAGGTAAATATTGAATTTCTTTTCTATTATTTAATTAATTATTGTTTTCGAGTGTAAGACGAATTTTGTATAAATATTTTGTTTTATTAGTAATATAGATTTTTTTAATTTGAAGGTAATCTAATTTTAAAGTTTCATCTTTAATCCTTCCTCTTCATCTTTAATCTGAAATAATCAAAAAATGAATATGAGGAACAGATTTTTTACTTTTATGTAACAGCAAAACTCAAAGCGCCAATATCCACGTTAGGAGTGCACGAACGAGAGTCTACGAAATTTAAAGTAGCAGGTTCAAACCTAATATTCGACTATTGTCTAGAACCATTTCATAGCACAAACCTTTAAGCTCGTGGAGTGGTTAACGGTTAACGGTGTTAATATTTAAAAAAAAAAGAGAATTGTAACAAATACTACAATATAATAATTACGTGGCAAAGACACGTGGCTGCTTGGAAATGGATGTACCACAAATAAGTTGACAGCGGAATGTCAGGTCCTCGCAGAATACGAGCGTTTGCTGATTGTAGGCATCCAGCAATCCGACGAACAGCAAACGAGTCATTGCATCGAAATCGTCAGGTGTGATCAATGTATTTACATTTACAATTTTTAGTCAAAGAACGCAGATGTTAGAAAAACATATATATAACTAGAATCAACACAGCGATGATCACTTACCACCTAGCAAGCTGTGTACTCGTTTGTACTGGTTTAACAAAACGGCACGTTACTTTAAACCGGATGCGGTAATTCCATGCAACATGCATAAATGCATCGGTGTGATCGATTACGGTACAGCACGCGAGTCAAAAAATTGTTTGCTCTGACTGCCTATGTAATTATAAATTAAATAGTAACGTATATTTAAACAATGGTTAAGTCACACTGTAGATTGATTCCAGGTGCAGCATACCAGAGTGAAATGGCACAAAACTGATGTATATCATTCATTGAGTGTAGAGATCTGAAAACCCTTATTACTATCACTGACGCATTCGATCTAAGACCTTAGACTCTGATCTTAATTCACGTGGTGTAGCGGTTAGCGTACCTAACTGCTGCGTCGTAGGTCCTGGGCTCGATTTCCAGCCGCAGAGCAATAGTTTTGCATCACAAATTGTTGGTTTTGAGTCCGGGAGTATTGGAAGTATGCCTGTGTCCCTGACATTGCACATGAAACTCCCTCCGACTTTTGGACATGCATTACATCGGAATAGGGACAGAGACGTAGAGGAGTGCTCGAGCAAATGCATACTGCACTATAAAACATTCCGTGCAATTTTGGTCATCTGGCAATAACCAAAAGATATCGCCGCAGTCGAAACCGACCATAAGAACATTATCGTTCATCACGATTCCTTATTGATGACGAATTTGGGTGAACTGTGAGCTAGTTTGACTGTCACCCTCTATACCAGAGGTTCTCAGACTTTTTTTCTCATAGACCACTTTCAAAATTTTGCTGGTTCCGGTGGACCCCCTGCAGCTACATTTCCACCATATTTACCCGAACACGACAAAAACACGTTGTACTGAATATGGAATATGCAAGTTTTTACAAGTAACAGTCGCTGAGCTTCTTAAAATATTATCTGTCTACATTGATAGGTGAAGTCAACATTTTAATTTTTAAGATTTAAATTTGCGTGGATACCCGCGTACGAATTGTGGACCCCATTTTTTTGTCACGCCAACGTAGACCCCCGTCGAGTCTCCCGTAGAGGGTCAACCTTTGGGAACTAAGGCTTTATACGATAAAATACTATATTAGTATATAATAAAACATGTAACTGATGTCTATATAAAATAAAAAATAACAAATGAAAAATTAGAACAACGGAAAAGCTAAAACTAAAGTTCCTTAACAAACTATAACGGTGCCGAGCTTTGGTGATGAAAACATAAAAAAAAATTGAACACTGCGCAAAATTTCACAAGCTCGTTTTGCGTAAACTATGGTCGGGTTGCGTTAATATTTTCTCTACGAAATAACGAGCGATCCGATGGCGGAGGAAATGTTTATTAAAAAAGCGTATACTTCGACGTACATGGAAGCAAAATATTAATTTTTACATCTACCCAGATAATGACAGCACGGATTTAACACAGCTTCGATTAATACTTTCATTATATATATTTTTTTATTACATCCAGAGTAACAAACGAGTCCACAATTCATCTGATGGTAAGTGATCCCGTGACATCTACATTTATCCTTGTCAGGAATCATAATGCAGATACGTTGTCACTCTTGAGGACTGAGATGGAATGCCTCGTCACCGGTAATAAAGATCTCCGGATCCCTGCACTCACCAGACGAAACACAGCAACATTATGCTGCTATTTTACGCTGGTTTTATGTGAGGTCGTGGTCCTACCCCGATCGAGCTGACCCATTCATTCTGCAGTTAGAAACAAACTGCAGTGTAGCTCTACCACTGTCATATACGAGTAGTAAGTAGTGTAGAAAACTTAATGCTTAATACAATCGCACTTGATGGTAAGTAAATAACAAATGGGGATCTGTTTGGATTAATTCCACAATGAGCAACATAAGTACATATATTAAATAAGATACAATATTTAGAATACATAATATACATGTATGTAATGTACAAAAAAAAAGTTACATAATTACGCTAAAGTTGCCGATAATTAGTCTCACAAATTATATATAGCGAAAAGCTAGTACATAACACGCATTGCTCGACTTGGCCAGTTAAGCAATATAATTAATGCAGTGCTAATTCCAAAATATTTTATTTAAAATAAAATTTTTAGTTTTTGCATTTTTTTATATTTTTCTTTAGTTGATTTAATATTATATTTTTTTTAAGTCATTGCATAAGCACCTTCTTCATCCATCATTACCCCCGGAGTTGATTGTTATAGAATGCTTCTTCGCATTAACTTTGCCCTTTCTTTGTTATAAACAATAGCCTAACGGTTTAGGGTACGGTCTGCGAAACTTTAAGTTGTAGATTCGAAACATGTCCTAGCACAAGTATTTCAAGCTCAATTGGAGTACTTAATAGGAATGTTAGTAATGTCACTGTTGTTAGTGTTCGTTTTAAAAAGAAATATCTGACTTTCTCCGGTCCGTCGACCTATGCCTATATCCCGCTAATATTTCCCTATTATAACTAGTCTGGCCATAAATACGGTTACATAAAAACTTTTCTTTTTCGACTTTTTAATTTTTTTGAATTTTTAACACGTATATTATTTTAAAAACTTCTTTCGATTTTGCGCCATTTCACTTATTTTTTAGTGTTCATTATCAAATTACAATATGGAATGGGGTGTTAAAGAGAATAGGATTGCAGTGATCGCCTTGCACAAAGTGGGTTTGAAGCCGTATCTGCCGTATGTTCGTTTGTCGTACTATCAAAAGATACAACAACACTTCCTCTGTCGAAGACCAGAAAAGATCGGGGCGGCCGCGTGCTGTTAGAACTACAAAGGCTGTTAATGCTGTTAAAGCCAGAATTCGTCGATACCCCATTAGGAAGCAAAAAATCTATCGCGAGAAATGAAGATTCCCGCTAGGACTCTGTTGCGTATTATAAAACAAGACCTGAAACGTGTTTATCGTCGATATACAGAACATATCCTAAATTATTCTTTACAATTAAAGAGAGTGGATCGATCAAAACGCCTTCTGTCGCGATACGCAGGTGAAAGGCACAGAGGATATTTCTGTGCCGATTACCGATAAAAAAATTTTCACGATTGAAGAACACTACAATAAGCAAAATGATAAAGTGTACGCTCACAGTTCTAAAGAAGCTGCTAAAGTGGTCGGAAAGGTACAACGTGGTCATCATCCTGCGTTAGTAATGGTTTGGTGGGACGTGTCTTGTCAAGGAGTCACAAAGCTACATTTTGAAAAAGGAGTGAAAACTTCAGCCAAAGTGTATCAAGATACAGTCTTGGATAATTTTGTGAAACCTCTCAGCAATACACTTCTTAAATATATACCGTGGAATTTCCAGCAGGACTCTGCACCTGGTCACAAGGCACGAACTACCCAAGCCTGGCTTGAAAATTATTAATATAAATATAAATAAATTATGGTCAGTTTTGGAGGACATGGCCTTCTCTAAACGACACGGCGACATTGAGTCTCTTAAAAATCTTTGGAGCAAGCAGTGGCGAAATTTCCCTAGAAAACAGTGCGTAAATCCATTGATTCGTGGCCAAACAGATTAAAGGCCTATATAAAAGCCAAAGGGGGCCATTTCGAATAGAATATTTCTTTATTTTTTGCGGACTAATAAATATGTAGGAATAAATTTTAATAATATTACATTACTTCATTAAAAAAAAATGCATTTTCATTTGTAACAAAACTTATGGCCGGACTAGGACAAGACACCACAATATAACAAAGAAAATGACTGAAAGATTTCAAATTAGATTGCCAAGTTAACAATACGAAAGTACTCAAGAAGCAAAATTAAATAAAATGTTACTTTAATAAAAAAAGGACCCAAAAGTTATTAGTTGACAACTTGTGACGAACTTATAATTAATTACGTTTTTAAAAAGTTCACGAAAAGTAGCTGTTACAGAATGATTTAATAATTTCACGAAAACTTGAAACTCCAGTAGAATTATAAATACATATATATTATACTAACGGCTAGTACTGGTGTCTGCCTGGTCGATAGTGGGTACGGGGTTTGATAACAAAATAGGGACAACATTTGTTGGATACAAATTGTAAGTTATTGGATGATAGGAGTTTTCCCGATTATTTTCGCCAGATGATAAGCGATGATTGCGGCCTATATAACTTCATCCACCTCCAGCAAAGATGCAAGACGCACTTGCCTTCTCATCCCTGAGGATTGAGGTGGTATGTCTTGTGACCTGAAATGGGGTCCCATATGAAACATAGCAACAGCAGCAAACACGCTGCTTTTCTTAATTAGTTGTTTTTTGATAATATCACCCAGCCCAGGATCGGCCTCCGCGACCACCACGCCGGCGTCGAAGGCAGCCCCTCAGGCTCACTATTAGCGACCCCTGCGGAGCGCATAGTCAAGCCTCCTCCTCCAATCATATTGCAGGAGAAGTCTAAATGGACCGACGTGTCCAAATGGTTCACGTCATCAAAGATCAGCTGCCCGAAGGCGCAAAACACCCCACAGGGAATCCGGATCAACCTCTCCACCGTAGGAGACTTCCGCGCGGCTACCAAGCTACTGCGCGAATCAAACGTAGGATTTCATACCTACGCCCTCCCGGAGGAACGCAAACTCCGAGTAGTGATTCGCGGATTGCCATTTGAGACCAAGCTAGAGGAGGCCATAGAATCCTCAAGCAACAGAAGCTCCCAATACTTGAAGCGCGCAGGATGACTGATCCGCACACTAAGCAACCTATGCCCCTTATTCTGACCACCCGTGACCTGACTCCAAAAGGCAAGGTCATCTTAAACGTAAAATCTCTTTGCGGCCTCTCCGGCATATCCGTTGAATACCCTTCAGGTGCGGACTGGTAGGGCAGTGCCACCACTACCAATACTACGACGCGGACGATACCGCCCTGTACTACTTAAACATACACAAGGGCCGTATCACCATTCGTCTCCGAGCCGCAGCCAATCGCCTCGCCGGTTGGTTTCGGTTATGGAGGATTGAAATAACCCGGACAAAAGTGCAGCAGCCTTCTTCTGGAAAGGCTCAGCCAAGCCATTCTGCACGGCACCAGTACCTAGCCGTAGAAAGCCAGGACAAATCACGATTTTCGACCGACCCATTCCATGGGTAGAAACGGTCAATTACCTAGGTCTGGGTGACAAAGGTGACCTTTGACCAAAACTTAGTTTCCGCCCGCATATCAAGCCCGCTTTCGTCATGAGCCGGCTTCACCAGCTCATCTGCGCCAATAGTAAAATGTCCCTAAGACATAAACTCCTGCTACATAAGTCCTGCGTAAGGCCAATTATGGCCTACGCCAGCATCGTCTTCGCCCAGGTAGCCACGGACAAGTCAAAATTATTATAGACAGTCCACTAGAATTGCTACTGGAGCAGAACAGTATCAGTGTAATATGGATCTGCACAGTGACTTCCATCTCGTCACCATTCCGAAATATTTCCAGTTTCTCTCGCAGCGCTTCTTCGCGAAAGCGCTTTCGCTAGTGGTAAACGCCGTAACCTACGATCCGGTACCGAGTCCAGAAGCTAGGAACCGTCGACCCCGTCACGTCCTCGCCGACCCCCACTTCATGGAGGAGCCGAGGTCCAGTCCGTCCTCAACGGACCCCGGACCTTCACACACGACCGACATCTCGTCGCATCGCCCTTGCCTTCGAGCGCGACGCAATCTTCGCGACACCGCGTACACTAGATACACCCGCGTGTCAGGGCAGTTCTCACCACCGACAGCTTCCGATTGACAGACAACAGGTGGGGTGCGTCAGAGGCTTGGTCCGCATACCAAAACCTCGGACGGTCAGTAGTCATCATCATTCATTCTCCACTCGGGAGAATCTTTCGATAGCTAGGGAACTGGCAACTTGGGTATGGTGCCCATAAGATAGGAACGTGATCAGAGCAAACCGACACGCTCAGTTTATAAGGATTTTGTGTAAGTAAGAGAACCAAAAACTAATTTAACAGCTCACAGACCCCTCAGTTCTATCACAGAATCTGGATAGAATTTATATTTTAAAGTCTAAATAGTTTTAATGTCTAGTAGATTACTGGATTCAAAAGCAATAGTCAAAGATCTCAATAGCGCAATGCGTATTCCAATCTCTTGTAAATTTAGTTACCAAGTAATTGAAAAGAGGATGTCGGAGTGGGGGGGAGGGAGAGGCCCCTAACTCGATTGGTTGCGAGCGATACACGTGAATGGAGCGAATTCTAACGGGTGTTTGAATAAAACCCTTTTTAAATCATTCTGCAAGTCATAAATACATTCGCCTTATTTTCGCGTTATCACCCCCTGAGGACTAAGATAGTCTCTCTTATATCTTGTATGAAAGTAATTGCTTATCTTACGACTGGATAAATTATTGAGCTGGAGTAGGATCACTACTTTTATTTACTCGTATTAAAGTAATTAAATAAATTATTACATATAATATATATATATATTGTGTGAATTCGTGGTCCTTCCCCAGTTGAGCCAACCGGAGAAGGACTCAGAATCTGCACACCTTCGTTCCTCAGAAGCAAAACCCGCACCTACTCGCTATGCTCACCAGCTAGTTACAAGACTCGTGCGAACTGCTAAATGCGAAGAAACTTCCAAATTATTCGGATCTAAGTCTTACTAACCCTTACAGCGACTACCTAAGATCGGTCCACGCGTGATACGTGATGCTGATAGCGTCGGACAACGTCGTGAAAGCACCTCGCTATTAAGTACTCGCTTTTTTATGTATTTTTAAATATGGAGTCAGATTACGCCCTAGATACCTAGAAGCAACAATACTGACTTTTGTTTTACAATTTAAAAAAGGTTTTATTTCTTTTTATATTTTGTGTGAGCATACTGTTCACCTGATGGTATGTGATAACTAGGGCCCATGACATCTAAAGATGTTCAAGGTGCACATATCACCGCTTGACCCAATGTCCCCTCTGTGGATTCGCTAGTTACCTGGTTCACCATACAAAACAGTGTTATGCTGCGCGGGTATTCAAAACCTGTCTACAGTCACACGTGACCACAATTGCTATAGAACACATACATCCGTAAGATTATTTTTATATGTGAAACGTATACATTTTATGTAACGTTCTAGAATACCTTACAATACCTAACTAACTAACAACCAACACCGATAGGCTAATTGGCGAAACGGTGGATTTACCAGTGAGCGTTGGTGTCGGGAGAGGCCTGGCACGCGTGCCAAATTGGATTTTAAACTTGCATATCGCTATCGTCGAGGCTAAAAATAACTAGCTAATAGAGTAAAACGTTCTAGCTGCCACCTTACTTCATTTCATTGCACGCTATTACTTTACACAACTACGACTAGAAAAGGAGGGTGTATTAAAGATGGAACTTCAGAACAAACTTCAGCGCCTGCCAAATTTGATGAGCAACCAAATGTAAGAATGAGCTTTGTTTCCTATAAATAAAATAATATATGTTTTAAATCTCATGTACTTACTTAATTACTTACTTAGGGAGTAATGATTTTAGTATTCTTACCAGTTAGTACACCACCCAGGGTTGAAAACAACCTTATCTAAGATAAACGTGGGTGTCGAGGGGTACTGGAATCAAATAAAATGAGAACTGTCTGTTTATCACTCCAGAAACACCTGGACGTTGGGTGATCACATAAAATACCTATTTCTATAAAAGGTGATACTAACTGCGGCCCATGTTATGAACATGGACCCTCACCAATGATTCAAGATGCACAAGCGGTATCATCCTTGAATACAGAGTTGGAATGCCTGAGTTACCTTTACAAGTAACAGAATTAAATCTCCAATTCACGCGGTTAGTACAATAATGTTTTTAATTCATATCAGTATTTATAACGGTGTGGCATATTGTTTAGACCTAGATAGCTACGCATGAATGAATGAAGCATTTCTTACACGAGAGTAGAATCACCTCCTCCGTTCCGCCCGCTTAGCGCCTTAAGTACATGTTTTGATAGTTTTTGTGCACCATGTCGTACAGTTTATTTAAAGTTGGGTCACCAACCAAGTATATTGTTTAGACCCTAGCTAGATACGCATGATACATGTAACATTATGTAAAGAAGCATTTCATACACGAGAGTAGAATCACCTCCTCCGTTCCGCCCGCTTAGCGCCTTAAGTACATCTTTTGATAGTTTTGTGCTCCATGTCGTGTAGTTTACTTACTGATCACCAACCAAGTATATTGTAAAAGTATACTCACGGGGCGGGTGGGGTGCGCTGCGGGGTGCGGGAGGGGGTGCGGCGGGCGGCGCAGGCGGGCCAGCGCGCTCAGCAGCCCGTCCGTTGTCAAGCGCCGGCGCTCCGCATCTGCGGCCCAACAGAACCTCATTTAGGACAGAATAAACATAAGCAACAGTGATGAACGATGAAGAATCCGCCAGAAGAAACTGAGCGAGCCGAGGTTTGGCACTTACTGGCGCTCCAAAGTAAAGCACTTTCGTTGTCAGAGTTACGGTCCAAGGCCAAGCCTCCTCTCAGGAACCCAGGTGTTGGTGACCCATAAAGGTTTCAGCTGAGTGTCCTAAGCGCTCGTCCAACTTTCGACTCGGCGAAGCTGGAAAAACCTACCGGGCTACCAGTGATTATAAACAACTCTAACAATAGCGACATTACAGTTTGTTTGCAGCATAAATGAGTCAGCTCTGCCGGAAGGACCACGCCCTCACAGATTACCAGCGTGAAATACCAACATAACGCTGTTTTGTTTCGACTCGCTTATGATGACAAGGCATTACATCCTACTCCTGAGCTCCTGGTTACAACGCATCTGCATTTAGACTCCTTATGGAGGATCAATGGGTGGCACGGAGATTGAGTTGTCTGCTCGTATGTCACTCTCAATACAATAAAAAGTAGAACCATTGTGCAGCTATAAACTAGCTGTAGAGTAGTTAGACCTATACAATCCAATAGAAGCGTGGCGTGGAAACGTTTTAATTACATCGTACAGCAACAAACGAGCACACAGTTCACCTGACGGTAAGTGATTCCTGCCTGCCCATGTACATGTCGTACATTCATATAATCATAATGCAGATATTGCGTGAATGCGTTGTCACCCTTGAGGACTGAGATGGAATGCCTCGTCACCAGTAATATGGGTCGCACCAGACGAACACAGGAGTATTATACTGCTATTTTACGCTGGTATTCCGCAAGGGCGTGGTCCTAACCTGGTCGAGCTGACCTATTCATTCTGCAGCTAGAAAAATCTGAGCTATCTACCATTACTGCTGTGTTTCTGTGGCTAACTGTGTACCCCTTCCAAATACCAAATAAATATTCATCTTCATAATTAGATGGACTGATAGTAATAGTATATAAATTAAGATACTTTTAAACTTATAGACATTTCATGTACAATTTTATCTTGTATAACAACAATTTTATTAAAGAAATAACTTTAATCGTAAAATATTATTTTTCCGATTCCCACATAAATGTACTCGTATATAAAATGATATCTTGTTTACTCGGATAAAGGTGATTAAAAAGCTATTAAGAATTAAGTTTCTGATAGGTTATCGTGTGGCACGGCTTAGTGATTAGAGTTGCTGTGTCATAGGTACTGGGTTCGATTCCGGACACTATTGTCATGTCACAATGTTTGGATGTACATATAGCACTTACTATTTTGTAGTTAGTAGTCGTCAGGGTACGTCCAGATATAAATAAATATACATGCGTTGCGTAGGAGTTACCGATCAACCCCCTTTGCGTACAATATAGTTTTTGGGTTTGGGTGTATTGTTTGTTCCGTATTCCTTACACTGCAAACCGAACCCTCCTCTGATCTGATTGGACACGCATTACATGAGGGCGTTTGTTTATTATTATTATTTTTATTACATTGCGAGTAACAAACGGGCACATAGTTCACCTGATGGCAAGTGATTCCTGCGGCCCATGACATCTGCATTCATCCTTGACAAGGAATCATAATGCAGGTGCGTTGTCAGCCTTGAGGACTGAGATGGAATGTATCGTCACCAGTAATAAAGGTTTCCGGAACCCTACACTCACCATACGGAACACAGCAGCATTATTATTATTATTACCTGTTAGAATTGTTTAGTTCTTTTATCATTTGAATATTCAATTTTATTAAATGATTGTTATTCTCCACGCATCTTGTGATTTAATATCTAATAGCTCGAGTATACTGCAGAATATAATTTTATAATGTTTACACATCTGAAATGTGTAATACATACCTATGCCATTGGTGTGCCTTATAAATAAATATCATCTTGTAATAATGACAATACAAACGTCATGGTCAAATTTGAAACGGGACGTTACACAAACAAGAGAAACAAATATAATTTATCGTTAATCTGTCTATTAATAATCCATTAACTTTTAATTTTTGATGATGTTAATGGTATTTAAAGTACTATTTTAATAAAGTGAACCATTTATATAGTTCCGAATCGTCAAAACCACATACATTTCAAACGAGTAAGTAAGTTGTCTTAAAGCTTAAATGTTTTCCAAATGTGCTTTACTGTTCGCTGTCACTACATTTATTGTCAACGACGTCTTACTACACAACGTTGAAACTCATATAGAAACAATAAGAAGTGGTATCAACAACCATTGGAATCGGAAACTAAACGACTTGACATCAGCTCCTAATGTTTTTGAAACAACACCGGTCAGAAATAGCCGTAAACCCGAAATAAGACAAGAGTCCTACGGCAGGGAAGAAGTGGACCAGCCAAGGAGTGGGACACGTACCCACCATCGCATTTCTCACCACAGTTCACGTCACCAACAACATCTGGATCCAATCAACCATCGTCCAAAGTCAACATCCTCCCCCGGCAGGAATGGACACGTGACAACACAAATACCGTTCGAAATAGACAACAATGCTGTCTTCAATGGAGATAAATGCCCAACGAACCACTTGAGGGTGGGTTATAAATGTGTTCAGAGTATTTGAACTCGGAGAGAGTAGTGGTACCTCAAAGTCTAAGCACTCGCTTTTAATTCACGCTACGCGAGAAAACCTGGTTCGATGCCCGATGCAGGCCAATGATAATTGTTAATTGCAATATTAATTACTAGTATACCACTTGCACGCGGTGAAGTTTAATAAAAAAAAATCGAAGAAGAGAAAAAATATATTTCTAAGGAAAAGAGGAGGAAAAGCGCGTCGTGGACTATGCTCTAACACCCTCTCTAGAGAGGAGGCCTATGCCCAGCAGTAGGATTTATATATATAGGCTGGTACTATTTGAAGTGTCCCAGCAGTGAATCCAGCATGGACTATCGGCACCGGAGATGCTCAATATTTTGTTTCAAAGGGGATTGACGAGCTGCACATATATCCAAGTATATTTCTTAGACCTTCCATGATTGCATGAATTTTGCAAATATATTTACTTTAAAAGCAGCACATGACTTTTTCATTGGTAGAGATACGTTACAGTTTTTTTTCTTGTTTCACATATCGTATGCTGGAAATTTTTTTAAACAAAGTCTCAGATTGGAACAACAAAATCTAGTCCAATCTAAAACCCACGAAGACGCAAGTTTACCGCTAAAACGAATCCCCTTGTCCCATCTCCTAATTAAATCATTCTCCTTGCCACTTCAGCTAGTATCGGAATCCTTGGGGTTGACATACATATAGAGCGACTTTCAGTTACGCGGTCACTTGGAGGGTAAGGCTCCACGATATTATTAAATTTAATATATTCGCTATTATAGAACAATTCACTACGAAAAAAAATCGAATCACAATTTTAACTACTCGATCGCTCCGGGTACAACACTATTTTAAAGTTGCAATAAGTTGGCAACCCACCTTATGTCATTTTAGTCAAGCAAATTAAAAATCAGAGTTTAGAAGTATTATCATTGCAAATATATTCAGCTTCACATTGCAATCGTATCGTAAATCCCGTCAAAAATGTAAAATCTATACAGCGGCGGTGGAAACATTAAGAAAAGCAGCGTAAGACCCCCACTAGATGGAGTACCGACCTATGCAAGTACTCGGGAAGTCGATGGCTGCTGGCTCAGGACCGTACTCTATGGCAGTCTGTGGGAAAGGACTATGTTCATTACTGGACTATTGATGGGCTGAAATTATGTTTTTACAGCGGTAGAGCAACACCGCAGTTTGTTTCTAGCTGCAGAATGAATGGGTCAGCTTGACCGGGTTAAGACCACGCCCTCACAGAATACCAGCGTAACATAGCAGCATAATGTTGCTGTGTTTCGTCTGGTAAGTGCAGGGATCCGGAGACGTTTATTACTGGTGACGAGGCATTCTATCTAAGTCCTCAAGGATATAGTATCTGTATTACAATTCCTTGTCAAGGATGAATGTAGATGTTATGGGCCGCAGGAATCACTTACCATCAATCTGTGTATCATTGTGTGGTCAGTGTTACTGTCAATATGATTATAAATAAAATATAATATAGTCCTCAGTACATTAAGTAATATAAAGTATATATTATAGATAGGCCGCTTCTGTATCCAGTTGCATTCACGTAACATAACATTATTTTTTCTATTCATAAACAACCTCAGTCCACGTCCGTCGAGGAATTTCAATTAAAACTTTTCATCTCCTCCGCACTAGTAGAAGCGTGAAACTCTTTACGTGACTTCCTCAAAGCCCCCTCCCGGCCCCTGCAACCCTTCGAATACTGTATGTACAAAGAATTGGTTATTATTAATTAATATTTTGAAACGTTACTCTTTGTTTTTAAGGTTCCTTACATCTGATGGTGGTTTTTCTAATAACAATATGTAATTAGTAGTCACTTATTATTTTATAACGATATTGCAGGTACGGATCTAAACTTCTTTATTAAATAAAAATTGAGTACTGTCGTCTCTTGTATTATTGTTATTGTAATTTGTATATAGAATTAACTACTACTATTTAATTTTTTGTAGAAAGAACAATTCTTTCTACAAAAGCTGATGTACGCGCTATCATTACAAGAAACAAAAACAAACTTATGATATCTATTTATCGATAAATATTAATCGATCTGCCATTTAACTTTTGTATATAAAATTTTGGTTAAAAACCAATTAATCAAAAGATCTTACTTCTCTTTGTTAAAATATTTGTTTGATAAATATGTTTTATTTAAGATTTGAGCTTTGGGCACTATACTGGACAACTCTTGAACATTTTATAACTTAAATTATTAGGTCCTCACATATGAAATTGGCGTTTTGTCAAACTGGCCATTTTCATCTCAAATAATCTGGCGTTTGGTTAGGAATTCCAAGTTCAAATGTATTTCAAATTTAGGCTTGTATATTTGTGTTTCGAGTTTATTGATTTATTTGTTATTGCGCCATTTGTTTTTTTTTTGACATCATTCTGTTAACTAAATGGAAAGCTAAATGATATATCTCGTTATTTACGAATGGGAGTTCCACCTTGTCACGAGCACTGCATAAACAGCTCGAAGAATTAATGATGTGATAATGAGCTACTGTAAAAGAAATCACAGTATGCTTTTGGTTCCAAAGTTTTCTTCCTGGAGATTTTGACCTCCAAAACAAACCCCACGGATGGCCGGAGACACAAGTTGACAATGAAGATTTAACGGTCATCGTGGAATCCACCATCACAAACCACGTCAGAGTTAGCGGCATTCTCCCGTGTGGTTGACAAAACAATTTTAATTCACTTCAAACCAAATGGAATAGCGAAACAGCTGGAGAAATGAGTACTGCATGAATTAAGTTAACACACCAACAATCACCCATTGAGTGCTGCGTTACATTACTCAAGCTTAACGATAACGTGGGAAATTTGAATCGTATCGCTCATCACAGTGGTTGACCCCAGGAGAACCACTCAAGATCAAATCTTGTCCCAAGCGAAAGTGATCTAGTCAACGTTTGGTGAACCACTGTTGGTGTCATAAACGACAGCTTCCTAAAATCCAGCCCGACAGTTATTATACATATTGTTTACAACTATTATTATATATTGATATATTATATCAAACCATGATGGAAAAGCTAGCCGTTAAACAACCGAGACTGGCCAATTGCTGTAGCCCACTGCTGCTTCATGACAACGCTAGGCCGCATACTTCACGACAGACGGTCGATAAATTAGAGGAGCTGTGATTGGAATGTCTCCAAGACCCACCACACTCCCCGGACCTGGCTCCAACAGATAACCACGTTTCTTTCGGAATTTGGACAATTTCTTTCAAGGAGAAAAATTCAAGTCACCTCATCGGACTTGAAATTTTTTCCTTGTCAGTCCAAACCACTTTCAAAGATTTTATTGTACCTCGCTCCCAACATTTTTTCATTAATGGAATCAATGAAATACCTATAAAATGGTGAAAGTGAGATAGATAATAACGGTACATACATCTATTGATCAATTATATAATTTCATGAAAATAAAGTTTTTTACTACTTTCCATAAATTGAAAATTTCCAATTTCCATGAAATTATCGTATTAGATAATTTCATATGTCATTCCTGATAATATGTTTAAAAAATGAGCAATTGTTGAGTTTATTGCCGTATCTTCTCGCTAGCTGCCTTCCGAAGCCGTAATCCTATTGGCTATCTTGACGATTCAAAAGTATTTTATATAAATCTACTTGATTTAAGCTTCTTTTGATTTTCGATCAACTGATTAATTATGATTCAATCAGTTGGACACAGATAGCAAGTGATATCGGCTTCCTACCTGGAGATGATTAGGTCCTAAACATGATATATGCATAAATGTTAAAAAATGACACAACTGAACTGAGATTCAAAACCACTGCCAATCGGTCGTAAGCCGCAGTCAACTAATATGTGAGACGGGGGAAGTTTATATATATTTTTAATTAAATTGAGAGTAGCGAACGAACACTCAGTTCACCTGATGGTAAGTTTCCTGCCGCCCATGACATCTACATTCCTCCTTGGCAAGAAATCATAATGCAGATGCTGAGCGATCTTCAGGGGTGACAACAGCATCTGCATTGTGATTCCTTATCGACCATGAATGTGCCATGGCCGCAGCAACCACTCATGTTCTGCTGAACTGTATGCTCGTTTGTCCCTCTTAATATAACAGTGTGAGAGCTACACTGCAGTTTGTTTCTAGCTGTATCATAATCAATGGGTCAGCTCGACTTATGTCACCCGTAATACAATCAAAAAAGCCTTACACTTCTCTTACCTCACTACATAACCAGTGTAACTATATTTAACTAAACACATTCAACTCGGGCAACTTTCGCAAGCGCAGACTATTTCCAGTACAAAACACTGGTCCGGTGGGAAAGAAGCGGCCGCCATTCACGACGACCCATATTCTTTATTTACTACGTGAACAGTCCATTGACAGATGTTTGGAGAAACATTATAGTACAAGCCGTCGTCTAGAGCAAGGTATCTGGGTCACGTTAAGTGTGTGGGTATAAAATGTCAAAAACCATATATAACTACGTATTTAGATATTGTTCTGTATTGTGATATATATCTAGTTACATAACTCCAAATACCTAAATGCTGAGACGTGGTCTTTCACTGCTAGCCGTATGAGCTCAAAATCACTCAGGAATGTCCGTAGAACAACTAAGGTAACCGACATAGCTCTATCAAATGATCAATAAGCTAAAGTGGGATTGGGTCGGCCATATAGCTCGTAGAACGGATGGGGGGTGGGTGAATGGGGAAAGGTTCTCGAGTGGCAACAAGTAAAAGTATAAAAAGTAGACCAACCCCCACTCGGTATTCGATAGATGCAGGAGGCCTCCCCCATAGATCAAGACCCTGGTCGTGATCTATGGGGAAGGCCTATGTTTAGATGTGGACTAGCGAAGGGCTGAAATGATGGTGACACAATCACACATAACTTTTTTAAGCATAAGTCCTACTTCAATTCACCATTGCATCACCCTAAGATTGACTAGTAAAAATGCCCAAGGCAATAATATATAGTCGACACATTATGAACTGAGGCTTCGGGTCATAAATCTTATTTATCTGTCTGTCTCGCTCGCATTTATATGTCTTATATGGAGAGGTGTAGTGATGTGCGTAAGAATTATAGAGGTGCATATCGATAACGGGATAGGTACGATCGATATGCTAAATTATATTAAGTATTAATAGGAATAATTTTCGCTATCTGAAAATATTTCTTCAAAACCACGTTAGAAGATAAATTCTCCATTGTGCGTATTGCGTAACGAAGCGTAAGTAATGTAATGAGTGTCAGAACAAAAAATCTTATATTTATAGAAAAACAACAACCCTTACTCGTAACGACCAATCAGGAGTCAGAGTGCTAATCAAGGTCACGATGACGCATCGACCCCGCGTGCGCAGGTAGCTAAGTATCGATAACGGGTTGCATTGCGAGCACATTCCTACTGTCAGTGACATTTATTGTCCGACGACTCAGTTTAAAATGCATCTACTATAGGATGTGATCAATAAAGTTTAAATAAATAAATAAATATTTGTGTATCATAAATGGTTTGTTTTTCATATATGGTTGTAATATCCACATTCTTTGTCACGCGCAAAGTCTTCTAGTTCCAATAAGTTCGGCTGTTTCCCGACAGCGTCGGACGATCCCGCATTAGATGGAGTGACGACCTATGCAGAATGGATGCAGGTGGCTTAGGATCGTACTCTAAGGCAGTCTGCGGGAGATGCCCATGTTAAGCAGAGGGCTGATGATGATGATATGAGCTTTCCTCACTGAATAATTGGTGATTGGTAAGGATGATGTTGAAATCAAATCTAATTTACTATAATTGATTTATGTTACACATAGTAGAACCGTAGTGGCAGTTGACGGCATACTCTACAAATCAACACGTGGCGTGACGAAGAAATAAAATAAACTTTTATATATATACACATATATATATATATATATATGTATATATATAAAAAAAATATGCCAACAAAATATAAAACGGAAGCCATTATAAGAGCGCCGTACCTGGGGCTCACACCCCGCTCGCGGTAACAATGAACTTGTTAATTGCAATTTTAAATGCTGACCACGTGCTAGCTGGAAGATTGTTAACGAATAAAAACGAAATATGAAGCCCGCAAAAATGATTTTAAATTAAGTCTGCAGCCAATACCCCTCGATAGATTGTAAACGTTTATTTTCAACGAAATACTGCCACGGTCAAATGTAGCAATGAAAGTGGTCCACGGTTAGATGTTCTCTTCATAATATTAGGCTTGAGAAATGAACACACAGTTCACCTGATGATAAATAATCTCTTTGATCCATAGACACTAATGTACGTCCAGATATTAAATTTATGTTGTCCTCGCTCTATCCGGAAGACTGCTGAAGTGAAAGCATCGTAGATTAAATTTTACGGTATCAAATAGTATGAAATTGTGCCTTCCCTTACATTCATAATCATGTTTTTCACTGAGCATAAATGAAAACAAAAACAATCTAATATACATAGAAGCACGGGTCACTTTTGTTTCCAGTTTTGCTTCAATTTATGTCCATTCCGAAAAATTGTCAAACTCAATTTATCATCATTAGTTGAGACTCTCGTCCGGACGTTTAGTTTAAAAATGTTACCTAAAAAGTTACGCAGCCTCACCGTTCGGTAGGGAAAAAAACTTGCGTGCGATAACTTTGGACCTAGCTTTAAATAAAAAAGAGGAATTTCATCGATAGATTCACTCATTTTGGTGGACAGAGAAACGATAGAAAAATGGTGGGTAAGCGTATATTTCTGTATTTTAATGTATGTCATATATTTAATGGTATCAAAACCATCCAGATACAAACAGTACAACCAAAAAGATTTCACTGCAACTTTTTACATGTAAAATACGAAATAACTTTTTCCCCGACCCATAATATTTTATGCAGTTGATTACAATAACCAGAAAGATAACCATAGTAGAAATCGAACAAAAACTCATGATGTAAAAATATTTTTTTATATACTAAAAGACAAATCAAGAACAAAAACAGACTTTTACCACATACAATATGTTCTTATCTAACCATATATAATCGTCTCCTGTGATCCTTAAGGCATTAGAGACAGACAATCCCATTTCGTCCACTGTCTTTATCAGAGATTGTGATCGGTAAATTGTGGTTTAAATTCTTAAAGTTTGTTGTTTTGGTTATAGCAATGTTTGGTTTTGGCAATATTATTTTCAGGTTTTTCGTTTGTTTTTTTAAATTGATTTTTATTATAGATATTTTAAATAATTTAAAGTAATTATATAAAACCAGCTCTGTTTTGTTCAAAAGGTGATTGATGCTTGCTCGTTTTACAGATAGAAGCGTCGCTGAAGTTTCTTCCGCTGAAGTTACTTCCTCTCCAGCGCCCACGCATTCCGATGTGGTGGTAGTAATAATGGCGATATTCATTTAGATAATTCATTGTCCAGAAGCAAATGACCTCTCGGGCACCTTCCAGTCAGACGGTCCAAGCCGAGGCTCCCTCTCATGAGCTCTTGTGCTGGTTACCCATATATAAAGGTCTCGACTGAGTGCCACAAGCGCTCGGTCACCTTTTAACCCGGTGAAACTGTAAAACCCCTCGGGCTGACAGCGGCCATAAGCACGAAAAAAAAAAAAGGCTTTCTACAGAAATAACACAAGCTATATTTTATCTTATTTTAACTTATAATTCCATGGACTACTATGTTAATTACATTACTTGTAAAAATAACTGTGGTAGAAGGTAAAATACTTTAGTCGTAAGTGTAATTATTGTATTTATATAAATAATATATATATATATATATACATATATACATAATTATTTATTTATTTATTTTACATATATATTATATATATTATTACGTTGTGGACCCACCTATAGCTAGTTACTAACAAGAATGGGTCTGGTCGACCGGGGGAGGATCACGTCCACACAGAATACCAGCGTTAAGTACCAGCTGAACATTCAATCTCAGTTCTCTTTATTTTTTTTCATAAAGTTAAATATACATGTACTTGTCTATAAAGAGAGTTTTTTTTATTATGACATTGAGAGTAACAAACGGGCACACAGTGATGGTAAGTGATTCCTGCGGCCCATGACATCTACATTCATCCTTGACAAGGAATCATAATGCAGATACGTTGTCACCCTTGAGGACTCAGATGGACTGTTTCGTCACCAGTAACAAAGGTATGCCTGCACTCACCAGACGAAACACAGCAGCATGATGCTGTTATTTCACGCTGGTATTCTGTGGTCCTTCCTCGGTTCAGCTGATCCATTCATTCTGCAGTTAGCAACGTACTGCTCTACCAAACGACTTGTGACAACAAAAAGTGAGGGCACTAGGAGCGGATTTATATATAGCAACAATCATATACACGGTTTCAAGCTTTGGCTTCACCATTCGAATAGTGTCGTAAAAAGCACAGCTCAAGCCTAAAAGCTTAGTTGGAGTGATTAATCGAAGAATGTTATGTTCTTTAAAAAATATCTTACCTAAAACTTACTTATTCGTAACTTGATACAAGTCCTGGCAAAGCTCGTCACTCGATACCGAAATAGTAACTATCATATGCTTAAGCCACTGCGAAAAAGCACGGTTTCAAACTTTCAAGCTTAAAAACTTAACGTCGTAGATTGGGATCTACCATTCGAATAAAACGCTTACTTATTCTTAACTCTATACAAGTCTCGCCGAAGCTCGTAACTCGGCAACCCGAGACGAGTTTAGTGCGCGGCCAGTTGCCGACAGCTATCCGGTCAGTGCTCTCTGGGGGTCAGTGTTGTGTGTACCCTTATTAGCTTTAGATGTTTATGGCTGGATTAGCAGTTCTGACTTCACATTTAAGCAGCAGCATTAAGAAGAAATGACTTGTCTGTTTTGTGAATCAAAACTTTGGTTATGGTGTACGTGATAGCGCTTAAGTCTTGTTCACTTCTGAGGGTTGACAACGTATCTACAATTTGTTTCCTTGTAGAGAATGGATGATGTTATTGAGCTGCGATTACTCTCGCATACATCGGGAGCGAATGGTACAGAACACACCAGCACATATTGGCGTTCAATATCAGCTGATCATTGCTTTCATCCTACTTTGACAGTGGTAGAGTTACACTGCAGTTTGTTTCTAGCTGCAGAATGAATGGGTCAGCTCGACTGAGGTAGGAACTCGCACTCACAGAATTCCAGCGTGAAGTGGCAGCATAGTGCTGCTGTGTTTCGTCTGGTGAGTGTAGGGATCCGGAGACCTTTATTTACTGGTGACGAGGCATTCCATCTCAGTCCTCAAGGGTGACAACGCATCTGCGTTATGATTCCTTGTCAAGGATGAATGTATGTAGGTGTCATGGGCCGCAGGAATCACTTGCCATCAGATAAAATGTGTGCTTGTTACTCTCAATTTATTAAAAAAAAACGTGGTCAAATAATACCGGCCTGTGACTTGTTAAGAGCTTTAAGCTTCCTCTTTTATATTCTTTGGTCCTGTCCCGTCTAGTCCTTCACAGCCCTGCGGAGGCTTTTAACCCCTGACCGCTGCCAAGCAATCGGAGCTGTACAAAATTAGCAGTCGAATTGCGCAACGGCTCCTTCATACAGGCTACATTTATATAAACTAACAAATAACAGTACAACAACTTCCGTAGAACTAGTGGCGCTAATTGAAAATGTCACAACCTCGTGTTAGCTCGAAATTCGGTGCCGTTAATGTCTGTCGACCAGTGGCGAGAGTTAACAAGGCTGTTGGAAACAGTTTACGAGCCACTCCCGACTTAAAGTTGTGTACGTTATATATTTGACACTTGGACACAATTTCAATTTGAGTAGTTATCGCATGTTGTAATGAGAGTACCTTTTTCGGAGGAATCTTTCGAAACTTACCCTGCCTCTGTAATGAGCCTTACGTGCCTAAGGGAGTCGTTACCCAACGCATCACCTTCCCTACGCTATGGCAAAAGGGGACCACGCCGTCTTTCCTGGTTGCACTACAATTGATGATCGGTGCCCCACCCTAATGAAAGAGTACCACTGTGATCGTGTGGCTACATCCTACGCAGTTGTCATCTGGAAATAACAAGGATAGATAACGTCGTTGTGTACACACACAATTACAGATAACGAGATATTCCATCTCAGTTTCCAGTGGTAATAATGCATGTGGAATTTTACAATATATGGCGAGGATTGATGCATGTGCCGTGGCCCGTGGCCCATTCCTTTTATCATCAGGTGAACTGTACGCTCGTCCTTCACCCCTAATATTATAAAAAAAATATTAAGATAGAATACCTTGTTACAATTTATTTAAGCTTACTATCAGGTAAAATAGTTTTTGAAACTAACACGGATATTCAATTTAATTAGTCCGTACCAAGCGAAACTTCCTGTCATCTATTAATAAAGGTAGCGAACTGCTAACAAGGGAACCCTCCAGGGATTGCAAAGTTATGATGAAACTTAGCTGCAAAGCCCTTTAAAGCTAACTTCTTCCATTTTAGTGATGGAATCTATGCATATAATGAAACCGTAAACATTAAATCAAATCAAATCATAAGAAGCTTTATCCAAGTAGTCTTATAAAAAACACTTTTGAATCGTCAAAATCGCTTATAGGTCTCTAGCATCGCTTCGGAAGATAGCTGTTAGCGAGAAGAAACGGCAAGAAACTAGACTTGTTGCATTCTTAAAAATAATATATAAATATTTACAAAAAGTCCAGGAGTCGTCTAGTATTGACCCCCAAACCATAAAACTTTAATCCAAGCATTGTCATCAGACAAATATTCTGACGAAGAGAGGTAATATCTTTTAAATAGCTGGTTTTTAAACAGAATTTTAGATCTATTTAATGGCAAATCGATTATTACACATGTAATTTTACATCCAAAACTGGTTATAGGCCCCCTTTCCACTGCGGATTGCCGGACTGCAGATGTCTTCGAAATATTTTTTTTATAATTTCACTCATGATGTTTCCCTTAATCGCCGAGAACATGGTAAAAATCTTTAGTGCTAAGGATGTAAATAAGCACTAAAGATTACAATGAACAAAACAACTGTTACCGTCACCGCGGATCGAACTCGCTTTGCCGTGAACTAACTTGCTTCTAATTAGACACTAAGCTATCACGGCTTTTACCTTCATTAGAGTTTACCACTAGCTTATTAGGTTAAATGTTAAAGATTTTGTAATGTTAGTAAAATCGTGACCTTCCCCAAGTTGAGCTGAGTGAACTATGCCATAACTAGTTTATAGCTACAACTGGCTCGGCCGTTATATTACCTTACCCTTTAAATAAGAAGCCATGGACGTAACAGACATGATACCCACTCTCTAAGGTATCGTGAAAGCACGCCGTAAACTTCGCGGTAATGCTTTAAAAGCTCATTAAATGCGGTGACTGCAAGCTTCGGCGCAGTCAGAGCTTTTAGTGCAGTCCATTAAATTTCTAATTATGGAAGGTATATAAGTTCACGGAATCGAGGCCAAGAACTATAAAATAACTCATTATCATCATAACGGCCTATCGATAGTTCACTGCTAAACGTAAGCCTCCCCAAAGATGCCACAAAGCACGAACCTGAGTCATCTGCATTCATAGACTTCCCGCAAACTTACAAAGGTCGTCGCTCCGTCTAGGAGGAGGTCGTCGCTCCGAGTAGAAGGGGCTCGTCTTACCCTGCGACTGCCTGTCACGAGGTCACCGCTCAAGAACCTCTCCTCCCCATCGGTTATCGGTTCGAGCAACAAGGCCAGCATACGGCCACTTCAGCTTGCTAATCTTTTGAACTATATCGGTCGCACTCGTTCTACTGCGGATGTCTGCGTTGCATATCTATCATGGTGAGAAACACACAGCATTGCCCTCTCCGAAGTTCGTTGTGTGTGTATATATATATATATATATATATATATATATATATATATATATATATATATATATATATATATGCGTTTCGTATGGTGAACGTAAAACTTTACGGTACGTAAAAATTCTAAGATCCAATTAAAGGTAGCGACGCATTTCATCTCAGTCCTCAAGTGTCATCTGCATATTGAATCTTTGTTGAGGATTGATTACGTAAATGTCATGTCCAGGCGAACAGTGTGTTCGTTTCATCGTCCCTGATATTATTTTGTCATATTTGGAACTTAAAAAGCTTCAGGAAAAAGTTAATATCAGGTCTTTACCTATGAAATTATCGTTTGGTATGAAATAAGTTAAAGTTTTTTTTTTCTGTTATTCAAAGTAATCACCTATGTAATCAATACATCTTTGCCAACGCAGTGGTAGTTTATTGATGCCCTTCTTGTAAAAATCGGAACTCATATTCCATAATTACACGAATTTTAAAGTATCCATTATGACGAAAAAATGTTCATACATAATGAACGTACATAGCTAATCAATAAACAAAAGACTGACTTTGTAAAAATAATGTCATGTCCTTAAAACAAAATTAATTTTAATTTAGAATTCACAGCCTATCAAAACTGTGTTTTTGGTTTGAAATGGCCAATACTGAAGAACGGAAATTTCATAGGTAAAGACCTAATATTAAAATATATATCAACTTCAATTAACAACAATAAGAAGAGATGTCAATGGATAACAAATTGTTTGGCAAAAACTTCTTATAAACTATTTAAGATCAAATTTTGAATGATCGTATCAACCAAGAGAAGCAGAACATTGCTTCAAAGTTCCATAAAGCAACCTAAGCTGCCAGTATCGAATGTTTCCACCAAACTGCATAGTTCGTCGTTCCATCTAACGGAAGATCGTCCAACACTGTGTTTTGACAATATTAGGATGTCACTTAAACCTTTCGTTTCCAAGAGTTGTTTTTTTTAAATAATTTTATCGATTTATATGTTGTATCATCTTAGGTTGATTTGGCGGCATCAGCGTAAGAGTAGGCATGCGATCTCTTCGTGTGGCTGTCGTAAGGGGCGACTATAGAATATGGAAGCGGCCCCTAATAGATTTCGGAATATCGGTCTCAATATGCACAAACATACCCTGCCGGCCAAAGGTTGAAGGACGCACATCCATATGGGACAACGTATCCATATGGGATTTTATTCCATCAAATGGAATAAAATCCCATACAATATTTTAGAACAAAATGCCGTTTCTTCCGGGATGCTATTAATTGGAGATGGATTGATTCTCCAAGAAGATAATTATCCAAAGCTTAGCTCAAAATGATGTAGAGGATATTCAGAAGAGAAAGAGTAACAATAGGTGTTAAAAAACATGATTTGGCCTCCTCAGAGCCCAAATCTCTTCAGGTTCTCAATCCCATTGAACTTTTGTAGGAAGAGCTTGATCGTTGAAGCGTTGAACGTCCGTAATCGTGGCCTATTTTCGCAAGAAGAAATGTGGAATGCTTAATGCGAAATTTGGAATAATATATTACAAGACACCATTAACAAATTGATTGCCCGTATGCCGAGACTTTTGAAAAAATTCATAAAATGTAAAGGAGGATTTTTTGATGAAAAATCAGTTTAGCCTTTTTTTGTATGGACTGTTAATATTTCTTTACGCTTTTAAAGTAAATTGTTTATCAATCAAGGTTCTATTAGATGAGTAAACAGTTTAGTTAAAGATTTATTATTTTATTGGAGTCTTACTTTATTTTCCTACTTTAATTAGGTGGTCTTAATCTTTTGGCCTGCAGGTAAATACGACAACCCACTTCCCAGGCATGGCAGCTGTGGTAATAATAATCCCCATGAACAGAGATAAAAATGATGGTGAAAATTGGTTTCAAAATATTTCTTTCAATAATTAAAATTTTTTTCTTTACAAAAGGCTTGTAGAAATGTCTGTAAATGTATCAATAAAAAAAAATATGTATATAATGAATATAAAAACTGACTACGTTTATGACCATTTTTGACCGGCTCGGGATATAACTGCGACATTTTTTTGCACAAAAAGTAAAAAGATATCTAAGTTATAAAGCTAAAACATAAAGATGTGCGATGAAAGCACATCGAATTATAAAACTTTAAGTGTATCAAACTAACATAGTGCTTTCGGCGCCCGGGGACAGTCGAGGGCTCGAGTGCGTGATACGCTACATCTGGCATTTCTCATGACGAATATCTTATAATACGTTAAACAAAAAAGGGGCCGCTTTGAAGACTTATGTATTGATTTATTGATTATTACTTACTTATTATTTATATATATATACATATATTATATATATATATATATATACATATATTATATATATATATATATATATATATATATATATATATATATAGATTTATATGTATGCTTTAGTAAGGAATAATAATTTAAACTTTTATGTACACAAAGAATTTATATTAGGTCTTGTTCCTATGTTACGTTAACTGGTTTTCGTACGACACTAGTTTACTAGTAGTTCTGAACATGTAAATCACTTGTAAGGCGCAAAGGCAGCTGCCGGGGGTGGCAGGCTCTCGACACGTGACTACCGGATATCGAGAGATTAGGTTCGAGATCTGGGATCTGTATTGTGTAATTATATAAACGACATTAATGAGACGTAACTTTATGAACCGACTGATACCTGTGTCATCTCGTTTTCGAATAATGAAGATGCACGCAGTTGACCTAATGAGATGGTGAGTGTTTAGCGATTGATACGGAAACTATAATAAAAATTGTTATCATGCGTTTTCATTAATGTAGTATATATATATCGCTCGATCGGGAATATATATATATATATATATATATATAACTAGTCTGGCCATAAATACTGTTACATAAAAACTTTTCTTATTGACAACTTTTTAATTATTTTGAATTTGGTACACGTAGGTATATTATTTTAAAAACTACTTTCGATTTTGCACCATTTCACATTTTTTCGTGTTCATTATCAAATTACAATATGCAATGGAGTGTTAAAGAAAATAGGATTGCAGTGATCGCCGTGCACAAAGTAGGTATGGAGCTGTCGGTCATATTCCAGACACTTCAAAAGCTTGGTATCAGCCATATGTTCGTATATCGTACTATCAGCAGATACAACAACACTTCCTCTGTCAAAGACCAGAAAATATCGGGGCGGCCGCGTGCTGTTGGAACTACAAAGGCTGTTAATGCTGGTATATCCAGAATTCGTCGAAACCCCATTAGGAAGCAAAAAATCTTATCGCGAGAAATGAAGATTCCCGCTGGTACTCGGACCGCTAGGAGGCGTATTATAAAACTAGACCTGAAGTTCGGTGCTTATCGTTGATATACAGGACATGCCCTAAATCAATCTTTACAATTAAAGAGAGTGGATCGTTCAAAACGCCTTCTGTCGCGATACGCAGGTGAAAGGCACAGAAATATCCTCTTTACCGATGAAAAAATTTTCACGATTGAAGAACACTACAATAAGCAAAATGATAAAGTGTCACGCTCACAGTTCTAAAGAAGCTGCTAAAGTGGTCGGAAAGGTACAACGTGGTCAGCATCCTGTGTCAGTGATGGTTTGGTGGGGCGTGTCTTATGAAGGCGTCGCAAAACTACATTTTTGTGAAAAAGGAGTGAAAACATCAGCCAAAGTGTATCAAGATACAGTTTTGTATCAAGATACAGTTTTGTATCAAGATACAGTTTTGTATCAAGATACAGTTTTGTATCAAGATACAGTTTTGTATCAAGATACAGTTTTGTATCAAGATACAGTTTTGTATCAAGATACAGTTTTGTATCATGTTGTGAAACCTCTCAGCCACCAACCAACAACACTTTTTAGAAATATACCGTGGACTTTCCAGCAGGACTCAGCAGCTGGTCACGAACTACACAAGCCTGGCTTGAAACCAACGTTCCGGACTTTATAAGATCTGAAGACTGGATCTCATCTAGCCCAGTCCTCAACCCTTTAGACTTCAAATTATGGCCAGTTTTAGAGGACATGGCCTGCTCTAAACGACACGGCGACGTTGAGTCTCTTAAAAAATCTTTTGAGCAAGCAGCGGCGAAATTTCCCGTGGAAATAGTGCGTAAATCCATAGATTCGTAGCCAAACTGATTAAAGGCCTGTATAGGTGGCCCAAAGGTATCATTTAGAATAGAATTTTTTTTTCTTTTTGCTCACTGACTAATAAATATGCAGGTATAAATTTTAATAATATTACATTAATTGATTAAAAAAAATGTATTTTCATTTGTAATGGAATTTTCTTATGGCCGGATATATATATATATATATATATATATATATATGTATATATATATTGAAATTTTATAAGTACGGTTTCCCGTCATTTTCTGTTTGCTAAAATGTGTGAATATACATTTTAAAGCTTCATGTCAAGCTTGCGTTGCATTTTGTAAAAAGGGAAAATGCAACACAAGCTGCGAAAAAAAAATGTGTTTTATAGACTTAACACGTAAGAGTACAAAATCGGTGCAAGCATTTTCAGTCCGGTAATTTTGATGTCAAAAATGTCTATAAGCTCTTGCATATGATGTCTTACAATCTAAACCAGTTATTCTGTATGTATAAGGAATAACTATTTTACATTTTGAAAAAGTCGACGGCCAATACGGACGGACATATAGCCAATAATAATAAAAGAGATATTAATGTAGATAATTCTTAGTCAGAAGCAACTGACCGAGCCGAGGTTCGGCCCTCTCGGGCATCCTCGTATCAGACACTCTCGCGGGACAGGGTAACGGTCCAAGCCGAGGCTCCCTTTCGGGAGCCCTTGTACTGGTCAATAGAAGTCTGGCCTGAGCGGCATAAGCGCTCGGTCACCTCTCAACCCGGCGAAACTGTAAAAGCCCTCGGGCTAACAGCGGCCATCAGCCCGAAAAAAATAATACTTGTAAGAGACCTATTTACAGCGGTGAACTCAAATAGTTGAAATAAATGAGAATCTTAACTTGTCGTGTAATCAAATGGTGTATGTACTAGCCCTTGACGGAATTCGAGATTTCTCGAAAAACTTCGACTGGTCGTAACGCCTGCTGTTCTAAGTACCGATTTCAATAAAGAAATTATGTTATATAAATTATATTATATAAATTATAGTGTATAAATATTATATAAATTATATTGTATAAATTATATTATATAAATTGTATTATATAAATTCTGTAATAGTATCGTTTTCATCAGTATTTTTATGTAACACGATAACCGTTACAATGATTGATGTGTTCGTCTTTAATTGATGCATGTATCAAAGTTTAATTTTATGAATTTAGAAATATTCATTTTTTTCATGTGTTTATGGCAAGTTTATGAAAACGGAAACAGGAAACTTCAATAACCTAATGATTTACGGTATGGTCTGCGAAATTTAAGGTCGTTAGGTTCGAATCTACCATTCGACTATTGTCCTGTACCATCCCTAGCACAAGCATTTTCAGCTTAGTTGGAGTGGTTAACCGGAATATTAGTAATGTTAATTAATAGCATTGCTAATATTATAAGGTACCCCTATAAAAATTTTGGTTAAAAAAAGGTGAGACAAAAAAAAGAGAAAGGCATTCCATCTCCGTCCTCAGGGTGATTACGCTTGTCCATCTTGAATCTTCGTTGAGGGTGGATGTTAGTGAATAACTGTAGTTGCCGCTTGTCTGTGTAAAATTCATGGATGAGATGGGTTACCTAAAACTAATCCATCCACCTCGGATCCCTATTCTTAGTTGAATTCTGCGAACGGACCAACCGTTACGACATGGGGACACTTTTCTTAAAAGCCGGAAACGCATTTACGAATCCTCTGGTATTGACTGACGTTCATATGCGACGGTGGTCACTTACCATCGGATGGACTGCTTGCTCGTTTGCCATCTATTCAATATCAAAAAAAAAGAAACAGAACATTAGTTATCATTTTGTTTGAAGTTTGGCGACAAGTTAATTCAAAGCGTATGCTATCAATGTCTATTTTCACTTTAGATTCAATTCGTCAGAGCTTTCCTATCAATCTCGGAGAAAGCACGTTCGCTTTAATCTCCTGTACGTCGCTGCTGCTCGCTCCGTGTTGTCGTACCGAGCGCTGACAAAGTTCGTTGCAAACTAACTAAACTTCTTAAACTCCTTGTTAAACTAGAACTCTTGGGAGTAAACGTTTGTTTACGTGAAGTGAGTTAGTGTCACCTACTAGCACAACTTGTCAGCTAACAAGCAGTGTACACATGGGCTAAAGGACACCTTTCCCAAATGTCAAGTTGATCTTTAGTCGCGACCTTACAGCTGCATAGCGGACGAGAATGACAAACGAGTGTCCTATGATCCATTCGATATATACCTAATCCAAACGAACAGTGGCAATGTGGGCATATCTTGGCAGCGTTTTGTTACTGCTGAATTAAACTCAGCCTCGGTCAGTCGGATCGGATGGAACCTGCTAGCAGTCGTGTCGTCGCTGAGTTATTTTCGGTGGGACTGTTATGGTTCAAAAGTAGACTGCTGAGTGAGGGAGGACAGATTAAGCTCGGTGTCGACGCAACCCTAGGAGCCAAGGAGGAAGTTTTTTTTAAAACATCGAGAGTAACAATTTAGCAGACAGTTCAGCTGATGGCAAGTGAATTCTGCCGCCCACGGCATCGTCATTCATCCTTGACAAGGAATCATAATGCAGATGCGTTGTCACCCTTGAGGACTGAGATGGAATGCCTCGTCTCCAGTAATAAAGGTCTCCGGATGCCTACACTCATCACATGAAACTTTTACGCTGGTATTCTGTGAGGGCGTGATCTTACTATTTACTTACTACTTCTCCTCCTCCTACTATTTTCTTCAGTACTTCAACTAGGCATCCTGAAAGTCTAAATTCAGTCCTTAGTATCAGTATATTATTATACACGGCAATATCTTCTGTTCATTGCCAGCACTCACTCGTCGTCCCCTTACCTACTCCGGTGCAATGCAATAAGATCGGAGGAAGCTTCACAGCTGCAGTGTCAGGGATACGAAGTACATTAGTTATGCATCAATATTTTGTTCGATTCGGAGATGATGGAAAAAATACAGTTAGCGTCGTGGTTTAATAACAAAATAATTTTTCATAAATTCAACCAACTTGGTTACTAGGACGTTTCGACTATTAACTATTTCATTTAGCCACACTGAAATCGCTATGCAACATTAAAATCCAATTTGGCACTCGTCTGGCAGTGTCGTGCCAGAAACGTCTAGCTTCAATGCCAACCGCTGTGCTATTACGTCTACTATACGTGTACTACTAAGTTCATATCAGATTTAAGTTTGTAATGCGATGGGAATTAAGCTGAGAATTGATTGTTTGATTGTTCCTTGAATTTTTGTACATAAATTATAAACCATAAGCTAACGATTATAAGACATAGTTGCTAGAGGTTCTAGTTGCTGTGTCGCGGGTACTAGTTTCGATTCCCAGCCGAGTAAATTTATTTATTGAAAGCCTTCTAATTTAAAAAATAGTTGTCGAAAATATAGTTGTCTTCGACACTGGGTCTTAATCTTTACGTCAGAGTAAGGAAGGGATCGTGTTAGCTCAATATCTAAACGAGCAACTGTATACTAATGTAACATGGTACACGAACAGACCGAGTTCCGGCACCAATAAAAATATTGCTATTTTAAATGGTATAAGTGCTCGGCGGTGCAGGTAAATGTCCCGAGCAAATTTACATGTCGAAGACAAAACGTTAACGTTACATAATATGGTCGAAATGTATTACATGTATCTAAAGAGTGCTTGTTTATGACAAGCTACAAACAACAAAGAGCTGGTCATCGTGTGTGTACATATGTAAGGAAAATAAAAAACCTATCTAGCCTATACCTACCTAGTATATATATATGCAAGACAATACTAATATAGCGCGAACAACCCAGGGAGCTCTCTCTGAAACCAATATTACGGTTTTACCGTGGCCGGCCATGAGTCCCGATCTTAACCCCATTGAACATTTATGGGACCAATTGAAAAGAAGCCTCAAATCGAACTTTAGTAATTGTGACTAATCGACAAGAGCTCATAAACGCCTTAAAATTATGTTGGGAGCGAATACCTGAGGAAAACATCACCCACTTGCTTGAAAGTGTCCCAGATAGATTCGGAGAGTGCATACGGAACAGAGGAGGACCTACTCGCTATTAAGCACCATCAAACTCATTGGTTTAGTCAATAATAAAAATCAAAATCAAACTGTAAATTTTGACTAAATTCCATAAAATTGGGAAAACCTACTCTTGTTAATGTTCACACACTTTCAAAAACCTTAATTTATTCATTCCTAATCATAAAAACTGAAAAAAGAAAAAGAATCAGTAAAATTCATTTATAAAACATGGTGGGCCCTATTTTGATTTTAGTACTTAATATATGTATATACAGACGGTTACTTTTCTTTTACCTTACTTACTTATTGTTTGACGTTAGACAGTTAAATACTTTTTGTCCAACTTCATAACTTTTACGTCGCACTCACGACACGCGACACAGCAGCACTGAATACAGCTAGAAATTAACCGCAGTGTAGCTCTACCACTGTTAAAAAATCTCTTCAAATTCAACATTGAATATGTCCTCCGCGCCAATTCGTACCAAGGCGATATCTTCTGATTACTCCAACTATTTACTATAGTGCTGTAATTCTCCGTCAACTTACATAGTCCAATGTAATCCATGTATAATAATATCGAAAGAATCTTCAAAAACACGGGATTAACATTCAATATACTCAAACCGTGAAAACCTACATTGTGATACACAAATATTGTTCCTCGTCAGGGAATCGAACCTAGGACCTGCAACGATTAGATGATATCCTCTTAGTCGTACCCTGAAATCATCGACTACGCAGAATATACTTTGAAGCTTGCGTCAACTCGGCCGGAGACCACCACGCCGTCATATATAAGTTAGGTAGAGCAACATGATCCTACTCTTTCCTCTGGTGAGAGTAGTGGTCCGAAAAGCTTTAGTGGCATACTATTTTAGTCAGTGATTCCTTATCGATAATGAATCCCCATCGTGGATTACCATCATATGAACTGTGTGCTTGTTTGTCACCAATGTAATGAAAAGAAGAATAAAAAAGTTGCTAACTAACTACTTCTAATGCAGTGAAAACATCACACAACATAACCAGTGAGAGTGATTTTTATTTTTCTTTAACATTTACATTAAAAATCGTAGCCTTAATAAGCTACGATAGTCTAAGCTAGTGACGTGACGTACCGTACGTCGATAATGACCTACTTTGTGTATCCAGCGGTGGGCACTGATACATCACTAATACGATCATGCACTTCGCTGGGCGGGACGGGTCAATCTTGTTTCGCTTGCTGAAATTAATTTTTATTAGTGACAAACAAATACAACGTTGATGTTGATCTAATAGCAAGTTGTATTTGTAAATAGGTACCTATCTCACTAGCTTATTTGTATAAAAACAGGTAATTTCACTGTTAAAACGCAACTGAAAACTTTATAAAAAAGCTTATGTAAAAATGTTTAACCGAGCAATAATGGAATGAAATACCACTGCACTACACTCAGCTAAGTTTTCTATTCGCCTCGTTGCCAGTATTCCGACGCTAACTAAAAATACGCGTGAGACTATTATTAGTCTAGCGGGTTGGTCAACCTTGGCTAGGGCACTACCCAAGGCCAACTTTACGTCGACTCCTTCCGCTGTCTTGCGTTTCCCAGAAGGGGAACCGCGGGCGTACGGGGCTTGCCCTACACTAGCTTAGTTAACACCGCAAGGTATCCACTAATGTAACCACCCAGGTGGCTTTACAGTAGTTTTCTTGGAAACTAAATTCCGATCACAAATGCACCAGCAATAGAAATTGTTCGGAGTATTGTTCTGTTGTTGTTGGAACAATGGGTGCGCAGGTGACTCGCTCGGAGGCAGGTGGCTCTGGACGGTCATGGCGAAACGCCGGGCGACTGCTGAGCGTCGAATGATGAACGTGTGTGAATGATGAACGTATTTTTAGTTTAATCAGTCATAGAGTTTTTTTAATTCAATTTTAAGTTTCCTTATAAAATCGTAGTTCAATATTAGTTATAAAGAATTCATAATCAGTTTTCTCCAACAATACTCAAATAGTTTTCTGGGTCCTCTGGACAATTTGAGCTTGGTGACACCCTCATCAATTTATTGTTGCTGATACGCTCATGATTTTTTTTAACAACAGGAATTGGCAAAAGGCGGCATCTAATAAAACTCATGACCAGCAGTGGCACACAATGAATTTATATAAAATCGTGTATTATAATAAACCATACTCAGTTATTTCGTATCTTGTATTTACGTTTCACTGAATACACGGTGAAATTATGAAAATCACGACGGGGTAAAGTGTCAAAAGCTTGATTTAACATAACGCTCGCAATAATCGACGCTCACAGACCATTAAGTAACATTACTAAACTTAATCTCTTGGAATTAACATTTTTAGTATAATTCAATATTTTTAATCGAACCTATTTTTGGCCCTTAGATGATAAAGCAAAGAATACAATTTTCATATTTAATCGTTAACCTTTGTTAACCGTTGCTACCCTTGAGGACGGAGATGAAATATCTGGTCACCAGTAATAAATGTCTCCGGATCCCTACACTCACCAGACAAAACACAGCAGCGTTATAGTGCCATTTTACGCTGGTATTCTGTGAGTGCGTGGTCCTACCCCGGTCGAAATGACCCATTCATTCTGCAACTAGAAACAAACTACAGTGTAGCTGTACCACTCGATAAGGGTCTCCAGATTCCTATACTCAGCAATCGAGACTCGGACAGCGTTATGCCGCTAGTTTATGCTAGTTCCTGTGAGGTCGTGGACCTTCCTCGATTGGGCCATTTTATGCTGTAGCTAGAAACAAATTGAAGTGTGGCGCTACCGATATCTTTTTTTTTTTTTTTTTTTTTTTTTTTTCGGGCTGATGGCCGCTGTTAGCCCCAGGGCTTTTACAGTTTCACCGGGTTGAGAGGTGACCGAGCGCTTATGGCTCTCAGTCGAGACCTCTATATATGGGTAACCAGCGCAAGGGCTCCCGAGAGGGAGCCTCGGCTAGGACCGTTACCCTGTTTCGCGAGAGCGTCTGACTCGAGGGTGCCCGAGAGGGCCGAACCTCGGCTCGGTCAGTTGCTTCTGACAGAGGATTATCTTAATTAATATCACTATTATTATTAACTACCTGTACCACCACTTCAGAATGCGTGGGCGCTGGAGAAGAAGTGGCGCAAGAAACTCCAGCAACGCTTCTATCTGTATGGACTGGAAGAACCGGCCAGTGACATGGCGGTATCGCGAATAACTTTGTTTGCGACGCCCTCGCCGTCGGCGGGGGCGATGTGAGGGTGCAATGTTTGTGTGTTGTGTTTTATGAAGGGCTTGGGCCCTGGTGGTTGCGTCGTCAGGGTCGTCGAGGGCGTGCCTCGGTCTCCTACGGACGCGGGTAAATCTGTGATTCGCGATGGGATTGTAAGTGGCGGCACTTACAATCAAAGGGTTTCGGTGTGTGACGGCAGAGTCGAAATATCGGCGAGAAGCCTGCTTCAGGTACTGAGCTATGGTCGGCAGCTCAAGATCTATGTGAAGATTTTCGTTACGCAAGAACCACGGCGCACCGATGGCCTTGCGCATGAAACGATTTTGTATTACCTGAAGTCGGTGAATGTGACGCGGGGAGGCATGCGCAAAGACGGGGCTTGCGTATGTCATTATGGGTCGGATGCACGCTTTGTAAAGTGTAATTTTATTACGCAGGGACATTTTGCTATTTTTATTAAGTAACGGGTGCAAACGACCTAGGACGAACGCTGCTCGATTCCGTACGCGGTTGACATGCGGACCGAAGGTGAGTCTTTCATCTAATGTGACGCCTAAGTATTTGACTGTCTTTTCCCAGGGGATTGGACGATCAAATAACTCTATAGTTGGAGATGCGGCGTTTTGTTGCGCCGAGAGAAGTAAATGGCTGCACTTTTGGTGGGGTTAACCTCGATCCTCCATTTCTGAAACCATTTCCCTAAGGTGTTGGCTGCAGATTGGAGGCGTTTACAAATAGCGTCTGGTTTAAATCCAGACACGTAGAGGCTGGTGTCATCGGCGAAAAGGGCTAGCTCTACACCGCGAGTGCGCGGTATGTCGTTGGTGTAGAGTGTGTATAAAGTAGGACCTAGGACAGAGCCTTGTGGTACTCCGGCACAAATGGGGTGAACCTCGGAGCGCGTTCCCTCGACGCGGTAACGAAAGGTTCGATTTCGGAGAAAATCTCGTATGATAAGTACGAGTCGATCTGGCACACCGAGCTCATATAGTTTGTATATGAGCCCATTGTGCCAGACCTTGTCGAAAGCTTTCGCCACGTCGAGAAAAAGTGCCCCAGTTTGGTAGCCCTGAAGAAATTTATTGAGGATGTGCTCCGTGATGCGGTGCACTTGATGTGTGCATGAGTGTTGGGTGCGAAACCCGAACTGCTCATTGATTGGCAGCCCTCGGGACAGCATGAAGTCCTTGAGGCGGGTGAGGATGAGCCTTTCATATACCTTACCCAAGACTTTGAGTAGGCTTATGGGTCGATAGGCTGATGGATCGGTTGGATGTTTTGAGGGCTTGAGAATCCCTATGACATCGGCTTCCTTCCAGGTGTTCGGGAAGGTGCCTTTGGATATGGCCGCGTCGTAGATTATCACCAGTAGGTGTAAAATGGACATGGGTAGGAGTTTCATCACCTTGTTGGTGATACCGTCGGGGCCGGGAGCCTTGCGTGGTCGCAGGTTTTTAATTATGGACTCAACTTCGGTGCATGTAACTTGAGTGACAGAATCGCGAGGTGGTTCCTTACTCCTCCGGTCGACCTCGCTGTTAACCATTTCAAGGTGAGCGGCGTCGATCGGTAGGGTGCTCGGTGAGCATTGGAGCTCGAGATTGTCAGCCAGACATTCGGCTTTCTCTTCGTCTAAGAAGGCGGGTGGTTTATTAGGACGCGCTAAGGAGGCATTGTTTGGGCGGTGCCCCTTTAGGGATTTGGGAAGTCGCCAGTAGGCGAGATGGGAAGGTTCGATGTTGGAGAGGTGATTATCCCACCGATCGTTCCTATACTGGGCTATGCGTGATCGGACTTCACGCTGAAGGGTACGTAGCACCAGCCGGTTACTTTCAGTGGGATATAAGTCGTGGGCACGAGTCGCCGCATTCTTGCGCCTCATTAGGTCCTTTATGTCGTTTGGCAGGGTCCATCGGTGGTCTTCCACCGAGGGAACCTGCCTCGAACAATCCACGATTACGGTCTGGATGTGCCTAGTGAGGGCATGAACTGCGAGGTTCGTGTCGTTGACTGAAGATATGTTCCTAGGAATAGCATCTAGGTGCGGTGATGTGGCTTCCCTCAGGGCGTTCCTGAGTCGGTGCCAGTCTACAATGGTTTTGGTGGAGGGTGAGGTTGGGGCGGAGGGCCCTAACCGAAGAAGAACGGGGCGATGATCGGAAGCGAGCTCATGGATTACCTCTATGCCTTGGAAGGCGAGATTGATGTTCTTACAGATGGCAATATCAAGCACGTCCGGTGCGTGACCCAATATGTATGGAAAATGGGTAGGCGTAGTAGGCGCTACGACGTCGAAGTCGAGTGCGTCGCTTAGCGAGTCTAAAGCCAACCCGGGGGTTGATTTTAGTTGCATTCCACCGAGTGTGCTTGCTATTGAAATCTCCTGCCAAAATGACTGAGTTTCCAAGGGAAAGGAGCGCCACGAAGTCGCTTCGTAATACTTGTGCGTCACGTCTGCAAGGCAGGTAGATGGACGCGATTGTGATGGGGGCGTGGCCGGTCATGGCTAGCTGACAGACCGAGGCTTCTAGGAAGGTTAGGGTTGGCGTATCGACGGGCACGCAGTGCAAGGACTTTTTATAGTAGATGAGAGTTCCGCCATTAGCGGCGGAAGTTCTATCATTCCTAATGATGTTATAATTCGCGATGTTGGGATTGCGAGTGTGCGGTTTGAGGAATGTCTCTTGCACTAGGAGCACGTCGATTTGGTGATCGCGAACAAAATTGAAGATTTTGTCGCGTTGATTATTAATACCGTTCGCGTTAAAAAATGCGACATTAAGGGAACGCGGTTATACTCTGCCGTTATAAAGGCCCTCTATGCTTGAGAATTGACGATGGCTGACACTACATGTTGGTAGCGCATTGTGGCAGCAATTCTGATTTTGGGCTTGCCATTGGAGTCCCTTAGGGCTTTTGCAAGGGCTGAGACGTCGGCGCCGTTGAAAACGGCGGCGAAGCGACACACAAGGTCGAGGTCGCTTTCGTTAACCGGCCGTCCGGCTGATGGAGGGGGCTGCTCAACCGGTTGAGCGACGGTCACTACACCAGTAGGAGTTTTCCATACGGGACGTAGAGGACGAGCAGGAGCGAGAATAGGCGCGGGAGCGGCGGTCGGTGTAGCTACCTTAGGTGCGACTTTAAGTGCCGGGCGTTTCGGCAGGAGCCTTTGGGCAGCCAAGGTAATTGGCTGTGTGTCCCTCTGAGTTGCACAGGACACATGCGGGGCCCGAAAGCAGCCAAAGGGCCTTGTCCTTGGGTCTCGGACAGTCGGTGGTACCATGGTCACCCAGGCACTTTACGCATCTGGGTTTCCCGAAGCAGTTGCGAGCAGAGTGGCCATATAACTGGCATTTGTGGCACTGGCCCGGAGGGCCATTTTATGAGGGCGCTCTATTGAGAGCCCAGAAAGGTGGCAGCACGTTTTCAGGTTAAATACCTGCTTCCCTGCCTCGGACCTTTCGAGGGCCACAATTACCATGTTGAATGGCTTTTTGTTATGCCCACTGTACATCCTATGCACGGATAGGACGGGTAAATTCTGAGCCTGGAGGTCCTCTTTGATGAGGTCTGCGGGGATTTCCCGCGGAAGGTTTTAATAACCACTCTAAGTTGGCGCTCTTCTGCCAGGGTGTAGGTGTGAAAGAATACACCTTTGTCTTGTAAGTAGCGGGTGACCGCTCTATGGTCATCCGTGGTTTCTAGCTGCAGTTTAATGCCTACAGCGGTGGAGATCGCTTGATATTTGTAGCGATTAGAAAGGGCCGATACGACAATCGGCCATTTATCTTGTGCCTGTATGAAGACAGGCGGCGGGCGTTCGATGGCTGTGAGACAGCCGAAGTTTGGGGGGAGCAAGTAGTGGCGCGCTGAGGAGCGGCGGGGGCTTGCTGTGAGGCTGCAGAGGGGTGCCATGGGGTTGGGCCACAGATGTCGATGGCCGGGGAGAGGGACATCGCTTTCCCGTTTTTGCCTTGGGTGGCGGCGTCGGGGCGGGTGAAGCTCGCTTTTTTCGCTTCTTTTCCACCAGCGTGAAGTTGCTGGTGTCTTGCGGGAGGTCCTCGGGGGACGAAGGGCTATCTAGCTCCATTTCGGAGACCGAGGAGGACGATGAGGCAGAGGCCCTTGAGGAGGACCTTGGGGTGATTTTGCCTCCGGTAGGGTTGCTCTTTATAATGTCTTCGAAGACATCGGGGTATTTACTCTTCAGGCAGCTGACCAAGTGTACAAGGAAATCCATGGTTGGATTCTCCATTGTACACAAATTATTAATAATATTACTACTATTACGCGGGATGTGTGGCCTCCGGTGGGGTGCCGGGGTGAGTAGCCTACTTCCCTCCTGCCGGGTATAGGCAGGAGGATGTGTGCCTAGTTGTGTAGCCCTAGTGCGTCCAAGTGCCAATCTTATTTGTGCACTTGGGTGTGTGCTTAGAGCTAACTAAAAATACGCGTGAGACAATTATAAGTCTAGCGGGTTGGTCAACCTTGGCTAGGGCACTACCCAAGGCCAAGTTTACGTTGACTCCTTCCGCTATCTTGCGTTTCCCAGAAGGGGAACCGCGGGCGTACGGGGCTTGCCCTACACTAGCTTAGTTAACACCGCAAGGTATCCACTAGTATAACCACCCAGGTGGCTTTACAATAGCTTTCTTGGAAACTAAATTCCGATCACAATAGCAACAGCAATAAAAATTGCTCGGTGTATTGTTCTCGGAACAATGGATGCGCAGGTGGCTTGCTCGGGGGCAGGTAGCTCGGGACGATCGTGGCGGGGAGCCGGGCGACCGTTCTCGGCGACTGCTGAGCGTCGAATGACCGATATCTTTATACTCATAAATTGTGACGGGGTCAGCGTTATGCTGTTAGTTTAGGCTAGTTTTCTGTGAAGTCGTGGTCCTACCCCGATCGGGCCAACGCATTTATGCTGTACCTACAAACAAACTGCAGTGTGGCGCTACCACTGTTATTAACTAATCCATTCAACGTTTAAAATATCCCTAAATACAGTAGCACTTGATAGGGTTTCCTAAGCACCAGCCTCAGAGAGAGCTCAACACGGATCGAAACTGTCTAAAGGAATTAGAGAACGCTCTGCAAATTAATTTGGAGCCTTTGTTTAACGGGTTCCACTTTAAAACACAATTAAATACTTTTTCGGTCGAATTTGTCAGCCGCCCTGACGGTGCCTTTTACAAATTAAATGGGCGAATGAAAACTTTACGTTTAACATGATACCGTCCACTCTTTACTTTAATGAGAAGACATCTACAGTACGAGTAAGTATTTCAGATGCGTTGTTACCCTTAAAAATAAAAACAAATAATATGCCACCCCTCACCATCATCGTGACTATCGATCCATAATCCACTGCTGAATGTAGTCCTCCCCAAAGATGGCACAAAGCACGACCCTGAGTCACCTGCATCCATCGACATTCCGCAAAATTGCATAGGTCGTCACACCATGCGTCTTCGACTGCCTGTCCGTGATCACCACTCAAGAACCTTTCTCCCCATCGGTTATTGGTTTTACGAGCTATATGACAAGCTCTATGCCAGTTCAACTTGCTAATCTTTCGACTGTAGTGCCCTGCAGTTTGTTCGAAGCTACAGAATGAACAGGTGAGCTCGACCGGTGTAGGACGCCCACACAGAACGCCAGCGTGAAAAAGCAGTAAATGCTGCCGCGTTACGTCTGGTGAGTGTACGCATCCGGAGACCTACCGGGGCCGCAAGAATCACTTGCCATCAGGTGAACTGCGAAATAAAAAAAAAACAATATTGGTCACCTTCTTTCTATTGCGGATGTGAACATTGCGTAATCTATCACGCAGAAAAACACTACTCCATACTTTGACAAGTGACTCTGAACTATCTCACACGCGCACGCACTGGTTAAAGACTTTTGTTTTAGACATTGTCACCGCTACCTAATATTATAAAATTATTCACTAATCTGATTCGTGTACATGTATCTGAAGGGACCTATTCATAAACTTCCCTCGTCAACGTTTAATTTAGTCTATCCACTATATCCAAACCACCGAACTCTTAGAATTATTCACTGATTTCATTGTTCTTGGAGAATTGATGTACGTAGGCGTGTAGAAACCCTTATAAGCAGTTGTATCAAATCGATTAGAAACATTTCTCTACATTTTCTGTGTTATACCCCTTTATAATAAATATCGAATCTCTATATAATAATTTTATATAAAGATTCGAGCTCTAAAATATTTAATATGCATTCTCTTTGTATGTTTATTTATGACATGTATTGACAAATAAATAAATAAAAAGATTAGGTAATGATGTTATCTGGTAAAAACCAGAAGATATCGCCGTAGTCAAAGTTCTCAAGGATATCATCAGCATTAAGTACATTACGCAAATGACTTAAACAACTTAACAATATATATTTTTCATCGCCATCGTCACAGCATTCCACATAGATTGCCACAAAGCACAATCCTGAGTGACCTGCATCCATCGTCTTCCCGCAAACTGGCCCTGTAACTCTTGGTTGTCCAAGAAGCTTTCTTCCTAAGCGGTTATCGATTCTACGAGCTATATGGTTCATCCAGCCAATTGCCACTTCACCTTTCTAATCGTTTGTGATACATCTGTCATCCTCGTTCTACTGAGGATGTCTACAATGCGTGTTCTATGTTCTACTTATTGTTATACCTAAATATAAACAGCTTTTGTCTATCTGTTGGTCTGTGCGTTTGTGTTTACGCTTCCACAATGACTGAATCAATACGGATGTGGTTTCCAGTGATGTATTGACATATGCTTGAGCATTTAAGGTCTTAATCATTTAAATCGGTTGAAGTATAAAAAAGATATGTCGATTTTGAATTGAGTATAAGATAGGTACATGTTTGCGGTTATGTAATCCCAGACACATCCAAGTACAAATAATATACGGATAGTAAATCTTAAGTCATATTTTTCTATTTAAACTTACGAGTTGTATGGTTTGAAAAATAAAGTGTTCGTAATTTTATAAAAATAATCTTATTTTACATAACAAATCGTTTTTATTAAAAAAGATCGTTAAGCTACACGGCCATCAAAGGAAACGCTGAATTCAAAAATGTTCATTTTAGAATTGTCGGCCTCGTTTATGTATTGAAAGGTAGTACGTGTCCGGTGTTATTAAACGTTGCCGGGAACAGACCGGCCGGGATTTTGTAAAAAAATGCACAAGCGAGCCGTGAAGATTTCTAGATTTTATATTTTTATCACCACTGAACGTAACAGCACGTGTTGATGGTTCACTGCAATTTGGCTTGGTAATTAGCTGTAATCTTTTTTATTAGACTTTTTGTTTTATGGAACTTGAACTTTCATCCTCGAAAAGGAATCATAAGGACTAAGATCTCATCTATTCTCAACGAAGAATCGAGACGCACATGCGTTATTACCCCTGATTACTGGGACGGAAAACCTCGTTACCTGTATAGGACACTCCGGACATTCATCTTACGAAATACATGATGGTTGTGCTGTTATTTCACGTTGTGCGTGCCTGCCGACCCATTCATGCCGCAGTTAAAGATAAGCTGTAACGTGTCTCCACTACTGTTAGCTTTCATCTCCAACTCCAGATTTTATCTATAGTCACCTTTCGAGGATTTCGAAATGAGCAGATTTGTGGATGAATGAAAAGTATACCTCAGAAGAACTTTACTACCAAACATCCACTCTGGTAACTTGGAGTAAATTATCAGACTTCTTCAGTTTGAGGAGCAGCGCGAGCGCAATCTAACAGAGTTTATGTGACCGTTTTAACAAAGCCAAACAGTGTTTGCAAAGTTAAACATTTGCTCGCGCCCTATTAGGGTGGTATGCATAGAATACTTAAGGTTTTACTTTATTTATATCATAAACATGCCGGTTTCCTCACGACCTTTGCCTTCCCCACCGAGCGCTTGGTAAATTAGGACTTAAAATTGCAAACTAACAATGTTCATAGGTATCGGCACCGACCATTGAACTCGATTATCCTCAAAGAGTATTAAAACGAGCACTTAGACACAGCACTATCATGGTTCATGGTTTACCCTGTGATCAAAATAAACTTTTCACGCCGTTTCAGTCCAATTCAACGTCAGTACAAAGTTTCAACAAAACCTCATCAAAATATAATAAATAACAAAACACTTAAAAGTTGGTAAAATATTCGTGACACATAATTATCTCTCAGAGGAACATTACGAAATTAATATCCCTTAATATCCCCCTAACCCTCGCGTAGAATTTTAATGATTTTGAGGAAAGTTTCATTGCTTCGTAATAAGTAAAGGATGAGGTATATTTAGACGAAATCTTGGAAAGTTGGAGCGGGCTGAAAATTTAAATAGATTACATACCGTATGAGAAAGCTTAGTTACTCGGCGAGATATTGAGCGGACCATGCTCGGTGTTTCTCACAAGCTGGGCTGGCCATATAGCTTGTTGAACCGATAATCAATGGGGAAGAAAGATTCTTGAGTGGCAATTTCTGACCCTCAGTTGCAGTGTAAGACCCTCACTAGATTGAGCGACGACCTCTACCACTTTTTCTTGAAGTCGATTCATGAAGACCGCTCAGAATCGTGCTTTCTATGGGGAATGTCTATGTTCAACTTTGGACTATGTAGGGGCTGTGATGATAAAATATTATATGTTTTTAACGGTGGTAGAGCCAAGCTGCAGCTTATTTGTAGCTGCATAGTGAAGCACAGAATACCAGAGGTTGGTGAGTGGAGGATTCCCGAGACCCTTATTCATGGTGACGAGGCATTCCACCTTAGTCCTCTAGAGGTGACGACGCATCTGCATTACGATTCCTAATCGAGGATGTATGTACGAGTTGCAGATGTTTCTTAACATACGGTGAACTGTTGGTTTATTTTTTTGAAACAATTATCAATCTACCAATCGATAATAATACAAACAATTTTATTATGAATAGTAATATGTTTTACATACTGCGTACAATATTATATCGATTGAACTGTGTTCAGTGTGCACTCAAGCTGTACTGGAAGGCAATCCGGCTCACGGGACCACAAACTGCCTCGTTTCGTGATAGCTCACCCACGAACACAACTGCCTGAAGGAATTAGGGAACGAAATTAATTCCCGGCTTTTGTTTAACGAGTTTCTCTTTAAAACGCAATTAAATTTTTCGGTCGACTTTATTGTGGAATTCAAAATTCCTTTTACAAGTATAGATCTATATTAAATAATAAAAAAGACTACAACGAATTGTTCAGAATATGTTTGCATTTAGAAAATTAAATCAAAATAAAGATAATATTAGATAACTATTTCAGGGAAGAATATAAAACTAAAGTAAACAATACTACTTACAACACTAAACGGGTCAGAGAGGGGCAATACGTAACTGCATCGGCAACTAATTGCTACGGGGAGAGATGCACTAAATATTTAGTACTAAAACTATGTAACGATTTTAAATGGCTAAGATCCGATCATAGTGTAGATTCAAAAATAATTAAAAATTCTTTGAACACTAATTTAAGAGTAGGATAGCAATGCACGAAATTGTATTTAATAGTGCATATGTATTGTGTAGGTTTTAAAAGGTGAAGGAGTGTTTTTTGTCGTCATCAAATTACATCGTAGTTTGGCGACATGCTTTTATGTAAAATTGTTAAAGAAAAATTAAAATAAAATAAATAAAAAAAATAGAAAATATATAGGATTCTATATAGGAATGATGCTGACGACACCCTATGACATCCATCCTCAAACAAGTTTCAGTTCACATTATCACCATCACGACTGAGATGAATACATGAACAGGGTCTCCGGATTCCTATACTCACCATACGAAACACAGCAGCGTTATGCTTCTATTCGCTTGTACGTGCTACTTCGGTATTCGGGAAGCGTTGTCTTTCCTCAATCATGCCGAACCATTCCTAGTCTTGAGGACTAAGATGGAATGTCTCAAAATTAAAAAAGTAAGTATTGGTTAAAGTTAAATTTGATACAAAACGTTTACTTTTTTATATACTCCGTTCGGTTCCGATGGGATAATATTAGAGTAGATTTCGCTGTAAATATTTTTTTAAACCTGAAACCTTTGGAGTGGAAAGTGTAAACCACGTGACGACACGTGTCATGATAAATATGTAGCGTAAAATAAATATGAGTATAACTAGTTAAACAATAAAACCAATAAAAATGTTTAAAAAGCTTTCTAATGTTTGTTAGATTCAGCGACATGTACATGTCATGGTGGTAAGTGATAATTGCTATAAAAGTAATTCATTGCATTGTACATCTGAATTTCAAATTAGAAAATTTTATAATTTAAATTAAAAAATATAAAACAAGAATTAAGATGCAGATGTCACGTCACGTTATCTTTTTCTTAGTGGTAGAGCTACAAGGCATTCCATATCAGTCCTCAAGGGTGAATACGCATCTGCATTATGGTTCCTTGTCTAGGATGAATGTAGATATCATGGGCCGCAGGAGAATGTCTTCTATCAGGTGAGATGCGTGCTCGTTTGTTACTCTCAAATTAATAAAAAAATCCCCAGTGGACAAAGTTGAATACCATTTTAGTGGATTAATTATACCCGAGTGAAGTGAAGCCGACCTATCCAAGTTACAGCTAGTTGTAGATGTTTTTCTGCGGCGTACTAATGCAAAAAATATTATTTTTACTAATAATGAAGATAAAATGAAAGGAACAAGTCTTAAATCGAAAAGAAAAACAATCGATTAATACTCTGATGTTGCCTATATAGCTTCTCAATAATGCCATAATTCATACTGTCCATCATATTCGCGCTGCGATATTTTCTCACTTGTAATCACATCTTCATCTTCAATCACTTTTCAATTTCCAATTTACTCTTTTCGATTTACCACCTGATACTTCCTAAAATCATTAACTTCCGTTGAAAATGGATGCGAATGCGTCGCCTGGGAACGCGTGTGTACGGTAATCGTAAGTATTTGGATACCTAGTATAGTAGGAGACAGGTATCGAGGCATTCCATCTGGGTCCCCAGAGGTGACAACGCATCCTGTAACTTTTAAGTAAATGTGGCCGTAGTCTGCTCAGGTGTTCGTTATTCCATATTTTTCTTCTTCATTTTCAATACGTTTTAATGTATTCTGAAGGACAAAGGTCTTAACAGACGATTATGGTAATGTCGTCATCAATAATTTGACAAATATTTCTACTCAGAGGTGGATTCGTATTTTGATAAATTTGTCGCTTACAGTCCGTTTCAATGCGTCCGATATTCAGAACGTCGCCATGTGTGAGGGCGTCATATCAAAAAACTGTTGGTATATTACTCTTACATTCCTTGCTTCCATGCAAACACATCAGTAGCTTATCGCCGTCTGCCTCACAGCGGTTGAGTTTTCACTAACTCTATTTGGGTTAATTGATTTAGTTGTATACGTCAGCGGTCCGTTTTACTGAAATGTAATTTAAAGTTCAAACAATGTATGTACCATTTGTGTTTAAATTTACACTCGATTAAGAAAGTTAATAAAAGGTCGACATAAATACTGAAGTTATAAAGCTCGGTCCTCCATGGCCTTACTTCCCAAACTATGTGCCGAGAGCTTTTTGAGCTGTTTGAAATATATCTGCGAACTTATATATATTTACAATAGAGTAACTATTGGTGCAGTATGTAAATAAGACAGTTTTTGCAAGGGTAGAGCTAAGCTGCACCTAATTTCTAGTTACTACATGAGAAGGTCAACTCGACTGACGATGTACCATATTCTCGCAGAATATAAGCGTGAAATAGTAGCTGTATAACGCTGCAGTGTTTCATATGATGAGTACATATCTGAGAATCCAATTGACGGTGACGGAGCATTCCATCTCAGTCCACAGTGATGACAGCGCATATGCATTTTGAATCTTCGTTAAGGATAAATTCTCAACTTCTCAATAACAGAGGAGAAGAGATCTTTTGGCGGTGAGTGTAGTAAAAACACGTCCCTTACGATTAAATTTTATATTTGAATCAATTAAAGCAATATTTAGTGTTATTTGTGACAATTTTGAGTGTAACGTAACAGTAATAACAATTGCTTACGTTTTTGACAACTGCGTACATGTGGTACAAGTTTTATTTATTACACCACCTGCCAGCATATCACACTCACTTGAAACTTACACAAAATACATAACGTCACAACTCGAAGAAATTAAAACAACACAGAATAGTCTAGAAGAATGCTTCTCAAAAAAAATGGCAGAGCTGGAAGCGCCGCTACACGCTTGCGGACCGGCCAAGATTTGCTTTGGACCGTTGCTACAGTGTGCGAAGGTGGCAGAGGAGTTCCGGACCTATCGGGAACTTATCTTTTCCATGCTGGCTCTGCTCCGTAAGCAGATTAATGAAAGTCAATGGAGAGGACTGCAAGGCTGCTGTACTGAGCTTAGTCCATCGGATGCGGCTCAAGGATGTTACAGCTCCTTGCATCAGAATTTGTCACAGGATTGGAGTAGCCTCTAAAACCCATCACCGGCCAATCCTTGTGACATTTGCAAGTATTGATTCCAGGTCAGCAGTGTGGCGGGTCAAGTCCAGGCTAAAATGAACTCCAGATTCTGTGAAAGAGTTATTGACTAAGGCTCGACAAGCTGTCTTTAGCAAAGCTTGGCAGTATTTCGGTATGCGAGCATGCTAGACTCAGGATGGTACCGTATTGGTGAAAGCTGCTGATGGATCCCGGCATAAAATCACTACAATGTGTCCTCTTATGGGTAAGTATCCTAAGGTGGCTGCTGAGTCTTCGACGGGTGGCAAGTGCATCGCTGGAAGTGTGGGATCTTCCGGCTTGAGGTCAAAATGTCGTAAATGATTCATTTTAAACTTATATGTTAATATATCTTCATAGAATTATTTTGTATTTAGTATTATCTTTACAAGAGTACTATTTTTTTTCTCCACTTTTATACCACAAAAATTTTTCTTACACCTACTCTAAATATGCACTAAATTATACTTAGACACAGTTAAATTGTAATATTATTCTTTTTTGTGTCTTCGTTGTATTAAAATGTCGGTACTTGTGTCGCTTGATTGTTATTATTTATTAATGTTGGTGTAAACTATGAAGTTTTAATATTTCTTACGTCAATTGTCAACTTGAAATTATGTTTTATGCAAATTTCAGTGTTTTCCAAAAAGTTTCGTTCAGTAAAACTTCTTGCGGGCCGTTAATACTGTTTTGTTTTTGACTGTTCTTTGGTTTTCTTTTTTTTTGTGGTAAGTGTAAATGAACTGTATTGTAAGTTTATATTTATATTATGTTCTTGTATGTTGTGAGAGTGTTAGCTGGCAGGTGGTGCAGAGATAGCAGTGTTGTATAAACTGACTTAAACTTTGTATATATACGTATATTATATTTATTTAGATTTTCTTTTTATATTTACTGCTATGTATATATATATATATATATATATATATAAATATATATATATATATGTATATATATATATATGTATATATATATAAATGTGTATATGAATATAACTAGTCTGGCCATAAATAACTTTTCTTTTTTTCAACTTTTTAATTATTTTGAATTATACACGTATATTATTTCAAAAGCTTGGTAGGTATGTTCGTATATCGTACTATCAACAGATACAACAACACTTCCTCTGTCGAACACCAGAAAAGATCGGGAGGCCGCGTGCTGTTAGAACTACAAAGGCTGTTAAAGCCGGAATTCGTCGAAACCCCATTAGGAAGCAAAAAATCTTATCGCGAGGAATGAAGATTCCCGCTAGGACTCTGTCGCGTATTATATACAGAACATATCCTAAATCAATCTTTACAATTAAAGAGAGTGGATCGATCAAAACGCCTTCTCTCGCGATACGCAGGTGAAAGGCACAGAAATATCCTCTTTACCGATGAAAAAAAATTCACGATTGATGAACACTACAATAAGCGAAATGATAAAGTGTATGCTCACAGTTCTAAAGAAGCTGCTCAAGTGGCCGGAAAGATACAACGTGTTCATCATCCTGCATCAGTGATGGTGGGGCGTGTCTTATCAAGGAGTCACAAAACTACATTTTTGTGAAAACTTCAGCCAAAGTGTATCAAGATACAGTCTTAGATCATGTTGTGAAACCTCTCAGCAACACACTTTTTAAAAATATACCGTGAACTTTTCAGCAGGACTCTGCACCTGGTCACAAGGCATGAACTACCCAAGCCTGGCTTGAAACCAACGTTCCGGACTCTATAAGAGCATATTCATTTGTAACAGAACTTATTGCTGGACTAGGTATATATATATATACATATACAAAGACCTAAAAAATGTAAAAGCTGGTCTGATAGATTTGGCCTTTCTGTTAACCCGTCTAAATGCCAGACCATAATAGTAGGTAGTCATCACTCAATACATAAGCTGAACACAATGGCTCTACCCGCAATTTATTTTTAAAGGCTCTGTTATAGAAATGCTTTAATGTTAAAGAGCTCGGTATTCACATTGACAACGCTGAGTTGGCAAGCACAAGTGACTCATGTTAGCCAAAAAGTTACCGGGACCCTGCGTGCTCTATACCCCTTTCATGGACATTGAAATATCATTTAAACAGTGCTGCTTTGCTGCACACTACTAATCGTTTTTATTTGTAGTATGTCAAGTGAAGAACTTTTAATTTTTATGTATTTACTATCTTCGTTAGCTTTGTCTAATGATATTGTTTAGGATAAAATATTTGTTCAATATTCTTTGTTCACCAGCCGTATAAAATACGCCTCTGAATTAAATTTAGGCAGTACTTGAGTGCTGAGTCAATATTGCTCATCGTGTTTATACAGGCGTTATGTACCATAGACTTGTAAATATAAATAGACTTGTAATATAAAAATAATATCTATTTAATGAGTGAATAGTTAATTCTTTGGTTTACTATTTTAATATAATTACTTGATACTTGTTAACTCACTATATTTTTCATAATTTACATTATAATCAATAATATTAAATAATATTTGTAATAAATAATTAATTGTTAAATAATGATACTAATAATATTCAATTATCATTTTTTCTTCCTTTGCATATTATCAGGACTTCATATCATCTTAAGTCATTCCATCGCAATCCTTGGAGGTGTGCATCTTAAACTGTATGCTCGTGTACCACCTTCATTTTATATGTTCACATCACCCACTATATTATATATATAATATTCAAACAAACGCAAAATTTCCACTCATCCAGAAGGATGGACATATGATATGTAATATATGATGATACATAAAATTTAGAAGCGTTATCGTTCGAAAGGATTAAGATAGAATGTCAGTAATTGTGTCTTGAATCTTTTCTCAACACAGTCATTAAGCATCATCAGCTCATTTTAAATCCAATGCACTTGAGGCTCCCCATTATGGTTGCTGCCACAAATTGATGTATTTTGATAATGCATCAATTTTTGCCAAACAAAAAACAGCGGCCCATGACATCTACATCAACAAAGATTCGAAATACACATGCCTGTTGACTAAGATGGAAAGCATCAGTTTATCATACGAAATATAGAAGTGTCATACTGCTATTTCATACTGGTATCCTATGAGGGTATGGTCCTTCCCCAGTGGAGCTAATCCAATAATGCTGTAGCAAGGAACTGGGCCACAGGCTATACTACTGTAGAGCCACGACCACCATCTATCGATCCAACAAATTTGCATATGTAGGTTGTTGCTACGTCTACTGGAATTTCGTCCTACATTATATGAAAGAGTCAGCAACGAGCACAAACTAGAACAAAGGTAACTGATACAACCGACCGTAAAATATAGCGCCGACAGTTTAGTTCAGTAAGTATTTACACAAACACAGCGGCAGTCTGGGTGGCCATCACCTTCCTTTACTCGTTCGATGGAATAGTCATCTCAATAGAAGATTTATGAGCTATGATTTACGGATTACAGGAATAACAAATCTGATTATTCAAAAATTTTTAAAATTATTCTTTATTTACTGAAGACTTTCAACCAAGGGCGAAACCTAAAGCTCAATCACGTTGCTGTGAAGCTAAATAACCTCTGGTATTATTGAAGGCGATATACTATTCCACTACTTTTTCCTCTAGATGATTGATTTTGATCATTTCCTTAGGAATTTATTTTTTTAGCAAATATTCTCAATATTTCTCGTATATGTGAAAACATGAGTTAGTTTGCAAATAGAGTTAGACAGATGTTTCGCTTCATTGGGAATCCTGATTTAGATCCAGATCCCACCACGCAGCAGCACTTGTCCGCTTTTAACACCTTCACCACTAGCCTACTGGATCAAGATCACATATAAATCCATTCCCGACCACAAAACTGGATGAAGTGAGGACTTCTATCCGATAACCAGTAATTGGGTGTATAGTATCTCCCAGTCGCCTTGTAAAACACAGCAACTATATGCTGTTACTGTAAATAAAATATAAAGTATGATACTGTTAAAATATCTGCATCCATTATCAGGTTCTGCATATCGTACCCTCACCTCGCTCGGCCGGCGTACAGTGTAATTTCCGTTCTACTTCACGTTTATAGTTGTTGACTGCAGACACCTTGTTGATTAACAGATTCGTATCGTACGGAAGTAGCATACGGAGTATTAGGCTCGTAGAATTGGATAATAAAATGCTATGTTGTGCATAAATAATACAGTCAAGATATTAGAGCCGGGGCTTAGTAACGTTTGCTTAGTAACCGTGGTGTGGAGTTAACCACGGTGAAGCTAAGAGGAACCCAAATGGCCGGCCTAAGGCGCTCTAAGGCCGGCCCGAGGAGGCCGCTCCGGGCGGGCTGGAGCTGGGCCCACCCTGGATGCGTGTCGGTGGGCTGCGGGGTGCGGATGGACGGAGTGAGGCCGTCTTACGCACCATCCGCAGCCGAGGCGGAGTCGGGGGAATGGGGTGGCGGTGCGAGGACTGTTAGCACCGGTACCGCGCATCGTCGCCCCCACCCTCCGCATCCGAGACGGAGTCGCGGAGGGAGGGTAGTGTATCTCCCTATCCTCCGCGACTCAAGCGGGGGTCGCACCGCTGATGCGGCCGTGGCGGGGCCGCGGGTTCAGTGGAGTGTGGTTGATCCTGCCGCTCTCCCTGTCCTCCGCGGCCGAACATTGGTCGGCGGCGGAGCCTAACACCAGATCCGCCGCAGGGGGCTGGGGCTTTCCTGGCCCCCATGGCCTCTGGGGGGCGGACTCGGGGGAGTCCGTTTCCCACCTACAGAGGAGGCCGAGATGGAAGGCGCGTCCGTGTTCCGGTGCGCCTTGCAGGAGAGGGGTGGAGAGGGGGATGTCCTCCACCCGAAGGAGGGGCCGGCTTGCCGGCCAGCGCAGGCGGGGTCGCGGAGGTGTGCGAAAGCGTTCCCGTAACCCCGCCATACGCGACGAAGGTGGAACACCATGGGGTTTTAGTCGGTGCAAGTCCGACATAACCCACCCTTGCCCCCGCAGGGGTGGGTATGCGTAGGCATTTCCCCATGTAAAAAAAAAAAAAATTAAAAAAAGGGCTTGTTTTTAGCAACAGCATTAATTTGTTGGCTCGATCAGGATTTATCGCGCCCTATTATAATACCAATGAAAATCAACATAAAGCTAAAGTGTTTCGTAGATGAGTGTAAGAATCCGGAAACCGTATCACAGATAACGAGGAATCCCATCTCAATGAACATTTCATCTGAGGGCCGTCTCACACAGGTGCATCTCGAATCTGTTGTGAGGATATTACCATCAGGTATACTCTGTGCTCGTTTGTCACCGTTAATAGTATAAAGAAAAGTTTATTTTAGGTGTTTGCTTGCCAATATAACATTATAAAGTATTTTTTTGACTGTATTATATTTTACTATATTTATTTATTTAGTGAGTGAAGGGATCCGGAGATCATTTATACTGGGTACGAGTCATTTCATCTCAGTTCTCAAGAGTGACAACGCATCTGCATTATGATTATTTGTCAAGGATGAAAGTAGACCAGGTAGTAGCTTGCCATCAGGTAAACTGTGTGCTCGTTTGTTACTCTCAATATAATTTAAAAAAAAAAACAATATTGAAGGTTCACAAAGAGTGCACTTAATTTCAAGGGCATTCTCTACCGGACAACCCGAGGTGTGGTGAGATATTGTTATTGTTATAGGTATGTGTTATTTTTAAAATATCAGCCACACAGCGATAGTGAATAAAAATGTGGTTATAGATTTTACTCTATCGTTACCTGAATTGCTAACATTTGCTCTGTGTAGTTAGACTTAACCACGGCAACATCTTCTGGTAATTATCAGAAGACTTCCACTATACAGAACATATTATGTCGTATTTTTGGTCAGTTTTAGAAGACCTTTTCCTCATTAGAAGCTATGCTTTAATGAAAATATGGCTATCAAAAGTAGCTGATAATCGAACCCTTGATTCACGGACACAATAGGTACATTAATTATCAAACCTTTTTGTGTGGTAACGCCTTTGGGACAGCCTAGTTATGTCAGAATCCTACCGAATAACACCCCGCGGTTATTGCCATAAGCACTGAGGAGGGATCGCGGGTATTTCATTCAGAATGCAACCGCAACCCCGCCATCTACGCTCATAACCTGCACCCTCATTAATTACAAACCTAACCCCTAATAGATACGGACACAAAAAATCTGTAAACGTTCACATGTCAATAGCAGTCAAGAGAAAATTAATAATATAATTAATACTGAAGCGATTTCTATTAAAATTATAAGCAATCGCGTCGGTATTACGGAACGAAGGGGACGCGTGCGAGGACTCGAACTGAAGAGGCCTCCCTATGTCCCAATAGTAATTAACTACAATGTCGCCGTGTTTCTAAATCTAGCAGATCCTCAAGGTCTCTGTTCTTTGAGGATCGCAGGCAGCCAGGTAATTTTGCTGCACAGGAGTTGAACTACATTAGATATATTATACCCAATTTAATGGTATCACCTTGATTTATTTATATATAAAAATTAAAAGCACTGTTTATATACCTCGAACACACCATTGTAAGAAAAAACATTTAAAATAAAATTATTAAAAGCCTGGAGCTTAGCTACATCTACTTATGATAAATAGCAGCACATCAACCCTCAACATATACTTAATCACTGCTGTCTCAGAGGAAAGCCACATGATCAATAGCTGGCACTCAAGTTCCTTACACTTCCCATATGCAACACAATCGCGTTGTTCTGCTGTTTCGCAGTGTAATCTGTAAGGCGCGGGCGGTGACATTTTCTGGTTCTAAACCAAATCTTAACCGCGTGGTTATATTAATTTATACGCGTGGTAATTTACTTTTTTTTTCACAGAATAGGTGATAAATGAGCAAGCAGCCCATCTGGTAGTAAGTGAATACTACCATAGACATCCGCAACACCTGAGAAGTCGCAGATGCGCTAAACGTGATTTGAAAAGGATAATTGTTGAGTTCGTACATCAGCCTTCTCATCAAAAGTTTGTTTAAAAAGTCAATTTACGTGAAATAAATCAACTTGACTTTGATTCGGTCAAATAAAAGCTTTTATCAATTATTTAAAATATGTACTTTTATAAGCTTTTGTTGAAAAGCTTACCTTCGGATGTCAAATGGGACAAAAAATTCCCTAAATATTTATAATTTTTTTATTATATACAAACACAACAATATTTACTCTTTTTTTAAATTACATTGAGAATAACAAACGAGCACACAGTTCACCTGATAGCAAGTGATTCCTACGGCCCGTGACATCAGATGCGTTGGCACCTATATATACCTTTCACCAGTAATAAAGGTCTCCGGATACCTACACTCACCAGACGAAACACAGCAGCGTTATGCTGCTATTTTACGCTGGGATTCTGTGAGGGCGTGGTCCTCTCCCCGTCGTGCTGACCCATTCATTCTGCATCTAGAAACAAACTGCAGTGTAGCATTACCACTGCTTCTTCTGCATTTCGATAAAATCTAAGGAGAGTTTGGATGTAAGTAGTGCCTTGACATTACCCAGAACCGACAAATTATTGTTGCATCGAACGCTCACGGTTGTCACTACGAAAGTAAAACAAAAAAAAAGTAAAGTGACAACATATATTAATGTATAGGCTGTTACTCTACTTTTTTTTTAATAACAAGCCTTCTTCTTGTTGTTAGAGCATATTCCATCACATGACTCTACTGTCTATTGGCGGACTATGAATGTCTTCAAAATATTTTTCTTTAATTTATTTGGTGGACGTGCAGATTTCCTCACTATATTTTTCTACACCGACGATAAAGTAGTAAATCTGCACTTCATATTGAAAATAAAAATTTTATCAGTGCCGGAATCAAACTCGATTTTCACATGAAAGTAACACTTTGAAATAAACCATAGATTATAAATTTCTCGTTTAATGAGTGTTACAAGAAACTCCAACGCTACGCGGTTCCCAACAGAATTGAACTCTTATTGAATCCAAATTACATAACCGCATTACCCGTTCTTCAGGGCCGACCCGGTTATCCGGATAATCCCCAGAGCCGGATGTCTTCATGCAGTCTTTACACGCCCGGGTGGTCCCTTTCGCCCGTCCCTTAATTTTATCGGATACGCTTTAATACAAATAAGGTTTACTTCGTATGTTCTACTAACAGGATTTTATTTTTCATTTGTGTTTATTAGTGAGCAATACCGTACCTAGAATGGAACCTGGAGATTGTATGGGATAAATGTAGTGCATAAGATAAAGATTTAAACTTACATTCTTCATAAAGATTTTCCTAAGAAACCTACGTAAACTAAAGTAACTATACTCTATCTAATTTTCTCATAGACTAAACTGACGTTTCCGGGGTTGCCTGTTTTTAGCACTTTCAAATAGTCAGGTGACTTTGGAAAAGTTAAGTTAGATCGTACACCGTTTTATACGATAAGTTGTAATGAAAAATGTTTTACTGCTATAATTAGACACATTTTAATATAAACCAAAACAGTTCTTTGATAAAATCTGTTAAAACATCTCCAAGTCGAAAAGAACGAGTTCAATTATTATTCTGTTGATTTATGCATGCCACGAAATTGAGATGTTTATAAAATATACATAGTACAGTCAACAGTACACTGTTATAAGCCACGTAGCTATTTTATTACGTATAAGTTAAATAACCAAAAATCAACCAATACCTTTCAAATATTACAATTAAAAAAACATGATGACGAAAACCTACAATAATTAGCTGGTAACATCAAATTTGACATTTGCAAACAGGTCTAAAAAAATTATAAAACGGATTATAGAAACAACGCTAAAGTAATATACCAATATAATAAAATAACAAATAAACTCTAACATATTTTCTTCTGAACGGGATTTGCTAGCATTTATCCAGTTTGTTCTTCGAGTATACTACTATTTATTACTATTACATATTATAATACCGGAGACAAACTTTAAGGTACGTTTTTTTCTTTTTTTCATTACATGGAGCATGGAACAAACGAGCAAGCACACAGTTCACCTGATGGTAAGTGATTCCTGCGTGACATCTACATTCATCCCTGAAAAGGAATCATAATGCAGATGCGTTGTCACCCTTGAGAACTGAGATGGATCCCTGCACTCACCAAACGAAACACAGCAGCATTATGCTGCTATTTTACGTTGATATTTTGTGAGGGCGTGCTCCTATTCATTGTTCAGCTATAAACAAACTGTAGCGTAACCCACCCCACTATTTTAAGAAACCGATTAATTTTTTAGTTTTAAAAGATAAACCAATCATGAAATTGTTAAGTATTGTCATTTATCTTTAATACGTCTGCAAAATATCAGTGAATTCATTCAAATGTGAATTATAAAACTTAATTAAATTCATACATACAGGTGTGGAAATGTACAAAATGTACAAAATAATTGTTGAGTGTTTTAGTTTCTCAGAGTTTTAATAAACTAAAACAACACGCATAGCGTGAAATTATTGTATTATTGTTGGTTCTAAATACTTGATAAAAAATGAATAAAAAAAACATTACGTATACATTCATACAGGTCAAGCGAAAGTGAGTTAAAAAACAAATGCATGTAAAAAATGGAATATGTTTGCTAGGGTTGAGGTCATGCTCGTTAGGCACAGCCTTTAAATCCGTGAATTAATAACCTTTATACATATATACATCGAGCCAATAAAGGTAACGTGTCGGCTACCTCAATTACCCCGTACAGTATCCCACAAAGCCTGTCACTGCCAAGTGCGGGGTGGGCTATTGTTCCAGTAAATAGAACTTGCAGGCCGACGTACTCTGGGAATGTGAAGAGAAACCCACATGCTCGCTCTATCTAAAATAAATTAGAATCTCTTGTGAACTGTATTGGCCTCTATTCTCCCTGTGATAATAAGGATGATAGTATATAATATGAAACGCTCTGGGACAAATAATTGTGAATCAGTAAAGTACTATTAGATATGTACTTTATTCAAAACTATATGTTTTCGTACAACTACCACAGCAAACTCAAATAAATAAATCATGTGGGATCTTATGTACAACCTCACAGCCAGATCTTATATACATACGAATTATATACAGCCTATATACGGGCATATAATTGATCCCACCGTTTTCCAAAAAGGGTACTAGAGCATACTCTGCCAAGCAGACTTCGCATGTTTCCATAATATTTTTTTTAATTATTTCTTAGACCTGCATGGTTTCCTCCCAATATTTTACTTGACCTGGCAAAATTGACATTTATCAATTAATTTTCGGAACTGGTATACGAACACGCGTACCGCTAAAATTAAAAGCGAACTCTCACAACTTGAGCGAACTTGAACAAAATGAGGCTCAATGATTGTAATAGTTTATTTTGATGCTCTCTATGCACCTAGTTAAGTCACACCGCAGTTGTAAACTAGCTGCACCACAAATACCATCTATTTGTGTTGCAGCTACTCGACCGGGGTAGGGCTTTGCGGAATACCAGCTAAAATAGTAGCTCTACTATGTTTTATACAGTAACCACTGATGTGTTCTTCTGTTGAAAAAACGAAACCGAATATCCTTTTTTTTATTACATTGAGAGGAATAAACGAGCACATAGTTCACCTGATGGCAAGTGGCCCATGACATCTACATTCATCCTTAATAATGCAGATGTGTTTCCTTGAGGACTGAAATGGATTCCGGATCCCGGCACTCACCAGACGAAATACAGCAGCATTATGCTGCTTTGTCACGCTGGTATTCAGTAAGGGCGTTGTCCTATCCCGGTCGAGCTAACCCATTGATTCTGCAGCTAGAAACAAACTGCAGTGTAGGTCTACCATTGATAGTGGTAGACCTACACCCTATTCCCTTCCATCTGATTCCTTTGGGATACAATATATCTAATTTACGATTCTTTTCTTATGAAACTAAGGCTCACAAACAAGCAATCAGTTTATCTGATAGTAAAAAATGACTGTGGTCTTTCACATATACATCCAGCCTATGAGGACTGATATGGAATGTCTCGTTACCTGTAATTGAATCCTCAGGTCCCTATCCCCTTTCCCTATGGTGGTGTACCATCCAGGCTGAAGCTGGAAACAAGGTGCAGCGTGTATGTGTACAAAGTTCTTTATAAATCATGAACGTGAGTGTTTTGGGCCGTAACAATTACTTCTGTGCTTCTGTGCAAAAAATTAATCATTAGTTTCACTTTTATACACTGTGTTGACCATATACTGCTATCGAACCCACCCGTGCCCTAGTAGCCGCCGTCCTGACCACGTGGGTCTGGTTTTTTTTCTTTGTTCTAGTGAGAGAAACGAGCACTCAGTTCACCTGAAGGCGTTTATTGCAGCTAATCGAACCCACATTAGTCCTTAATTATGAATCATAATACAGATGCGTGGTAACTACAGGGAATCTCCCGCTCGGGAGCTCTTGTGTTGGTTACCCACTAATAGAGGTCTCGACTGAGTGCCATTAGCGCTCAGTCACCTCTCAACCCGGTGAAACTGTAAAAGTAACAGTGGCCATCAGCACGAAAAAAAACCCAGAGAATAATACTTCATCGCCAGTAATAAGGGTCTACGCATCACCACACGTACCACACGAAAAACAGGAGCATTTAGCTTTAGCAATTTATTTGCGTCTACCTTATCTAACCACTAAACATTACGTAAGCAGTTTTTTCATAGCAAAAAATCGAAGTAAGTCAAGGCTAGGATCTAATTTGAGCCACATGCTAGAAGCGACCACGATAATGTCAGTCATTACATTGATAGTTTCGCGATGTTTCACAAATGTACGAAACCGGATACCTGTTAAAAAAGTTAGCTTTGCTCTAATCTGAACAAGTTACCTTTGCTTTAAAAAAAGTTTATCTCTTCTTCATTATGTTTTTAAAATATAACATTAAATACTACGGTATATAATTTATAACGGAAGAATACCATTATAATGTAACAGTGATACGTAAGTTAACTATGTAATACTTGTGAAATAGTTTAGTGTTATTTATTAATGTAATTTTACTGTTCTTATTACATATACAAGGGAAGTCATCAATTTACAAACACAACACAGAAGTTACAAAATAGTAGTACAGTTCATATCTGCTTATTCAAAGGAGAATCAGTGAAGTGACCGACAGTACAATACTATAAACCTCACGCGGTACTTCAGACCAGAGTGCGCGTGCCAAATTTTGGGACGGAGGATTACAAAAATAGAGATTTTGGGTATAAAGTCTTATATAAGATTTATAATATATATACATATTATTTGAATCATTGATGATATATAATCTAAGTTCTCAAAATAATATACCATATTCACGCAAATACTATTATAATTTATACTATCCAAAGCAAAAAGAAATTAATAAATTAAGTCGAATGATCTTTTACCGTGGGATGGTATAATACAAGTTAGAAAATGGAACGAATAATTATCTGTTTCGTTGTCACGAGTCTAAGCATTTATACATCGGACATTGGCTGGTAGAACTACGCTGCAACTATGAACTAGCTATACTACTAATAAGTCACCCATTAACAAAATAGCAATGTGAACTAACTTAAGTTAAGTGGTTTGATGAATCTCGTTCCATTTTAGTCTTCAGGTATGATATACACCGAGGATACATGTAATTGACACTTGTCAAGCTACATCACGCATCATAAGGCAAACTGTATCCTAGATCTTTTTTTGTTTAACATTCCGGTGACAAATGAACACACGTATTACTTGATGGTAAGTAATTAATGCGGTCAAACATTTACAAAAGTTCCAAAAATTTAATTTTATTTATTTATTTTAAAATAAAAAATAAAAATTCAAATATAAATTGTAATATATAAATTCAAGATGCACATACGTTGTCTTTGCTGATAACTGAGATGGAATGCCTTTCACCTTCTAGTTACCTGTGATTGAGTGCCGGATCCCTGTATTCACCGTAAGACAAACACAGCAGCGTGATGCTGCTACTTTACCCTGGTGTTCGGTGACAGCAGATCCATCCCGGGTGACCTGACCGTTACGGATCTGGTTCCACTATTTCTTGATCATCAACCATTATATTATTATCTCTTATATCTACGCGGGTTGAATCTAACAAATTTTAGTGATTACAATTATAATTTGGTCTTAAATGCTGACGATAGTCCATTAAATCGGACTGACGTCAGCTTTAATGGCTTCAAGGCGTCACCGAAGTCGCTCCGTGGCTATGAGATAAGTAAAGCATTCGTAACGTCGGGAATTAACAAAACGAGCGGAAAAATTCATAAAAATATGTCAATATATAGTAGGTACTATATCTATTATATATTAGCATCTGCCCGGGACCTAAACTGTGTGGACTCATAATTGGGTTCAAAGAGATCTGGAAAATGTGTGAGACGACATTGTATTATTTATTATTTTCCGCCATTACTTTTAAGTTTTGAGCACTCGATACTCGTGAGCAACCGACATAAAGCTGATCATGTGAGATGCAAAGAGTGTCCAAATGAATACCACATTCAGCCCTGGGACCTATTAATGGTCATTGTCTTATCAATAGTAATTGATCAGCCATTGGTGGAGAAACAAGAAGTTTTTTATCACTCGTCATTTGCCCCGGTGACAGGAGGCTGGTTCTTATAACATTCAGGATACGGATAAATATATAACACACACATACACAAGACATCCATATTGAACCTCTTTAATCCGTCAGAAGTAACGCACCGAGCCGAGGTTCGGTCCTCTAGGGCATCCGCGAGTCAGCCGTGGCTCCCTCTCGGGAACCTCGTGCTGGTTACCAATTAATTAAGGTCTCGCCTGAGTGCCCTAAGCGCTCGGCATCCTTCCGACCCGGTGAAGCTGTAAAAGCTCTAGGGCTAACTATGACCATCAGCCATAAAAAAAAAATCAACCTAGATAGAATATATTTCAAAATTCCACCGTAAAATAATAACTCAATTATTGTTGTCTTATGTACGGTGAGTGGTGGAAGGAAATCAAATATGAAATGAAATGAGAAATGGAAGAAAAGTGAAATCGTGCTATTTCGCTGGTCGAGCGAACATTAAGAATAAAATACTCAAACAAATGCTACCAGGTGTAGACTCTACGACGTTATATTATTAGCTTTGTGACGTGCGATGCACGGACGGACAACGTACGATTTACATATTCATGCGCTCGCCATATTTGATTATACGCCATTTTATTTCCACCACGAACTGGATTAGGGCTTTCTTTTTTCACTTTTCACCGCTGTATCCAGGATGCCTGACATGGGTGACGTTTGTTTTTTACGTAACTAAGTGTGACAAACGATTACATAGTATATACACATCAATCTTCATCAAAGAGGCAAGAATCCGTAAGATGAACATGCGTTGTCACCCTTGAGGACTGAGATAAAGTGTGAGTGAGACTGGTATAGCCTAATGGTTTAGGGTACGGTCTGCGGAACTTAAGGTCGTAGGTTCGAATCCACCATTCGACTATTCGACACAAGCATTTTCAACTTAGTTGGAGTGGTTAGCTGGAATATTAGTAATGTTCACAGCATTGCGAAAATTGCTTTTTTTAAAAATGAATTTTAGCAAAAAATACGTACGCCTTATCTGTTAGTGTCCATATCTTTACACTGACTATACGAACAGCAGACCTATGCTACTATTTCGCGCAGGTAGTCAGATAAATAAGGAGATGCTCTTTCCCCAGTCGAGCCAATCCATTCATGCCGGCGTACTTCTACCATTGTTAATAGTTATTCGACACACAACAAACAAATTAAACAGTCTTGTGACTTCTATTTTTCATTTAAAAATCGTTCTTGGTAAAAATTAAAATTGGTAAAATTCCATTTATTTTTATTGATTTTCCATTAAACAAAATTGGTGAACATTAAATAGATTTAAAATTCAGGTTAAAAACCAGCTAATCAATAAATCATGTTACTCTTTGTCGGAATATTTTTAAAAAAATATGCTTGGATTTGAGCTTTAAGCTCTAGATTCAGTACTGGACAACTCCTGGACATTATGTAACTTATTAATTAAAAAAATAAAAATCTAATCGAGGTAAAGACCTATTAGCTATCTTGACGATTCAAAATTGTTTTGTGTAAACCTAAACGAATAAATAAAATTACACATATATGTAGTACGCGCAGTAAATGCTGATTTTCGTGTCTGGACGTATCGTGTGTCTATTTCCGTGTCCTCGACACTGTATCTGAACCTTCCTCCGATCGTCATCGGTCTAGACATGGATGAGGAACAAGTGCGAAATTTTCTTTAACATTTTATATTTCATGAATTATACGATATACAAGGAAAAAGCAACGCAAAGACGGATTCGTTTTATTTTCGATTTGTTTTCATTGACCGCCAATAGGTCTAGTGTATCGAGACTGGACTGGAGAAACCGAGACTTCTCACTGCCAGCGGTGACGATTGCCGGTGTTTTTCTCTTTCAAATGCTGAGTATAACACTTCAGTGAAGAAATATAGTTAACGGTTTTGGTGCTATACCATGAGGTTTACGATAATTTTAGCATTTAGATTATTTTAACCGTAAACGTATATAGTTCGATATTCCATTGCCAACCGAGGAACAATATTTGTGTATTACAAATTGTTGGTTATCGGGTCTGGGTGTGTTGTGATTATATGTGTGTCTATAAAACTGCAACTAAACCTTCCTCTGATGTTACTGCACATCCTTTACATCGGACTAAGGAAATAGATGATGAGTGAGGGCTTCTATGTTTACTCGAATGAAAACGGCATTATCATTTGATGTCATCTGATTATAATTAGAGAGATTTCGCCGCGATCGAAATCGTCTAGGAGGACGTTGTAAACGTTATATATTATTATATTTAATTTATAAATAAATAAATTGCGTTGTTCGTAATATTTAAAAGGCTCGAATTCAATTCTCAGTCGAGCAAGTAAGGTCTGCGCATCATATCGCATTGTGCAAAACAAATGAGTGCATAATTACTACCAACAGAAACCCCATCTCTTTTCCCCAAGACCTATGACGTGAGTATATGTTTGTGGGGTATCTTTGACCACTTGCAGTTTCTTGCAAACCTTCGTAGCTTGCATGCTACTAAGGACCGTGATATGGGGACGTTCTCTGTTCAGCTAACTAATGGAACCGAGAAGATAATAATGATAAAATCTTTATCCACCTTAATATATTAAAAGGGAAATATTAACTTTGTATTATTGTATTTTATAATATGTTTATATTTATTATTATAAATATATTATGGTAAAATATAAAAAAAGACATTTTAATCATTCGTATCTTGTTTAAATACGTATAATTTGAGCATAAAATTAGATTAATATTATTTTGTTCTTTTAAGTCGTGAAAATTATGTAAAAAAGAAAATGGACGATACAACTTAAATAAATCAATTTTCTCAGTTTTAAAAGTAATTTTTTAACAAATTTATAGAAAATAACTTCTCTTGATCGGAAATCATCTTAATAACTCTTGCCTGTTCAGTCATTAGAGTTTAAGTAGATCGTGTCTGCAAGAAGGCACATTTAAATCTGGGTTGCAAGTGTTAAAAATTTGTGGGGGCCGGACTTACTGACACCAACCAATGACATTAGTAATTTTTTCTGTCTGTCTGAAGTACTGCTGTCTCGATAAATTATTATTATATCCCATCACCCAAAGTAACTGACACATTTCGATGGCAGTTGTTTGATGAGTTAGTGAGGAGCAAAGGTTACGATAGGAGGTAGGTTTAACTTCCACTTATAAGTTTCCTTGACTAACTTATTTTTTGTTAGAATGTCATAGTAATGAGAAATCGGATTCCGATAAAAATTGCCAATGCAAGTAAATGATTTGTTACAGACTTACACAAGTTCCATTAGGGCTTTGATTTGAAGTTGGTGAGTGGTCCAGTAAAGGTAGCATGGCATCTTTTTATTAACAGCTGTGTTAAAGAGGTTTTCATTTTAAAAATTTGTTAGTTAATGTAGTTATTTTTTTTTAAGAACGACTTACGTTCGGGCACGCAGCGTATGGCTTTACCTGTCGTAGAACGTTGATAATGATGAGATAGAAAATGATCAGAAATATATAAAATTTTGTAATGACTCGTGTAATGACATCTAATGAAAGTGCACACAAACAATATCGTAATATAAGTATACAATGGTAATCACCGTGTGTAATTTGCAGTTTGAAATCGATGAAATAAAGTTTAATGGAATAATATTAAATCAAAATATTTTAACGCATTTCATGGCGTTTAAATTATTTTTTAATTTTGTTTGTGATTTTAATTTTATTGGTCAGTCTATCGCACCATGGTATCTAGTTGTTTATAAAATTAAATCCCAAACCAAACATACCACTGCAATATTTTCGCGTAAATATATAATAAAAAATATTTATTATAATAACATTTTAAACTTTAAACTTTTACAGCCAAAAGTAAGAAGACACATTCGTGCAAAAAAATAATAAATGTACAATCTAATCATTTGCATTACTTCAATTTATCTAATTTAATTAAATAACATTTAACCGACGCATAAATACCATGAAAACACTTCAATCACGTTCAACCAGATCTGCCTCCGACCCTCACATATGGCTCTGCGATCGCTAAGGACTACCCTTACCTTCAGAATCAGTCCAAGCCTCGCTCGCAGATATCAAGTTAACGGGATAAAATTATTACATAGCACACGCGATGCGTTTTGTACAACGCTACGACCGGGGCCGAAGTTCAAACCGCGTAGGGCGCCGCGCTACAACTGCTGGCACGCGGTGTTTACTCTGGAGAAGCATGCGCGGTGCCTTCGCGGTCCTCCACGCCAGGGCTGCCCAACCTTCCATATCTCGAACTTCGATAAAAAAAGACAAGTTGCTTAATGTTTTACATGTGATTAGTTCGTCGGTAATTTTTTTTAAAGAATGCAAGCAGAGCTTCTTTGTTGATTGATTTAAACTTTGTCATTAACACTCTAACTAAGCTTAAAATGTTTGTGTTAGGAGATGTTTCACAATCGTTGAGAACAATCGAATGACGGATCCGGAGATACTACCTTAAGTGTCGCAGACCATACCCAGAACCGTTAGAATACACACCACCACCACAATTGTGATTTGTATTCTGACACGATTGACTAGATTTTAAATATTTTCATTGGCATGTTTATAACATTATTCAAATTAAGCTTCTGGTTACGTTTTACGTAACAAATTCTTTATAAAACACAATTTAATATTTTACGTGATAGAGCCATGCTACAGTTATAAACTAGTTGTGCTACGAATGGATCGACTGGATCAGGGATGAACTGAACTTTCACAGAATATCAGTGTTTTGCCACTATTTTGTCCGGTGCAGTTGAAGAACGGGGACTTTATGGGTGATTGAGATAACGAGAAGTCTAAGATGGAATACATCTTAGTCTTCAGGGATTGCTGGGTCACTCCTATATCATAGAGAAATAAGGTTATGGTTCCTATCTAAAATGATGGTTGTTTGTAAGCGGCCCGTGACTTAGCCACCACTGACGCGAGGCTTTACTGTATGGACATCTAAACCATTATAGACTTTACCTACTTATGTTAAAGTTCAAAATACCTATAGGCGTGGACGTGTTTTGTAATTGTAGCTGATGGGTGCCGATGTAGATGGGGTTTCAATGGTGGATGAATGTATTTTTATGAATAGGAATTGATTGCCGACGGACGAGCTATAAAATTATTACGAAACATTTTTTATACAATTCGTATACAAATGAGTTGTTATTTAAATTACGGGGTGAAAACTGCTAGCAACTAGCGCCTTTCAGAAAATTTACACAACTTGGTAAAGAATAGACATATATATGATGGTGATTTCTCTTATATATATATATATATATATATATACATATAAACATGCCATCCACATTCATTCTTGATAAGGAATCCCAATGACAATCGAGATGCTTTGACAGTTGTCGTGATCCCTATATTTACCACATGCAACACAGCATGCTGACATGCTACAGCTAGATGCAAACTGTAGGGTACCTCCACCATGTTGGGTGGTCTATCCGGTTGATTATCGGGAATCAATCGTCAGGTCCCGCACGATTTTTTTTATTATTATTATTGCAATGACAGTAACGAACTCACACAGTTCACCTGTATCATTCATCCTTGACAAGGGATCATGATGCTGATACGTTGTCAACATCATGATTCCTAATGAGCACTGAGAATCAATGCCTCATCACCAGTAATAAAGGTCTCCGGATCCCTACTTTCACCAAACGAAACACAGCAGCATTATGTTGCTACTTCACGCTAGTATTTTGTGACCGCGTCTTCCTTCCCCAGTCGAGCTGACCCATTCGTTCTGCAGTGGGAAACAAACTGTAGGCTGCAAAACATCAGGCTGCATGATCCACAGGAGAGATGGGTTTGTTGTTATGATCCACTCTGGCAGTCTTAAGCTGGCTAAACTTTCGTTAGCTCTATAATTTGGAGTGTTCTAAATTGTAGGCACTTTCTGAACTGAGTATTTCCGCAGACTGATAATTGTCTTTTATACACTGAATGCGAACGAATCTTTTGTGGGCACTATGACATTTATACCCTCGGAATATTTATTATCTTAGTTCATTTCGAAATGGGCACGAACCTTTAAAGTTATACAAGGGTATACCTAGTTATGTAAATCTACCAGAGCGATATCAAGTTTTCATCGTCAAGTGTTTGTAGACAGGGTCTCTACCGTAAGATGATTAGGCTTATGGATATTAACTTTCTGATACATTACAGTGATAGAGCTACACTGCAGTTTGTTTCTAGCTGCAGAATGAATGGGTCAGCTCGACTGAGGTAGGAACACGCACTCACAGAATACCAGCATAAATTAGCAGGAAAATGCTGCTGTGTTTCGTCTGGTAAGTGAAGGGATCCGGAGACCTTTATTACTGGTGACGAGGCATTCCATCTCAGTCCTCAAGGGTGACAACGCATCTGCATTATGATTCCTTGTCGAGTATGAAAGTAGATGTCATGGGCCGCAGGAATCACTTGCCATCAGGTGAACTGTGTTGTTACACTCAATTTAATAAAAAAAATCCATTCTTAACAAACTGACGCCTGAGTACTGAGCTGGAATGACTCGTTACCGTCATTTGAGGTCCGACGTTGGGTTAACCAGAAATACCGTAAGCTTTTTCATTATTTACTTTCAGTCGCAGAAGGAGCTCGCAATATCTTGAGGTATTTTTTTTTTACAAAGAAATTTAGCAATGCAATTAACATTACTAATATTCCGGTTAACCACTCCAACTGAGCTGATAATGCTTCTGCTTCACTGGTTCACGACAATAGTGGAATGGTGGATTCGAAACTACGACCTTAAGTTTCGCAGACCGTACCCTAAACCATTAGACTATTGACGCTTCAATAGGTCTTACGGTATGCCTGGTTTGGGATTTAATTTTATTACACACAGGATGGCTCAAGCCGATGGTAGCATTCAACCATCATCTCCATTCATATTTTTTTTTATTCATATAGGGATGTTTTTTACTTTCCATGACCTCGTGATTTATCGGTGTTCTTTTGCGAAGATTATTTTGTAGTTTTCAACACAATTTTAAACATTGCATTTTTTGTTATTATTCAATAGATGTAGAAGGGGAACCTTGTGAACCACACGAAACCCGTGAGCGAAGTCGAAACAAACATCATCCCCCGATCCGATAGCGATCCGAGCCGAGGTTCGAACCTCCTGAGGGGCCCTCGGATCATAATATCGCCTCCCTATTTTGTCGTCGAAGTTCTTCGCTCACATTGGTTGGACTGAAGCGGTGGTGCACTAGCAGTTCTCGTGCCAGCATTGTTGGTCACTACTCAGAGGCCCCCTTGTTCGCGGGTCTGTTTAGATAAAGCTGTAAAGGTCTCTGGACTCTGGACCAACAGCACACACACACAAAAGAAAAAAAGAACATAACTTCAGCGAGTGGCCTGCAGTACGTACGTACAGTAAGGGACATCAGTGAGGATCTCTATTGGAGATCACTGAGCTTTTTTTTTGTGGAGCTATTGTTATTAAAAGCTTGATTAATACTTTTTACCTTCCATATCTCGAACTTCGATAAAAAAGACAAGTTGCTTAATGTTTTACATGTGATTAGTTCGTCAGTTATTTCTTTTTTTTCTTTTTAATTGCTAGCAGTGCCTCTTTGATTGATCACTTTTTCATAAACACTAAGCTTAAAACTCTTGCGCTAGAGATGAGAGATGTTTCGCGTCAATAATCGAATGGCGGATCCGAATCTAGCACCCAAAGTGACGCAAACCGTACCCTGAACCATTAGAATGCACACCCCCACAATTGTGATTTGTTTTCTGGCACGATTGTCTAGGATTTTAAATACTTTCATTGGCGTGTTTATTACATTATTCAAATTTAGGTTCTGGTTACATTTTACGTGACATATTCTTTACAGAGACATCAGTGGGGATCATTGATGTCTATCGGAGATCACTTAGCTGAGATGGAGATATGGATGGTGTTATTATTTACGATATTATTTTATAAAATGATTAATAAGCACGGTAACGAGTATACTATTCGCATGATACACCCACCTTCATCATCGGTAAGGAGCAATGAATGACAACGACAAAGTCGTTAACAAAAGAAAAATAAATAATTACAACGGGCTAATTATTTAGGGTACGTTCTGCGAAACTTAATGTAACGTATCCACCATTCGAGTATTGTCGTGGACCCTCGCCTAGCACTAGCACTTTCAGCTTAGTTTGAGTTGTTGACCGGAATATTAATGATGTTAAATAGCAATGCTAATACTCTTTAAAAAAATACTAATATAATATATAAGTATACTATATTAAACTATAGTAGATGCTGGACCTCTTTGTTACGGCAGGGGTAGTCAATCCATCAATAGACGACCATAAACTGAAATAGGTGGACAGCATAATAGGGGAGGCGATCGTGGAAACGGGTTTTTTTTATTACTTTCGAGAGTAACAAACTCACACACAGACGACTGATGGTAAGTGATTCCTGCGGCCCATGACATCTACATTCATCCTTGACAAGGAATCATAATGCAGATGCGTTGTCACCCTAAAGGACCGAGATGGAATGCCTCGTCACCAGAAAATAAAGATCGCCGGATACCTTCAATCACCCGACGAGACAGCTATGCTGCTAATTCACGCTGATATTCGCACCCCAATCGAGTAGACCCCTTCATTCTGCATCTAGAAACAAACTGCAGCGTAGCAGTGAACTAGTATGTAAAATATCAATATGAAAAACACTGGTAAGAATATGTTTATATTGCAATTTTTTTGATTTTCGGATCTGTGCCGTTGTCACTGAATCTGAACCTTCCTCCGATCCGCGTTGATGTCATCCGGTAATAACCAGATATATGTATAGCCATGGTCGGAAACGACCTGAAGGATATCATAATCCGACTGTTATACTATTAAAATGTATTTTTATTACAATAGATAAAAAGAGTTACTTACTATATGTATATGTCAATCCTTATTTTTTTTTAATCATTGTCGTTAGCTGTAAAATCGAAGGGCTTTTACAGCTAACGCTGGGCGTGGAGTAATGTGGGAAAACACTATAAACCCCATCGCACAAGTGCAATTTCAATATTACATTACGGACAAACATTTAAATCAGTTTAAAGGTATGAACAATAATGGTCAAATAATTAGAAACAACAAAAAGTATAAAAACAATATTTTTTTAAATATTAGTAATTAATATTGTTATTTACGAAATAGCTACTATCCACAGCCTACCAATAGTTATAATTAATATTTAGTGACGTATCCCTTATTTACAATAACACCACAGCAACGACGTGGCTTCGATTCAATTAATTTCATACATTTTTCTAGGGAGATTGAATTCCATGCTTCATATAGTTCGTTTTGACTGGTGTTACGTTTGTTTGAGACTTTCTTTTTTAACAATATACCAGAGATTTTCTATCGGGTTTAAATTCGAACTGTTTGCTGGCCAGTCAAAAACGAATATACGCTGTTCGTTAAGGAAACTTTTGACGCTATTGGCCGTGTGTTTAGAGTCATTGTCATGCTGAAAGATCCAGGTTACAGGCAAATGATCGTCCGAGTAGGGAATCATTATGTGCTTTAAGATATTTTTGTATTGCCATTGATCCATTCTACCTTCAATCTTCCGAACGGGTCCAACTCCACATCCGGAAAAACAGCCCCAAACTTTAATGTGCCTCCGTGCTTGACTATACTCCTTGTGTATTTATAATTAAAAGCATTGTTTATAGGACGTCTAACATAGCGCTTTCCATCGGAATTTAGCATATTCATTTTTATTTCATCTGAAAATAAAGGTGTCTCAGAATGTTTTTCGTTTTTAGAGGTTAAATAAAAAACAAAATATCAATTAAATCTCGTTTTATTTCAATATTAATTTAAAGAGCAATTCTTAAAGTTTATTTATGAAAAACAACCGTTTCCAAATGCGCACCATTCATTTGTTCACACTCATTTAACCTGAAGCTAAAATTTTCAAAAACTCGCTGGAGCATCGCTCTTGGAATAGAGTTGATTACTTCAGTGATTCTTTGCTTCAAAACATTCAGGTTGGGTGGCAATGGATTTTAACCACCATTTTTCATCATGATAACATCAGATCACACACATATTTAGCCACTTAGAAAATATTGAGAGCTTGGTTGGGAAGTTTTAATGTATCCACCATATAGCCCTGATCTTGCACCTGTTTCGGTCTCTTCAGAATTCTTAACGCAGTGTAAGGTTAACATCAAGAGAGGACTGTCAAAACTAGAATACTTGTAGCAGCTTTTTAATCAGAACTCCCAAAATTTCCATAAATTCAAATTAATTTTCAGCAATGGGATTATATCACCTATAAAATGGCAACAAGTTGTAATTTTTATGTCGCCCACGAAAAAGCCAAAAAGGTTAATAAAAAGCCTTGCGACCCTTCGCTATAAAATTATATTTTAATTAATAGTTCACACATAAAACAAGCTATAACTTTATTTTTAACATGTTATTATTACAAACTATTTAATTTTATAAAAATAAATTAAAATTAATTGCTTTAATAAATTAATATTTTGTGTACATGTCCTAATTATTGAACAGATTTGAAACAGCCTTTAATAACAAACGCTAGGCTGCCAAGCCATTTTATGACAGCGGACAGTAAGCAATTCATGCGGCCCGTGACCCCCACACCTAAATTGGTCCCTCATAAGAAGTCATAACGCTGATGCGTTGTCATCCATTAGGAATATGGAATGTCATGTCACTAGTATTAAGGTCTCCGATTTCTTCCACTAGACGAAGCACTACTAGCTACCTATTTTACTCCGGTATTGGAACCAGCCTAATCGTGCTACGCTATTTTATAACTGTGTAACACTACCGCGTAAACTTTATTCCTCTTTCATTAGATTATTTCTTTGTGGTATCGCTAAGCTTCCATCAACACCAACGGGAAGGGACCATAGGGGGCTGTCAAATAAAAAACAAAATTGGTTTTCCTCTTCATACTCACTGTATGTCTTTATTTAATTTTATCTTTTTTTTGTGATTTTTTTTATAAATTTATTTTATTTTAAAACTTCTCTTTAAATCAAACTTTATATTAATATTTAAATATATATATATCTTGAGTGTATTTACACGGTATGTACAGGCGCCGTATGTACAATTACATATACCGTCACTATGTACAATTTATGACTATAAATAACGCTGGCCACGCACGTGACGGTTTACTTGCGCATGTCTCGACATGCGAGCGTGGCGTCTGCGACGACAGTGTTCTGGTGTTACGAGTGCTACATACAACAGGAAGTCGCACTTCTTAACCGGTACCGGAATACAGCTTATGTAACATGGCTGTTCTTAAGGGATAATTATTTTTTACTTCTTTAAACACCGTGTTATTTACAAAAGAAACAGTTTTACGATTACTGGCAGATATAGAGTTATGTTACATCATTTAGACACTTTTCATATGGGTTATATTTGGTACAGCCTTTTTGTACAGTTTTTTGTATCGCTCTATCGGCTCACGTTTCGGGCAGTACTTACTGTTGTACGTAGTACTTACCGCTTGCATGGTCGGCACAAACTGTTCCCACAAAGCTGATTGCTTGTCGTAGATATGCGCGAGTCGTTACGCATGTGGCTGCCATTAAACTGCAATGCACGCTTAACGAGTAGTCCGGTGCAGAGACATACAAAACATCAAATTACACGCGGTGGCAAAACAACCGTCCAACATTTTTATATAAATGCATTTCTTTCAAAACCCCAACTCCCGAGGTTTTATGTATTTTAATTTCATAATATTTTTTTGTTTGTTATAAATTTAATTTTATAAATTATTACCCACTATAGATAATATCTAGTAATATTAGCGTATAAACTACATGTTAAATATAATTTCACATTATACAGTATGTTCGAGACTTCGTCCGACATTTCACCACCGCCTGTATATAACCTTATTAATTAACTTCGTACAGTAACTTTTAGTTGCACACGTTATGTCATAACATTTTTAGTTTGTTTTTTTAAGTTATTATTTAGCAAAAGTTCGCGGCGTTCAACTTAGGTTATTGTAAAATAGACTATAGATATAAGTCTTGTCATATTGAAGCACTCAAGGAATTAATCCGCCGTTCAAATACTTAATCAATATTTGTTTACATTCAAATTTGAACTTTATTACAAGTGATAAAAGTTAGTTTACAATCTATATCATTCCATTAACCGTCGTATTGTTAAAGTTCAAAAAAGAACCGAGCAAAACGTTTCTCGTATTTTGTACAAAAATAAAAATCCATTAGAACAAGACGTATTTTCTAAACGTTAAACCGTGAACGTTGAAAGAGATAAACATGCCATCTTTTTCTAACAATACTTAAATTCCTATTATCATCAGGATATATCTAAAGATTATAATTAACTTACTGCCTCCGCATCTAATAAAATATATGATTCAATGATAATGAGTATTGTAAAAAAAGACAGCACATACCCCTCTCTCTCTCTTACAACTCACGATTCCACGTCTACCCTCAACGGTGCCCTTGAACTCTGCACATGAACAGCACCGATACACACAGACACGCATGCGCACACACAATCACACACCTATAACTAACTGACACTGACAGGAAGCCACAGAGGCAGCCACGCTGCGACGCACACAGGTCTCGTGGACTCATTTTTACTAGACGTAAGATCGACACCATTCCTCACGGTGCTTGCACGAGGAAACAGAGATATGCGATTCTTATTTAGCCTAATTCCTACAAACTTCTAGAATAAAACTGGAAAGTATCCTTTTGTATGCACTATGTTGTAGGCTTTTGTATAATGAGGATATTTCTTGGGGCTTCAGCAAGGTACCCGGTGAAATAGTTTAGTTTGCTAGTCCGAAATTAAGTTTACACAGTTATTTAGCGCTGAGTAGATACATTTTTATAGTAGATGGCATTTTTATACCTAGATATTATTATAAATGCTATATTAAAAAAAACAACGTTTGGGAGTGTAAAAATACGCAAATTATGACATTCACTAAATCTAAAGTGTACATACAGCACTAGTAATGATTAACTTCGACATTGTCTAGTAAAGTTTTAGAGAATTCCCGACCAGGACCACATCCTCCTGGCGGGTACCGAAGGGCAAATACACGTTGTGGTAGCGTAATTACTAGTGCTGTATTGCTCACCCATCCCTGCTTTTCTTTCTAAACGTACGTACCATCTAGACTGGCGATAAAATCGAGACATCTCGGAGTGCAGTGCAATTGATACGGGAGGTATAAAAAACAAAATCAATCAATTCGTACACGCTCAACGCGACAGGAGGAATCATCTCTGACACGTTTAACGTTTGTTCCGACCGTTCGTCCGATCTCTCTCTCTCCCTCTATCTCTCCATCAGACTAATAACATCCTGTACGCCCCGGCCATTCAACTACAGACAAAGAGACTTGAATTATTCTATCACAACGAATACCTGAAACATTACTCAAATATTAAATGCGAGTTAATGTTTGGGGGCGTCCAGCTTATACTTAATTAACAGAGAGATAAAAAAAATTAATATCTTTGACTGAATGTCTCCAATACACTTAACGTTTCCAATCTCACCACGTCATTTAATAAGAATCGTAATAACCATTTGGCAAAATTTAAAACAACACAGAGAATTGTGTACAAATTGTACGTTGACTTATATCCCATATAACTAGCCTTTTAACTAATATAAATTTTGAACTTCAGGCTCTATGTAGGTATAACATTGGCAATATGACGCTAAAGATATCTGTATATTAAGCCTAAAACCTAGCCAATAAAATAGTGTTTCTAAAGCCATGAGCCACTTGGCTTATCCGATAATTCTATTCACTGACATCTGTCTCATTGTATTCATATAAAAGCTATGGAAGTTATTTGTGTTTGCTGTGTGGAGGACAATTTCATTATTTCCAAACACGTATGAGCCTGGAAAAGGATATGGTCACCACCAACATCCCAAGTACAACTAACACGCAATAGTTTAAAAATGGAAGTCCTACGAGCTTTTTAATGCTACGAGCTTTCTAAAACAAACAAATCTTACAATCGAGACACTACAATGTATGACGATAAAGCTTTTTCGTCTTAATTCGACTTAGCTTTTGGAATATACTGTTGGCAAAGACATTGTATACTGTTTATTACTAATAATCCCACATGTTATCGGTATTGTAAAAACTATATCTGATTATACAACAATAGAGATTTGTTTAATACTTAATATTAACATGAGTAAGGTATAGAATACACTGATCCTGTTCATACAATAGAGTTTTGAGTTTGAGCAGTTGAGACTAAGTTTCATTTTGCAATGATTGCGCAGTAACGATAAGTTTATAATTGAAACAACACATAATATAACAATATAGCCACATATACTAGGAACACTGATGCTACGAAGTTTGTGATGCAGTGTAGGGTATTCTCTAATTTTACAGTAAGTTTATATTGTAGATAAGTATCTCAGATTTATGTGTGCGAACACTGTGTGTGTTACGTGGTGATAAGAGTACTTGGGTCCACAGGTTTTGGACAATTTTCACGCACCACATATAATAGTGTGTGTCATAGGGTCTGGGTGTGTCGAGTGTGTGTGAAACTTGTGTCTGATAGGTGACGCCCTGAATCCTAGAACCACCGACAACATTCTAGATATGGAATCAAATTGCAGATATATTGTCACACTTGCAGACTGCGTCTCCTCAGTACTGATAAGGACTCAGCTTTCTTCAACTCATCATACCAAGCACAGACTAATTGATTTTTCTATGCAATGCGATATCTATAAATTCCGTTTATAGGGAAAAATAGCAAGTTCCAGTATAGGTTCTCCATATTCAGGACTCACTTACACCCAATAGTGTAGCAATATTTATTTTAATGATTTTAGAGGTCACAACCGAGCACAGAACACAGTACACCTGATGGTACACTCCCATGACAACCGCATCCATCCTCTGCAAAGATTCAATTCAAGATGCCATTTTCACCCGGTGACTGAAGTGGAATGTCACATTGCCTGTAACGGGGTCCATGGTATGTAGATCATATTATTTTGCATAGGCTGGATCCTCCACGGACGAGCACACACATTTCTTTTACATTAAGCATGCATATGTGTGTCGGATGATTCATATTACAATTATACATCTTGTCTTTTTGTTTGTACTTCGACATTTTTACAGAAATTTTTATATGAGCCATATATGAAGTTTTCGAGATAGACATATTCGTTTCGCGCGATCTGAGATTTAGTCGTGTACTTAATTTATTTATCGCATTACATATTTCATTAATGTTTGTTCGGTGTGTGGGTGTGTTTTGTAACGTGTCATCAACTACAATGTCGGTGTGTGTACGTTGTGTCAGGGTGTACTGTTTATATATGCTTTGTGTTTGACCACGAGCTTGCGAAGTGTGTTCCGTTTGATATTCGCTGGCGTGGTTTGTGGTGTTATACTGTGACGTCACGTGTGACAGTGCAGTGCAGCTGCTCTGTAGGCTCCGCCCCGGCTTGTGACGTCAGCTCTGTGGCCGCGTGGTGGGGGTTTCTTCTCTGTAGCCGTTTATCTGTTTGGCTGGCTACATGGTGCTGTGTCACATAGTGAGCTGTGCCTGTTGATGCTGGCGACGCCACACGCGTGCGCGGCGGTTCCTGCAGAGCCGTTCGTGTGAAGTCACGTGGGCGTGCAGTGCGTACGCGGTGCGTATCATCGCGCGGGCGGTTGCGCGAACTGGCGCCGCTTCTTGTGGCGCGTCTCGGGGCGGCGCTGCGGCGGCGGGGAGCCCGGGTAGCGGCGCTGCTTCGACGTGAACGAGCGCGGCCGGCTCTTGCCCTCATTCGTGTTGGAGTACCGTTGCTGCATTACTCCTGCGCAATTAATTACTATTATTATTTTTAGGTGACCGCCGTCCTCTAGGTAACTCAAACACGGTATTAAATATAAACGTAATCCTAATAATATTTAAAATGTGAAAGAAAGTTTGTATGTTTGGTAGCCTGTTAATGTCAATCAAGCATAACGGATTTCAATTAAATTTGGCACACCGATGAGCTGGTTTAACACAGAATACTTACTTTTTTTTATAGAAAGAAGGGAGAAAACCAGCGGCGGGAACACAGAGGTGCTAATCGACGCCCACGGACAACCGCAACACCAGAGGAATAGGCTCGCTTCTAGAAGGACCCTAAAGTCGTACTGGTTTGGAAAAACCGACGAAGACAGACTTTTATGTTAATACTAACAACTGCCCCTACTTCGTCTGGGTGGATGGATTTTTCGGGAAGTTGGCCGCTGTTAGCCCGAGGGCTTTTACAGTTTCACCGGGTTGAGAGGTGACCAAGCGCTTATGGCACTCAGTCGAGACCTTTATGTATGGGTAAACAGCACAAGAGCTCCCGAGAGGGAGCCTCGGCTTGGACCATTACCCTGTTTCGCGAGAGTGTCTGACTCGAGGATGTCCGAGATAGCCGAACCGCGGCTCAGTCAGTTGCTTCTGGACAATGAATTATCTAAATTAATATCGCTATTATTATTAACTACCTGTACCACCACTTCGGAATGCGTGGGCGCTGGAGAAGAAGTGGCGCAAGAAACTCCAGCGACGGCGATCTGTACGTACTGGATAGAACCGGCCAGTGACATGGTGGTATTGCGAATAACCTTGTTTGCGGCGGGGGCGATATGAGGGTGCAATGTACATGTGTTGTGTTTTATGAAGGGCTTGCGCCCTGGTGGTCGCGTCGTCGGGGTCGTCGTGGGCGTGCCTCGATCTCCTTCGGACGCGGGTGAACCTGTGCTTCGCGATGGGATTGTTAGTTGCGGCACTTACAATCAAGGGGGTTAGAGTGTGTGACGGCAGAGTCGAAATATCGTCGGGAAGCCTGTTCCAGGTACTGATCTATGGTCGGCAGCTCAAGATCTATGTGTAGATTTTCGTTACGCAAGAACCACGGCGCACCGGTTGCCTTGCGAATGAAACGATTTTATATTACCTGAAGTCGGTGAATGTGACGCGGGTCGTCTGGGTGGACTTCAAAATTGGATCCAGGGGGAAATGAGAAATGTGTAAGAGGACATTGTATCAATTATTATTAAATCACATAATATAATTATTATGCTTAGTATATTATATTAATATACATAATAAATATTAAGGCATGACGATGATGGCGAAGAGATGTTGCATCTCTGCATTATTAACCGAATCTACCAGGAGTGTTCTGAGGAGTTCTTCGGATTAAGTCCGACCGCTGAGTTTAAACATCGTACATCACGACAGAATTCAACATCATCTCGATGCCTGGCAATCCATCACTGTGCGCTTCACGCCAGATTCCCTGCCACGCACAACGCACTGTAGAATCAGCTGTCGCAAGCGGTGTTTCCGAACTGATACGACTAAGGGAGCATCGGGAAAAGAGCCTGTACCTTTCTTAAATGTCGGCAACGCATTTGCGACTCCTTTCGGTGTTGCGGAAGTGCATGGGCTGCGGTAATCACTTACCATCAGGTGAACTTTTACCAACCATACTATAAAAAAAAAATAGCTGACCACGTGTGAAGCAAAACTTTTACCAACCATACCATAAAAAGAAAGAGTGCGCAAATTGTGTGAACTCAAGTGCACAAAAGCTTTATGTCAGTTGCTCAAGAGTACCGAATGCCCAAAGCTTACACGTACCGGTGGACAACAATAAGTTATACAATGTCATCTCACATCATCATCATTTCTCTCGTGGACCCAATTCTGTAGTCCACGCAGACGCAGTTACTAATATAAAACAGAAGCGAATATTAATACCGGAAAGAGTACTGGAATACTTTTTTTTCTAATTGAGACAAATGTAAATTTATAATGTGCCAGTACTAAATTGACGCGGAGTAAAACTGTTTTTTTTTTATTGAAATAAGTAACATTTAGCACTAGTTGACAAGTCATGTATGCAGCATGTGGACTCTGCATCAGTAATCCGTAAGGAGTTTGGTCTGATAAAGTCCCCATACTCACAGTTAGGTAGTTAAACATCGCTTATAGGAAACAGTCGAGAGCTTTTGTGTCTGATGAGTATGCGATTAGATCGGTATAACAACCTGAGGGTATGTTGTTAAAGTCTGAGTTGCTGGTGATGTGGTGGATGATGAGACTCTGATGCGCCGAAACACGGCGCGGCGTGGGCGAGGAGCATTGCAGAGCTGACAGCGGCGGCGGCGAGCTGCGCGCGCTGACGCTCACGCCTGCGCCGGCCACGCTGTCTAACCACTCCTGAGAGGGGAAGAAGGGATCATGGTTAATGTCTTGCTTAATCTGAATAAAGTGCTCATAGCGCTTACTTATTTGTAGGACGCTGCACGGCATAACACTATTCAGAACACTTACAACTGATGTAGGTCTTGGTGTTTTGGCCAATCGATTTATGATGAAACATTATGGAAACAAAATTATTACAACACAATGTATCCTTTCATTGGTGTAGTTGACGAGACCAATGAGGTGAACTAGGATTTATCAGGGCATCCGGTTTCTATCACTCACCATGCCGTAAGCGTGGCTGCGCTTTCAAAGTCGAGCCAGCCTATTCATGATACAGTAATAATATCAATAACTTTCTATTTTCATCCTCCACAAATTACATAAATTCAAGTAAACAATGGTATTTATGAAAAAATTGATGGTTGACTGCTGTATTTGTGGGAAATGAGCTGACGCTCGGATCAACGAAGTAACGTTTCATTTAGCTGTACTGACATGATGGAGCGTAAATAATGCAAATGAAACATTTTAAAAATATTTTTTTTTTTTAAATCACGATCAATTTTTTTCCGTCCCATCGTCAAAGGTGTCATTAGTACTATCGTCTGTCTTCGTATTCGGAAGCGGTCTCCTAATACCCAGTATGCAGTACTAGTAATAGTAACAGTATACAGTATGTATTCGTACAGTATACAGTTATGTGTCATAATTACTCGCGCAAATGCCAAAAACCGTCTCTCGTCATCCCCTACCCTAGTCTGCCAGGTAATAAATGTGCGATAAGGTCCAGATGGAGGAGTATGGCATACATGCTGCATGCCCGGATCCGATCGACTGGCCATCGACAACTATCTGCTGAAGTAACTATGCCTCCTATATATATATATGATGGATGACCACGTTGTACCTTTCCGACCACTTGAGCAGCTTCTTTAGAACTGTGAGCGTACACTTTATCATTTTGCTTATTGTAGTGTTCTTCAATCGTGAAAATTTTTTCACCGGTAAAGAGGATATTTCTGTGCCTTTCACCTGCGTATCGCGACAGAAGGCGTTTTGATCGATCCACTCTCTTTAATTGTAAGGAATGATTTAGGGCATGTCCTGTATATCGACGATAAGCACCGAACTTCAGGTCTTGTTTTATGATACGCGACAGAGTCCTAGCGTGAATCTTCATTTCTCGCGATAAGATTTTTTGCTTCCTAATGGGGTTTAGACGAATTCTGGCTTTAACAGCATTAACAGCCTTTGTAGTTCTAACAGCACGCGGCCGCCCCGATCTTTTCTGGTCTTCGACAGAGGAAGTGTTGTTGTATCTGTTGATAGTACGATATACGAACATACGGCTGATACCAAGCTTTTGAAGTGTCTGGAATATGACCGACGACTCCATACCCACTTTGTGCAAGGCGATCACTGCAATCCTATTTTCTTTAACATCCCATTCCATATTGTAATTTGATAATGAATACGAAAAATTATAAGAAATGGCGCAAAATCGAAAGAAGTTTTTAAATTAATATACGTGTTCCAAATTCAAAATAATTAAAAAGTTGAAAAAAGAAAAGTTTTTATGTAACAGTATTTATGGCCAGATTAGTTATATATCACGCAACGACAAGTTTTGTAATACGTGGATATTGGAACTAGTAACTCACTTGATCACTATCACTAGGCTCCTGGTCCAGGTCGCGATCCATGTCACGTTCCGGCTCATTGTCCAGCTCTCGGTCCATAGCGGGCTCGGGCAGCACGTCGATCATCCTCGGCGGCGGCACCTGGGCCCGCGGGAAGAAGTACGGCTGGAAGGTGTCGCGCACCCAGCGGCGGTACTGCAGCACGTGGTCGGTGACGCGCAGCACGCGGCCCAGCGAGCTGTGGCGCGACACCAGCGAGCCCTGCGCGTGCACACCAGCCGCCTGCTGCAGGATGATGTAGCCGTAGTCGAACGCCTGCAATTCATGCGTTTATCTATTATTATATACCAATAAAATCTGTGAGGCAATTTGAAGAGATCGTGGAACATGTGTACGTAGCGGATGATCATGAAATTTCTGTTATTGTATTAATGGTTTTTATTTTAATTACATTGAGAGTAACAAACGAGAACACAGTTCAGCTGATGGAAAGTGATTCCTGCGGCCCATGACATGTACATTCATCCTTGACAGGTAACCATAATGCAGTTGCGTTGTCACCCTTGAGGACTGAGATGGAATTTCTTGTCACCAGTAATAAAGGACTTGGGCGAGCGTGACAAACTTCTTGACCGAGGTTGGATGTGGCTCTCATGGGCCGTAGGAATCACGTACCGTTATACGAAGTATGTGGTCGTTTTATATTACAAAAAAAATGATAATATTTTAACTATTCTTTGGCAATATACCGTGTCCCTTACATCATCAAGAGGTGGTTCTAGTCTTATAGTCTATTCAGACAACGGAAGCTACACTTTGGTGTTTCAATAAAATTTATTTATTATTTAATACAGAAGCGACTTAAAAATCAAACGATTGCAATATACAAGGTCAAGAATTCATTGTCATATCTAGGATTACCCTACAGAAGCTATTTATGAACAATATATTAATTAACTAGCAGCAGTTTTGTTAGTTTGTTTACGTGAGTGTGTGTGAGATAGAATGTATGTGTTTAGAATAGATATGCTTGTGTTTGAGATAGAGTTTGATGAGTGTATGTTTGTGTATTGCTTCTGATTGTGTTCACACATCGGCGTGAGGAAGGAACCTCGGGCCAAGCGTACCTGCTTAACTTGCAGCGCCCCATAGCTCGAGCGTCCGATGTCGTTGCCGGCCGTCAGCGGGTCTTCGATGCACAACAGCGACGGACGGTGGCCGTCGTTCATTTCCTGACAAAAAAAAAGAACTATTAATACAATGCGTAACTTATGTTGAATGCTAGTTCGATATTGTCTCTCTAGTGTGCGCCTTGTGACTACGGCGTTGAACTTTCAACTAGGACGTCGAGGTTTCGGATGCCAAAGATTCCTTATTCTTTGCATTTTGTTTTTCTCGGTTGCACTTAAAACACAATGGGCTGAGTATGAGATCCCCTTCTACCCAAGACGGGTAAATACTTCATGTATTTTTATTTTATTTTTTAATTACTGCCCAGACTATTTAGGCTGTGATTGGCTTTAGGACAAAATTATACATGTCAGAGATACGCTCCAGCCAATAAGCTGTTGCCTGGTTGTGTACACTTTAATGTTTGCATTATATTGTTACGTAGGGTAACCAAAAATTAGCTTAAGATTCTTTTTTTTTTCGTGTAACTAACGATCAGTTACACGAACCTGAGATGTCACCCAAATTGAAGGTGGGTGGTATAGTCTCCTATATACTAAACGTCAATAGTCTAATAGTTTAGGTTACGATCTGTGAAAGTTAAGGTCGTAGGTTCGAATCCACCATTAGACTATTGACGTGAACCATCTCCTAGCATAAGCATTATCAGCTTAGTAACCACTCCATTAAGCTGAAAATTCAAAGCGGAATATTAGTCGATAGCATTTCTAATATTTATTTATATATTTACTCTTTATTGCATTCACCTTAGAAAAGTTCAAAGTTCACAAAGGGCGGACTTAATTCCAAAGGCATTCTCTACCAGTCGACCCAAGGCGTGGTGTAATATGTGTAGGATGTGTGTAGCAATAAACGAATTAATAAAAGAAGGAAAAATAAAGACTAAAAAAAACCAATACAAGCAAATAATAATACATACACATATAGATATTAAATACATAATACGTATATAAATACACAATATATATAAACACAACATATACATATATATTCCTACACATATATACATCTATATATATATATACAATAGTATACAATACAATAGCGGTAGCTACCAATAAATTTCATATGTGGATGATAAATTTATCTGACTTCAGATAATTTAAGTAAGTGATCACGAACCAAACTTAAAACTATTTTTATAACTGACCTGTCAATTTTAATCGGGCATATATTTCATATATTTTTTTCTTATCTATTACACTATATAAATGATCTACTTTAGCTAACACATGGCGTTATGGTTACCTGGCAGCTCCGTCACGAATCCTGAGTTCGATTCCCAGCGAACACTATCGCAAATTGTTGAATTCCTGTATTGTATATGTAGGTTTGTTGTTTTTAGTTACTGTTTCATGTTGTTTTATATGTACCAAATAAATGTTTTTACGTTCTTTCTAATGGCGAGGGATGACTGGCCGCCGTCCATGAGATCTACAAGCTTACTAAACAAAGATTCGTTTAGGGAGGAAATGGAATGCCACGTCACCTACAGTTGGAACTATTCGAAACACAGCCGACTTGTGACAGATATTTCACGTTGGTAAAGGCGCGGTCCTGCCACGGTCAAGGCGACCCTTTCATGTTGCTTATTTTATTTTCTTTATTTTAATTGTTTTAACAATTTTACATATAAGTCGCCAAACTACGATGTAATTTGGTGACGATAAAAAACACTCATTCACTTTTTAAAACCTACACACTACATATGCACCCATTAAATACAATTTCGTGCATTGCCAACCTACTCTTACGTTAGTGTTCAAAGATTTTTTTTTATTATATAGCTATCTGCAGTGGGGCTCTATAACTAATGGTATATAACTGACCTTCTGGATATCATCCTTCGACACGTAGCAGCCCCCATTCTTCACTCGGATGGCCGTCTTCACATAGTTAAACTTCCTTCCGTACAACTCGAAGAACTCGATAAGCAACACCCCCAGATTGTGAGGCTGTCGCAGCCTCTCGGGCCTCGGATGTAGCTGGAGGAAGCTGATGCACATCAGGATGAGGGAGTACGAGGAGATGCCGCCCGTAAACACCTCGTTCAGGTCCCGTTGGAGTAGGAACTGCTTGAGGACCATCACCAGGCGGCTGAGGACTGGGTATTTCTCCTGTAATATTATATCTTGCTATATTATCGTGATATACTTTTTTAAGAAGACAAACATTCTTTTTTTTTTATATATTAGCAATGCTATTAACTTTACCAATATTCCGGTTAACCACTTCAATTAAGCTGAAAATGCTTGTGCTAGAAGATGGTACAGGACAATAGTCTAATGGTGGATTCGCACCTACGACCTTAAGTTTCGAATACCGTATGCTAAACCATTAGGCTATTGACACTTCAAAATTTATTAAAATTATGATCCGTTATTTAGACCAGAGGTTCCTAGACTTTTTTTCTGATAAATGTCTTTCAAAATTTAGCTGGTTCCGTTGGACCCCCTGCAGCTACATTTCTACCATATTCTCAAAACTTAACAAAAAATGTTAAGATTAGATCTTACTATGGAAATTCGAGTTGCGGCTGAGTTCCAAACACGTTGTTCAGAATATGGAATATGCAAGATTTTACAAGTAACAGTCGCTGAGCTTCTTAAAATACTATCTGTCTACATTGATAGGTGAAATCAAGCCAACATTTTAGTTCTTCAATATAAATTTTCGTGAACCCATAATTTTTTGTCACGCCAACGTAGAACCCCGTCGAGTACCCCGTGGATCCGTGGGGAACCACCTGGACCACTTTGGGAACTAAGTATTTAGAAGAATCGAATAGAATCGGTAGACCTTTGCGAGGATTTGTATTATATTATGCGATCCAAGGTGTGGTCACAGACATCGTCAATGATATAAACCCTAGTTTTAGTGGTTATGAACACAAACATTCGCCACGTATACTTTATATATCTGTACATGCAGCTTTCCTCACGACGTGTTCCTTCACCGCCGAGAACGTGGTAAAACGGAACGGTATCGAACGCTTAAACACGACCTGCCACGGCTCTTTATACATATCGTATAAATTATATTTATTAAATGTTACTTTACTCCGTTGTAGCTTACAGAGCGCGCATGCATCGCGCTTGCCCAAACACTTTTTCAACTACACAGCTACATTTTAATCGATCGGTGTTGTTTCAACAACTGCGCGTCAACGTTCAAGACCGCTCGATTATATCATCCGCAGCAACGGACTAACGCGGCCACGGTGTGTTCTGTCTGCACTACGCTCCTTGTCTGAAATGTGCCTACCGCTGACCGCAGCCGTAGATTGCAGCACGGACCGGCGGTCTGAGAAGCTGGGTTCTTAGTCCCCGGGAGGATACTAAGACGGAGTAGTCTCGTGTTATCTTAGCACAGTATGCCCTGGATCGTTGCTTACACCTTTATTTATTGTTTTGATGATGACATACAGGCACACAGTTCACAGGCTGACAGTGGTAGAGCTACACTGGAGTTTATTTCTAATGAATGGGTCAGCTCGACCGGGGTAGGACCACGCCGTCACAGAATATAAAATACGTAAACGTAAGAAACGTAAAATAGCAGCACAATGCTGCTACATTTCGTCTGGTGAGTGTAGGGATCCGGAGACCTTTATTACTGGTGACGACGCATTCCATCTCAGTCCTCAAGGTAACAACGCATCTGCATTATGTTTCCTAGTCAAGGATGAATATAGATGTCACGGGCCGCAGGAATGACTTATCATTAGGTGAACTGTGTGCTCATTTCTTACTACCAATGCCATAAAAAAGCGGTCCATGATACCATTCTTCCTTGATAAGAAATCATAATAAAAATCCGTCGCCAACCCTGAGGTATAAGACGGAACAGTGCCTCATTACCAGTAATAAAGTAACTCCTTCACTCATCAGACGAAGAACAGAGTTATTCTGTGAGGAGTTCGCGATAACTTGGAGACAAGACTTGGAAAGACTTGAGACTGACCTTGAACTGTTTGATGAGCTCGGCGCTCTTGACTCCACTGCTCATGTTGAATGAGATGTCCACCTGCAATGGAAGTCCACCGTCATTACTGAATCCTCGTTTATAATAAATATAGAGTTCCTTAATATAAAAAAACTAAGTTTTGAAAAATTTTAAAACAATTTCTCCTAGTCCTAGATATAGCTTTTTAAATAATTATTTTTTACTTATACGTCAGTAATATTACAACATTATCCAGTTCTATGTTGTTCAAAGTTTCAAGTTTCTTTTATAGGGAAGTTCTTGTATAGAATCGTTTGCAAAAATAATACTGAACATACGAGTACAAACACACAGACAGACAGACAACAAAGCGATTTAATAAAATGATAGATATTATATAAATTCGATAATGTCCACGAAATAAAAGACGTCAGTCATTATCTAAAGCTACCTCTATCTAGTAATATTTATAACTCTACGTTACGATTACTGCCCGAGATTGCAATGAACGGCAAATGATTAGGTGTGTCTTGTCTACACGTTATTATATCAAAATTATCTATAGATTGTGTTTGTGGATGTTTTTATAATAATAATGTATAAAGAGGAGTGCCAAACAAGCACATAGTTGATCTAATCATCCATCCCCAGGCAAGATTCAAGATGCAAATACGATCTAACCTTGGGTCCCCGGATATACATAAAACACAACTACACTATGATCCTATTTCACACTGGTTCCAGATCGAGCAATGCTGCAGGTTCTAGCTACCGGATCCAATCCAGGTGACGAGACATTTCATTTTAGTCCCCAAGGGTGACAACGCACCTGCATTTGGAGTATTTGGTGAGGATGTCATAGGCTTGAAACTGAGCGTATGATACGGATATGATGACTCGGGACCCATGATGTTATGATAGACTAATTTTGCAAATCATTTATTATTCTACGCGAGGCCCAGAACATAACTAATTGCGACGGAACCTCCAGGCACTCACCTTTACGTCGGAGTACTTGTCGGTCATCTTGACGATGGGCACGGTGGCCTTCTCCAGCACCTTGATGCTCTCCTTCTCCGCGATGTCCTGAACCACCAGCTCGCGCTCCAGCGTCCAAAGCGGCAGCTTCTCCCACTGGCCTGCGTAACGTACATGTTATTATTTATTTGTTTCTTTACTCCTAAAACTACCCTCAATAAGTGACAGATATCTCATGAGATAACTGAAACATATAAACAGAACATTTAAAATACCAGATGTTTCGGTAGAAATGGTAGATCATTTGATTGGTTGGCAAAAGCAGTCATCAGCGGTATGCACGAAGAAGTAATCAGGGAATTAAAAATAAGATAAATTGAAATATTACACACTTTGGTTTTATCACCTTGATATTTTCAATGATTCACTGCATAATTTTAGATCCAAGCAGTACTAAATTATGTAGTTGAACAAGGTATATCTATGGTAAACTAAATTTATATTTAACTAAAACCATACACATAAAATTGACAGTGGCAGAGCTACACTGCAGATTGTTTCTAGTTGCAAAATGAATGAATCAGCTCGACCGGAGTAGGACCACGTCCTCACAGAATACCAGCCATAAAATAGCACCATAATGTTGCTGTGTTTCGTCTGATGAGTGAGTGCAGGGACCGGAAACCTATATTACTGGTGACGAGGCATTCCATCTCAGTCCTGGAGGGTTAACGCATCTGGATTATAATTCCTTGTCAAGGATGAATTTTTCAGACTACGCCTACCTTTTTACATAGAAAAATTGACTCAAATTTTGGATGCTTCTTATGGTCCCAAGGTAATATTAAAATGTATTTTTCTAAAAATTCTTATAAATTTGAGGTACGTCTTATAGTCCGAAAAATACGGTAGTTTATAAACGATATTTTCAACGATTCACTGTTAAGTTTAGATAGAAGCTGTACTAAATTATGCAATTGGACAAGGTATGTCTACGGTAATTTAAATTTATATTTAACTTAAACCTTACACATAATAAAAACCTTTTTTTTTTTTTGAAACATGTTTATATTGTATTATCGTATTTTTCAGACTATAATAAGCGCATCTTTTTACATAGAAAAATGAACTAAAACTTTGGGTACGCGACTTATGGTCCGAAGGTAATATAAGAAAATATTTTACTAAAAATCTTCTTATAAATTTGATGTGCATCTTATCGTCCAGTTATAGGCCGAAAAATACGGTAGTTATTAAACGATGTTATTTTACTTTGGTAAACGTTAGTTATTTGGTAATGTTAATGTGTAAACTATTTAATATAAATATGTATATATGTGAAACTTGTAGTGTTGTTTGTTCGTGTTCTATGTTTATATGAATGAAAAGATAAAAAAATTACCACGTGCTTGGCGGTGAAGGAAAACACCGTGAAGAAACCTGCATGTCTTGGAATATAAAAAAAAATCCGCAGTGAAGTCGCATGGTGAACTATTTCCCTCTTTAGTATAGTTTATTACTACCGTTGTTACTTTACGTTTTTTTTTTCCATTTAGTTATTCTTGTTCAATAATTTGTCAAAGTTTGTTCCTCGTATATCGTCGTCTCGTCAATGTCAGTGTATATTGTATTTCTTTTTTTTTTAATTTATCAAGTCGAACTGTTTTAATATTGATTATTTAAATTTGATATCATTTTCGTTTTGAACATTTCTTTTTCCAGTACAGTTGCCCCAAAACATTGAGCCGTAACTTAGCGTGTGTAATTACGCAGCCGTGAGTAAGTGTTTCAATGTCTACTACTTTTGAGTGCTTACTTAACTTATTACATCATATTTCCACTTGTTGTTTACACGTTAACTTAGCTTTTTTTTCTGTTATTTTATTGACGGTGACACGGTGCACCTGATAGTAAGTTCTTCTTGCGACTCAGGACATCGACATTCAACCTCAATGAGGATTCATCGTGATTCAGTCCTCAAGGGTGATAGCGCATCTGCATTATGATTCCTGCTCAAGGATGAATGTAGATGTCATGGGTCGCAGGAATCACTTACCATCAGGTGATACTGTGTGCTCGTTTTGTTACTCTCAATGTAATTTTAACTTTACATATGTTGGGAAACAAAAGGTTAACGAAAAATTCCAAATGGTCAGGACGCTGAAGTGGACCCGTGGACCTCTAATCACAGCAGGGTAATCGAGGATGAAAAAAGGTTTTCAAAGGTTACATGGTACGGGAAGAGTTATTTCACATTTTGTTATTTAGTACAAACAACTTATATACATAAATCCCACATCTGGGCCCCCATCTAGAAAGGATGTTGGAGCATAGTCCACTACGCGGCACCACCAAGAATTGACCGATGTCTCCGAAATATTTTTTAAATTTATTGCTAAGGCCTACATTTTTCTCACGGCGTTTTACTTCACTGGCGCGACCTAGTGGTGAATTAAAACTTGTACATTCTTGAAAATATACAGGATTATTGGTAATTCGACGTATACCCCTAAGGAGGTGATAGGGGTGACTATTTGTGATAATTTTAACCCCGATATGCATTATGCAAAAGTGAACCATTTTTGAGTTATTATGTTTTTTAGCGTATTTCAAAGTCAAAAAGTTAACATCAAAAATTTATTAAAAAAAAAGTATAAATTTAAATCTGATTTTTTCTTCTGATTTATAACGATTCACTTTAGCGTAATGCATATCGGGGTTAAAATTATCACAAATAGTCACCCCCAATAACCCTGTATATTCGTGAAAATATATACGTTCGGTAAAATATCCACGTGTCCCCCAACAAACCGGAGCGCGTCGACCAAGGCACGCCATCAGGGCAAGTGAGTCACGACATAAACAGATACTTCCTCATTCCTACACATTTTATTTCCGACGACCGCCTCGCGCTGCTCGGGGTCACCCACATTATTGTTTACTTTCATACACGCATACGTGTAATATATCTGACAGCCTAGATTATGAAACGTGAATGATCGATGGACTGGCGATATCATAATCGGAGACAACACGGAGCGGTTCCATCCTTTCGTTGTTTTATACACATACGGACGGACGCGTGATGCTTCGTCGGTTTTAATGCGAGCAGCGAAGGTCTTTTTTTTATGGCTGATGGCCGGGTTGTAAGGTGGCCGAGCGCTTAAGGCACTCAGCCGAGACCTTTAATAATGGGTAACTAGCACAAGGGTCCCCGAGAGGGAGCCTCGGCTTGGACCGCTAACCGGGGAGCGAAAGCAACTGACTCGAGGGTGCTTGAGAGGGCAGAACCTCGACTCGGCCTGTTACTTCTGGCGGATTAAGCAGCGAAGGATTAGAATAATTTGCCCGGTTCCTTCACCAGATGCAACACAGAAGCGAAGCAACTATTTTATCCTGCTTGAGCAACTTTTTAAACTCAACGTCGCTCTACCACGTATATGCGGTGTAGATGGAAAATAAAATGAACAAGTGGCCGGCCACAAAAACTGCCAGTGAGATGAAGGTAGAAGTTTATTTCCTGGATACAGTTCCATGGTACACATTCCAATCTGCCATGTACGGGTGAATGAGAGATGTTTTGATGTATACATGAAGAAATTGCCTCCATTACTAATAATAGTCGTGCTGTTTCGATTTTAAAGATTATCAGTGTGGTAGAGCCACGCTGTAGTTTATTATATCTAGGTGCGGCATGAGTGGATCTCGACTCGTGCTCGACTGGTGAAGTGCCACGCTCTCACAGAATACCAACAGCATAATGCGGCTGTGTGTCGACTGGTCAGTCTCAATCCTGGTGACGAGGCACTCCATCCACACTAGTCCACAAGGGTGACAACGCTTCCGCATTATAATACCATATCGGAGATGAATTTGGGTATCATGGGTCGCAGTCATCACGTACCATCAGGTGCTGTGTGCTCGCATGTCAACCACTAATTTGAAGAAGAAAGAACGAGCCTTAATAATAGATATATACGAAAGCTTGCTGTCCCCGCTGCAGAGCACGACCGAGCCGGCGTGTGGTGCCAGCACGACGCGGTGTCGGGACGCGAGCTACTATATTTTTAGAGCGGCCGCGCTTGTCTTTGCGTGCGACATACGCAGATCTTTATATTAGCTATTTGGTAAATAGACGGTGGTTCCCGTGGACGGTACAGGGACTCTTGGAACTGAAGTGATAGCACAGCTGATGCTGTCATGTAACTTCTATACTCTTAGAATACCAGATTTCTGTGCTAGAGCATAGTAGCCGCGACGTGTCTCTACCACGATGCAAACATCTTTGATCATTGAGAATAGATTATATCAGAGTTGGATCCGTCGATTGGCCTCCGCGTCGAAGTTGGACTCGCCTAACCGGACTATTTGCCCCAGATTAGTACACTCGTCAACAACTATAAGATAATATAGCGGTCAATAAGCTCATGGTTTAGAGTAACGATCTGCCAAACTTACCCGAGTCGTAGGTTCGAATCTGCCATTCGACTAACGTCGTGAACACGTATCTTTCGGTACAAGCATTTCAGCTTTGGAGAGGTTAGGTTATGCTAGTAATTATAGCATGAATAGAATTCTATTTTTCATTTTAAAAAAAAGTACAAGCGTAGTGCTCCGAACGGTACAGGTGTGTCTTGGACGTTAGTTACGATCTTCGCCTTGTATGTACTCATCTTAATGCATAAACGCGCAACTACTCTATGGAAACAGAGCTGTCACCGACGGTGTTTCTGAATGGATACGACTTGGGGACCTTCGAGAAAAGAGCCGGCAGCCTTCCTTAAAGGCCGGCAGCGCATCTGCGACCCCTCTAGTGTTGCTGATGTCCATGTGCGGCGGAGGGTATAAAAAAAATTGTGTTAAGACGATTAAACAAAAAAAACAAATAGAACAGACAGATAGCGTGATGCAGGTAAGTAGTAACGTGGGCTACGACGTTGTAGATAGTTCCCGGAACTAAAATGACTGGAACGGACCCGGGGCACTGCTGTGTTTCGTATGGTGACCGAAGACATTCGCGTACTCGTTTACAGATAACGAAGATTCAATCTCAATCCATTTTATATTGTTTTACTTTTTTTTTCGGAAACTAACTCCAAAAGAAGTATGTTGGGACTAAGAGATTAAAAGACAAATGGAAAGCTACAAAAATCCTTACATGTGACAACGCATGTGTATATTGAATCTTTGTCCACGACTCATCTAGATGTCGTGGATCGCGGTCATCGCTTACCATCCGGTGAACTGTGTGCCCGTTTGTGTGAGGCCTGATAACGGTAAACAGTGGTAGAGCTACACCGGGGAAGAAGCAAGCCGTCAGAGAATACCAGCGTGAAATAGGAGCATATCGCTACCGTGTTTCGTCTAGTTAGTGCAGGGATCTGGAGACCTTTATAACTGACGACGAGGCATTCCATCTCAGTCGTCAAGGGTGACAACGCATCTACATTATGATTCCTTGTCAAGGATGAATGAAGATGTAATGACGCAGGGATCACTTGCGAACACGGGTGCACTACGTGTTACACTCGTATGTTACTTTGGATGTAATAAAAATAGTAATCTTTTTGAAGCGTCAATAGCCTAATCGTTTAGGATACGGTCTGAGAAACGTAAGGTCGTAGGTTCCAATCCACCATTAGACTATCTTCGTGAACCATCTCCTGGCACAAGCGTTCTCAGCTTAGTTGGAGTGGTTAACCGGAATATTAGTAATTTTAATAGCATTGCTAATGTTTTTTTTTAATAAAAAACAAAATAATGATAATAACAATATAATTTTAAAAAAACGATGCAATCTGCATCACAAGGCACACCCCACGTCACACGAGAAATGTCCGAGTGCACACAATCAACCGAGCGCGCCTGGTGATAAGGTCAACTTGCACTACACTATCGCTGGCCACGCGCTCTGCATACCACCTGAATCATAAACTCATGTATGTAACCATTTTATATTGTTTTACTTTTTTTTTCAGAAACTAACTCCAAAAAAAGTATGTTGGGACTAAGATTAAAAGACAAATGGAAAGCTACAACAATTAGGAGAATCACCAAAGTAGATGTAAAAACGCGAACCTTGAAATGGAAATGGACTGGTCACACGATGAGTTAAACAATAGCAAAGAGGACCCACAGAACAGAATGGTACCCGCGGGACGGAAAAAGACGTAGAGGTAGGCAGAAAAGAAAAAAATATGGGATGACGATCTGCCCAAAGGTTGGAGAAGGACAGCAATGAACGGGCAAATGTGGGGGGAACTTGAGGAGGCCTTTGTCACAAAACATCTGGTAACTGATATTAAATGTTGTTATATACACACAGAAAAAAAAATATTTATTTTTAACTCCAAAAAACTAGATATGTAATAATAGGCTACTATAGGATATGCTACAATGACCGAGCGACCCGCGACAGATGGCGATGGAATATCCATCTCAATTTGCCAGACGCAAATATTCATATCGGGTCCGAGGCGTGGCAACTATGGCAATAATGAGATGAGCAGAGCGATAAATATTACATACACAATAAACAAAAACATACAATGGACATAACAATTTATTCTGGTGTACCAGTATATTATACACTAGTTATATGATAAAACATTATTTAGGTATTATTTTTTTTTTTTATTACATTGAGAGTATAACAAACGAGAACATAGTTCACCTGATGGCAAGTGATACCTGCGATCCATGACATCTACATTCATCCTTGACAAGGAATCATAATGCAGATGCGTTGTCACGCTTGAAGACTGAGATGAAATACCTCGTCACCAGTAATAAAGGTCTTCATGGAACAATCACGCAAGCAAACAAACATTCACCGGTACAATCATGCGTTCACGTCATAACTTGGGAGCGATTGCGCAACGTGTTTGTTCAAGTGTCGGTCGGGTTCGTTGCGCACGCGACGTCCGCAGGGTGGCCGGGCGGGCTAGCTGGTGACGTCATCGACGCGTGAGTCAGATACATGACTAGTGACGAACTTACGTATTGCCTCCGTAACTCATCGCATTTATGTGACAGAGTCGACGTGCTGTTTTAGCACGATGAGTATAGATACCTCGAGATATATACCCGTTGCAGCGCAAGTTGCAGATATTTCGTTATAGCGTGATCTATTCGGGGATTAAAATTTTGCATTGACGCCGGACCCAATGACAGGTGACGGGACATTCCATCTCTGCCTTCTATTCTTATTAATTTGTGAGTAACAAACGAGCAAACAGTTCACCTGATGGCAAGTGATTCCTGCGGCCCATGACATCTACATTCATCCTTGACAAGGAATCATAATGCAGATGCGTTGTCACCCTTGAGGAATGAGATGGAATGCCTCGTCACCAGTAATAAAGGTCTCCGTAACCCTACACTCAACAGACACAGCAGCATTGTGCTGCTATTTTACGCTGGTATTCTGTGTGGGCATGGTCCTTCCCCGGTCGAGCTGACCCATTCATTCTGCAGCTATAATTAAACCGCTGCAGTTTAACATCGACTTGCCATGTGTATGCTGAATATTTGATGAGGTTTAATGGAGATGCCATGCGCGCAGCCATCACTTACCATCCAGATACACCGTGGATTCACTACTTATATTAAAAAAAATATTATGTCCTGAAACTTAGTAGGAGCTATATGTAAATGTCATGGGCACGCATGAGGCATTCCATCTCGGTCCACAAGGGTTACAACGCATCTGCATTATGATATTCCTTGTCAAGGATGAATGTTGATGTCACGGACCGCAGGAATCATTTACCGTCAGGTGAACTGTGTACCGGTTCATCACTCCCAATGTGAAAACAAGAATGCTGAAGTCTACGTATTATTACATAATTATTATTGAGCACTCTATTAGTTTAATTTTTTAAGATTATTTTCTTGTCAGATAGCATTTCATTTGAATAAACGAGCAAGATACATGTCGTTAAGCAGTTGCGATGGCGGCGCGATTAGATAAGAGAAATATTTGGCTGGCTGAACGGCGGCAGCAGCGCCAGATACCCACGGTGATGTCCGTGCGGGGCGCCGGGGGACGGGGGGAGGGGGGATTTAACACCGAATTACATCAACTATATATTATAGTGCCGCACAAGCATCTGTGCAAACAGAAAAATTCGCTCGCCCCTTTTCCTTAGTCCGATGTGAAACGCGACATGCACACAACACGCCAAGACCAATTGTTATGTTATTGCTATGTTCTCTTTATTGAGGAAATAAAACCGGGAAACCAATAACCGGTACAGAGAGGCACTCCACCAACGAACCGGCTGCAGCATTGTTGTCTTGAATGGACCTGTTTCTTTTTTATGAAATAAGGATGCAACACACACAGACGCACGACTTAGCAGCGAGTGATTCTTGCGACCCGTGACACACACACACTCATCCTCGATAATAGATAGATAATTCAGACATAATTTTTTTTAAAACTCAATACTAGACTGTCTACAATCCAACCTGGTGTTAAATAGTGATATAGGCTGGTAATTACGAGTATATATTTATTGATGGATTTTGGTATTTTCAAGAGTAGAGTGAATAGGCATTTACTGAGCTAGTGCGCCTTACCATCCAAGACTGCATTTCCGCTTAACATCAGGTGGGATCGTGGTCAAGCACTTGCTTTGAAAGTTTAAAAAAAAATGAGCCCTTAGCCCTTTGAATTGGCATTTAGCATTATCTACCAGCCATCCCAGGGCGTGTGTGACAATATTTCATCACTGTAGCGTACAGCATGTGACATTGAGAAGCCTCGAGGACACAATGATAAGCCTTGTCACCATTAACACTATTATGGTCACCAGCTTTTTTTTATCTTATATTACTCTTTTCTTCATTCCATCATGCATGATTGTGTGGTCATTTGTCACCGTTACTTCACATCTTACGTCGTACTCACCGATAACAACGAGGTCGATGTCGCTAGTGGGCAGGTAGAGTCCCGTTCGGAAGGAGCCGAACACCTCGACGCGCGCCTGCGGCCACAGTGCGAGGATCGCCCCCCGTATCCGGTTCACCACCGTGGTGCGCACCAGGTGTTCCGTCTCCGTCGGAGACATGTAAAGGTAGAAGTGTTCGATCTCCTCGTGAAGTCTGCAGAACAAATAACTTCATTTAAGTCAAATGAAAAACATTCGGTACTTTTATTGTACGTAAGGCAGGCTTGGCATCAGAAGCCAGCTATTGATGAGACGGACGTAACCTTTAACTGTGATGTAAATTATAATAATAAAAATAAAATATAAAGATAAAAAAAACAATATTTTCATTCAACTTCCAGGCAGGCAGGCTTCGTAGGCATTTCCCCATGTAAAAAAAGGATCTGCGAAAATAAACACGGCAAGTTCCAATCCACCATTTGACAATTATCAGGAACCATTTTGCACATGCATTTTACCTTGCTTAGAGCGACTTACGCATATTGTAGTCGACGCATTTTTTTCAGTCTTATGCATTTTCAACTGAGTCGTTGGGCAATAAATGTCACTGACAGTAGGAATGTGCACGCAATGCAACCCGTTATCGATATTTAGCTACCTGCGCACGCGGGGTCGATGCGTCATCGAGACCTTCATTAGCACTCTGTCTCCTGATTGGTCGTTACGAGTAAGGGTTGACGTTTTTCTATAAATATAAGATATTTTGTTATGACACTCATATTATTACGCTTCGTTACGCAATACGGATTTTTGAAGAACTAAGAAATATCCCTAGAAAAGATAAAACGGCCCTTTTTAGGGCCACATTACGATCTATACAGTTTCTCTATGATAACGTCGAAACAAACGTTTTATCTTATTATTAAAAACTTTTATTTTCAGATAGCGAAAAATTATTCGCATTAATACTTAACATAATTTAGCATATCGATTGTACCTATCCCGTTATCGATATGCACCTCTACAATTCTAACGCACATCACTACACCTCTCCATAAGACCTGTAAGTGCGAGCGAGACAGACAGACAAATATGATTTATGACCCGAAGCCTCAGTTCATAATGCGTCGACTATAGTAATGCTTACACTATTCTTCTTAAAGATAAATAGTTCCTTGCTATGCGTATTAAATACGACGAAGCAAATGCTTCGTTCAAATGCTAGGGTCAGCCACAGCCAATAATGGACCCCCTCGTGTGTCTAACCGTCTGATAGGGGATGGATTTAGGCCATTTATTTTATCGTGTAATTCCGCTGCACATATTCGAAAATGTATTCTGTATAAATCACTGTTTACAAGTATTAAACCTTTTTTGAACGTTAAAAATCCTACCGTCAGTTCGCTGCGTTACTGCGTAAAAAAACCCACAAGGTAACACGTCGATTTTGTTTATGTAATTATTACAATTAATTAATAATTATTAATATAACACAGAATCATTATGAAGTGAGCTGCTCCCCATTTGCCACCTATTCTATAAAAAAAAACGTCTAATGATATCTGGCTGTGGTGAGATGTGCAGAAACAAATAATACGTCTTCATCGTTCAAATAATATACAATTTTATAATGCTTTATTAGATAAGTAACAAAAAATGACTGGTTTGGATATTTTATAGTCCTCAAGGATAATCATCAATTCAATTAGACAGGGTAAATGTAAATGCAGATACAAAACTTCTGGCAATACTCAAAGAATGCCAAGGGCACAGGATTAATTATCCTGTCCAATCTGCCCCATCTAATAAATCCGATTAACTTACTTATCAAATCGGAAAAAAAGCGAGAGATCGCACTTTGTGTTGTCAGGGGAAACTCGTCGAGACTCTCACGGTCGCAGTCGGCACTAACTGAACTGTTGTCATAAATATTAAATAACGTATACGCGAGCCTAATTTAAGCTAGTATGCGGTCTACTTCAAAGGAGCGTACAACGCAAGGACGTAGTGCGGAGGTCAAAGCCCTGCTTCCGCGTGGCTGGGCCGCTGACCCAATGTCTGCCCGCCGTCTCGGGGCCCCCGCCACCCACCGCGTCGGGGACCACAAGCGGTGGCGCAAGTTGCGTAAGGATCGTGTTCATACCCGCCCTTTACTCGCGAAATCAAAAATCAAAAAGAAAAGAGTACCTATTAAGAAATCTTTACATTATTAAAAGTTATTTTATTTTGAACTTTCTTTTCAAAAGGTTTTTTGGCAATGCTTTTTTTAACGCAGTAAGGGATGAAATACTGCTCCAATATTGGCATGGGTCACCCACCAACAGTGGTGGACACTAAGGATTCATTTAACACAAGGAGTGAACGCCTAGCACAAAGTTAGGACAGTCGTACAAACACTAAAGTAATAAAGATCTAAAATAATTAAACTATTTTACTCTTACAATTAAAATAAATTAATTAAATGAAAAAAAAATCGTATATATGTATATAATAAATTTATCTGTTCGTGTGATTGATGTACTTTCTGGATTCTGAAAATTTTAACATAATATTTAAACGCTTCCGTTTTATATGTTAATTTAGCAAATATTATTACTTATGATAATGATGATGATGATATTAATTTATCCCTAATGGGAAAGACAAAGGACTTCAGTCCATACAGCCAGGTCTTGTTCGTATGATGGTTGGTCTGAAACTCGTACTTATGATAAGTAATCGTACATATTTGTCTCTTTACGCATGCCGTAACTACCTTTAAGTGGAATCGTGTTATCCTTATTAATAAGGTATTGTTATAATTAAGTACAAAACAACATGTCATTCTGTTGGCGATTATTTGAAATAAAAAATTAAAAAAAAAAAAACAAGCTTACATCTTACACGGGGATAACTACCATGAATAGGTCAGCTTGGCCCGACAAAGACCACATCTACAAAGGACATCTGTGTGTAATCAATATATAGCTATTGTTTTGTATGATTGAAAGAAATCAGAGACCCTAATGGTAACAGTGGTCGAGTTACGCTGCAGTTTGTTTCTAACCGTAGTGTGAATGGGTCAGCTCGACCGGGGTAGGACCACAGATATCACACCGACATGACCAGCTCGCGTACGCCGCAGCCATCGCCAAGATTGCCAGACACTTTTTTCAAACCTGTCTGGAGATACTCGATAATCATAACCGGCGCCGCGATCAGATTAAAAGCAGTTAAACTTGTCACTTTCTCCGGGCCCAGAGGTCGCAGCCGCGAGACCTTCGCCAGCTGAAATCAATTCGAATGGAATTGCTAACTATTACTCGACCTTCAGAGCCGTGGTAGCCCGGCGTCGTAAGAGCTCGCAAGAAGCGAACAAGAACAAGCAAATCGAATTCAATATCAGATGCCGGTATCAATGAAATGTTTAATTGCAATTTTATGTGCTGATTTATCACGTGCAAATACGTGAAGATAACTTCGTAACTAACTTAAATATATATAAATAACTTTACTTAATTTTTACTCGATCTTCTCTCGACGCACTGAACTTCATTATTATCTGACAGTAAAGCTAAAAGGGTCCACCTAGATTCTGTTGATGTTTATGCTGTTAGCCTATGCGGCTCTTACAGCTTCATCGGACACAGGGCTCACGGAACTGAGGGGTCCATGAGCTGGTTTTGTCAACCGTGTTGCCTGCTGTGGTTCTCTTACTTACACAAAGCGCTCATAAACTGAGCGTGTCGCTCTACTCTTTGGTCTCACACCTATCTGATGATGCCACCCAAGTTGCCAGTTCCCTAGCTATATTGTGATTCTCCCGAGTGGAGAATGGATGGTGATGACTAATGACCGTCCGAGGTTTCGGTATGCGAACCTAGCCTCTGACGGACGCCACCTGTTATCATATCAATCGGAAGCTGTGGGCGGTGAGAACCGCCCTGACACGCGGGTGTAACGAGTGTACGCGGTAAAAGGGTCCAGAAATTGCTCGTCTCTTTTCATTACAGTTAAATAAAAAATAATTCAAAACCTACCAACTTCCCCAGCGAGTGTTTCGATGTGGTCGATATGAGGACTTCGCTTTTTACTTAGAATTGAGTTAGTTCAGGTTATTGGTATAGTGTTTCGGCTGCCTTCAGTTGTGGGTACATAGCTGCTGCATTGCAGTTCCTGGTTTCGATTGACTACAGACGGATCTGGGTGTGGTTGTATGTATGTCAGTTTTTATTACATCGAGAATAACAAACGAGCATACAGTTCACCCGATGGCAAGTGATTCCTGCGGTCCATGACATCTACATTCATCCTTGACAAGGAATCATAATGCAGATGCGTCGTCACCTTTGAGTATTGAGATGGAATGCTTTGTCACCAGTTATAAGGGTCTCCGGATCCCTACACTCACCAAACGAAACACACCAGCATTATGCTGCTATTTACGTTGGTATTCTGTGAGGGCGTGACCCTACCCCGGTCTACCACTGTTTAATGTGTAAAAGCGGTCAATTTTCAATCACGCTAAACGTGAAAATCGAGTTCGATCCCCGGTCCCGGAAGCAATGGAATTGTTAATTGCAATTAATTGCAAACATCGTGAAAAAACCTGCATGTCTAATAAATGAAAAATATATTTCGAATACATATGAAGTCCGCAATCCGCAGTGGAGTCGCATGGTGGACTATGCTTTAGTACCGAATAGGCCAAAGACCAGTACTTTGATTTATATATATAGATATACATACTTAACTATACTTTTACAGGACTCGAACGTGCACTGAATGAAGATAGGAAATTATCTATAAATTTTAAATTAAATCATTGTATAAAAATGTGACATGCACGTGTATGGAAATATGACGGCTGCGATATCCAAATATATATAGATAATCATTATTATACCATCTGAATCGATACACGTTTTACTGTCCGAGTTTCAGTAAATTGTTTGTGATCGTTTTGTGAATTTTTGAAAATTATCTAGTATATAAAAATATATAGTGATACCTACCATTGAAAGAGAACTTTCAGATTTTCCCGATTATGTCAATTTTTGGGGGAAATTTTCAAATATTTCTTGACATGAAAACCTAACTCGGGACTATTACGAACATTTAAAAAAAGAATAACCAAATAGGTTCAGTCGTTCTCGTATACCTATACAAACGACCAGCATTTAGTTTTAATTTACATAGATATAAATACGACTGTCTTTCTAGCATTGCAGTATAAAAAAAAATTACAAGATGAAATTACATTTTAGTGAAAAAAAAATCTGACAGTTCTCACTTCTTTTATTAATTATAATCAATGATAATTACAATAATGAAACTCAACAGGGTTCTATTGTACTAAATTCTCAAAGCAATAATCAAAATGGACTCGATTTATTGAATCATTCGAGAGATATCGTCTTGTGTACTGTACATGCAGCCTAACATTTGACGTCCATTGAATTAAAGTCCATAAAAAAGACTATTATCTTATTTATAATAATTGAAAGAAATAAAAAAAATCTTTATAATACATATGAATGATTATATATAACCTTTTGATAACAGTGAATTTATTTACTATATATGTGTTACGTTTGTGTGATAATTAGAGCGGAATAAATAGAATGTTTTGTTTTGACCGTTTAGAGCAGGGGTGGGCAACCTTTTTTTTAGCAACAGACCTATTCAAATTTTTTTTTTGGCGGGCCAAAATCACACTTCTTAATAAAATTTTATTCATATTATAAACATTAGATTACAACTTAATTTATTAGAGGGAGAATATCTGTATAATATAAATAAACGCTTCGTGAGCCGCATAAAATTATTAAGTGGCCCTCTTGCGGCCCGAGGGCTGCTCACCCCTGGTTTAGAGCATATTCCCTCAGCGTCCGAGGTGTGTACATACGAAGAGGCACCCCATCGTATTCCTTAGAGGTGACAATAAACAATCGTCTTAATTTTACAACAAGCATACAATTTAACTGATTATAAGTAACTGATACCTCCTCGATGAGGAATTATAAAGCTACTGGGTTCTCACAACGGAGGACTAGGATAAAATACCCTCGTTTGTCAAACGAAACAGCACTATGCCGCTATTTCGTCCAGGTGTTCGGTGAGAGCGTCGTCTCTACCTTCCCCGGTCGGGTCGACCCATTCATGCCGCAGCTACAAACATACGTCAGCGTGACCCTAAACACTGTTCAAAAAAAAGTATCGAGGAGACTAGTGCCTGTAGAGCTAACCACAAAACGAGCTGTATTCTCGAATTATCCTTAGTTTAAAAAGGTTTGTTCAAAAGCGAAACGAGAACTTTTAATGATATTAATAAATTCATTTCATCGAACACGTGTGCGCGGTTACATTAGGGGGCCTGATCAGGTCAAGGTGAAACGTGAATAGCGCGCCACTATCTCGTGTCTAAAAGACAAAAACGGTGAGAGCTTTTTTTTTTATTCAAAACGACCTATAACCTAACCCTCCCTACACACACACATACAGACCGTGAGATTTAACGGCTTTCATTGTTCCGTCAAAAGGGACGGACGTCGATCTCACAGTTAGTCCCTTTATAGACGATCGTGTGACATGACAACGGAACTGAATCACATATCAAGTCCTCAAGTAACAACTGCCGTGTACCCACAAACACACAAACCTTACCTTACGTTTATGGATGAACGTAGATGTTGTCATGGGCCGCATGAATCACTTAACATCTGGTGAACTGTGTACTCGTTTGTTACTCGCAATGTTATAAAAAATAAAATAAAAAAAATGGATAATCCTAGCATTCCCAAAATTATAGACCCCTCCTGCCCTGTTCGGCTGTCATATAGACGCAGACTTCGCATGACCTACATTCAGTCAACTCAGGCGCACTGCACAATTATTTTTAAATAGACACAAAAAAACGGGCGCAGTTTAATGTCCGCATGGAAATAGCTAGCCGCGTTTAATAACGATCAATCTTAGATCACACGGGTCCTCTGAGTTATAAACTAGCAACTGCTTGTTTTCCTTAACGAATTAATAGAGAAAAGACATCCGCTTTATAAGCGGAAACGAATTCCAATCCCGCAAACGCTGCAGCCAGCTATTGCAGGAGCCGTCATGTATTTTGCATGGATAATGCGGAACTATAGAAATATTCGATTTTTAAAAATATGCACGTGTATCTAAATATGATCAATGTCCACCTGTGATAGGGGATTCCCTCTCAGATATATCACGCTGATTCATAAGCAATGACTTTATTGCTTGTTTATTGTGGACGGTAAATATTTACATGTATTCCTATCGCAAACAATAAAAATGAGGATGGTTCACAGTGTAAGAGCTCGAGGTTAGTTGTGAAATATTCTTAAGGGCTTAAGATGATTTCACGGCGAAATTATATCATGTCGACCTGGAGCTATGCTAACCGTAGCCAATGCAACTTCATTTCAATCTTATGATTACAAGAATTATTTCATGCATATTATCCTTCCTTCTCGGCTTGGACAGACGCCTAGTTGCGCGAGAGCGACAGACTCAAGGGTGCCGAGAAGCTTTTAGCTCGTATCTTTTCACTCAAGAGATTATCAAGCGACGTCTCTGCGGATTATGATTGCATGCCTCGTTAGCAGTATTAATATGAATGATTGAAACAGCATTATAACGCTGCCGTGTTTCGTACGGTGAGCGTAGGAATCCGACCCAATTATAGACGTCATTCAATCTCAGTCCTCAGGGATGACAACGCTTGGCATCTTGAGTCTTTCTAGCTGATGTTTTAGACCATAGTCTTCACTTACCATCAGGTGAACTGTGTGTTCGATTGTCACCATTAATATTATACAAACAATTTGATATCATTTATGTAATATTTTTACACGTCTGTTTTTGTCAACGATTACGAGCGTTTGCTGATCTACGGGCGTGGCACGAGTGCGCCAAAGCTGGCTGCCCGAGGACCGGTTCTTGATAGGTCAAGTTTATCGCTGAACGGGCGCTCGATATTTTTTTTTTAATTTCGCCAACATTCTGTCGCACAGAATGCTTTCAGACCACATCTCGTGATGCTATGAAGGTGAACCAGTATGCTGCTATTGACAGGCCTAGATAAGGTAGGCAGGCGCGCGTGCGAAAATAAAAATCTGAGCAAAAATATTAACGCTAATGAATTATTTATATAAAACTTTATTTGACTTATCGGCGGCATATTTGTACAGGACGTGACGACACGCGAGGCGGTTCGGGTGAACTAAACAATGCATACCGTTTGCGAAGAATAAAACCGTGTGCTGATCAAAGATACTTTTTAGATGAAACTATTACCGGTATTATAAAGACAATTCACTAAATTGTTCACTTGCTGATATTTCTTTGACATGTTCCAGATCTTTCTTCAAAAGTCTAAGTAAAATCTGGGGATCGAGATGTGGCTCAGTTTTCTTGGCTGCTCCATTCATTTGGACCAGGTGGGCGCTAGGTTAGGGTCTAGAGGTTCATCCCAAGTGATAGTTATGGTGGCTACCGGGCCAAGCGAATCGAACAGAGACATCATAATCTGGAGAGCTTATCTCTACGAAGGCGTGTAGACTTGTTCTGTAGGACTCCTATGGGGATGCGGGCTAGGTAGACGTTGAAAGCGAGCAAGTCTTCCTTCAGCTTCCAGATCAATCCCAACACTGACGGTCAGCAGTGGTTTCCAGACTGACGGTCGAGTCCCTCTCACCAACTTCGTCTAATATTCGCCAGCAGTGCACCAGCAGTGGAGTTCGATGACCACTACTTCAGATCGAAGTGTGCGTGGCGGTGATTGTTCTGCACTGCTGTGGTGATCTTGATCGCTTTCTCTATGCTTTCGAAGATGTCGAGGTGGTCGTCCATATAGCGTATCCTTTTGATAGCATCAGTTAGACCCGAGTGTTCGTGGGCGAAGCTCTCCGCGTTCTTGTTTTAATTATATATATATATATATATATCGATATATCGCAGATGATATCGGAGAACACGAAGCACGAATATCAACGACTTCATTCTATACTGCCCTGGTAGGTCATCACGGTGGCCTCCTTCAGCGGGATAGTGGCGGAATCTCATGATGACGCCGTGCGGTGTCTGCAGGAGGTCCGGTCCAGCCAGTAGTAAGTCGTTCGGCGAAACCCCCCCTGGTCATGGCCAAGGCATCGTGGACGACTCTCAGTTTCTCCGACTTGACTTGAAATGAGGTAGGAACCAGGTTCGTGTCCTGAAGGGCGAGCAGGTTCGGCGTATCCCTTTGATACATGTCGCGGCGTGGCTCTATTGCCCGTAAAATATTTACACGTAAAGTCAAACTCATGACCATATAAGTTTTAACTCAACACACCAATATGAAACGCAACAAAAAAAAACATCACGATCACCACCATTCTCAGAGCTCCGAAACGGCCCACCTGCAATTCACCTCGGGTACCTTTGCAACTCATGTTCTGAGCAACGGTCACCATTTTACATAACAGTAGCAATGTGGTAACGCATGGTTCAACGGCATCAGCCGGAGGACAGCTGGGCTGCCTGGGTCGCGTTATCAGCACCTCGGGATTTGATTACTCTAGCTTTAATAATACACGTTTTTTTTTTCTTTTTTTTTGTGTGAGTATTGCTGTTGGTCCTTGGTAGACCTTTACAGCTTTATCTAATTAGACTCGCGAGCAGGAGGCCCGCCGAGTAGGGCAGACAAAGTCGATGCTGCGAAGCCGCGGAGGCTGTTGCTGCACCACCGATGCCCTCCGACCCATATCGACGGAGAACATCGACAACAACAGAAAGGGGGGCGATAATACGATCCGAGGGCCCCTCATGAGGAGGTACGAAACCTCGACTTGGATCGCTATCTGAATATACACACGTGCAAAGCGTCCTATATTCCTTTAGAGGGTAGGTAGAGTAAGTGCCTACAAGCAGACTGAACATCTCGGTCAAGAGGTGAACAATATTAGCATAATAGTGAATAGTACTGACAGCGTATACCAAATCTATTAAAGGATTAATAAAGAGGATAATATAAAATTAGTTTACCCTTTTACTGACTAGAAGAGGAGGCTGAACATGTGTGTCCTTTTTTAACTCAATGTTATTGAAGTAATTTTAGTGTTATACCAAATAAAAGCCATTACAAAAGAAATGATATTACAAATTGTATAAAAATAATTAAAGGCATAAATGATTTAAGTAACAGTCTCGTAAAACTTAAGATATATATATAAGTATGAACCATCTCCAAGTGCCAGCGTTTTAAGCTTAGCTGGAGTGGTTAACCAGTATATAAGTAATGTTAATAATTCAGCTTGCCTTCTTTAAAAAAAACGGATTTCATCACGTTTATTTAAAAAGAAAATTGAATCCCCGACATTTCGAGTATATTAGCACACATGGTCATGTGGATATTCAATAACTAGTACTCGAGTAAATATAAGAAATCATAATGATTTCTTCTTTTTTAAAAAAAAACAAAAGAATTTTAGCAATGCTCTTATAACATTACTAATATTCCAGTTAACTCCACTCCAACCAAGATGAAAATGCTAGGAGATGGTTATGGACAATAGTCCAATGGTGGATTGGAACCTAAGACCTTAAGTTTCGCAGACCGTACCGTACCGTTTTCATAAAATAATACAAAACATAATATATAACACATGGAAAATTAACATGGACATGGCTATGGACATTCCAAAGATTTACAAACAGTTTTTCCTGTTTTGTATATATCTCATGTCTGAGATATTTACAACATAAAACTAATAAACCAATTCTAAATTAGTGGCTCTGAGTATATGCATGTCTCCATCATCAGCTTTAATTTTCAATTGGTAGAATCATGCTGTCTGCTAGTTCTACCGGAAATAATTACAATATGAAACAAATATTTCTAAAATAAAACTAATAAATAAATACTGAATTAGTGGCTCTGAGTAAGTGGATGTGTTGAATCTTGATTTAAGATAGATTTAAAAGATAGAAGAAGAGAGAGAAGAGCTGTCATGTACTGCAGTCATCAACTACCATTACGTAAATTCCTGTTTGTTTGTCACTACTAATATGAATTTAGAAAAATCAGACTGACAGAACCACAATCCGGATCCATCTACATCCATTGACTCACAAACTTGCGCAGGTCATATTCCTGCACTTTGGTATATTGTCGGGGTGCTCCAAGTCTGGTATTTACATTTGATTTATAGAATAGATGAATAAGAAGCCAATATTTCATTACCATTGTTCTAAAATTAAAAAGATGAATGGTTGGCAAGTTAATTATTTTTTAATTGTTACAATGCCACTTAATTGGAAGATTGCCATGTTCACATTCCCACCACTTGTAGATCATTTGGTCAAGAAAACTTATTTGTTGTGTGTAATGCCATATGTAATTTACTTCTAAACATTATTTAATCACCTTGGGTTGACTACTAGAGAATGATTTTGGCATTAAGTCCGTCCTTTGTGAACCTTTATTGTTTATGTTTTGTAATAATAATGTATGGGCAAACATATCACCCCTAAGTTATTTTATATCAACATCAAGAAGGAACCATTATGGGAAAGATAATTATATGTATTTATTTTAATTACATAGTCTGAGTCAAACAGTAGCACTAGTTAATAGAGTAGAGAAAACCCAATTCAATTTACAATTGTATATTAGAATTAAAAGTATAACTAGTCATAAATACTGTTACATAAAAACTTTTATTTTTTTCAACTTTATAATTATTTTGAATTTGGAACACATATATTATTTTAAAAACTTCTTTCGATTGATTCTTTGATTGACATTTCAAAAGCTTGGTATCAGCCATATGTTCATATATCGTACTATCAACAGATACAACAACACTTCCTCTGTCGAAGAACAGAAAAGATCGGGGCGGCAACGTGCTATTACAACTACAAAGGCTGTTAATGCTGTTAAAGCCAGAATTCGTCATAACCCCATTAGGAAGCAAACAATCTTATCAGGAGAAATGAAGATTCCCGCTAGGCCTCTATCGCATATTATAAAACAAGACCTGAACTCAGTGCTTATCGTCGATATACAGGACATGCCCTAAATCAATCCTTACAATTAAAGAGAGTGGATCGATCAAATCTTTTCCTTCTGTCGCGATACGCAGGTGAAAGGCACAGAAATATCCTCTTTATAAAGTGTATAGTCACAGTTCTTAAGAAGCTGCTCAAGTGGTTGGAAAGGTACAATGTGGTCATCATCCTGCGTCAGTGATGGTTTGGTAGTGGCATGTCTTATCAAGGAGTCACAAAACTACATTTTTGTGAAAAAGGAGTGAAAACTTCAGCCAAAGTGTATCAAGATACAGTCTTGGATCATGCATCATTAAAACCTCTCAGCAATACACTTTTTAAAAATATACCGTGGACTTTCCAGCAGGACTCAGGACTGCGCCTGGTCACAAGGCACAATCTACCCAAGCCTGGCTTGAAACCAATGTTCCTGGCTTTATAAGAGCTGAAGACTGGCCCTCATCTAGCCCAGACCTCAACCCTTTAGACTTCAAATTATGGTCTGTTTTAGAGGACATGGCCTGCTCTAAACGACACGGCAACATTGAGTCTCTTAAAAAATCTTTGAAGCAAGCAGTGGCGAAATTTCCCTGGGGCACAGATTAAAGGCCTGTATAAAAGCCAAAGGTGGCCATTTCCAATAGAATTTTTTTTTTTTAACTGAATTTAGATAAATATGTAGGTATAAATTTTAATAATATTACATTACTTCATTAAAAAAAATACATTTTCATTTGTGTATCAATATATGTACAATAAGCCTATATGTAGAAATCCTAAATAAAAATCACATATAAGCCTTTATATATAAATCCCACTGCCAGCCATCAGCCTTTTCTTTATGATTAAAATAATAAAAAAAATAAAAATGAAATATATGTTTTTATATTGACATGCAGATTTCCTCACAATATTTTTTTTCCTGGCAAGCATGTGTTAAATAGACAAAATTTCAATTAACAATTTTAGATACTGACCAACTACGGTCTATACTATGCATATCATTAAATAAAGATTAACTTATCATAACTCCTATTATGATTAAATTATTCTAAAACTAAAATGTGATACTTGCAACTACATCTAACATTAATTCTTAACATTCACTAGAATGTTGTCGAATCACCATTAGCTATCATTATTAATCATAATTATTATGCAGTAACATAATCAAATAATAACAATTGAAGACTACATCACCACTTAACACCAAGGGGAAATACAGCCAAGCTTCAATAAAGTTATAAATTATGAAAAAAATCTATATTTTAATCATAACTATTATTAATAAATAGTACAGAATATTTTTTTAAAAATGACTTAATAACTTTATCAAAAGTTAATAAATTTCGCAAGAGACATATGATATTGATCTAAACATAGGTAAACATGGTATTCGAATTTGAATACTAAAAACAGAAACTAGATCAACTCAAATTTCCCTTCATATCACAGTTAGCTGATAAAGTTATAATTTATTTTTATTTATTTATTACTTAATTTTAACTTTATCGAGCGCACCTTACAAAGGGCAGACGTAATATCTTCAGGCATTCTCTACCAGTCAACCCAAGGTGTGAAGAGAAATTGTGGTAGGTGTAGTGCATTCATTGTAAAAGAATAAAAACTTATTACAGTTAATATATTTTTGTGTAATATAATAAGTTTATGTAATATATTTGTTAATAATTCATTATTAAAAAATATATTACAATAATTAATTACAAATAATTCTACTAATAAAAAATGAAACAACAGACCATACTTATAAAAGTAAATCTATATATATATATATATATATATACATCACAATATAAATTTATTTACATATAAATAGCAAAACATAATAAACATAATTATTTTATACATCTGTAAGCAATGGCAGAGAATCTTATTCAAAAAATTTACAATCAAATTTAATATTGAAGTTATTTTTAAGATCTTAACATTATAAATTTATGAGAAAGTAAGAAAGAGTTGAGAAACACTAGATAATTCAGTTCAAGTTTAATTTAAGAACTTAATATTACACAGACAGCTAAAAAGGCTAAAGGCAAGGAGAAAGTAAGTTTTATAAAATAGTTAAAATAAATATGAGCTTTATTGAAATAAAAACGTATAGCTATGTTCCTTATAAAGAAGATGAGTTATTTGTAAGTTGCTGTTTACTGTCCAATTTTAATTTTAACTCGCATTGAGTTTAAATTCACCCATATATGTAACTAAGTGGGTATAATCAATAAGAACAAATCTAACCCTCAAATTCCTACAAAGTAGATATCGCAAAAAAGTAATTAAAAACCGATAGAAACTTTACGCCAGTGACAGGTCGGGGTGCTAACCGGCCCGCGCTGTCACCACCATGCCGATGGCGACCTTCTGACCACCACACCTCCATATCGTGAAGGACCACATGACAACTTAATATCTAATAGCGATTTATAGTAACTTACCCTAGTATACCAGGCTTATAATTGTAACTCGGCAACCTCCAAGGACAACCACCGTATTCACCTATGAGCGCATCGTGGTTTTTGTTCAGGTTAAACGTAGATGCGCGGTTGTCGTTCACTTTCCTCCGCGCGGGGTTGAAGTAATTATTATTCCTATTTTCACCATTCACATCATTAATTGGTATAAAGTCTTGTGCCTTATTCACATTGGGGTTAGCGTTTTCTAAATTTTTTAAGTTCATTTTGTCTATTTCACTTTGAGTTTCCCAGATACGAAGCCAAAGGCGCTTCGCGGGTCCTTCCTGCTCGGGCTGATACCACGCGACGGCGGGATCCATTCAGCCGGAGCAAGGTTCCACTATATGGGATAACACATGCTGTAGCATTTCACATTTATAATTATTATATTGAAAAGTAACACAAAATAAAAATAAGTCTCTCCACATTCGGAACATGGACGACACGCGTATAGTTGACACTTCATTAACTAGAGGGCGCCATCTTAGCAAAATAAAGTCCCCGAGTTCGATTCAATGCAGCCATTTTTGTAATAGAAATTATTACCATAAAACAAAGAAGTAAAATAAGTTTAACAAACAAATTTCCGAACTCCTAGGAATAACAGTGTTAATATTTTGTTAATATTCCAAGAATTGTATTATAAATAATACGAATAATGGATAGTAGTTAGCACTTAAATTAGCATAATTTTTTTATTATAGCAACTCTTTACGAAAAAGATAATAAATAATATGGGAAGAAATGTCATCTTATCCACACAAAATAATTAACTTTTGATTTTCCTTATTCTTTACTTTCTTTCCATACTACTTTCATCATTTATTTTCTTCACAACTTCGTAAATAATTAAAATCAAAGCCTTTTATTTGTCTTTGTCGTTATCTTTTTCAATAAGCAAATTTATAAGGTGGATTTAAACTAATACGAAAACTTAGATTTAGCTATTTGTATTATTTTCGTAAACCCTAATGAAGATATATAAGATGCCTTATTTTATTCGAACTTTATTAAAAAAAAATTATGCAAAACAAATGTTTAATTCTTTTTAATGCAATCAATATATAGCTATAATTTGGCTCTTCTACCTAGTGTCAATAACTATATACTATTACAATTCTTAGAGTATATGATCGTTTTAATAAGGGCAGTTTACGCTAACGTAATCGCAGTTTTTTTTATAGTATAGGCGGCAAATCATCATGGAGCCCACCTGATGGTAAGTGATAACCGCCGCCCATGAACATCCGCAACACCAGAGGAGTCGCGAATGCGTTGTCGGCCTATAAGGAAGCTGTAGGCTCTTTTCTTGAAGTCCCTAAGTCTTATTTGTTCGGAATCACCGCTGGTGAAAGCTGATTTCAAAGAGTAGATGTGCCTGGCAGGAAATTTCGCACAAAGTGCACAGTGATGGATTGCCAACCATCGAGATGATGAGAAAGAAATCGGTTGTGATGTACGATGCTTAAGCTCAGTGGCTGCAATTGATGCGAACAACTCAAAACAGCCTCCATTTTAAAATATAATTACTGTAGTAGTTGACTTTTTCATTATTTATTATTAATACAAAAAATAAACGTATAATAGATCAGTATCAGTGCAAAAAAAAGTTCAAATCTGCACTCCTGCACAGACGCCTTAGCAACGCGCCCTTTGTGAACCGGCACGTGTTCGTGAAAAAGTAAGCCGTCAATTTCCCACGTCTTTTTTCTTTTATTACCCTCTTTAAATTACGTAGGGTACTTACGCAAACTAAGATGAGGCAATAATACTTTGACCTTTTTTTGTGCACTCAATCAGTAAGATTCCCTTAGAATCCCGAAACATTGTGGCAATGAGTTTTCCTGCGGATAGGCGACCTTAAACTCCTTTGGTGGGTCTCTTCATTTCTTATGTCACTTTTGCTTACTCTTAGTGAACCCACGTTTTATCATCGGTAACAATTCGATCTACTAAAAAAAACTGTATGAGACAATTATTTATTAACTGAAGATGTAGAATGTGTGAAGAACTGTAATATATAAATCTAGCATTTATTTTTCCGAAACATCGTACGTTTAGCGCTCATAAGTAGAATTTATATCTGATGTTTTGCTTGAACAAACAAGCCAAGAACTCGTAAAACCAAGTTTTATTTGCTTTGGATGTAATATGATATAAATAGTCCGCGGTAATAATTTCTGCGTAAATAAGCGCCCTATAACCGCTTCACTGTGTGTACTTAAGTTTAGAACCAATATAGAATTGACATTAACAGTGACAGCCAAGAGGCAGTTGATTGTGTCATTTTTATTTCGTGTTTGTGAAATATCTTTCGCGCCAAATTTTATTAAAAAATGATTTAAAAGATATTTATAAATTGAGAACTTATATGTTTGAAAACGTTAGTGCCTACGTTATCTAAACAAATTTAAAGTGTTAAGACATGTGTTGAATACTATATTAACTTTTACATGAACATTTGCAAGTTGTTAGGAACCAGTAGAGTAGCTTTTCGTGTATTGCACCGTCCTTCATGTACATATCTCAGAAGGACATGCTCGATTTACACAGAAGATACATTAATATTTAGAACTAATATAATAAAAATGTCTCAAAAGAGTATAACTTCTTTTTTTAAAATCACTCCTAAGAAAGGTGCTGAAAAAAATGATAACGAACAGGAAGTAAGTTTTTTACAAATGTTGTGTTAGAAGATAAGCTGTAACTATAGTTAACAAAGAGCTTAGTAGTACTATGTAAAAGGTTAATTTTAAAAGTTTTAAATTTTAAGTTGCAGGACAAATCAAGTGAAAACAATTCTGTCACTACTAAGAAATCACCTGCGGTCAACGGGAAAGTAAGATATGACCATAATATTTATTTTCTTATACTATAAGAATTTATTATAACAAAATATCAAGTATATCTTATGGCAGGAGTAGACTGACAACTGAACAAATATTAGATAAGTATGATGTATTATTATTTTTTTTGTCTTGCAGAGATCATCTAAAAGATTAAGATCAGAGAGTATTGAAAATATATCCCCGAAAAGATCCCCCAGGTCACCATCACCAATCAGCTCTGCAAAAGTGAGATACTTATATCATTATATCATAGAGATACAATCGTTATTGCTAGTATAAGTCTAGTGGTGTTTTTTTATAGAATAGGAGATAAACAAGCAAGAAGCTCACCTGATGGTAAGTGATTAGTGCTGCTCATGGACATCAGCAACACCACAGGAATTGTAGATGCTCTGCGGTACTTTCAGAAAGGTTTAGGCTCTTTCCTTGAAGTCCCTAAGTCTTATTTGTTCGGAATCACCGCTGGTGAAAGCTGATTTCAAAGAGTAGATGTGCCTGGCAGGAAATTTCGCACAATGTGCACAGTGATGGATTGCCAACCATCGAGATGATGAGAAAGAAATCGGTTGTGATGTACGATGCTTAAGCTCAGTGGCTGCAATTGATGCGAACAACTCAAAACAGCCTCCATTTTAAAATATAATTACTGTAGTAGTTGACTTTTTCATTATTTATTATTAATACAAAAAATAAACGTATAATAGATCAGTATCAGTGCAAAAAAAGTTCAAATCTGCACTCCTGCACAGACGCCTTAGCAACGCGCCCTTTGTGAACCGGCACGTGTTCGTGAAAAAGTAAGCCGTCAATTTCCCACGTCTTTTTTCTTTTATTACCCTCTTTAAATTACGTAGGGTACTTACGCAAACTAAGATGAGGCAATAATACTTTGACCTTTTTTTGTGCACTCAATCAGTAAGATTCCCTTAGAATCCCGAAACATTGTGGCTATGAGTTTTCCTGCGGATAGGCGACCTTAAACTCCTTTGGTGGGTCTCTTCATTTCTTATGTCACTTTTGCTTACTCTTAGTGAATCCACGTTTTATCATCGGTAACAATTCGATCTACTAAAAAAAACTGTATGAGACAATTATTTATTAACTGAAGATGTAGAATGTGTGAAGAACTGTAATATATAATTCTAGCATTTATTTTACCGAAACATCGTACGTTTAGCGCTCATAAGTAGAATTTTTATCTGATGTTTTGCTTGAACAAACAAGCCAAGAACTGGTAAAACCAAGTTTTATTTGCTTTGGATGTAATATGATATAAATAGTCCGCGGTAATAATTTCTGCGTAAATAAGCGCCCTATAACCGCTTCACTGTGTGTACTTAAGTTTAGAACCAATATAGAATTGACATTAACAGTGACAGCCAAGAGGCAGTTGATTGTGTCATTTTTATTTCGTGTTTGTGAAATATCTTTCGCGCCAAATTTTATTAAAAAATGATTTAAAAGATATTTATAAATTGAGAACTTATATGTTTGAAAACGTTAGTGCCTACGTTATCTAAACAAATTTAAAGTGTTAAGACATGTGTTGAATACTATATTAACTTTTACATGAACATTTGCAAGTTGTTAGGAACCAGTAGAGTAGCTTTTCGTGTATTGCACCGTCCTTCATGTACATCTCTCAGAAGGACATGCCCGATTTATACAGAAGATACATTAATATTTAGAACAAATATAATAAAAATGTCGCAAAAGAGTATAACTTCTTTCTTTAAAATCACTCCTAAGAAAGGTGCTGATAAAAATGATAACGAACAGGAAGTAAGTTTCTTTCAGATGTTGTGTTAGAGGATAAGCTGTAACTATAGTTCACAAAGAGCTTAGTAGTACTATGTAAAACTTTAATTTTAAAAGTTTTAAATTTTAAGTTGCAGGACAAATCAAGTGAAAACAATTCTGTCACTACTAAGAAATCACCTGCGGTCAATGGGAAAGTAAGATATGACCATAATGTTTATTTTCTTATACTATAAGAATTTATTATAACAAAATATCCAGTCCATATCTTATGGCAGCAGTAGACTGACAACTGAACAAATGAGAATTTAGAAGAGAAAACTGATATTTTTTTTTTGTCTTGCAGAGATCATCTAAAAGATTAAGATCAGAGAGTATTGAAAATATATCCCCGAAAAGATCCCCCAGGTCACCATCACCAATCAGCTCTGCAAAAGTGAGATACTTATATCATTATATCATAGAGATACAATCTGTATTGCTAGTATAAGTCTAGTGGTGTTTTTTTATAGAATAGGAGATAAACAAGCAAGAAGCTCACCTGATGGTAAGTGATTAGTGTCGTTCATGGACATCCACAACACCACAGGAGTTGCAGATGCTCTGTGGTACTTTCAGAAAGGTGTAGGCTCTTTCCTTGTAGGTCCCTAAATCTAATTGGTTCTGAAATACCACAGGGTGACAGCTGATTCCAGTGTGGCAGTAATTTTCGCATAAAGTGCACAGTAGTGGAGTGCCAACCATTAAGATGATGAGGATGAATTTTAAATTCAGTGGCTGGAATTATCCTAACAATGCCTTAGAACACTCACCATGGTAAATTCAGTGAAAAATTTATAGAGATGTAATTGAAATGTAGTTTACAAAGCAGAGCTATGTCGCTAAAGTAGCTTCACTGTAGTATGTAGCAAGTTGGCTTGATCTAGAAACATACTTGTACAGAATACCAGCATAAAATAGCTTTTTCTCTACTGTAAGTCATCAGTCAAGCTTCTTAGTATTCGGAGGTGATAATGCATCTACTTAGTAAATATTTATAGAATGAATTTGGGTGACATGGGCCACAGGAACTATTTTCTACCAGGTGAACTGTGTGCTAAGCACATCTGTATGTCACATTTAACATTATAATTAAAATAAAACTGTAAGATGAAATCTTCCTATTATTCTACTTCCAATTTACTATTGTTCATAATATAATGTTCTGTGGTAACCAGAGAAGGTTAATGCAGATCCCTCATTAAAATAAAATCTACCGGATCTATAATATCTCAGGTGATATTATATCATTTGTTTTTAGATAAAGAAAGTGAAAAGGCAACGCATAGATAGTTCAGAAAGTGAAGAAGACATAATTAATGTTTCTATAGAGGAATCAATACCAGTAAAGGGAGATACTTATATCATTATATCATAGAGATACAATCTGTATTGCTAGTATAAGTCTAGTGGTGTTTTTTATAGAATAGGAGATAAACAAGCAAGAAGCTCACCTGATGGTAAGTGATATCTGCGGCCCATCTCATCTATCATTTCACAAGGATTCAAGTTGTCACCCTCGAGGAACGATGGACTACCTCCTCGTGACCTATAGTTGGCTTCCTGGATCCCTTTACTCGCCATAGAAAACATAGCAGCATTACGCTTTGCTATTCACGCCGGTATTCTTTGAGGCCGTGGTCCTTCCGCGGTTGTACCGACCCATTCCGTTGCTATTGAGAGTAGTGAGGATGACTTTAGAGAGCTCGTATGCAAACACATTGGACACGGGCACGAGGCAGTGTTTTCATCGTTGACAATTGTTGTAGGCATCGCGGAGACGTACCTGATGAAGGCCGTTGGGCAGTGCACCGGGCGCACCCTGGCGCAGGTGAAGAGCGCGGCGCAGCGCTGCGGAGACCTAGGCGTAGCCGCGCAGCAGGCGCGCAGCACGCAGCGGACGATGTTCGCGCCGCCGCCGCTCGTGGTCGCACGCGTGCTGGCCGCGCTCAAAGAAGTGGCCGCTATGACGGGTACGTGTATATAAACATATGCTTTCTATTATAATGAGGGTGACAATCGAGCACACCTGATAATACGTGATTCCCGGTGCCCCTGACGCCCACATTCATCTTCGATAATTTATTTATTTATTACTAAGAAAGTCAACATCGTTTTTTACATACTTAAAACAAAAATATAAATAAAAGTAAAACCAATAACAGGTTTTCCTTAATTATCTAAGTAAGTGTAAGCGTGATTGTTGTAATAAATGTGTCTAATTAATTTATTATTCGAAAAGCCAACAGCGTCTTACTTATTTAAAACAAAAATATAAATAAAAGTAAAACCAATAACAGGTTTTCCTTAATTATCTAAGTAAGTGTAAGCGTGATTGTAGAAATAAATGTTCGTTTATTAATTAATTTATTATTCGAAAAGCCAACAGCGTCTTACTTATTTAAAACAAAAATATAAATAAAAGTAAAACCAATAACAGGTTTTCCTTAATTATCTAAGTAAGTGTAAGCGTGATTGTAGAAATAAATGTTCGTTTATTAATTAATTTATTATTCGAAAAGCCAACAGCGTCTTACTTATTTAAAACAAAAATATAAATAAAAGTAAAACCAATAACAGGTTTTCCTTAATTATCTAAGTAAGTGTAAGCGTGATTGTTGTAATAAATGTGTCTAATTAATTTATTATTCGAAAAGCCAACAACGTCTTACTTATTTAAAACAAAAATATAAATAAAAGTAAAACCAATAACAGGTTTTCCTTAATTATCTAAGTAAGTGTAAGCGTGATTGTTGTAATAAATGTGTCTAATTAATTTATTATTCGAAAAGCCAACAACGTCTTACTTATTTAAAACAAAAATATAAATAAAAGTAAAACCAATAACAGGTTTTCCTTAATTATCTAAGTAAGTGTAAGCGTGATTGTTGTAATAAATGTGTCTAATTAATTTATTATTCGAAAAGCCAACAACGTCTTACTTATTTAAAACAAAAATATAAATAAAAGTAAAGCCAATAACAGGTTTAACTTAATTATCTAAGTAAGTGTAAGCGTGATTATAGAAATAAATGTTCGTTTATTAATTAATTTATTATTCGAAAAGCCAACAACGTCTTACTTATTTAAAACAAAAATATAAATAAAAGTAAAGCCAATAACAGGTTTAACTTAATTATCTAAGTAAGTGTAAGCGTGATTGTTGTAATAAATGTGTCTAATTAATTTATTATTCGAAAAGCCAACAACGTCTTACTTATTTAAAACAAAAATATAAATAAAAGTAAAGCCAATAACAGGTTTAACTTAATTATCTAAGTAAGTGTAAGCGTGATTGTTGAAATAAATGTTCGTTTATTAATTAATTTATTATTCGAAAAGCCAACAACGTCTTACTTATTTAAAACAAAAATATAAATAAAAGTAAAGCCAATAACAGGTTTTCCTTAATTATCTAAGTAAGTGTAAGCGTGATTATAGAAATAAATGTTCCTTTATTAATTAATTTATTATTCGAAAAGCCAACAGCGTCTTACTTATTTAAAACAAAAATATAAATAAAAGTAAAGCCAATAACAGGTTTAACTTAATTATCTAAGTAAGTGTAAGCGTGATTGTTGTAATAAATGTGTCTAATTAATTTATTATTCGAAAAGCCAACAACGTCTTACTTATTTAAAACAAAAATATAAATAAAAGTAAAGCCAATAACAGGTTCATTAATTATCTAAGTAAGTGTAAGCGTGATTATAGAAATAAATGTTCCTTTATTAATTAATTTATTATTCGAAAAGCCAACAACGTCTTACTTATTTAAAACAAAAATATAAATAAAAGTAAAACCAATAACAGGTTCATTAATTATCTAAGTAAGTGTAAGCGTGATTGTAGAAATAAATGTTCGTTTATTAATTAATTTATTATTCGAAAAGCCAACAACGTCTTACTTATTTAAAACAAAAATATAAATAAAAGTAAAGCCAATAACAGGTTCATTAATTATCTAAGTGTAAGCGTGATTGTTGAAATAAATGTGTCCTAAGTTATTACACTCGAAATGCCTGTTGGATAAAAGGCCAAAAGGTGCCTTATTTAGCCCTGGCAAAAACTCTAGAAGTCATTGAGGCAACATCAGCAAGATTGAAGATGGTGGAGATACTTAGCAATTACTTTAGATCCGTGATTACTCTGACTCCTGAGGATCTGTTGGCTAGCATCTATTTGTGTCTAAATCAATTAGCACCTGCTTATGTTGGTTTGGAGTTAGGTAATTATATTTTTTATTTAAAAAAGATATGCATCTTTTCACCAATGTCCAACTTTTTGCACTGCAGTTTGTTTCTAGCTGCAATTAGAATGGGTCAGCTCAACCGGGATAGGACCACGCCCTCATAGAATATCTATATGTGTTTGTCTAGTGAAGGTAGGGATCCAGAGACCTTATTTACTGGTGATTAGACATCTCAGTCCTTAAGGGTGTCAACGCATTATGATTCCTTGTCAAGGATGAATGTAGATGGACTTGGGCCGCATGAATCACTTACCATCAGGTTACTGCGTGTTCCCGAGTGCGTGTTGCGTGTTAAGGATTCCCAAGTGTCAATCTCTGCTTGGACCGTTACTCCCACGAATCGGTCAATTTCTTCTGATGGATTGAAATAAATTAAATATGCTATAGTTTTATTCCATTGACATCTTCACCTGTGTGCTGTAGAATGCTGCGGAATTGTGGCGGAACCTGTTTGTCTGTGGTAAGGACCAAGTATCATAGCTCAAGGTTCACAAACAGCGACACTGGGCGCAATCCACTACCGCTACTAACAAGAGTACAGTTCACCTGATGGTAACTGATATCTGCGGCCCATCTCATCTATCATTTCACAAGGATTCAAGTTGTCACCCTTGAGGAACGATGGACTACCTCCTCGTGACCTATAGTTGGCTTCCTGGATCCCTTTACTCGCCATAGAAAACATAGCAGCATTACGCTTTGCTATTCACGCCGGTATTCTTTGAGGCCGTGGTCCTTCCGCGGTTGTACCGACCCATTCCCGTTGCTATTGAGAGTAGTGAGGATGACTTTAGAGAGCTCGTATGCAAACACATTGGACACGGGCACGAGGCAGTGTTTTCATCGTTGACAATTGTTGTAGGCATCGCGGAGACGTACCTGATGAAGGCCGTTGGGCAGTGCACCGGGCGCACCCTGGCGCAGGTGAAGAGCGCGGCGCAGCGCTGCGGAGACCTAGGCGTAGCCGCGCAGCAGGCGCGCAGCACGCAGCGGACGATGTTCGCGCCGCCGCCGCTCGTGGTCGCACGCGTGCTGGCCGCGCTCAAAGAAGTGGCCGCTATGACGGGTACGTGTATATAAACATATGCTTTCTATTATAATGAGGGTGACAATCGAGCACACCTGATAATACGTGATTCCCGGTGCCCCTGACGCCCACATTCATCTTCGATAATTTATTTATTTATTACTAAGAAAGTCAACATCGTTTTTTTTACATACTTAAAACAAAAAATGTAAATAAAAAGTAAAACCAATAACAGGTTCATTAACTATCTAAGTGTAAGCGTGATTGTTGTAATAAATGTGTCTAATTAATTTATTTATTATTAAGAAAGCCAACAGGGTCTTACTTACTTAAAACAAAAAATATAAATAAAAAGTAAAACCAATAACAGGTTTTCCTTAATTATCTAAGTAAGTGTAAGCGTGATTGTAGAAATAAATGTTCGTTTATTAATTAATTTATTATTCGAAAAGCCAACAACGTCTTACTTATTTAAAACAAAAAATATAAATAAAAAGTAAAGCCAATAACAGGTTTTCCTTAATTATCTAAGTAAGTGTAAGCGTGATTGTTGAAATAAATGTTCCTTTATTAATTAATTTATTATTCGAAAAGCCAACAGCGTCTTACTTATTTAAAACAAAAAATATAAATAAAAAGTAAAGCCAATAACAGGTTTAACTTAATTATCTAAGTAAGTGTAAGCGTGATTGTAGAAATAAATGTTCCTTTATTAATTAATTTATTATTCGAAAAGCCAACAGCGTCTTACTTATTTAAAACAAAAAATATAAATAAAAAGTAAAGCCTATAACATGTTTTCCTTAATTATCTAAGTAAGTGTAAGCGTGATTATAGAAATAAATGTTCCTTTATTAATTAATTTATTATTCGAAAAGCCAACAGCGTCTTACTTATTTAAAACAAAAAATATAAATAAAAAGTAAAGCCAATAACAGGTTTTCCTTAATTATCTAAGTAAGTGTAAGCGTGATTGTTGAAATAAATGTTCCTTTATTAATTAATTTATTATTCGAAAAGCCAACAGCGTCTTACTTATTTAAAACAAAAAATATAAATAAAAAGTAAAGCCAATAACAGGTTTTCCTTAATTATCTAAGTAAGTGTAAGCGTGATTGTTGAAATAAATGTTCCTTTATTAATTAATTTATTATTCGAAAAGCCAACAGCGTCTTACTTATTTAAAACAAAAAATATAAATAAAAAGTAAAGCCAATAACAGGTTTTCCTTAATTATCTAAGTAAGTGTAAGCGTGATTGTTGAAATAAATGTTCCTTTATTAATTAATTTATTATTCGAAAAGCCAACAGCGTCTTACTTATTTAAAACAAAAAATATAAATAAAAGTAAAGCCAATAACAGGTTTTCCTTAATTATCTAAGTAAGTGTAAGCGTGATTGTTGAAATAAATGTTCCTTTATTAATTAATTTATTATTCGAAAAGCTAACAGACGTGTAACTGATTTATTGATTGATTTTGATATTGATATATATAATTTTACTGTCATCCAACATTTGATAACGTTGCATTACATTTTTTTATTTTTGTGTTTGTGTGATGCTGTTGGTCCAGTGATATTTACAGCTTTACCTAAGCGGACAAGCGAGCGGGAGCTTGCATTTCATCTTACATGTAGAGAATAAAATAGTCTTCATAATATTACGTTTATATTTCAATTGAAACAAACTTCGAAATTTCTTAGTAAAAAAATATTATTTCAGAATATTTTCGAGTCAGACGCTCTCGCGAAACAGGGTATCGGTCCAAGCCGAGGCTCCCTCTCGGGAGCCCTTGTGCTGGTTACCCATATATATAGGTATCGACTGTGCGCCATAAGCGCTCGGTCACCTCTCAGCCCGGTGAAACTATAAAAGCCGTACGAAAAGCCATTAATCCAAAAAAAAAGAAAATTCAGAATATTATGTCTTGCACACAATCCGTCTTTGCAATTCCACTGCCTCTCGTCCTTACTTCTCTTTCACTCACACTTATTGCTCGTTCATAACGTCATCTCTTTCACTCCGTCGTTGCCTCACACACAAACAGTAACGTAGATAAGAAATACATGGGCCACAAACATTTGTTAAATTTTTCAACATTATAAAACTACACATCCTACATACATATCGAGTGGTTCTTTGTATTCCGCATGCATATGTACATGTAGGTCGTTGGAGGGCAAGCTGCGTGTGGGCCTAGCAGAGCAGTCCCTGCTGCAGGCGCTGGCCCTGGCCGTAGCCGCCACGCCCCCGGCCGGTCCTGGAGCCGGCTGCCTCGACGTCGCTAAAGGAATGGCCGCTGATAAATTTAAGGTGTTTAATTAAAATAGATTTTCCTTCCACACGTGTTAGCTTTTAAACTGATCGTTGTCAAGAAATGTCTGCAGTAATGACTTCCTGGCAGATTTTAGCCAAGGTGATATCTGCTGTCATCAACCAGATATATTAAAGTTTCCCAAGCATTCGTTGAACACAGAGTCAATATTCCCTTCCCTAGTCTGATGCATATATTTTTTTTATTATTACATTGAGACTAACAATCTCACACACAGTTCACCTGGATGGTAAGTGATTCCTGCTGCCCATGACATCTACATTCATCCTTGACAAGGAATCATAATGCAGATGCGTTGTCACCCTTGAGGACTGAGATGAAATGCCTTGTCATCAAGTAATAAAGGTCTCGGATCCCTTCACTCACCAGACGAAACACAGCAGCGTTATGCTGCTATTTCACGCCGGTATTCTGTGAGGGCGCGGTCCTACCCCGGTCGAGCTGACCCATTCATTATGCAGCTAGAAACAAACTGAACTGCAAGTGTGTTGTCGGCGATGGCTTCCGTTAGCGCGTCCCGGGCACCGTCAACTGGCCGGTGATAAACTTGAACTTACGACGTTCGGACTGTTTGTACAAAAAAAAAATCGGTTTCTGTCAGGTTTTATGTCAGTGGTGAGTGAACTTGGTTTTCCAAGCAGAAGTTCATTTCTGCGTTAGTAATAAACGAAACTCATAGCATAGCATTTCGAAAGTGGTGTAAATCCACATAAATTAACTCGAAAAAAAAAACAATGAATGGTTTAAAAACTATATGCCAAAAACATTTAATGACACGCGATCATCATGCGATACGATAACACCTGTGAGTGCGAGTGAGCGCGCAATATGTTGCGCTACGCTCACACGTTTTCCAACCCACTGCAAGGCCTGCAGCGAGATAGTAAACGCATTATAGTGTTAGGTCGTTATTTTGTTTGTAAAATTATAATAATTATAAAAACTTAGAAACCGACACGTGTGCGGACGATTGGCCTCGCTGAGTTTTCAATTTGGCGACCTAGCTAAAAACTCTATCTATCTCGCTCTTCCACAATTTTTCGAGGGCTCGTTTTGGTTAGTTAGAACGTATTTCAGTGTATTAATTATGTAATAACCGTCAGGCAATAGTGGAGGAGTACGCCCTGATCATCAAGACAACTTACTGCGAGTGTCCCAACTACGAGCTGGTGGTGCCGGTGCTGCTGCAGCACGGCGTGCACGCGCTGCCGCAGCACTGCAAGCTCACCGCCGGTATACCGCTCAAGCCGATGCTCGCCCACCCTACCAAAGGCGTGCACGAGATATTTAACCGGTATGTCTTCAAAATGAAAACTAAACCCTTCATCAATTACACAATGGGAAAGGTTTAGTTGAAAAGTTCGATGCCCATGTTTGGGTATCATAAATTGTTGATTCATTGAACTGGATGTACCTGAACTTTCCACCGATGTTATTGGACGTGCATTATATCGGACTAGGGAGGGATAAGAGTGAATGCGTCTGCGCACACGTTTACGGCACTATAACATATCTTGCGCGGTTGCTGTTGCCGGTAGTAGAAAATGTTGACATAGTGAAAATCGACCATGGTGCCAGGAGCATCTCACGACATCAATCACATCATGATGGTAGATACTCCGCGGGTGGTCACCGGTCAAACGTAGTATTATTTATGGCGTATAAAAATACGCGATGGGCAACCTTAAGCTACACAGCAGAATGCCAGTCAGCTCGATTGGGGTAGGACCACGCCTTCACAGAATACCAGTGTAAAATAGCAACGTGCTGCGTTTCGTCTGGCGAGTGTAGGGATCCATCCAGATCTTTATTACTAGCGACGAGGCATTCGATCTCAATCCTCAAGGGTGACAACGCATCTGCATTATGATTCCTTGTCAAGGATGAACGTAGATGTCGTGGGCCACAGGAATCACTTACAATCAGATGAAATGTGTGCTCGTTTGTTACTCTTAATTTAATTTAAAAAACAATGAATGGTTTAAAACTATATGCCAAAACATTTAATGACACGCGATCATCATGCGATACGATAACACCTGTGAGTGCGAGTGAGCGCGCAATATGTTGCGCTACGCTCACACGTTTTCCAACCCACTGCAAGGCCTGCAGCGAGATAGTAAACGCATTATAGTGTTAGGTCGTTATTTTGTTTGTAAAATTATAATAATTATAAAAACTTAGAAACCGACACGTGTGCGGACGATTGGCCTCGCTGAGTTTTCAATTTGGCGACCTAGCTAAAAACTCTATCTATCTCGCTCTTCCACAATTTTTCGAGGGCTCGTTTTGGTTAGTTAGAACGTATTTCAGTGTATTAATTATGTAATAACCGTCAGGCAATAGTGGAGGAGTACGCCCTGATCATCAAGACAACTTACTGCGAGTGTCCCAACTACGAGCTGGTGGTGCCGGTGCTGCTGCAGCACGGCGTGCACGCGCTGCCGCAGCACTGCAAGCTCACCGCCGGTATACCGCTCAAGCCGATGCTCGCCCACCCTACCAAAGGCGTGCACGAGATATTTAACCGGTATGTCTTCAAAATGAAAACTAAACCCTTCATCAATTACACAATGGGAAAGGTTTAGTTGAAAAGTTCGATGCCCATGTTTGGGTATCATAAATTGTTGATTCATTGAACTGGATGTACCTGAACTTTCCACCGATGTTATTGGACGTGCATTATATCGGACTAGGGAGGGATAAGAATGAATGCGTCTGCGCAAGCGTTTACGGCACTATAACATATCTTGCGCGGTTGCTGTTGCCGGTAGTAGAAAATGTTGACATAGTGAAAATCGACCATGGTGCCAGGAGCATCTCATGACATCAATCACATCATTATGGTAGATACTCCGCGGGTGGTCACTGGTCAAACGAAGTATTATTTATGGCGTATAAAAATACGCGATGGGCAATAAGCTACACAGCAGAATGCCAGTCAGCTCAATCGGGGTAGGACCACGCCTTCACAGAATACCAGTGTAAAATAGCAACGTGCTGCGTTTCGTCTGGCGAGTGTAGGGATCCATCAGATCTTTATTACTAGCGACGAGGCATTCGATCTCAATCCTCAAGGGTTACAATGCATCTGCAATGATTCCTTATCGTGGAGGAATGTGGGTGTTTAAGGTACACAGGAATTACGTGGTGCTCCGTTTGTAACGATACGATAGGAAAAGGACAACTCAAAAAATTATATCTGGAATTCAGGATATAATTTTTTATTATTACATTGAGACTAACAATCTCACACACAGTTCACCTGGATGGTAAGTGATTCCTGCTGTCCATGACATCTACATTCATCCTTGACAAGGAATCATAATGCAGATGCGTTGTCACCCTTGAGGACTGAGATGAAATGCCTTGTCATCAAGTAATAAAGGTCTCCGGATCCCTTCACTCACCAGACGAAACACAGCAGCGTTATGCTGCTATTTCACGCCGGTATTCTGTGAGGGCGCGGTCCTACCCCGGTCGAGCTGACCCATTCATTATGCAGCTAGAAACAAACTGAACTGCAAGTGTGTTGTCGGCGATGGCTTCCGTTAGCGCGTCCCGGGCACCGTCAACTGGCCGGTGATAAACTTGAACTTACGACGTTCGGACTGTTTGTACAAAAAAAAAATCGGTTTCTGTCAGGTTTTATGTCAGTGGTGAGTGAACTTGGTTTTCCAAGCAGAAGTTCATTTCTGCGTTAGTAATAAACGAAACTCATAGCATAGCATTTCGAAAGTGGTGTAAATCCACATAAATTAACTCGAAAAAAAAAAACAATGAATGGTTTAAAAACTATATGCCAAAAACATTTAATGACACGCGATCATCATGCGATACGATAACACCTGTGAGTGCGAGTGAGCGCGCAATATGTTGCGCTACGCTCACACGTTTTCCAACCCACTGCAAGGCCTGCAGCGAGATAGTAAACGCATTATAGTGTTAGGTCGTTATTTTGTTTGTAAAATTATAATAATTATAAAAACTTAGAAACCGACACGTGTGCGGACGATTGGCCTCGCTGAGTTTTCAACTTGGCGACCTAGCTAAAAACTCTATCTATCTCGCTCTTCCACAATTTTTCGAGGGCTCGTTTCGGTTAGTTAGAACGTATTTCAGTGTATTAATTATGTAATAACCGTCAGGCAATAGTGGAGGAGTACGCCCTGATCATCAAGACAACTTACTGCGAGTGTCCCAACTACGAGCTGGTGGTGCCGGTGCTGCTGCAGCACGGCGTGCACGCGCTGCCGCAGCACTGCAAGCTCACCGCCGGTATACCGCTCAAGCCGATGCTCGCCCACCCTACCAAAGGCGTGCACGAGATATTTAACCGGTATGTCTTCAAAATGAAAACTAAACCCTTCATCAATTACACAATGGGAAAGGTTTAGTTGAAAAGTTCGATGCCCATGTTTGGGTATCATAAATTGTTGATTCATTGAACTGGATGTACCTGAACTTTCCACCGATGTTATTGGACGTGCATTATATCGGACTAGGGAGGGATAAGAATGAATGCGTCTGCGCAAGCGTTTACGGCACTATAACATATCTTGCGCGGTTGCTGTTGCCGGTAGTAGAAAATGTTGACATAGTGAAAATCGACCATGGTGCCAGGAGCATCTCATGACATCAATCACATCATTATGGTAGATACTCCGCGGGTGGTCACTGGTCAAACGAAGTATTATTTATGGCGTATAAAAATACGCGATGGGCAACCTTAAGCTATTCAGCAGAATGCCAGTCAGCTCAATCGGGGTAGGACCACGCCTTCACAGAATACCAGTGTAAAATAGCAACGTGCTGCGTTTCGTCTGGCGAGTGTAGGGATCCATCCAGATCTTTATTACTAGCGACGAGGCATTCGATCTCAATCCTCAAGGGTTACAATGCATCATGATTCCTTATCGTGGAGGAATGTGGGTGTTTAAGGTACGCAGGAATTACGTGGTGCTCCGTTTGTAACGATACGATAGGAAAAGGACAACTCAAAAAGAAATTATATCTGGAATTCAGGATATAATTTTTTTTTATTACATTGAGATTTACAAACGAACACACATTTCACCTGATGTTAATAATGATTCCTGCGGCCCATGACATCTACATTCATCCTTGACAAGGTCTCACAATGCAGATACTTTGCCACCCCTGAGGATTTAGATGGAATGTCATGTCAACAGTTATATCCCCGTATCTCTTCACTCACCAGCCGAAACACATTTTACGCCGGTATTCTGTGAGGGCGCGGTCCCACTCCGGTCGAGCTGACCCATTCATTCTGCAGTTAGAAACAAACTGCAGTGTAGCTCTACCATTGTTAAGAAAATGATTATAAGCTTTTTATTGAATGGTGTATTCGAGTCATCATTGAACTGTTCACTGGTTCAGGTTCGAAAGCGAGCAGTTCACGTGCGAATGGAAGTACGACGGCGAGCGCGCGCAGCTACACGTGCCGGGGGAGGAGGCACCGCGCCTGCGCGACGCGTGCGTCTTCAGCCGCAACCAGGAGAACAACACGAGGTGACGACATTTTATTTATTGCATCAAGTGTGATAAACGAGCACACACACTAGAGAAAATCAAGCCTCACTAAGGTGGGCCATCTTTTACACCCCAACGGTCTGGTATTGGCTTCACCCTCGACGTTGCTCTGACTAAGGTGGACCAATTTTTTATATCACAGCGTTGTCTGGTAGTAGCTACCCTCGACGTTGCTCTGACTAAAGTGGACCAACTTTAATACCACAACGGACTGTTGCTTTCGACTTGACGTGCGATAATGCTTCAATTACCAGTCAACTACCGACAAACCCATCTCGCCTGATGGATGACAAGTGATTCATAAGGCCCATGACACCTATTTTCATTGACGGTAAGGAATCGCAATGCAGATGCGTTATCAGGCCTGAGATGGAACGCTTCGTTACAGTATTAAGGCTCCCTGATCCCTACACCAAATTAAACACGGCATCGTTGCGCTTCTCTTTTACGCCGGTATTCTGTGAGGGCGCGGTCCCACTCCGTCGAGCTGACCCATTCATTCTGCAGTTAGAAACAAACTGCAGTGTAGCTCTACCATTGTTAAGAAAATGATTATAAGCTTTTTATTGAATGGTGTATTCGAGTCATCATTGAACTGTTCACTGGTTCAGGTTCGAAAGCGAGCAGTTCACGTGCGAATGGAAGTACGACGGCGAGCGCGCGCAGCTACACGTGCCGGGGGAGGAGGCACCGCGCCTGCGCGACGCGTGCGTCTTCAGCCGCAACCAGGAGAACAACACGAGGTGACGACATTTTATTTATTGCATCAAGTGTGATAAACGAGCACACACACTAGAGAAAATCAAGCCTCACTAAGGTGGGCCATCTTTTACACCCCAGCTTGGTCTGGTATTAGCTACCCTCGACGTACGTTGCTCCGACTAAGGTGGACCAATTTTTATATCACAGCGTTGTCTGGTAGTAGCTACCCTCGACGTTGCTCTGACTAAAGTGGACCAACTTTAATACCACAACGGACTGTTGCTTTCGACTTGACGTGCGATAATGCTTCAATTACCAGTCAACTACCGACAAACCCATCTCACCTGATGGATGACAAGTGATTCATAAGGCCCATGACACCTATTTTCATTGACGGTAAGGAATCGCAATGCAGATGCGTTGTCAGGCCTGAGATGGAACGCTTCGTTACAGTATTAAGGCTCCCCTGATCCCTACACCAAATTAAACACGGCATCGTTGCGCTACTCTTTTACGCCGATATCCTTAGACGTTGTCCAAGCCGACCGACAGTTGCCGTGCCCACCCATCAATGCGGCAGCTAAGAACAAACTGCATCGTGTCTGTACCACCGAGACTATTCATTGTTATCGTCACCAACAGATTTGTGTACACGTCTACTGCGCAAGATCATAGTGAAGCATTTAGGTAATCACAGAGGCACTAGTTCGTCGTCCGTCGCCTTCCCCATTCCGATGTAATGCATGCATTCGCAATAATATCGGAGGAAGACATGGGACATACATGCAATACACCCGGAACGACACGGGACATACATACAATACGCCTGGAACGACATGGGACTTACATACAATACGCCTGGAACGACATGGGACTTACATACAATACGCCTGGAACGATATGGGACTTACATACAATACGCCTGGAACGACATGGGACTTACATACAATACGCCTGGAACGACACGGGACATACAATACGCCCGGAACGACACGGGATTTACATACAATGCGCCCGGAACGACACGGGACTTACATACAATACGCCTGGAACGACACGGGACATACAATACGCCCGGAACGACACGGGACTTACACACAATACGCCTGGAACGACATGGGACTTACATACAATACGCCTGGAACGACACGGGACATACATACAATACGCCCGGAATGACACGGGACTTACACACAATACGCCTGGAACGACATGGGACTTACATACAATACGCCTGGAACGACACGGGACATACATACAATACGCCCGGAACGACACGGTAACCAATAATTTGTGCCACACAAACAAGGGGTCAAGACGCAGCAGTCAGATATCTTACCATTACGTCACGCGGCGGGATTTTTACTTTCAATACATGAGAGTTACAAACGAGCACACAGTTCACCTGATGTTTAGTGATTCCCGCGGCCCACGACATCTACATTCATCCTTGACAAGGTATCATAATGCAGATGCATTGTCACCCTTCAGGACTGAGATGAATCCCTGCACTCACCAGACGTTATAAACTATCGTATTTTTCGGACTATAAATAATATCAGATTTAAAAAAAAATAAGGTATTGTTTTTTTTTATTTAGCATACAGTTCAGCCGATGGTAAGTATTTTCTGCAGCCCATGTCATCTACGTTCATCCTTGACAAGGAATACTAATGCAGATGCGTTGTCACCCTTGAGGACCGAGGTGGAATGCCTCGTCACCAGTAATAAAGGTCTCTTGGTGGCAAACAACAAGCAGCTCTGATGGTAAGTGATTACCGCCGCCCACGAACATCCGCAACGACGCCGGAGGATTCGCAAATGAAAAACTATTGTATTCACCGTCTAACAATATACTAGCCATGTGGCCAAGGCAGTTCCCGACCTCATAATGATTATCAAACCATCACCACCGCAATTTTTTGCAGCAAGTACCCGGACGTTCTCGCGCGGCTCCCGTCTCTCTTGAAGGACTCCGTCACCAGTTGCGTGCTGGACTGCGAGGCTGTGGCCTACGACACCGTCAACAAACAGATACTGCCCTTCCAGGTATTTGCTTGCGTCCTATGTTCCATTTTCTCTGTGATTTCGGTATTTTTGTTCCTTGCCAGCAACACTACGGCATCGGCATCCGGATTCCTCATTGGTAATTCATTTACGTGTTTTCATTGGCTGTAAGAATATGTGTTTTGTATTAAGATGATCTAATTAACATGGTATCCAGCGCATTCTACTGTAATGGCATTTGAATATTTACCTTATGTATAAAGGTCGGCAGCGCATCTGACAGATTGGCAGACTTCTCCGGTGTTGCAAATGTCCACGTGTATAGTATGTAAAAATAATAATATCATATAAGTAAGAAATTAAAGAAAGTCAGAATATATAAATTAGAGAAACACATAGAAAAAGTCTCTGACCTAAGTGTCAGAGGAAAACAGTTTTAATATAAAAAAAAAGAAATGTCCACGGCCGGCGGTAAGCACTTAGTATCAGTTTAAAAAGAAAACAACATTGTCATTGTTGAAGAATTTTCACTTATTTGTCACTAAAAAGATGATGGAAGAACTGTGTCCTTAACACAGTTCTTCCATCATCGTCAATTTTCATCAAGATGGCGTCACGACGAGATATTTGCCGGAAAAGTCATGTCGCGCAGATGGGATATACCATAGCCTCCTGGAAATCCAGACCGGACCCCATTAGATTTCTTCGTGATACTTGTAAAGTTGGGTTCACTGCAATAATCCAACCACAATTGTCCAGTTAAAGGCCAATTCAATTCATTCATTCAATAGATTTAAATAAATTACAATTAATACACAACACACATAGACAAAAACATAAAATAAACAGAGAAAATAAAACAAACAAAGAATCAATAAACAATTAGGTCTGCTCCACTAAGATTACATAATTACTAAATGTCAACTTAAAGCATTAATTACGAGTTCTATCATTATATTTATTTACCTGTGAGGTATTATTAATTATTTATTTATTTATTTAGTATTCAGTAAGTGAACCTTGGCACAGTGGTTCAAGTACTGACAGTCATAACGGTCTGCTAATACCCTCAGTATGCTGTTCGGGCTGACCCGGACCCGACGATACAGGGATGTGCACCGTTTCCACATCGAATTTATCTGGGATGAAATTACTTCTATTCCACGCACGCTGTGTCGATTTAAATACGACATGGTTCATAGAGTGTTTGCAATGAGATGTATCACATCTGGATGAATATACCGATCCAGTAATTTTCGCATATATATTTAATTTAAAAAAAAATGTTTACCCCCACCAGACTTTCTGGCTCACCCTGTATAAATAAATAACCTGCGCATTTGTAATTTGGTTACAACTAGAAAATATCGCCTTGGTTGTTTTTTTTATGTAAATGTGATAATTTAGAATTAAGAATTGACTCATTTAAGAATTTGACTCAATTAAGAATGTCTCACCGATGGAGTGCATTCACAGGTTCTGTCCACGCGCAAGCGCAAGGATGCGGATGCGTCGCAGATCAAGGTGCAGGTGTGCGTGTTCGTGTTCGACGTGTTGATGCTGAACGGGCGCGCGCTCGTGCGCGAGCCCCTCGCCGAGCGCCGGAGACTGCTGCGGGAACATTTCAACGAGTGCCCCGGTGTGTATATAGTATGATTATAGAATAAGGTGGTACAGATAAATCTAATGCTTAGCTGCCTTCTACCTTGGCACCTTTGAAGGCATCAAGTTGAAATGTAATGTCACTCCCGTACTAAGAGATACGGTCTCGTATCACTTGTCTCATTATTTTACTTGATGTGCTCCGTGAGTGTCATTCCGAGGTCAAAGCCAAGCTATTACTCTTCGTGGCAGTTTCCAGCTCCAGCTTAGCTATACCACGGCAAATTAAATGTGGGTATCGCGTGAACAGAAAAACAGCACATTATATGTTGGAATCCTCTGAATCTCCATCTGCCAAGGTCTATCAAGCGAAGAGAGATATATATCAGGTTGCAGGCGGTTTTCGTGGGACAGTATCGTGTATTCCTAAAGGACGTTACCTTGAGGTAATTCCAAAAAGTAAGAAGTTAAGTTTTATCGAATTTACCAAGGGAAGTGTATTGAGGAGTTGTTCGGATAATTCCCGCTGAGTTTGCATATCGTACATACAAAGACAGAATTCAAAATTTCATCTTTATGTAGATGGTTGGCAGTCCACCACTGTGCGCTTTACGCGAAATTTCTTGCCACACAACTACTCCGTGGAATCAGCTGTCGCCAGCAGTGTTTTCGTACCTATACGACCGATATGACCTTTCTTCAATATGCGGCGGTATTTCAGTTTCTGCATATTCATACTCGTATTCCAGGAGAGTGGCAGTTCGCCGAGTCACGTGACTGCACAACAATGGAGGAAGTCCAGCAGTTCCTGGAGGAGTCCATCCAGGGCTCCTGCGAGGGGCTCATGGTGAAGATGCTTCACGGCGATAACGCCAAGTACGACATAGCGCGACGATCGCACAACTGGCTTAAGGTAACTCTTTCTTCATTCAGCAATCGAAACACAGCGTTATGCTGCTAGTTATATAATTATTAAATGTCAAATATAGTTAAAATGTCAACTTAAAGCATTAATTACGACTTCTATCATTATATTTATTTACCTGTGAGGTTATTATTATTAATTATTTATTTATTTATTTATTTATTTATTTATTTATTTATTTATTTATTTATTTATTTATTTATTTATTTATTTATTTATTTATTTATTTATTTATTTATTTATTTATTTATTTATTTATTTATTTATTTATTTATTTATTTATTTATTTATTTATTTATTTATTTATTTATTTATTTATTTATTTATTTATTTATTTATTTATTTATTTATTTATTTATTTATTTATTTATTTATTTATTTATTTATTTATTTATTTATTTATTTATTTATTTATTTATTTATTTATTTATTTATTTATTTATTTATTTATTTATTTATTTATTTATTTATTTATTTATTTATTTATTTATTTATTTATTTATTTATTTATTTATTTATTTATTTATTTATTTATTTATTTATTTATTTATTTATTTATTTATTTATTTATTTATTTATTTATTTATTTATTTATTTATTTATTTATTTATTTATTTATTTATTTATTTATTTATTTATTTATTTATTTATTTATTTATTTATTTATTTATTTATTTATTTATTTATTTATTTATTTATTTATTTATTTATTTATTTATTTATTTATTTATTTATTTATTTATTTATTTATTTATTTATTTATTTATTTATTTATTTATTTATTTATTTATTTATTTATTTATTTATTTATTTATTTATTTATTTATTTATTTATTTATTTATTTATTTATTTATTTATTTATTTATTTATTTATTTATTTATTTATTTATTTATTTATTTATTTATTTATTTATTTATTTATTTATTTATTTATTTATTTATTTATTTATTTATTTATTTATTTATTTATTTATTTATTTATTTATTTATTTATTTATTTATTTATTTATTTATTTATTTATTTATTTATTTATTTATTTATTTATTTATTTATTTATTTATTTATTTATTTATTTATTTATTTATTTATTTATTTATTTATTTATTTATTTATTTATTTATTTATTTATTTATTTATTTATTTATTTATTTATTTATTTATTTATTTATTTATTTATTTATTTATTTATTTATTTATTTATTTATTTATTTATTTATTTATTTATTTATTTATTTATTTATTTATTTATTTATTTATTTATTTATTTATTTATTTATTTATTTATTTATTTATTTATTTATTTATTTATTTATTTATTTATTTATTTATTTATTTATTTATTTATTTATTTATTTATTTATTTATTTATTTATTTATTTATTTATTTATTTATTTATTTATTTATTTATTTATTTATTTATTTATTTATTTATTTATTTATTTATTTATTTATTTAAATACGACATGGTTCATAGAGTGTTTGCAATGAGAAGTATCACATCTGGATGAATATACCGATCCAGTAATTTTCGCATATATATTTAATTTAAAAAAAATGTTTACCACCAGACTTTCTGGCTCACCCTGTATAAATAAATAACCTGCGCATTTGTAATTTGGTTACAACCAGAAAATATCGCCTTGGTTGTTTTTTTTTTATGTAAATGTGATAATTTAGAATTAAGAATTGACTGATGTCTCACCGATGGAGTGCATTCACAGGTTCTGTCCACGCGCAAGCGCAAGGATGCGGATGCGTCGCAGATCAAGGTGCAGGTGTGCGTGTTCGTGTTCGACGTGTTGATGCTGAACGGGCGCGCGCTCGTGCGCGAGCCCCTCGCCGAGCGCCGGAGACTGCTGCGGGAACATTTCAACGAGTGCCCCGGTGTGTATATAGTATGATTATAGAATAAGGTGGTACAGATAAATCTAATGCTTAGCTGCCTTCTACCTTGGCACCTTTGAAGGCATCAAGTTGAAATGTAATGTCACTCCCGTACTAAGAGATACGGTCTCGTATCACTTGTCTCATTATTTTACTTGATGTGCTCCGTGAGTTTCATTCTGTGGTCAAAGCCAAGCTATTACTCTTCGTGGCAGTTTCCAGCTCCAGCTTAGCTATACCACGGCAAATTAAATGTGGGTATCGCGTGAACAGAAAAACAGCACATTATATGTTGGAATCCTCTGAATCTCCATCTGCCAAGGTCTATCAAGTGAAGAGAGATATATATCAGGTTGTAGGCGGTTTTCGTGGGACAGTATCGTGTTTTCCTAAAGGACGTTACTTTGAGGTAATTCCAAAAAGTAAGAAGTTAAGTTTTATCGAATTTACCACGGGAAGTGTACTGAGGAGTTGTTCGGATAATTCCCGCTGAGTTTTCTGAGTTTAAACATCGTACGTAAAGACAGAATCAAAATTTCATCTTTATGTAGATGGTTGGCAGTCCACCACTGTGCGCTTTACGCGAAATTTCTTGCCGCACACAACTACTCCGTGGAATCAGCTGTCGCCAGCAGTGTTTCCGTACCTATACGACTGAGACCGATATGACCTTTCTTCAATATGCGGCGGTATTTCAGTTTCTGCATATTCATACTCGTATTCCAGGAGAGTGGCAGTTCGCCGAGTCACGTGACTGCACAACAATGGAGGAAGTCCAGCAGTTCCTGGAGGAGGCCATCCAGGGCTCCTGCGAGGGGCTCATGGTGAAGATGCTTCACGGCGATAACGCCAAGTACGACATAGCGCGACGATCGCACAACTGGCTTAAGGTAACTCTTTCTTCATTCAGCAATCGAAACACAGCGTTATGCTGCTAGTTCAGGCTGGTATTCTGCGACCTTTCGCGGTCGAGCCGAACGTCTATCTGCTGTCATAATCACACATATAATTGTTCAAACTCATAATAACCAATATAATTGTTTCACTCTACTAAATTTTGTCCTGTCAATATATTTTTATTAATTATATTAGAGGTGACAAAAAGCACACAAGTAAACCTGACGGTAAGAAATGACTGCGGCTCAACAAAGACTCGCACACCCATCCTCAACAAATATTCTTAATTAGAAGAAGAAGGTTTTGTCATCTCTAAAAACTGATGTGGAATTCCTCGTTACCTGTAGTTGGGTCCCTTGGTCACATACATGGGTAACCATATGGAAGCATAACTTTTTGCATTCTTTAAGAGCATAGCTCTTCCCCGGTCATGCCGACCCATTCATGTTGCTGCTATAATGATGAAATAAGCAGCAACGTGGCACCACTATCGCCAACTGTAGTTGTAACTAAGCTGGACTTCCATTTTTTTTATTATATTGATAGTAACATACGAGCACACAGTTTACATGAAGCGAGTAATTCCTGCGGCCCATACATTCATCCTTGACAAGGAATAATGCAGATGCGTTATCACCCTTGAGGACTGAGATGGAATGCCTCGTCACCAGTAATAAAGGTCTCTGGATCCCTAAACTCATCAGATGAAACACAGCAGCTGATGCTGCTAATTCACGCTGGTATTCTGTGAGGGCGTGGTCATACCCCGGTCGAGCTGACCCATTCATTATGCATCTAGAAACAAACCCCAGCGCAGCTCAACCACTGTTAAGTTTACATTCTAACAGGTGTCCCGTTCTATTGTGTTTCAGCTGAAGAAAGACTACCTCGACGGCGTGGGCGACAGCATAGACGCGGTGGTGATCGGCGCGTACCACGGCAAGGGACGGCGAGGAGGCAAGTACGGCGGGTTCCTGCTCGCCTGCTACGACCCCGCCACCGAGCAGTACCAGTCGCTGTGCAAGCTGGGCACCGGCTTCTCTGACCGGGATTTGGACACGCTCGGGAGTGAACTCGACGCACATATTATTGACGGGCCTAGAAATTACTATAGGTATGTTCGATCAGATCAGCTTAAACGAACTAGCTTAGACATAAAAAGTACAAAAAAAAACACTTTATTATATAATAGCTTAAACGAACTAGCTTAGACATAAAAAGTACAAAAAAAAACACTTTATTATATAATAGCTTAAACGAACTAAGCAGACATAAAAGTACAAAAAACACTTTATTATATAATAAGCTTAAACGAACTGGCTTAGACATAAAAAAGTACAAACAAAAGCACTTTATTATATAACTAGCTTAGACATAAAAAGTACAAAAAACACTTTATTATATAATAGCTTAAACGAACTAGCTTAGACATAAAAAGTACAAAAAAAACACTTTATTATATAATAGCTTAAACGAACTAGCTTAGACATAAAAAAGTACAAACAAAAGCACTTTATTATATAACTAGCTTAAACGAACTAGCTTAGACATAAAAAAGTATAAACAAAAGAACTTTATTATATAACTAGCTTAAACGAACTAGCTTAGACATAAAAAAGTATAAACAAAAGAACTTTATTATATAACTAGCTTAGACATAAAAAAGTACAAACAAAAGCACTTTATTATATAACCAGATTAAACGAACTAGCTAAGACGTAAAAAAGTACAAAAAACACTTTATTAAATAATAGCTTAAACGAACTAGCTAAGACAAAAAAGTACAAAAAACACTTTATTATATAATAGCTTAAACGAACTAGCTTAGACATAAAAAAGTACAAACAAAAGCACTTTATTATATAACTAGCTTAAACGAACTAGCTTAGACATAAAAAAGTACAAACAAAAGCACTTTATTATATAACTAGCTTAAACGAACTAGCTTAGACATAAAAAAGTATAAACAAAAGAACTTTATTATATAACTAGCTTAAACGAACTAGCTTAGACATAAAAAAGTACAAACAAAAGCACTTTATTATATAATGAAGCAAACGAACTAGCTTAGACATAAAAAAGTACAAACAAAAGCACTTTATTATATAACTAGCTTAAACGAACTAGCTTAGACATAAAAAAGTACAAACAAAAGCACTTTATTATATAACTAGCTTAAACGAACTAGCTTAGACATAAAAAAGTACAAACAAAAGCACTTTATTATATAACCAGATTAAACGAACTAGCTAAGACATAAAAAAGTACAAAAAAAAACACTTTATTATATAATAGCTTAAACGAACTAGCTTAGACATAAAAAGTACAAAAAAAACACTTTATTATATAATAGCTTAAACGAACTAGCTTAGACATAAAAAAGTACAAACAAAAGCACTTTATTATATAACTAGCTTAAACGAACTAGCTTAGACATAAAAAGTACAAAAAAAACACTTTATTATATAATAGCTTAAACGAACTAGCTTAGACATAAAAAAGTATAAACAAAAGAACTTTATTATATAACTAGCTTAAACGAACTAGCTTAGATATAAAAAAGTACAAACAAAAGCACTTTACAGCTACGAGGCGACACTAGCGCCGGACGTGTGGTTCGCGGCGGCGCGCGTGTGGGAGCTACGCTGCGCGGACCTCTCGCTCTCGCCCGCGCACCGCGCAGCGCACTCGCTCGTGGACCGCGACAAGGGCATCTCGCTGCGCTTCCCCAGGTAACTAATATACTATAGTGCGTTTACTATCTCACTGCAGGCCGGTTTGTATATCGTGTGTTTGTGTTTTAATGTGTATGTCAAGCACGCGTTATTGATAAAAATGCCGGGACATGATGAGCGTATCGTGCTCGCGCTTTCAAGTACTGCTACGATTATAAATAACTCATTTATACAATCCAATGGTGTATGTAGTTACAATAAATTACTTCACAATGCTATCGGCTGCTGTTTCCAAAGAAAATTGACAAGATTGTGTTCCACATGCAGAAGCCCTACAAGATGAAGATTTGAAAAGGTCTCATATACTTCATTCTGACATTTAGTATTTAGACTGTAAATTTGAGCTAGTAATTTAATAATTATACCTAGTCCGGCCATAAGTTCTGTTACAAATGAAAATGCTTTTTTTTTTAATGAAGTATTATTAAAATTTATTCCTACATATTTATTAGTCAGTCAGTAAAACATAAAAAAATTATATTCGAAATGGCCACCTTTGGCTTTTATACAGGCCTTTAATCTGTTTGGCCACGAATCTATGGATTTACGCACTGTTTCCAAGGTAAATTTCGCCACTGCTTGCTCCAAAGACTTTTTTAAGAGACTCAATATCGTTTAGAGCAGGCCATGTCCTCTAAAACTGACCATAATTTGAAGTCTAAAGGGTTGAGGTCCGTATTGTAATTTGATAATGAACACGAAAAAATATGTGAAATGGCGCAAAATCGAAAGTTTTTAAAATAATATACGTGTTCCAAATTCAAAATAATTAAAAAGTTGATAAAAAGAAAAGTTTTCTATAACAGTATTTATGGCCAGACTAGTTATAATGAGTATTTATTATTATCCTTACATATGAAATTAGCGTATTATATGAAAAAAGATTTTGATTTGTTTTTTTATGGTGTTATATATTTACTCGAAGTATGTAATAAAATTAAAAAAATATATTACCTATGCACTTTCGCCAATGTATTTGTTTCTCTTTTGATTCCATCGCTAAAAGAATTTTAGGAGCGAGAATCAATAAAATCTTTGAAAGTGGTATGTACTGCCTCATCGGAAAGAAATTGTCCAGATTCCAAATAAAGTCGTAATCCGTTGGAGCAAGGGTCCGGGGAGTATGGTGGGTGTCCGAGACATTTATATTTGAGATCCAAGTGGCCAGTTCGAAAAAACGCCAACTTCTATCTTCTTGTGTAAGGACCTAATGTAATGTAAACTCTCGTGCACACCCTTCCCAATATTCGACTATGGTGATGTGTGCTACTTTGACCTGAATGCAGATCACCTCAATAAGTTAGACCGACGTCTGAATATGTTTTGTGTGTTCAATCTCCGTAAATACGAGCACGTATCGCTATATCGATCACAACTTCAGTGGTTACCTATCCGTCAGCGTCGATCGCTAAGAGCTCTAACCGTACTTTTTTCTCTTAAGGATTCTTCTTCTACTCCTGCTTATTTGTCTTCTCATTTTCAATATCTTAGTTCCGTCAACAATAAAAATCTTCGTACGACACATAACCGTCTTCTCCTATGTCCTTCTCGTCGTACTGATTTCATTCACCCATCATTCTTTGTTCAATCTATTCTCCCTGTGGAATGCGTTACCTTTCCAAATCTGAATGGCTAAAAGTCGCTTAGAGGTTAAACGCAAAATTCGAAAGCATTTGTTGGAAGTAGCGTCAGCAGATTCACTACATCGATAATAATTATGTATATATTTATATATATATTTATTTTTACATATGTTTGTATTTATAATATGTATATATTTTTGTTTTATAGTTTATGTAAATGTATACAAATATTTATTTATTTATTTACCATTTATTGCATTCACCTTAACAAAGTTCAAAGTTCACAAAGGGCGGACTTAATGCCAAAGGCATTCCCTACCAGTCAACCCAAGGTGTGGTGAGATATGTGTATGATGGGTGTAGCAATAAACTAACTAATAAAAGAAAAAAAATAAAGACCAAAAATAACCAATACAAGCAAATAAGCATACACATATAGATATTAAATACATATATAAATACACAATATATATATATATACAAAACATATACATATATATTCCTACACATACATACACATATATACATCTATATATATATATATACAATAGTATACAATACAATAGCGGTAGCTACCAATAAATTTCATATGTGGATGATAAATTTATCTGACTTCAGATAACTTAAGTAAGTGATCACGAACCACACTTTTAAAACTGTTTTTATTACTGACCTGTCTGATGTCATCGGCCAAGGAATTCCAAAGCAGTGTAGCTCGGACAGCAAATGAATTTGCAAGAAAACGGGTGAGGTTAGCTGGAATACAGATCTTGTTGTTACACGAACATCGAAGAATTCTGTCATGAGATATTGGAATTTATCTTTAAGATAAGAAGGTGATGAGGGATCATTTAAAATGGAGAAGAGAACAAGCAAATTTCTGGAATTACGTCTTTGTTGTATGTATTATATAGTGCCTTCAGCATTTCCGCACACACAGACGTACTCCCTTGTCAGTTTCCCTCCCCCAGACTTACTCACATACACAGAGTAGGGGTAATTATATGTGATAAGTTCTCATTGATTTATTATAACGTGCAGATTCATCCGGGCGCGCGAGGACAAGAGTCCGGAGCAGGCCACGTCGAGCGAGCAGATCGCACAGATGTACCTCGCTCAGGACCAGGTCAAGAACCAGGCCAAGCCCGTCAAGACCAACGAAGACGAATTCTACTAATCACTATGACATAGAGAGATATATGAATAGACCAACTATTTATTAATAATATGTTTGAATAATATACTGCAGCTAGATTATAGATTTATGTTTATATGTACTGTATTCTCAAATTATATCATTCAGCTTCCTTTGTGCTGGTTATATAACAATTATTTACTTTCGAATTGAAAAGTTTCCAAGATTATCATACGTCCGCTCACCAGCTCAGCCGTTAAAAATATGATTAAACACAGACAAATAATTGGGCACAAAACGCTATAATTACAATTTCTATATTTATGCTTTTGTGTTATATAGTAATTTTATTTACTTTTAACAGTGGTAGAGCTACACTGCAGAATAGATGGGTCTGCTCGACCGGGATAGGACCAACGCCGCCATTGAATACTAACGTAAAATAGCAGCATAATGCTGAAGAGGCATTTCATTTCAGTCCTCAAGGGTGACAACGCATCTGCATTATGATACCTTTAAGTAATGCCATCAGGTGAACTGTGTGCACGTTTGTTAATCTCAATGAAATAATAAGAAAAATACTGATTAGAATGTGTGTTATGTTATGCTTGATTAAATTGACATTATATCTTATACATTTCTTTACAGATGCATTTATAGCCTTAACAGAACTGTGTACTTCTTTTATCCTTTTATATGATTATATATATTTATATTAGTATCCTATCCGTAGAAATAAGAACTGGACTGTTTGAGATCCAGGTCTCAGTCAGGAATCCTTCACTCACCATACAAAGCGCAACAACAGTGTTATAATGCTATTTCACACTGATAATCTCCGAGGGCGTGGTCCTATACCCCGGCATCTATAAAATATGCTTTATAGCATGAACTGACAACGATTAGTTGATTCCCCTTCAGAGATGAATGGAACCACGTCATTAGGTGAACCATCACGTATGTGAACCGGGCCTGGTCATGCCGACCTGCTTCTGCTGCGCTCAGTACAATACTAACTAAAGTTATGTGTGATGAGTAACCTGAGATAATGAAACCAATAATATTTCAATGAAATTGTTTTATTCCAATATCAGACTACTTACTGTTAAAAGTGTTATATATGTTTACGCGACACCAATTACAGCGATTCTGTTTTATAAAAGACAAATGTCGCACTAAATGTATTGAAATCAACAAATATAGATCATTTTTAAATCGCCCATTATCAATATTTTGGATAATTCATTGTATCCTTAGACCTTCGCATAAAAGAAACATATTCTATGAGATATTTATTTTTATACTAATTGTATATATAAGACTTATATATTTTATCACTTTAGAAACATTGCAAGCTGCATCAGCGCTGCCCTTACACGTTACGAACTAAACTGGCCTGCGTGAAGTACATTAAATTATAATTTCAACATAATGGTCTTTATAAAAATGATATTTCTAATTATAAAGTATAAAAACTACATATAAAAAATCTTAGTCTTAAAAATTTTCAGCGATACATACCAAAAATATGGCAACCCAAAAAATATAGAAAAGTAAAAAATCTCTTTTACAAAGGCATAAATTATTTATAATGTTTTTGTGCAACTCGGCTATATTGTTTTGATATTATTTAATACTAACTAATGCGGACCAACCCTGCAGGGTTGTTAGTTGTCCAAAATGCTACTAACTAATTTTATATAAGAAATCGTATGTCTGAGCAAATAAACTACTTGTACTTAATTCTTTAATTTATTAAAAGTCACCCGCATAGAGCGGTAAGGAAGGTGCAGTGTCAAACCATTAATATTGCAACACTGACAAAATTGTACCAGCGTTACTGCGCTATTAACACAAATATAAATATATTTAAAATACGAGACGTACAGTAGTTTGTTTAATTCACATAACATTACTATCTAGTTCAAAACAGCTGTCAAATATAACCTTACAAATATATCTAAAGAAACTCTGAAGATATGTACGAGAAATAGGGGAGACGACGAGTCCATTTACAATAAATTACATAATAATAATTATTATAAAAATATATAAAAGTCTATGTATAGTGGCAACTCGCTCATAACCTTTTCCCGCTTACGCTCTAGTTTGACAACTTGAGAAAAATATACGAGAGAGAGTGAGACGGAAACCTCGCCGACGTCAATATCCGATTTCAAGTAAGTGGTTATATAGTTGGGATAAGTCATATACACGTAATGTACGAGTCACACGAAGGATAAGGCGATTTGGTCATTTTGGTCACCAGCCAGGAGGTTATAAGCGAGTCTGGAAAAAGTTTTAGAATGTCATATAATAAATATTTATTTTTACATTGAATGGTAATTATCATAATTATTATAATTAATATCTTCGTTTAGGTGTTTGCGTCGTAGAACGATAGTATCACATGCGCGAAGTTGCTCCGTCCATCTAACTCGACGACGCCAGGTTGCTCAGCTGCGTCTGGCTTACAGCCGCGCGGGGGAGCTCTCCTGTAGAAGGTTCGCTCGTTCCTGCAATTATTACACGAACTAAATAAATATGAACACAGACGCCCGTCATCCATAGGACATATATTAAAGCAAAGTGATTTTCACCGTTACCAAAAGCACACACGTCAATTATAATGGTTATTATATTATTATGAACGAAAATACTAAAAACGCGCATGGTTTTATTCATTGAAAAAAAATATAACAATAATGGTTATTTATAGTGGAGCATGGTGGAAATATAAGAGCTATTTAAAATACACTGAGTTAAATCATTAGGTTGTACATGTCCATAGAATAGAAAGAAAAAACATTAAAAAAATATGAAAAAAAAACAAAATAACAATGACAACGTTGCAACGAGTTTGAGATTATACCTGACGTATTGATTTTTATAATAACTTACGAGCTTTCGCACTTCGGAAAAATCTTGCAGGTCCGGTTTGGACCGGGACCAAATGGCAGGCGTTAGGGTGGAGTAAGTTTTGAGTGGGACCACTTATCAAGACCTATTTCTTTAATAATATTAGGGGTGAAGTGCAACGCAAACAGTTGTCAGGGGTAGAGATACGCTGCAGTTTATTTCTAACTGCAGAATGAATGGGTCAGCTCGATCGGGGCAGGACCACGTCCTCACAGAATATCAGCATAATGCTGTTGTGTGCTTCATTACTGGTGACGAGACATTCCATCTCAGTTCTCAAGGGGACAACGTACCTATATTATGATTCCTTGTCAAGGATGAATGTAGACGTCATGGGCCGCAGGAATCACTTATCATCAGGTGAACTGAACCTTTGATACTTAAATGCAATAAAAAAACTGAAATGCAATCAGCATCCATCTCCAACTAAGTGACAGAATCCGTGTGCAACGTTGCTTCCGAGGACTGAGATTGAATGCCAGGATACCAGTAATTCGGGCCCCCGGATCCCATAACGTTATGCTGGTATTTCGCATTCTTGGATGTTCCCGGTAGAGCCGTACGTCCACTCACGTTGCAGCTATAAACTGGCCACATCGCGACTCCGCCAGTGTTACCTGGCTGGCCAATTCTTCGATGTCCTTTTCTCACTTTTCGTAGCGAAGAAATAGCTATCGTGACTGATGAGGCGATCTTCATTGAATGAAAACAACCTGTCCAACCTGAAGCTGGTGTGTTAAATATTATATCCAAGCAAGATGTTACCTCGGTGGGGTTGGCGTCCTGCGGGGAGTACATGCTCTCATACACTGGGTTGGCGAAGTGGTTGCCTCCGTTCTGTAAAAGTATTATAAAGCTAAGGTTCACAATGGGCGGACTTAATGCGAAAGGCAATCTCTACCAGTCTAAACAAGGTGTGGTGTGATATCGTGGTAGGTGTAGCAATAAACTAATTAATAAAATACTAAGATAATATAGAATACACAAATAAAGAATAATACATACACTTAGTAAATATTTACAAAGATAATACATATATAAATACAATACAATTTTTTGTAAAGAATGTTACTTCCGGTTAATCACTAAAACTAAGCTGAAAACTCTTCTACTAGGAGATGGTTAATGGTGGGTTCGAATAACAGACCTTAAGTTTCGCAGACCGCACTTTAAGCCATTACGCTATTGACGCTTCAAACAATAACGGTAGCTACCAATAAAATCCATAGAAAATTGTTCTATCTGACTGCAGGTGTTTTAATTAGTTTTGAACCAAACTAACATTGGGCTGATCTATATCAGCGCTGTTCTAGATTGGTTTATTATCCCGGAGATCAGGAGATAAATCTACTACTAAACAAGAATCTTGCACATCTTGGATAATAGAACTTACTAGATACATACGTATGAACGGCTTCGTGGTTTCCTGACAAGTTTACGTAGTGCCTCCGCTGTTCCATATGCTCTCGCTTTTCAATGGGCTGAGATTAGCAATTGAAATAGTTTCTTTCTCGTCCATTTCAATAACTGCGACATCGTTTGATCGTTACCAACTCGGTCAATCAACCCGCGCAGGATGTATTATAGTGCGCTCCATATCCAACAAACGGCACATAACATTTGTGCGCAGATATAAATTTGGCTAGGCGCAGAAGCCGCCGAAGGCAAATCTTGAATGGAATAATTTAATCAAGGATCTTTTTCCAAGGAAATTGATTGGTATGATATTTGAATATGGTGGAACAATTATTCGAGAGTATGGCAACAAAATAACAATGTTATTTGCTTATTTGTACACACAATAACAAAAGACAGGTCGTTTGGAAAAAATAATAAAAACTCAATATTTCGATAATGGGATAAAGTATCCGCGGTGCAGTAAAAGTAATGAGGTCATTTTTCTAGGTATAGAGGTCAATTTGGTTTACTATCAAGACGTTTAGATGTGAAATACGTCTTTGTGATGTGTTCAAGTAATGGCAACAGAGGGCTGTACTTGGGTGGTAGGTATCATAATTTATCTATTATATACGAAAATTAGCAAATTTCATCAATTTTCTAAATAGATTCTTGCTAATTACGAAGTTCACTACTATTAGCTTGGATTCGGAATCCATAAATAGTGTGCCAGTTGAACGTGTGCAGGTGCACGGGACTTACGGCGTTGGAGTCGGCGCGCGGATCCAGCTCGTCCTCGCCTGCCAAGTACATGGGGTTGCTGATCTCAACGTTGTCCGCTAGGCGCGCGTGCTCGAAGGCCATGCTGCAACAGTTCTCTCAGTCAATATAAAATTGATATCGTATGAATTTGTGTCTTTTGCAGTGGAAACTGTTGATTTGTTTCCCCTGAAAAAGCTTTTGGCTCTAATTAGGAAGAAGGCTCCTCAACTAACAGTTTCCTGGTTAACGCAAGGCCAGACTGTAGAGGCGGTTAGCAAAACCAGGATTTCCTCTTGGCCAGACGCAGAAGGACTGCGAGAGACAGGAGTTAAAATTCTTTACCTAATATGAATATCACATTCGACACGACTCGATGTCTCTAACTTCATAAGAAACAAGGATGTGCGTACCGACGTCCCCTGTGTATCAGGTTTAGTACTATCAGTACGACGGTCAGCAACAGCAGCAGCCCCATCGCTGCGCCGATCCACGCCGCTCTCCCCACCGTGTCCGTCCCCTTTTGAGGAGAGTCGCAACATGCGCCGTCTAGACACGCGCAGTACGCCTCTCCCGGCCCGAAGGGATCGTCTGCAATAACAAAAACAAATAACCCGGAATAACAAATTGACTCGAAAAGTGAAGTTAGTTTAATGTAAAATTTCTAGCGGTAAGAACTATAATATTTAATATATATATATATATATTCTTTTTTAATTTACTTTAACAATTTTACATATATAACGTAATTTGATGGCGACAAAAAACACTCCTACACTTTTAAAACCTACACAATACACTATTAAACACTTAATTAATATTGTGGGGCAGCGCCTACTGTATGGTATATAATGTTATGATAACATCCAGGTAGATTTCGATCACGGCGATATTATCTGTTTGTTATTTTAAAGTACCGAAAGCATTTGAGCAAACAGAGGCTCCATTCTTCCCTAGAATCAAATGACATCCAGAGACGAGAACGAACAATTTGTGATCACAAATATCATCCGTCGTCTGATGGAGGCGAGGACTCGCAACGTAGTAGCTTGATACAATGTTCGTGTGGAGGTCACGACAGGCGGCGCACTGACCGTTGGGCCGCCAGGCGCAGATGGCTGGCGGCGGGCACGCCAACGCTGCGCACGCGGAGTCGTGGCCCACGTAACGCTCGCAGAGCGCGCCGCCGCGCCCCGATGGGCACGCGCACACGCCGCCGCCAGCCGCGACGCAGCGCCCGCCCGCCCCGCACAGCCCCGCGCACCTCAGTCCTGCCTCTGCGCACAAAAATAACATCCATAAATATAAATAAATAATTATAATGCTCCGGATCCCTTTGACCTCCTTATGAGGGGCCCTCGGATCCTTTTATCGCCCCCCTCTATGCAGCGGTGGTGCAGCTGCAGTCTCCGCGCCAGCTTCGCAGCATCGTCGTTGTCTACCCTACTCCACGGGCCTCCCGCTCGCGAGTCTAATTAGATAAAGCTGTAGAGGTCTCTGGACCAACAGCTATACACACAAGAAAATAAATAATGCTCCGGTCGGTTTTGAAGAACACAGAGGCATCTTTGTGGTCTTCCCTAGTCAGAGGTAGGCGCTGCATGAGCCGTGTGGAAGCATGCTAAGCAATACGTGCTCGGGCGATATGTGATTCCAACTGTTCACCCGCGAGACTACGCTCATTGCTTTAGACCAGGTATGGGCAACCTTTGACATGTTGAGGAACAAACGTAAGCGTGCGAATACGTTCGTGGGCCGCGTTTATAAGTACTTAGTGCATTTTAAAGTAGTGATAATATTTTGTGCGGTGGATATTAGACATGAAATCTTACAATTAGAATTTATTAAAATAACAAAATGAAATTTGAAAAAATGGTACATAATAATTAAATCGTTAAATTTGCAATTGTTACAAACTACGGAAGTTAAATACACCGAAATCAATGAGACACTTGAGCTTGAATTTGGGAAACTAATCCATCGACATTACGATTAATTCCACTGATTACGTAAAGAATTTTCCAAATTATCGTCAGTCAGTCGTGTACGATGTGTTGATTAATTAACTTTCGTCAATGAAAAGAACTGTTCGCATTTATTAGCCATCTGACTTCACAATAATATGTTACGACGATAAATTCAGCTTTCTTTTTTTTTTCATCCAAATTCGTCCAAATTTCATCCAAAAACGTCTTGAACTGACGATGGTCAAGCCCTCGGGATCGAATAAAGTTGATGGTTTTACTACCACATTCATAACATTCTGGAATCGAATGGACTTAGAACACAAGTTCTGTTGGTGGATAATGCAATGAAGGAGTATCAAATCATCTTTTTGCACATTTAATTCTGTTGCTTTTTCATTCAAAATTCCGATGAAACCTTTACGTAAGCCGACCATAGAAGGTGTATACTCCAATTAATTATGACCATAGCAAGCCAAAACTTGTGAATACCTTTTGAACTTCAATAAAAATATCCTCTCCTGTACAGCAAGCAATTCCTCAGTAACAGTGAACTCCTTATCAACACCTCGAATAAATATAGCCAGTTGAGCTATGTCAGACAAATCGGTGCTCTCGTCTAATGCTATGGAAAATGATTCAAAACCAACCATACGGTCAGTCAATGTTGTTTTTATATCATTACTCATCATTTCTATACGTCAAACAACAGATCGTCTTGACAAAGTAATATTTTCAAATTCATTTTTCTTTTCAGGACACAAAATACCGCAAACTTCTAACATACACTCCTTGATAAATTCTTCTTCGGCAAATGGTGTTAATGCCTTTGCCTATTTTGAGCTGAACTATAAAACTAGCTTTGACAACATTATCAAGTTGTGTTCTTTGTTTATAAAACATTTGTTGCTGTCTTTTCAAATTTGCGGTAAGCTTCTGGATTTTGTCTGTTCTTAATTGTCGTGTCAGTGAGTGCAGCGTAGCATGCTTAGTTGAGTAATGCCTCTATATTAAATTCTTTCATTACTGAAATGGATTAATTACACAGCAAACTAATAGGCTTACTATTGTGCAAGATAAAAAAGAATTCTTCAGTTCATTTTTCTTGAAACTCGGAAATACGGCGACCTTCTGTATCTACTTTTCGTTTCTTTCTTCCAGACATCATTTTTGTTTACTTTTCGTTCAATAAACTTAATAACAAACTATAGTGAGTAACCACTCAAGATGCACACAAAGTCACAAAGCAAGTTGACGGCTCGAGCAGTTCGCTAGGATATCGCTTGTCCAAATTATCACCTCTGTACCTCAAATAGAACTGAACTAACGTACGGGACATCCATCCGCTAATATAGGCAAAATGAAGGATTAATCTGGAATAAACTAGTTTAGAATAATTGGGAAGCAGTAAATCTTTTGATGTGTCGCCCGTGAGTATAATAGTATATATATAATAGTAAGTACCTAATGTAATATTTTTTTAATTGGGTTTTTTCAAAATGTCTCGCGGGCCGGATCATATCATAACAGCGGGCCGGATCCGGCCCGCGGGCTGGGTGTTGCCCATATATGCTTTAGACCAGTCTTTCTCAAACTGGGCGATGAAACCTAGAGAGGGGCGTTAAGGGGCTCAGAAAAAATTGGGGGCGTTGATGTGGGTTAGAGGGCGATGTATAATTTGTAATTTCATTTACTTTATATAGTATTTTAAATTTCACTAAAATTAAAACTCACCTACTACACAATAACGAATAATTAGTTTATATTTCCACCCTGTATGATGTTATAAAAACTTAAAATACTTAACATAGATTTCGTAGGATAGCCCGCGCACTGTACGCAATCAAGTTGTAACAAGTTTCTGCGGATAAAGGAACATGAGCGATGATAGTTATAAAATTAGAGCAATTTTACCTTAATTACATTGCACCAGAAATTAAATTAACATTAGGAAAAAAAGTACCATGCAGAGTTTTACAATATTATACATACGTAAACTAACATAAATTGATGTTTTCTTTACTTTCTTTCTTGTTTTTAACATAAGGGCATTTTACAGCATTTTATAAGTAATTACTGATGATTTTATAAGAATCATCATTTTTATATAAAATGGAAATACGTATATAATTGTTCAAAAAGTTGTTAGAATTTTTTTTTTACAATTAACCCATTACCGTCCAGTGTCAAATAGTACAGTAAGCCTAAACAGTTTACTTATTGTAAAAAACGTTTACTATTTCTATATATTATAAATATTAAATATTACAAATAATAAAAACGCTGGCTTAGGCGGCGGTTTTTATTTGAACCAATTCTAAATTATAAAATAAATTCTATGAAAAATTACCCATATTTATCTATAATACGAAATGATATTAATTTATTTTACGTAGTTAAATAAGTTATTATTTTTAGTAGTATTATTTACTAGTCGAAATATATAAAATTTTAATTATCTTATGATGTGAATCTTATCTTATATTAATGAGAAAGATATTCAACAAAAATAGTTTCCTTCTAATAAATTAGTACAATAAAATAGCAATGTATTCTGGTAATTCTGAATTTAAACAAACATATTGATGAGATGAATTCATTTTTACTTTACAAATACACGCTCTGTAGCAATGTAAGTACATATATGAATAAACAATAATAGCACCTACAAATACATAGCATATATACAAATCATATTCAAGTTACCAAACTTACGACTGTTTTTGAGTAAATCGAACCTGATATCAACAAACTTATTAAATATCATCAAATTCATCCATCTCATTAGATTAGTATAAAAACAAAAACTGATTACATATTTATATTGTTTCTTTTAATTTGATTAAAATATATTATTAATATTATAAAGTTGGGTTTTATTTTATCTCACTGGTAAAAATTTCTAGTTTAGAATGTAAGTTTAAACATCATAACCGACTAATATAACTAAATTAATTAAAGTAATGAAATTGTGGTTTTTAAGTTTTAGGGGTGTATATAAAAAATTGATTTTCAAAGGGGGCTGTAAAAGAAATAAGTTTGATAATCACTGCTTTAGACAAAAGGTTCCCAGACTTTTCTCATAGACTTCTTTATTTACTACTTAAATTTTGCTAGTTCCGGTGGTCCCACTGCAGCTACATTTCTACCGTATTCCCAAAACTCGACAAAAACGTTGTACACGTTGTACTGAATATGGAATATACAAGTTTTTACAAGTAACAGTCGCTGATCTTCTTAAAATAATTATCTGCCTACATTGATAGGTGAAGTCAAGCCAACATTTTAGATCTTCATTATCGAAAGCAAATAAAGTTTCATGGACCTCCCCGCTTACGAATTGTGAACGCCCATGTTTTTGTCACGCCAACGTAGATCCCCGTCCAGTCTCCCGTGGACCTCTGGGGGTCCACCTCTACCACTTTGGGAACTAAAGCTTTAAACGAAGTTTACTACTTACTCAACGAAATTGTTTAAAAAAAAGCAACATAAAACAGGGAATGTCGTATAAAATAATTCAAAATTGTATCTCAAGCGTAGTGCCGATTAAGATGTCCAAACCACTGTTGGATTACTTGTGACCGTGACCCGGTGCCGCCTTGGTAAATTTTAAACTCCGTTGGTTAATTTTAAAGTTAACCGTCAATTTTAAACTCCGTTGTAAAATATAATTAACAAATACCAATAGAGAAAATTATTTGTTTCTATTAACTAAACACCGATTTTGAAATTGTACCATCGAGGGTCTAATTGTCATCGTTTATAATACAATTTTGATAAATATTTTATACTTTTGTTGCATCGTTGTTATTACGGTGGAAGCAATTAGAGTTTACCTGTAACATGAATGTAGGATTGCAATTGATTGACAGCTGATTGGTTGTCTATTGAATGAAAGGTTAATGCTAATGAACGGAAACGACTGAGGTGGAATGATGTAAGATAGAGAACGTATGGATAGGGCATTGCAAGTTCGCTCGGGATGACGAATATATGTTTAGACGTTTTACAACTTAATAGTCTTGTTTACTGTATCTGGTGTTTCTAAAAAGTAAATTAAGTTTCACGGAGAGTTTTCGTTTTTATTTACAATTAACACTATATGAATTTGATGGCACGCCCTCTCAGAATACCAGAGTGAATTAGGGGCATAACGCTGTGTTTTGTGTGAACTTATCATCAAAATGATGATCTGGGACCCGGAGACATAGTAACTTGTAACGAAGAAATCCATCTCAGTCCCCAGGGTTGACATGGATGTAGTTGTCATGAGCCGCAATCATCACTTACCAGATGAAATGTGTGCTCCTTTGTCACCCTTCATATTCTCTATTAGTAATATTATAAAACTGAGGGTTTGTATGATTGAACGCGCTAATCTCAGGAACTAATGGTTAGAATTGAAAATTCTTTTTGTGTTGGATAGTCCATTTATCAAGGAAGGTTATAGAGTATAGAACATCACGCTATGACCAACAGGACAAGAGCATCAATGAAATATTAAGAATTTTCAATTAATTAATGAAGAATTGTTAAGTAAAGTGAACAGAGTAACCCAAAAAAAATATATGCTTTAGATCTTAGCTGGCATATTACGATCTATACAGTTTCTCTATGATTACGTTGAAACAAACATTTTATCTTACAAATTAAAATATTTTATTTTCAGATGGCGATAGATTATTCCTTTTAATACTTAACATAATTTAGCATATCGATCGTACCTATCCCGTCATAGAGGTGCATCCTCTACAATTCTTACGCACATCACTACACCTCTCCATAACACGTGTAAGGGCGAGCGAGACGGACAGATAAGTATGATTTATGACCCGAATCCTCAGTTCATAATGCGTCGACTAAAGTAACACACACAGTTGACATTCGTGCTCGATCAGAAATCTCGCAAGACTTAGATGGAATTCCTTGTCACCAGTAATGACAGCGACTATTTTACGTTGCACATTTATGTCGACCTGGAATAATTTGTGATACCATAAATAAATTTTGACACGGATCCAGGAATCGCGACACAGAAAGCAGTGGTAGAGCTACACTGCAGAATGAATGAGTAAGCTCGACCGGGATAGGATAATAGATAATAACAGCATAATAACGCTGCCTGCTGTGTTTCGTCGGGTGAGTGTAGGACCTTTAATACTGGTGACAAGGCATTCCATCTGTTGAATACGCATCTGCTTTTTCTGCGTTTCCTTGTCAAGGCTGAATGTACGATGTCATGGGCCGCAGTAATCACTTGCCATCAGGTGAACTGTGTTACCTTCAATGTAACAATAAAAAAAGTGCTGTAACCTTTAGGCTGTGCATAATATTAATTGTATGTAATAACGTGTTTAGGTCCATTCGCGTATCGCCTTGACCTATGGCGACGGGCCGGCTGGCTGTCTGAGGGTATTTAAGAATTCTTAATATTAATATCCCGCGTGGAATGCGAAACGTTTATATTGTTGTTGTTTTGAGATAAATAATTTATTTTCGCATTCAGACTTAAAAAAAAACAAAATACACACTTTTTTATAGGATATATATACACTGCAGACCAAAACCACCTTAATTAAAGTAGGAAAATAAAGTAAAATTCCAATAAAATATTAAATGTTTTATTAACCTGTTTAATCATCCCCGCTCTTTACTTTTTTGACTTTTTTCACAAGTCTCGGCATTAGGGCAATCAATTTGTTGATGGTGTCTAGTGATATATTGTTCCAAATTTCGCATAAATTATTCCACATTTCATCTCGCGAGGATGGGTGACGATTACGGACGTTCCTATCAAGGCTCTGAGGAAGCTAAACCCTGTTTTTTAACACCCCTTGCGCCTCTTTTTCTTCTAAATATCCTCTACATAATTTAGAGCTATGCTTTGGATCATTATCTTGTTCAAAAATGAATCCATCTCCAATTAATCGCAACCAAGAAGAAACGGCATTTTGTTCTAAAATGTTTTTGTATTGTTGTATTTTGTAAATGTTCCTTTTTCAAAATTCCTTCAATTTTTATCGAATCGGCAGTTCCTTGGCTAGAGAAGCAACCCCAGATCATAATTGAGCCACCAACATGCTTGATTGTTGGGACTACACAATCTGACATCATCTTTTCTTGGGCACTGCGTCGAATGCAAATTCTACGTTTTGAACCGAATACTTCAAACTTGGACTCATCGGTCCAAAGCATTTTTTTAAAATCTTCTTCAGTCCAATCTCGATCAGCATGAGCCCACTACATCCCTTTTTACTTGTTTTGCGGCCTTAGCAGAGGTTTTCGAACGGCAACGCGACCATACAACTTCGCATCTGTCAGTGGCCGTTTTACTGTAGTCAATGATAAAGGTTCAACTCGGGTTTTGTTTACTCGCGGATTTTGGTCGGCAGGGTATATATATATATATATATATATATATATATATATATATATATATATATATATATAAATATATATATAGTAAATTAGCGGCATAATACTGCTGCATTAAGTCTGGCGAGAGTAGGGATCCGGAGACCCTTTTTTACTGGTGTTGGAGGGGTGAACGCATCTGAATTATGATTCCTTATCGAGTATGAAGGTATGAGTAATTATTTTATCGTAGATGACGTCAAAATCTATATGTTGAAGTTGGTAAACGACAACATACGTACGAAATTAGCGCCGCATCCTATTTATACTATTTATTTACATGTATCTACTCGTAGACACACAATTTGTAATTTATTTCGATAACAAATAACGAATACAAATTATATATATGTATATATATTTATTACTTATTTACAGTAGTGATCGATGTTTAATATTGAGTAATAATTTATAAATCATTCGACACTTGAAAATATTGAACATTTTGTTTTTAAACTTTATTTCATTATGCAAATTAAAATTATATTTTTAATAACGTCAAACAAGTTATACACTGTTATTTGTCAATGCACATTGATGAATAAATTATGTTTGCCAACCAGCCAGCCAGCCAGCCATAGCGTGGTCAGTCTCTAGTATATCACACCTTGCCAACTACCAATTTTCGATTTGTCACCATGAATTCAATAAAAATATATAATGCAATTTTATGTCCATCACTTACAGCATCGAATACATGACCGCTAACACCGCTGCTGCGGAAGTTAACCAAGGATCTTCAGAGTGAGAGATCCGGTGGTTCATGTTATGATAATTTAATGAAAGTGAATTTGTTATAAGAACTGATAGGACCACGCCCTCACAGAATACCAACGTATAATAGCAGCATAAGGTTTCGTCTGGTGAGTGCGGGGATCCGTCGACCTTTATTTACTCAGTCCTCAAGGGTGACAGCGCGTCTGCATTATGATTCCTTGTGAAAGATGAATGTAGATGTCATGGGCCACAGGAATCACTTGCCATCAGGTGAACTGTATGCTCGTTTGTTAATCACAATGAAATAATAAGAAAAATACTGATAAGAATTTGTGTTATGAGCCACTAGTACACTTTAATTGGAACTGCTTTATTGTATTGACATTATATCTCATACAATTCTTTACTAGGTACAGATGCATTTAAAGTTTAACTCGCTTTTCATTAAAACGGATCCCTGAGTGTTCTGTCAATTAGTCATGTTTTTTTTTATTCAAAGAGTCTTACATTCGTGTGCAATAACAACAATTCGTGGGACGCGGCGTACCCCACGCGACGACTCACAAATTGTGGAATCTCTAGACCGTTGTTTAAAATGAGACACGACTATTCAGGTCGTTGCGATAGGCTTCAAAATAGAGCCACACTGCCGTTAGTTTATGGCTGCAACATGTATGGGTCACGGCTTCTCCCTCAAGGAGAACGTGGTTCTGGTGGAGGACGTCACCTGACGGTAAATGACCACACAGCTGTACGTGGGACGTAGCTGCACCCGAGGAACCGCGGGTGCGTTGTCAGCATATTAAGCAAATGTCCTCGCGGTCAGAGTCTGGGGGCGGACGCACCTGATAATGTACTGGTACCGTATCATTATTGACCCGTCGTTCGTTTTTTTTTAAATTGTATTTAGGGTGACAAACGAGCACACCGTTCTCTCTCGCTAAGTCATCGTCGTGTGGCTTCGTCCTCATCCTTAAGGACTAAGTTGGAATGTCTCCTCAACAGTAATAAGGGATGAATACACTCACCAAACGAAACGGCAGCTATATGTTGGTAATCTGTGCGGGCGTGCTCGTTACGCAGTCGAGTCGATCCGTCCATGCCGAAACTAGACGAAATATACGAACCTCAGTGTAGATGTACCGGTACTAAACGTGTTAACTAAACTGTGAATAATTCTTGCAATCAAGTTGAACATGACACGTAGGCGAGTGTCACGGCTTAAAGTGGAACACCGCTCCACTTCGCCGTCTGAATGGTAAAACAACGAATAATCATCGGAAACACAGAACGGGGTGCAGCATCCTCGTGGACTTCACGTACACGTCGATAGGAACTGGCGCTGGCGTGTGGCGTGTTGACGGTTGTAATGAGGGTCGCGACCTCTGGCGGGGGGGGGGGTCACGACCCCTCTGGCGGGGGGGGGTCACGACCCTAGGTAACAAACGCGACCCACCGAAGTTTGTTACTAAAGAAGGTCGCAATCCGTTCAAGAATATATATATATATATATATATAATAAAATATAATCATGTAATAACAACATGAAAAAATAAACTTATATATTGGTTTTGTGTAAATAAACTATTAATTAGAGGCTATTAATTATATTTAATAATGTTTTTGCATTTCGTGGGTCGCGATATGCAAAAGAAATGAGATGGTTGAGAAACAATGTTTAAGAATGTTATCAAGCTAGAGAATTTATTGGTAAACAACATTAAGAGTGTGGTGGAGCCACGTTACAGTTAGTTTCTAGTTGCAGCATGTCCAGCTCGAAGAGCACCAGTGTGAAATAGCAGAATAACGCAGCAGTATCAGGAAACAGGAAAACTAACTCAGGTCTTTAGGTACAATGACGCACGTGTTTTTTTTTTATGGCTGATGTTTGCTCGTGGGCTTTTACAGTTTCACCGTGAATGCAAATCTCACGTGTACGCAAACGCATACAAATCGTAAACAAACCCCTTCCTTTAGAAAAATCAATCCTGCATAGTGTTGTTTCAAAACAATTGTTATATTGTAGCCACGATTAAGCCAAAAAGCAAATAAATAACTTCAAACCCCATTTGCTATACAATTATATTAAACATTTAATTAATAGTTTATGTACACAAAGCAAACTAAAAGTTTATGTTTTTTCTTAATTTAAATTATATTTTTTCTTAATGTTGTTATTACATGGTAATATTTAATTTTATAAAAATAAATTCGTATAAAAAAATAATCTTTTGTTATTGAACTTTAACGGTGGTAGAGCTTCGCTGCAGTTTGTTTCTTGCTGCAGAAATGCATAAAATAGCACAACATTGCTGCTGTGTTTCGTCTGGTGAGTGTAGGCATCCGGAGACTTTTATTACTGGTGACGAGGCATTCCCTCTCAGTCTTCAAGGGAGACAATGTATCTGAATTACGATTACTTCTCAAGGATCAATGTAGATGACATCGGCCGGTGAACTGTGTGTGAGTTTGTTACTCTCAATGTATTAATAATAAAAGATTGCGATCACCTTTAATAACAAATACGGCCCATCCAGTAGTTACGACCTTCAGGTCCAGAAACGATGCTGTACAGCAAATAGGAACACGTTTAGTTTAATACCTTGCAAACAGACACACAGACATTTATGTACTATGTACACATTATTAGATGTTACCGTCGTGTTTTCACCAAAAGAACGGATATGGTGAAAGGTTTGTCCGCTTCATAAATAAATAACCACGTTATGTAAATTAAAAATCTTTCGTATCATAGAAGCAACAATGCACAAATCTCACCATTACTATCTCTCCTACGTCTTCTCTTTCCCATTTCACACACGATGCTCACGTATCCACAAAAGAGTTCACAAATATCTCACTAGATATCCAATTAATTTATATTAATCTATCGCATCACTCCACTCTGCTCCAAGAAGACGTGACTGGACGTCTAGCTACTCTATTGCAGTATCATTACGTGTACGTCTTTCGTGTCCGTGTGTATCGCTGCGATAATATTTAATACATTAAACAAACATGTAGATAGATGGACGGCCGGCGGCGGACTGACGCCGTAGCGGACGGAGGAGCCGCATTGGCGTGAATCCTGCGAGCTCGCCCCTGCAGCATGCGCGTACCGGTTTCCTCTATACGTCGAGTGTTACGCTATCAATCATTTCGCGATGTACGTCCGCGCGCGGTGCCTATGCAAATTAGACACGGCAGCTGTTTGACTTTCGATATTTCGACGTCTTTTTGTGTTAAGATTTTTATATATTTTTTATGTATCACACTTAGTTGCGGCTATGAATAAGACGCTAAACGGAATTGATAGGACATACTGAATCAATTTTGAGCGGCACTTATTTTATTATTATTAATCAGTGGCGATCTTAATGAATAATGTGAGGAAATACATACGCCGCAACGTGGCCCCACCATCATACACACACACTAATACAGAAAAGTACCTAACGTAGATATTTATTGTGCTCAACATCTGGTATCTGCTTGAAACTTTTAATGACTTTATGGCCTACATAAGAGTACGATTGATAGATTGGGTATACGATTCCTTTCGGCCCATGACTCCACATTAATCTACGGTACGGAATCTCAGAACTACAATGAGAACTACCTCATCATCAGCCCATTATTCCCCTTCTCCGCAGAATAACAACTACCAGAGTCCTTGCACATCACAACTTACGAACTCCCTGACCAATTGTTGATGTTTATGTATTTAATACGTTTATATACTAAATATATAAGCAGGCAAACGAAGTGTTTCAAGGGAAGGTCAACGCGATCAAAACTCGCCGGCTTTTCGCTGCCCTGGCGCGGAACAATTGCGAGGTTTAATTGTATACTTTTTTTTTTACATACAGATATGGAAGGTCTTTAGCAACCAAATGTGTGCGCTCAAGTTTTTAAATACAAGTGTAAAGGTCGCAATAGATCCGGCGCATAGATTAATGTCTCAAGGTAAACACGGTGCAACAAATTATGACACAAAAGTCAACAAATTTTGAGAGGAAAACGCGCTGACGTAACTCCTCGACACCACGACGCGGAGCACGAGGCCGTAAAAGCCGGTAAAGGTTTTGGGTTTTTTGTCCAAAGCAGATTAATATTTAATAACACTTTGATATATTCATCTAATACTTGAAGCAGGAAAACTGTGTTGTCCGCAATTATCGAGTGACCTTCCGCGCGACCTGAGCTTGACCAGAACAACTCAATATTACGGGCTGCTGAGACCGAGGTGATGATGGCTATCTATCTATATATCTATCTGTCTATCTATTTATTTATCTATCTATTTATCTATCTTTCTATCTATATAGTGACGACTAATTTATTTTATGACTAACTACAGCAAGTTATGATAGTTGAGTTGAGAGTTAAGAGCCAAATCCTCAGAATATACGCGTGAAATAACAACATATCGCTGCTGGGTTTTTTTGTGATGAGTGAAGGAATTCGAGGACTCGATTATGATTAACAAGCCATGCCATCTCCGCTCGCAGAGGTATGCGCAACGTATGTATGACTCGTGAATCTTTGCTGGGGACGTTAGCTTTACATTTTAATGCTATGAAATGCCTATTGATTATTACTTTATCCCACCATGTACATTAATAAATTGTAAACATAACTTTTTGTCTGTCTATATGTGTTTCGAGTCACACGCCTCCGCGGAACAGGTTAACGGTCCACGCCGAGGCGCCCTCTCCGGGGCCCTTGCGCTGGTTACCCACTAATAGAGGTCTCGACTGAGCGCCATAAGCGCTTGGTCACCTCTCAACCCGATGAAAGTGTAAAAGCCCTCGGGCTACCAGCGGCCATCAGCCCGAAAAAAATTGGATTGAGATTAGCTTAGTTTGTTTCGTTCAAATCGGTTGACAAATAACAATGATTTGACAATTATAAAGTGATGTGAGGAGTACACGAGTGTTTACAGACGTTGCGCGGTTGCGAGCGTGTACAACGTGTGTGTTTTAAATACCCAAAAGCGGATGGTATCGTTTTTTTTAAAATTTTATTTTAATATGAGCTCGGAGTGTTGTCTTTTGGATTTCCCAAATGTTCTTTTCCAACTTTACACTACTCTGACTCATTACATTGATAATATTTTGAAGATCCATTATTCAAATGACACCAAATTAACAGTTTTTTATCTTCATATATTTAAATAGACTTTGCCCGTATGGGGGAGAATTACGTGGGTAAAGCTGCGAATAAAACTCAGCACTATATAGCCGTGTTGCACTTTTTTCCTTATATTTCTACTGGGTTCGGACATATTGTTGATTTTCGAGTTAGAATGGATTGAGTAGCGATGTTCGTGTCAACGGTATAGTTATTATTATTATAATTATGATTATTTTAGTAAATAGTAGAATGCCAGTAGTCAGTAGTGTTATAATTACTAACATGGACGTGAACTATCTCCTAGGACAAGCATTTAAGCTTAGTTAGAGTGGTTAACAGGAATGTTAGTAATTATAACACTGGTAGCAAACAATCTCCAAAAAATATCTCACCGATATTTCGACTCTGCCGTCACACACCGAAACCCTTTGATTGTAAGTGCCGCCACTTACAATCCCATCGCGAATCACAGATTTATCCGCGTCCGTAGGAGACCGAGGCACGCCCTCGACGACCCTGACGACGCAACCACCAGGGCCAAGCCCTTCATAAAACACAACACACACACATTGCACCCTCATATCGCCCCCGCCGACGGTGAGGGCGTCGCAAACAAAGTTATTCGCGATACCGCCATGTCCCTAGCCGGTTCTCTCCAGTCCATACAGATAGAAGCGTTGCTGGAGTTTCTTGCGCCACTTCTTCTCCAGCGCCCACGCATTCTGAAGTGGTGGTACAGGTAGTCAATAATAATAGTGATATTAATTAAGATAATCCTCTGTCAGAAGCAACTGACCGAGCCGAGGTTCGGCCCTCTCGGGCACCCTTGAGTCAGACGCTCTCGCAAAACAGGGTAACGGTCCAAGCCGAGGCACCCTCTCGGGAGCCCTTGCGCTGGTTACCCATATATAGAGGTCTCGACTGAGAGCCGCAAACGCTCGTTCACCTCTCAACCCGGTGAAACTGTAAAAGCCCTCGGGCTAACAGCGGCCATCAGCCCGAAAAAAAAAAAGAAAAAAAATATACTCTTTAAAAACTATTGTCTAACAATAACGCAACTATACCATTGATTGTTGCTAACATATGTCTCTATACCGACAGGACTGAAGGACAGTGCCGGTGTATTTGCAGCCTGCTAAAATATTTTTTTTATAGCGATGTCTGTGGCCTGCCTTAGCCTGTGGCATGCAGTGTGGGCAGCGGGGATCCCCGGCACTGGCATAACTTGTGCTGATAATAATCCGTCAGGCTTTCCTACTGGTGACGTGACTCATTTGTGTAACGCAATTGTTACATTGTCGCCTTGTAAATAATGGCGAGACGATTGACGATTCGCGCACTAATCGAGCATATCGTCATCGAAGGAACAGTTGCAGAGCTACACTGCAGTTTGTTTCTAACTGCAGAACGAATGGGTCAGCTCGACCAGGATAGAACCACGCCCTGACAGAACTCCGGAGAGACCTTTATTAATGGTGACGAGGCATTCCATCTCGGTCCTCATAGGTAACATCATGATTTATGTCTACATTATGATTCCTTGTCAAGGATGAATGTAGATGTCATGTGCCTCAAAAATCACTTAACATCAGGTGAACTGTGTGCTCGTTTGTAACTCTCAATGTAATAAAAATCTGCAGCTAGAAACAAACTGCAACGTAGCTGTACCATTGTATTTTTTGTACTTTTAACAGGGAGCTGAACCTTTAACTCCATAGACCCTGACATACTCACTAACCACGATGTGCTTTCAGCAAATAAATGGTCAGTTATGTAAATACATCTTTGTCATCTAACGCGGTAGGTAATATTTAGTCTTATTATATAGTCATATAATAAAACCTTCACACCGACAGCCGGTCGTGGCCGCTAATCTCGCGGACGATCTCTGACAGTAATTGTTTTCATCTCGCTATAATTACTAAATAAATGACAATCAAAACAATAATTTTAAGGTGAATCAAATCGGAAGGAGAAAATAAAATTGTAACGTTCAGAACAAGACGTCAACGAGTTATTAAGTCACATTAATAATTCTGTACTGACTTTATTTGACATTCATGCTCCCGTCAAAACCGTGTGTTAAAAGAGCAAGACCGACACTATTAAATCCATGACTTGTTTAAAAAAACAAGCCTTGTTAGTATACAGCAAATCTTAAGAAACTGTAAAAAAAGAATATTTCAAAAGTCTTAATTCTATTGTTAATAAGTCAATATATCTTGAAAAAGCTGCTTATTTTAAATATAACATCAACAATCATAAACATCAACCAAAACAACTTTAGAATAACCTAAAAGTTAGTTTAGTGCTACCGTTTAAAATACAGTGTGAGATACCTCCCCTCTTTTGCTGACGCTGACCTAATTCATAGACATTTTTTAGATCTACCGGGTAACACAAAAGTTAATATATCACATTTAACATATTTTGAGTTCCGTAAATATGGTGCAGGTACGTTCAGTCTGGAGCCGGTTAGTATCGATGCAGATGCAAAAGAAAGAAGAAGAAGAAGTTTACTTTCTAACTTTTTATATAAAGACTTTTTATTAAATAGCAAATAAATAATTAAATTAAATTACACAACTAAACCTTGCAGTGAACAAGGAAGATAAAACGTCAAGGTTTTTTCATGATCATTTATAAAGATAACCGATCAAGCTTAAGATATAATGGATTGCATTTCAATGGATATTGTCATTAGCTGGTGGTCACTGTTGAAACTTAAAACCCTGCCAAACCTGGCTGGATATGAAGAAACTTTACTTTTTAGTTAAAATGTGGGAATATTTTTTTAAAACTTTTAATACTTATTTAGATAATAAATTCCAATCGACTCGACGCGAAGAGCAATTTTGCTTATTAACTGTAATCTTTAAAGATGTAATCAAGATTCTATTTTTGCTCAAACATAAATAATGTACACAACGCACTTCATGGTCAGAATACTCATCTAACACTCGTAGCAGGATAACTGTAACGTGTTTTTTTTTACTAAACTAAATAAGAAGCAATATCTTTTGGTTATTACCAGATGATATCAACTGCGTTGGATTTAAACTGCCGTAAACAATTTGCGAAAGCAACAGCGCACACACTCGACGTCGACGTTACAATAACAGAAATGACAATGATGGTTTTTTTTTTCTGTTGTGATTGTGGCACGCTATGGATTCTGCAGCCAAAGCTTACGAGGAGTCGACGAGCAGATGCTGAGCACCCCACAGAACGGTGCTGACGTCGGTACCTGCATACCCATCTTCAGAGATGCCTTTGTACCCACTAGAACCCTCAGTGCACTGGGAGGGACTCCAGTATCTCATGCAGAACGCACCGGTGCCCCTCTGTACTGAAAGTTGCTCGCCCTCTAGCACCATCGCTGTGCTACGGCAACCCTGGACCAGTTCGTGTTGTCCAGTTTTCGATATTATGGACTGTTCAAGCCCCCATCCTGATCGACCACGACCCCGTAATCCCCTCTGAGCCACCTTATGCATCAGGCAGGGCAGTGTAACCTTAGCCTTATTTTAAAAACCAGGAACTAAAGGGCTAACCTGAGCGTACGTAGAAGCTTGGTAGTCTAAACTAAATATCACCGTAGGTGCCAACTCAGATGCTAAGGATTCCAATTGGATAACTATAGTGGCATCGTAAATTTAATGTAGCATTTAATATAATTTTTATTTCGACATTGAATTATAATTTGTTAAAAGTAATTAATTAAACATCGCATACAATGGACAGGTTATACCAGTGTTTAGATAAAAACAGGTCGAACTGAACGGTCAAGTTTCTATAAGTGCGAGAGCCATACTGTAGTTTGTTTGTAGCTGAAACATGAATGTGTTTGCTCGACAGGGAACCTTTCCCTGTCGAGCAGACCTTTTGGGGTTGGGATTATAAGGACCTTACCTGTCTTTAGTTGCATCTGCGTACCTGTCAAAGGGTTTAACGTACATATACGTAAAAATACATTATAATTTAAACTCACTTTCATTTGAAGTTATTCTACAATCCAATCAACAACGACAAACGAAAACTCTTCAGTTAATAAGGCGACTGACACGCAACGGTTACGGTTACGGTACTCATTGCAAAAACCAGTATTATTAATACCGGTATCAACTTAAATGGCCCTCTGTGGCACCTTCGAGTCAGTTGCTATCGCGCCCAGGGTAACGGTCCAAGCCGAGGCTCCCTCTCGGGAACCCATGTGCTGGATGACCATACATAAAGGTCTCAGGTTAGTACCCTAAGCACTCGACCACCTATCAACCTGATGAAGCTGTTAAAGCCCTCGGGCTAACTATGGCCATCAGTACCGGCAATCGTTCAAGGTCAAAGAACATTGTTCCTAAATAAACCTGTATTAGCAACTTTGCCGATGAGGAGCTTAAGATGATCAGCGTTAAATGCTGCAGAGGAGTTACCGTTGGGTGTGGCACGAAGAAGTCGCAAGTTGAACCTCTTACACATGAAAGCGTGCCGGACGCAGCACGGCGGCGGGGAGGCACCGCCCGCACGTGGGCGACGGGTGTGAATTCATTTTCCTTAACTTTTGTTCGTCGGCGGATAATCTAGTGTCGGCGCGTATCGAGGAAATATTACCTTCCTATTATACTCGCATCTATTTTTTACGAAAAAAAAATACCAACTCTTAATTATTAAGGCAATTTCCTATTATTATAATATGACTAATGTGTGATGATTAAAGTACAAGACTAATCAAAACTTGTGCGAGTACTGACTGTGCGTGCTGGGCTTGGGCTTGGGCTTGGGCGTGGGCGTGGGCGTGGGCGTAGTGGTGGTGCGCACGGGCGTGGGGTCGCGCCTGCAGGCCGCGTCCGCGCACGCCGGCCGCTGGCAGCGCTCGCCGCTCCAGCGCGCACCGCACGTGCACACCGCGCGGCCCGATGATATGCGACAGGTGCCCTGCAACCACGCACACGTAAAGCAAGACAATAAACACTCTAAAACAACACACACAAAGAAACACACTAGGAAATGTCGTTCTGATTAGGAGATAAATTTCCTGAAGAAAAAATATGTCATTAGTAAAGTATATTCCCTCGTAAGTACGAACATCCAAACCAAACTACAACTAAACAATTTATATGAACAACTTAACAAGAAAAGAAGAAATCCAAATATTTTTTTTAATAAAGATTTCTTTTATAGCGTTTTTGCGTAGAACGGTCGACAATGAACAATTCAAAATTAACAATAGCCTGATATTACGTCAGCACGAGACACGAGGCATCTCCCCCGTGACTCCCGACTACTGCAAGGCGTTCGAAATGTTGAGAATTAATTAAGTGGATATTAAAGGCGATAAAATCCATAAAATTAGTTTTATTAAACTATCAAAGATGATCTTATCGTGAATGTAATATTATTATTGTTTGTAATATTTTAATGATCCTGCTCGAGGGACCAATGTGTCATGGAACGAAGGAGGAAAAAAAATCACTTGGAAGAATTATAAGAACAATGTAACGATCTAGTCGAACTCAAAAATGAAAAAAATGTTAAGGACGATAAGAGGAAAATACTTAAAAATATAAAGAGTTCATTGAAATATGGTTACCTATTACTATTTATTGAATTGATACTTTATTACTGAATTATTAAAGACTAGATTTTGCCAGCAGCTTCACATGCGTAGATATAATTTATTAAAAATAATAATATTCATTTATTCCTTTCTGGCACACATCAATAGCCAAAATCAAGTACAGTAAAAATAATTAAACCAACAGTTAAAATACTTTAACCTCATCAAAAAATAAATATAAAAAATGTTAAAAAATGGAAGAAGAATGAATACCTGTTGTGCGCCAAATAAAGAAAAGGATCTCCACTCAGGTACTGTTGTGACTTAGGGTCTGAATAAGGGTTGTAGTTTGAGTAGTAAAAAAAGCGTAATAGCTATGTAACGAAATCATAGCGCGATTCAGAAACAGTGCACAGCGCCATCTATCAAGCTTAGATGTAAATCAAAAGTGACGAACTTCCCATATAAATTTTTAATCCCTAATTAACCCTCTTAGGGGTAACATTTTAAAAAAACACTTTAAATAGCCTGCTTCTCTTAAATATATGAAAATTACGTGTTTCTTACTTTGAAAATGTCCGACTTCCATACAACCGTTCATTTAAAAAGGCCAAAAATTCAAGTTTGTAGCCTCAGCGGTTCAGTCTCTGCCTATATGAATCAGTCAATCAGGACAAGTAATTATACATGTATAGATATGGCCAAGATGGTAAAACAAGAAACGAGAAAAATTTATAAAATTATTTCATTAATAATCATTATAATAAATAACTCATAATAGATCAGATCGATGTGCACGAGCGAATGGTCATCCCACGGAGTCATCTTTTCAGTCAGAAGTTACCTCGTGTTCCCACCAAATGTGTGTGGGTAGGCTTGACTACGTAACAACTTATTTAGCATTAAGTTTTGGGGTAGAGGAATGTACCGACTGGCTGTACCCGGCCGTTTATCTGTCACAATTTTTTTTTAACAGAATAGGTGGTAAACGAGAATGCAGCTCACCCGATGGTCAGTAATCACCGCCGCCCATGAACATCTGTAACAGCAGAGGAGTCGCAAATGCGTTGCTTGCCGGCCTTTAAGAAAGGCTCTTTTCTTGAAGGTCCCTAAGTCGTATCGGTACGGAAACACCGCTGGCGAAATTTGATTCCACAGATTAGTTGTGCGTGATAGAAAATTTAGGATAAAGCGCACAGTCGTAGATTGCCACTGAGACTAATTACTATCGTTAATAATAAAACTATAAAATGTTTATTTCCTGTCACAAACAACTACAAGTACACATACATCATTGAAGCAGAAACCGTCGCAGAGCCCCTCCAGGCCGGCGTCCTCACCCGCCGTCTTCACCACGAACTCGCAGGTCTCATCTATGCACTGCTCGCAGAACTTGCCTGCACGACGAAGGCTCGACTGTTATTACATTCTTTCCAATTTTGCTTTATTAGAAATTATCAACGAAAAGTTAAGTTAAATAGAAAATCCCACGCAGCGTGGAGAGTTTCAGGGTATTAAGTGGTTGGTCAGAAAAGGAAATTAAAAAAAAAAACATCAACCATGTACGTTATAACTATCAGGTTATTTAATTTGCGAGAGCCTGTCTACTGCGTTGCGATCTCCGACCGAGGAGCAATATTTGTACTATATCACAAACGTTGGTGTTTTCCGTGTCTTGGTGCGTGTGTGGTTAGTTAGGTCCTGTGTGGTTACTAATGCTTGTCTACATGCGGTCGTACAGTGCCGTAGCATAGGCGGGACTCACTCGTCGTCCATTTACACGAGATCGGAAGAGGGTTCAGGTTCAGGTCCTCTCGACACTACGGTCACATGAAACTCGTATTCAACACCATCAGCCACGTAAAATATTGTTACTCGACTGGAGCGGAGCCGCGTTGCAGCAGCCAGGGCTAATACTGTAGTGCGCAGTGCGCAGTTGGTACCGGTATAGCCGGGCGCGCACAGGCAGGCGGGCGCGCGGCGCATGGCACGGCAGGTGCCGCCGTTCGCGCAGGTGGCGCGAGTGCAGGGGTCGGCCGGCGCGGCGCACCGCGGCCCCGTGTAGCCCGCGTTGCAGGTGCACTGTGTTAAACGTTTTTTTGTCATGTTTTTTATTTATTTTGGCAACAAACAAAGCTGCGCCTTTGTACATACTTTTTCTATGTACATGTATATCCCTTAGATAAATGTTTTGTGTATATAAAAGTTAAGTAAATAAATATTTGACACGGAATGAAAATTCAAGATAAATCTTAACTAAACTAAACTAAACTTACAATGAACTTATGAATAAAAAGTGTGGTTTTAAAATATTGATGGTAATATTCCTTGCCCGACGAAATCAGGAAGGATATATATATATATATATATATATATATATAATGTATTAATACATGTATTATGTATTTAATATCTTTATATGTATTATTCTTTGTTTGTGTTAGTTATTTTTAGTTCTTCTTTTTATTTATTAGTTTATTGCTACCATCAAACACATATCTCACCACACCATGGGTTGACTGGTAGGGAATGCCTTTGACATTAAGTCCGCCCTTTGTGAACTTTTAACTGCATTAAGGTTAATGAGATAAAGAGTAAATAAATAAATATTCATGATTAGATTAGAAGATAGTTGCGTATAGTTTTTATGTTATCGTGAGGGAACTAAAAGGAGTAATGTACGTGAGGGCATTTTTTTATTTTCTGGGCGACAAACACAGTCCACCTGTTGATAAATTATTCCTGCGGTCCGTGATACTCACACTCATTCTGGATACGGAATCATAATACAGATAACTACGGACTGAAATGGAATGCCTCATCACCAGTAATAAAAGTCTCCGGCTGCTCTTAGCTTACTCTGATACTCTGTGAGAGCGTGGTCCGTGTTCCAGTGGTGGAAAAAAATTTCCATAAATAAATCCACGGTCCTATTTTATATATCTTACTTTTCGTCTTTACGTGATAGAACCACGCAGCAACTATAAACTAGCTGTAACAAAAATAAATTAGTTCGACCTTGGAGCGTAAAATAGTAACCCACAGAACAGGGAACAGATGGGTCCAGATTACAAGTACCGAGCCAATCCATCTCAGCCCTCAGGGGTAATAATAATGCACTGTATGGAGGTGTTTCATTAGTTATCGCTTTAAGTGAACCGTGTGCTCGTTTGTCACCCTTAGTGGCATAACTAACACATAGGTAGTCGTATATCATACTAAGTTAAACCTAAGCTGAATATATCCTAGTGTCTGGATTAACTTCTACCAAATAGTTAAGGAGTTGTTAACAACTTAATTACCTTGAGAGGCTGTAGCTCGCCAGGCCTGATCTCCGCATCCGTATCCACCTCGCACCTACCACGGCGATGGCAGTGCGCCGCGCAGCGGTAATGCTGGCAGTGCTCGCCGGCGTACAGCGGCCCGCAGCGGCACGCGGCGACGCCGTCGGTGCGCACGCAGCTGCCCGGCCCGCACTGCAGCGGGCACGCGGCGTCCGCGACGGGATTCGCTGTTATGGCGCACTCGCGTTTCTGCTCCTAAAGCGGCAGGATGGTGTGTTCATGGTAGAAATATAAATAAGTCATTTAAAAGTTAGGGATTGAACTTAGAAGATCTCCAGGAAACACCGTATTTTGAATGTTAAATGAGTTGTAATAAAGAAATTACTATGATATTGTAATATACGTAATTATTGTTAACGTAAATGCCTTTTCAATATATATTTAAATGTTCTGGTGTTATTAAATATATATATATATATATATATATATATATATATATAAATATACTTTATTAGTACAATAGATACTGACGTCGGTCTGGTTCCCCATCGCCTGTAGACCGTCGGGGCATAGGCAAGAGCGACCGCCGTCCCCGCGCCGCACGCACAGCGCGCTGCCGTGGCACGCCGCCGACCCATCCGCCAGCACGCACGGGTCCGCGCCTGTCAGGGGTGCAAACTAATGATTACTATCGGTATACTTAAATAAAATAGGATGTGTGCATAGCAGCGTTAAGTAGCTAACGTGCTCTCTATATTGAATACTCGAAGAAATAGTCCAATCTATATTGTGTGTCTATACACGGAAGCATTTTTTTGTGTGACACAGTTGTGTGCTTCCTAGAAGTCTGGGTGTAGGTATACACATCACGGCACCGCCTGCGCCGGTCGTTTCTGTGGTCGCAAAAACGCGCAGCCACATCGGCGGTGACACCCCCGCTCGAGTCGCGGAGGCTTGAGTCCCGCCGTGACTCCACCTCGGCTGCGGAGGGCAGGAAAAACGGCGCCTCGCCCACGTCCGCCCTCACAGTTCATCCCAGCACGCGTTTCAGGCAAACTCAATGAGTGCATCCGGAGTGGCCGCCTCGAACCGGCCCTGAGAGGCCCGTTTGGATTTCTCTTAACTTCACCGTGGGTGACCATGCGCCCCGCCAAGACGATGCGAGAGATGTCATACACCTAAGGCATTCTTTTCCGAACATCCTTTGAATGCATAATATTGAAAAGGCGTTATAACATGTATGTAATATATGTAATATATATATATATATATATATATATATATATATATATATATATATATATATACACGCACTTTGTTATAGCCAGCTTTTTTTTTAACAGGAGTCAAGCAGCACATTATGGAGAAACGTGTGAACGAAAACAAGCAGGCAATGACGCTTATATTTGGGTAGACCAAAACTCTTATATAAACGTAATGAAATCACTGAAACTTATTCTGTTGCTCCTCAGTGAGAATAAAACATCCATTACAATATTATGTATAAAGTTGGGTAACCTTCTCAATGATCCAGTAGAAGGAAAGAGCTTCTTCTTCGTCTTCTTGCTGCGGTATCTTCTGAACTATCTTCGTGTAGCTGACTACGCTTAAATGTTGAAGCTTTTGCTTTTTAAAGATTGGTCTAATTTTCGGAGATAATTTGGGGCTGACGTCAACATTGATGATGATTGGAGGTGAGGAGTATAATGACGGTCACCTGCGGGAAACAGCACGGGGTGCAGCAGGGCGAGGGCGGAGACGGCGTGGCGGGCGCGCGGCGGCGCGGCAGGGGCGGCGGGGGCGGTGGCGCGGCGCGGTAAGTGCGCCAGCCCGCGCGCCGTAGCGCACCACACAGACTCCTCCCACACGCCCATGCGAGCGCACGTGCGCGTCCACGCCGACACGTACGCATCTTCTGTACGACAACGTTTTATTTACAATTTCATGAATCAAAAACAATAACCTGGCGGACCTGTGTTATGTGCAGACGTACCCATGAAATATATACATATACTCATTTGAATTAAACGGATAGTTTTATGCAATGGAGTCTGTGTTTCAGTTGTTACACTAGGTTTAGTATTAATGTAAGGAAACTAAGCTTTATGCACTGAAATTAATAATTGAAATATCGAATCGAATAAATATTCGATCCTTTATAGTAATAAATCATTTTGATTTATTAAATTAATCTTTTGTATCATACTATATATTTTGGTGTAAATGTTGTGGGGCATTCATTCAAAATAATTTTTATTTCACAAAAGTTAAAGCAAAACGCCCCCATTCTGCCGTAATAGTTGCCATCTCATTGCATCGTAAAAGCTTTCAAATATTCTAAGGGGCCGGATGGACAGCTCTAACACGTAGTTCTGGGAACTGAAGTGAACAACGCGCTGGATCATGAACAGTGAATCCCGACCTCAGGCTGTTGAGCGTCTAAGGAAGCTCAAGTTAATTCTATTGAGGTCGTTCGGTGCGACGGCCGTCTGGTTACGTAAACAGCAGCTGCTCCAGTGATGGCTGTGAATTTAGGCGACCTTCGAATGTTATACAAGCTCAAATATGACGGAACCCCCGCCGTAAGCCTTTAAAACCTTTTAAAAACATGCGTCTGCGTTAAAAAGAGCGTTATGCTCTTGCGGTGTTCACAACACTGCGGGACGTAGGTCATCTGCCTTCATCGGAAAATAAAATCTTATTCTATTCTGCATCTTATGGTAAACTTCAATCTTGCATTACAGTGCGGAATAATTTAGCAGTCCTTTGGCTTTGTATATCATCAAAATAAATCGATATGTAGGTCCTCTAAACAATGGAATGGCTTACACCGTACTGTGCAATATATATATTCATTATATATTGTCATTAGCATGGCATTTGATGTGATTAAAAAACAAAATGTATGTAATACTTGCGTTATTTTTGCGGACAATATGATTTATGCGCGTAGAATGAACATAAAATAAGATCAGGTTCAAATGAATATCGCGTAATTATTTGATAGCAGTAGAAGCAGTCAACTGTTTTTTTTTTCAGTATTTATGGTATGTCACGTAAGTGATGAAGGCGTGTCCACATGGAACTCACCAGTGCCGCTCGGCGGCGCGTGGTGCGAGCGGTGCGCGAACACAACATGCGTGGCCACATGGCCGCCGTCCAGCGGCACGCTGTGAAGTGCGTCGTGGTAGCCGTCCACGAAGTATAGCCGGCGCGCGGCGGGCTGCAGCGCCAGCGCGCCCGGCCTCCGCACGCGCCGCCGCACGAGCGCGCGCACGCCGCGCCCGTCCATGGCGCACGCCAGCAGTGCCGGCTCCGCGCCGCGCTCCGACCATATCACCATCCTGCTCTCACACAACAACAAACTACTGAACCCTCTTGTAGCTACTACGTATCATTCAGAAGTGTAAATTAAAAGTAATAAATAAAGACTTTTAATTTACACTTCTACACAAACACTCACATGTTTGCCAGGGGCAGAAATCTTGTTGGTAAGATTATTATTGATTACACTATCAAAACTCGGTGTTTTATTAAGTTTCTTACGCCATTATTATCAACAAAATCAGTAGTAAGCGAATGAAACGTACCCCTGGTCGCTGGAGAGGACGATGTCATCCGGCTCCGCGCCGCGTCGCCGCCACAGCGTGACCCGGCGACGGCCGTCCAGATCGGCGACGTTCAGCACGCCGTACTGCTCGCGGAGCCGCTTGCCGAGCTGTCCGTCTTCTAGTGCCGTCCAGTACACACGGCCCGACACCCAGTCGACGGCCACGCCGCGGATGATGCCGCCGTTCAGCACCTGATGTTGAAGTTTAATTCTTTAGGCTCGCTCCTAGCTGTTGAGCCAAACGCAAGCGTGTTGGCCCGCTAATCATTTAACACGAGGTTACTGTGTCATCATTTTTACCATAATTGCCAAATTACAAATTTACTATGGAAAAGCCTCGAAGAATTTTGAATAAACGTGCCAATTATGACGATATGTTAACTCCGTAGGTACACGGTGTACCTAGAGCTCTGGCCATCACGGTTCTTGGTCTGCGATGGTTACATATTCGCACATGTATCGAAAGCCCCTACATTTTAAGATATATCAAGCTATTAATATTATGATATGGTGGCAACACAAACCGACGGATGCAAGGTGTTGCCTGCGCCCTGCATATACAACCATCTATTCTTGACCAGAAAACAATACAGATGCTTCATTATCACCAAGTTCAAAGATGTATCTTCCTTTACTAGGAATAGGAGACTTATTTATTCTTTATGTTCCTTAAATAACAAGTTTACATACAAAGGCGGACTTAATAATGCCCAGTGGCATTCTCTACCTGTCAACCCTGGGAGTTCGAGCGAATATGTTGGTGGGCATAAAATTAAAAAAAAAAATTATTTAGATCTTCTTCTGATCTTCCATGCATTCTGTCACCATGGGATATACAACGGTAGCTGGGAATGTACGCTAGAGCTTTGCGGGTGCGAGTGAGTCGTCAGAACTGTGACGATACTGGTTACTCACGATTGTCTCCGCGCTATGGGCGGGCGGCATGCTCGTGGGCATGGCGTGGGGCGCGTCACTGGGCAGCCGCACGCGCCGCAGCCGCCCGTGTGCGTCGCCCCAGTACGCCCACCACGACCCGTTCAACGGCACCACTGCCACCGAGCTGATCTCCGCACTACAACAGTACACATAACAATCTGTCACGCGTATCTTCATGGATAAAAATATTATATCAACAATAAAACGGCACGACTGTTTTGAGGGCATCCCCGCGTGTTGATACTATAGTTGACGCATTATGAGGTTTCGGGTCATAAATCATATTTATCTGTCTGTCTCGCTCGCACTGACAGGTTTTATAGACAGGTGTAGTGATGTGCGTAAAAATTATAGAGGTGCATATCGATAACGGGATAGATATGCTACATTATGTTAAGTATTAATAGGAATAATTTTTCGCTATGTGAAAAAAAAAAAGTTTTTAATTTGTAAGATAAAACATTTGTTTGAACGTAATCATAGAGATTCTGAATTATGTATAGATCGTAATGTGGCTCTGAAAATGGCCGTTTTTATCTTATTATTGAAAAACAACAACCCTTACTCGTAACGACCAATCAGTGCTAATGAAGGTCACGACGACGCATCGACCCCGTGTGGGTGTTGCATTGCGTGCACATTTCTACCGTCAGTGGCATTTATTGCCCGACGACTCAGTTTATAATGCTTCGACTATAGTAATGTTTTTCCCAATCCGTAACAAGAACAAAAGGAGATTAGAACTTCGCAATTTAACCGTTTCCTCTCGTTGAATTCCATGGATAAGAAATTAATGTAGTACAAAGCTTGGTCTCGAATGACTGTCTAACCTGTCGGGGTCCTCGGGCGCCTCGGGCTCGTGCTCGTGTTTGTTCAGCTCCCACATGCGCAGCGCTCCGCTCACCGCCACGATCAGCTTTGCCTTGTCACCTGCACAGTAGCGGTACCGCGTTTACATTCATAATCACCATCACAGCCACGTACAGGTCCCCTACTGCACATGGGGAAGCTATGGGGGATGGTTTCCATAAAGTACCATTCCGAGTCACCTGTCCGAGCTTTGTTTTTCTTCTACAGTATAAGCGGCAAACGAGCATGCAGCCCACCCGATGGTAAGTGAACACCACCGCCCATGGACATCCGCAACACCAGAGGCCAAGTCGCAAATGCGTTGCCGGCCTCTAAGAAATGTGTAATCTCTTTTCCTGAAGGTCCCTATGTCGTATCGGTTCGGAAACACCGCTAACGACAGCTACCACAGAGTAGTTGTGCGTGGCGGGAAATATCGCGTGAGGCGCACAGTGGCGCATTGCCAACCATCGAGATGATGAGGATGCAATGTTGAATTCTCTCGTGATGTACGATGTTTAAACTCAGCGGCTGGAATTAATCCGAACAACTGCTCAGAACACTCCCCATGGTAAATTCGGTAAATTGCTTACCATTGGATAATTGACCAGATAGAGCCAAGATAGCTCAGTGTCTAACCAAAATCAATGATGAATTACCACGTACTCGGGGAAAACATCGTAAGGAAACCTGCATGTCTCAGTATTAAATAAAAAAACATTCCAAGACATATGAAACCACAACTATGCTCTAATGTCCTGTGTTCAGAAGATGCCTATGCCCAGTAGTGGGATCTATATAGGCGGTTTAATTTTTTTAATTTTTCGGAAATAGACGCGAAAACATTTCGATCTAAGAGATCGACACAAAAACCTGCCTCCAAGTGGAAAGCGGACGTGTCGATTCGTGGTGAATAGCGGACTAATATGACGAAACTTTGTATTGTCATGTTTGGCACAGTTTGTTGTTGCATCGACAGCTTTATACTCAAGAGGTGCTCACCGATGGCTTCACACGTCAGGCTGCCGTCCGCCAGTTGACGCTGTTTGTAGCCCGAAGCGCACCTGCCGAGTTAAGTCAAAGCTCACACATCTGTACTGTCCCATTGCTAATGGAAATAATATATATGCCCATAGCTTTTCATTGAATTAATAATTCCATATCACTGTGACCATTACACGTGCATTCTGTAATCTGTACCTACGATTATAAAAAATACTGTTAATGACACATTTGAAAAATGTATCAGAGCAATACGTATGTGGTGGACGCATCCTATATAGTTGCAAACCACTTTTTTTTTTAAAAAAATCTTACCGTTGCTCTGCCTATATCTTAGAAATATGTATATGTATGTATTTAATAATTTAATCGGAATCGGAATCGGAATCTCATACAATTACCATTGACATTGTTTAGAAATCGATTATATAATTCACTATTTTTATTTATACTGTGTATTAGATAGAGAGGCTAGATTATGTTAATACAATATTAAATTGGTTTTATATTTAAATTAATTACAATATTTGCCATACGTGGCAGAATGTGTTGGTGCGTTTAATAATCTATTGTGACACCATTTGTACCATATTCTGGATAATAAACTATTTGATTTGTTTTAGACTTTATCACATTAGAGGACCGCGGGTCACCATGAGTCGAATAGATCTCACAAATAGACAGAAAATAAATACATCGAAATTGTTCATGATAGATCCAAGCGAGGCACTGTGGGGAAAATAGCTGTAGTTTAAATATATACCATACCATATATAGTATACCAGAGTAAATATCAGTATTTCAGTACTTTGCTTCACATGGAGAGGGAGAGAATTCGGAGATTTAATCAGTGGTAACAAAGCACTCCAATGTTCTCAATGGTGACATATTTATCCTAACTTGTAGTCGGCGAGGTCAGCAGAAATCGTTGATCACTTTTAAATCGATAACAAGACACACAGCGCAGTAATATGTTCACTGCACTCTTAAACCACTTTATCACAAGAACTTCATATACAATGTGATGATGACATTACAGTGTTATGCACTAAATCTCCTCACTATGCCAGCCATCAACAGATATATGATAGAAGCTGCTACACTCACTTGCAGGTGTAATTGTGCTCGTGCTTGGGCAAGCAAAGCTGCGGGCAGGCGCGCCAGTTGCACGCGCCGGATTCTGCGAAGGCGTGAAATGGTGTCAAAAATCTTATAATCATTTCGTCGTATATAGAAACGTGTGGCAGGTTCCCAGGGTTCAGGGACGTCCATGTATCTCAATGTCAAAAGCTTACCTGCCGAAGCATGTTAAGGTGAAGCTGTAGATGATATTTTTGTGGCTAGATGTGTGGTAAAGATGGAAGATGCACCAACAGATATAAATCGAGTGTTGATCAGGGACAAGCGATTTCTTATAACATATCGCCCTATAGGTCACATCCAGATGGGTGACATACTAAACGTGGAGTAACCTTTTTCCTATAGAACAGTTGGCAAACAAGCTAGCAGCTTGAGTGCTGATGGGAAGCAGCTGAAGAGATGGTAAGTGATTATCTTCGCCCATGAACATGTGGAGCACCAGAGGAGGCAGATGCGCTGCCGGTCCTTAAGAAAGGTGTACGCACTCTTGCTAAGTCGTTTCGGTTCGGAAACACCACTTACGACAGTTGATTCCACAGAGTGGTAGTGCGTACAAGAAAATTTCGCGTTAAGCGCACAGTGGTGGGTTGCCAACCATCGAGATGATGAGGATGAAATTTTTAATACTATCGTAATGTTTAAACTCAGCGGGTGGAATTATTCCGAACAACTCCTCAGTACACTCCCCATGGTAAAGTAAAATCGGTAAAAAATGCACAGAGATACAACATCTCTTCGCAACACCAATTAATCAAGCCGATCAGAAAGTACCTGATTATGCTCTATTAAGCACAACCAGTTTTTTAGAGGCAAACACGAGGCTTTACCCTCCATGTGACCACTAACCTACCAAGTGACCGCGGAACCGAACTTCACTCGATATGACAACGTCAAGTATTCCGATACTAGATGAAGTAGCATGGGGAGTGTTTTCGAAATTAGTAGATGCGATAACCTGGTGATATATCAACAAGGTCCGGTAGAGGACATTGGAATCGGAACTTTATAATTCACATAGTACAATTTACAATAATCCTTACCCAGGCAGGCCGCTTCGGTGGGCGCGCACCGGCCGCCGGCGCCGGCGCACAGCACCTCGCCCTCCGCGCACCCCTCCGTCGTCACCGAGTGTCGGCCTGCTCGTAAACAAGTCGCTCACTATCACAACGTATAATTATCGTCTTGCTCTTTAATATAATTTACAAAGTGAATCTGAGATTAGCACAAGCAGCCAACTCCTCTGAAACTTGATTCGTTAAATAAAACACGATGATACGTCTCTAACACCGCTTCTTTCCGAAGCCGTGCGAGAGCGGCTATTAGAGCGAGAGTGACTAGTGACAAACGATTTTGAAAAAAAAAAAGAAACTTGTTGCTTTTTTTAAAAAACAAAAGTCCATGAGTTGTCAAGTATTGAACCCAGAGCTCAAAGCTTAAATGCATGCAAGCATTCTACTATTTGGGGAAATATATAATACAGTAACGCCCCGCGTCTCGTACGTACACAGTTGCAGGTTTTCGTCGCTGCCGTCCTTGCAGTCGTCGTAACCGTCGCAGATCAAGTTTTGCGGGATGCACGTGTTGTCGCCGCATCTGCAACGGAATTATTGTTTTCTAGTGTTACGGTAAAAGAATTCCAATCTAAAAATCACACGGTGATTTTGTCTTGTCGGAAATACAATGTGTAAAAAGCCTTAAATCTGGATTTGAATATACAGGAATAGCAAATGTTACTAGGTTAGGGTCTCGCCGTATGCGGACAAGCGTGCGTGAATTATTTTATGTCCGTATGGACAAATCCTCCACAGGCCCTTCATAAGTACAATCTATAGTCGACGCATTATGAACTGAGGCTTCGGGATTTAATTTATCTGTCTGTCTGTCTCGCTCGCACTTACAGGTCTGATGGAGGAGGTATAGTGATGTACGTAAGAATTGGAGAGGTGCATATCGATAACGGGATAGGTACGATCGATATGCTAAATTATGTTAATGTATTAATAGGAATAATTTTTCGCTATCTGAAAATAAAAGTTTTTAATTTGTAAGATAAAATGTTTGTTTCGACGTAATCATAGAGAAACTGTATAGATCGGGGTCAGTTTACAATTCTTTTAACAGTAACACGTGAATTACAGCCCGAGCTTGATCGTTGATGTCACCATTTAATTTCTTCAAAACCACGTTAGATAAATCCTCTACTGTGCGTATTGCGTAACGAAGCGTAAGTAATGTAATAAATGTCATAACAAAAAATCTTATATTTATAGAAAAAAAACAACCCTTACTCGTAACGACCAATCAGGATTCAGAGTGCTAAGGTCACGATGACAACCACGTATTGATCGATTGCGTGCACATTCCTAATGTCAGTGACATTTATTGCCCGAAGACTCAGTTTAAAATGCGTCGACTATAGTAGAAGACTAACTAAATAGAAGAAGAACTGCTTAGAACTAAGCGTTGACTTATTGTCGTGTGGACGTCTAGCGAACTCGTATATAAACGTTATTTACAATAGATGTGGACAACTTTGACACAATAACAACATTACGGCCGACGACATCGGTTATGGTATCATTAATAATTGACGAGTTTGTGTAATATCAGTTAACTTTCCATAAATGGTGCAATTTTATTTTATGGCGTTAAGAGTATTATAAACGGGCACACAGTTGGCCTGATGGTAAGTGATTCATGCGGCCCATGGCATCTACATTCATCCTTGACAAGGAATCATAATGCGGATGCATTGCCACCCTTGAGTACTGAGATGGAATGCCTCGTATCCAGTAATAAAGATCTCCGGATCCCTACACTCACCAGACGAAACACCTACCATTTCCCATTCATTCTGCAGCTAGAGACAAACTGCAGTGTAGCCCTACTACTGTTAGAGTGCATGCGTGAGTTCGAATTGCACGGGTGAATTATGTGTGCGTCTGCGTGATATCGTACCTGAGCATCGGGGGGTGGCAGGCGGTGTGCGCGCACATGTGTGCGTCCTCGTCGGAGCCGTCGGGGCAGTCGCGCCGCGCGTCACAGCGCCAGGCGGCCGGCAGGCAGGCGCGCGCGCACCGCAGCCGTTCCCCGCAAGCGCCCGCCCGCCCCGCCTCCATCCCTCCACTCGGGGGCGGCTCCGTCGCGTATTCCATTGCACCGCAGTCTGCCTCGTCCGAGCTGTCCCCGCAATCCACTTCGCCGTCGCACCACCATTCGCTGGGGATATTTATTCAGTGCTAATTAAGACCGACTCGATACACACGCGTGACTCAAATTTCAGCGCCATCGCATACCTGAGTATGCACTGGCGCGAGTGCGTGCAGGGGCGCGCGTGCGGGCGGCAGTCAGGTGCGCAGCCCAGCTCGTCCGAAGCGTCCGCGCACTCCACCGCGCCCGAGCAGCGCAGCGCTCCGCGGATACACTCGCCGTTCCCGCACCTAGACATATGGAGTAATGCAACTGGACATTATGATCGCCCTTGTAAATCTTATTTAAGTGGCGAAAAGAATAGATAAATATGAGTAAAAGAACCGGTACAAATATTATATAACATATAGGAAGAAATACAGCACATTATCTTTTGTTAGCGTGTGCTCTTGAGTGCTTGCGTGTTAGTATGTGTGTCCGAATCTTTATGTGATTACCTTGTCTCTTGTATTAACATTTAAGTGAGCCTAGTTATACTTTCAGTAAGCGCCTGGCTTAGTGGTGAGGATTCAATGATGTTTATTTGATATTTATTGGTGACACGAGGCATTTCATCTCAGTCCTCAAGGGTGACGCAGGACTCACTTGCCATCAGATGAACTGTGTGCTCGTTTGTTACCCCCACGGGTGGGTTTACAAAGTCAAAAACAGTAGGACAAACGTACCGGAACTCGGACTCGGAGCAGTTGCGCGGTGTGCAGTTGCGCTCATCGGCGTTGTCCCCACAGTCGTCCTCGAAGTCGCAGCGCCAGCGGCCCGGGATGCAGCGCGAGTTGGGGCAGCGGAAGTAGGTCGGGTCGCAGGGCGCCGTCGCGTGCGCTGGGCACGCCGCCTCGTCCTCGCGGCCGGGGCAGTCCGCCTGCGGCATGCAGGTACATTTAATCGACAACTTATTTACAAGTTAATCAATCATGTGGGCGGGTACCCAATATAAAATACTTCTTTTTTGTATTTTTTCCGTCATTTATTTTCTTCGTAACTTTATCTTGTCAGCTTTCATATTGTATTTTTTTATTTTTTGTTTTTGTTATTTTTTATTATTTTTTTATTATAGTTTATGAAATGAGGACCGCCACTTCTCTTGTGTAGACTTCACGGAAGTTCAGGGTTATGGCCGTAAGTCACAACAGTACGTGAGTGGAGAATCTTTTCTCTATTTGGTGCCAAAGAGGAATAAATGAATATTATAATTGTTTTTAACTGCTTTCATAGTCTGTTTGTTTTCTGGTTTCCATCGGTCAATGCACGACACGCAGAAGCATTTCACTAACACGCTGTCTTGAGAGCTAGGCCGGTCATACTGTAACTAAGTTACTAAGTTGTGGCTTTCACTAATACACTGTCTTCAGAGCTAGGCCGGTCATACTGTAACTAAGTTGTGGCTTTAACGTATACGAGTAAAATAACCTGGGATAGGAGCGCACAGCTCATTTCTTGTGTGCAAATAAACAAAATACTGGATTTGGCGATATATTACTACACAACTGTACAATATCGGTGCAAGGTATAAAACTCAGTACTAAAGTAAAACGTAACAAAGCGAGACAAATTTATTTTTATTCACCCGAACTGCCGTGTAACGAAACCATAGCGGTTTCTAACTTGATGCCAATGCCATCTATTGACGTATTACAAAGGCGTATTTTTTTTTCCTGAACAACAACTATCAATTAAATAAGATGCCCACTACGTGTCGGCCAAGTATAATAGGACAATAAAAGTTTCAAGTGAATATAACAATCTCCATACAGTCGCATTCGCTGTTACATTTGGGACTTAAACATCTCCAAATGGATACATGTAAGAAGATGATTTAACCCCTCAAATAGGGGTACAAATGTACCGCTATAATTGCACTCGTTAAGGACAGCGGCGGTATCTTTTTATTAAATTGAGAGTAACAAACTAGTACACATAGTTCACCTGATGGAAAGTGATTCCTGCGGCCAATGACATCCACATACATCCTTGCAAAGGAATCATAATGCAGATGCGTTGTCACCCTTGAGGACTGAGATGGAATGCCTCGTCTCTAGTAATAAAGGTCTCCGGATCCCTGCACTCACCAGACGAAACACAGCAATGCTATTTGACGCTGTTATTCTACGAGGGTATGGACATAACCTGGTCGAGCTCACCCATTCATTCTCCATCTAGAAACTGCAGCGTAGCTCTACCGCCACTGCAAGTACCTCGGCGTCGCACAACCACTGGCGCGGGATGCACCGGCCGGAGCGGCAGCCTACTTCACACTGTTATTCAGCGAGGACGTGGACATAACCCGGTCGAGCTCACCCATTCATTCTCCATCTAGAAACTGCAGCGTAGCTCTACCGGCACTGCAAGTACCTCGGCGTCGCACAACCACTCGCGCGGGATGCACCGGCCGGAGCGGCAGCCTACTTCACACTGTTATTCAGCGAGGACGTGGACATAACCCGGTCGAGCTAACCCATTCATTCTGCAGCTAGAAACTGCAGCGTAACTCTACCGCCACTGCAAGTACCTCGGCGTCGCACAGCCACTCGCGCGGGATGCAACGGCCGGAGCGGCAGCGGAACTCGTCCCGCGCGCACTGGCGCTCGCTGCAGGCGGCACCCTCGTCGGAACCGTCGCCGCAGTCAGAGTCCTCGTCACATACCCACACGGCCGGCACGCACGCGCCGTTCGCACAGGTGAACTGTGTGGAAACAAACTGTTTAGCCATCGCGTCTAGGAGGAATTTAGTTCGTTTTGCTTCAAATATCTGGTACACAATATACGCAAAATTTTAAATTATTATTATTATTTAAAACTTAAGACAAAAAGATCCATTGCTTACGTCTGAAGCATTTTATAATCTATAATTTTATATATACTTAATATAATAATAAAATTATCCATATAGTAGTGTCTGCAACTTCGGGACTATCGGGATTATCCCATCCCATCCAGCGAGTCATCTGAAGCAGTTTGTACTCCGTGACGGACCGAGTCCAAAGTTTGAAGAGGAGTCTGAAGAGGATATTCTTTAATATTATCCGGATCGCCGGACGGTTTTGAGGGAGTTGGGAGAAAGAACGATAAGGGAGAGTCCCTCTCTATCTAACCCACGGCAATCTGGGACGTCGAGAAACCCCGTTTTATTGTATATATGGGGTTTGATTTATTTTACTGTATCTAATTTTATTATTTCCTAATATTATTTTATATTAATATTAATCACTCGAGTAACCAACAGACGAGGATGACAATGAATAAATATATAAATAATAATCTTTACCCTTTATATTATAGAATCACGCTGACCGCTAGAATTGGCACGCTGTTATGGTCATTATAACTAAAGATGTAGCGTAGTCATGAAAATACCATATCGATATCTGATCATGGTAAACCAGCTACTTAATGGCGCGGTTGCTTAGATGTATGTATACTCTCGACGAGTATTAGGTCGTGAGTTCGAATTCCTATTATGTTTTTGCATGTTTATAGGAAAATATTTAAGAAATACTATTTTACCACAATTATTTAACAAAAGTTAAATTTGCAAGTCATTAAAGGTCGAGTGTCCGTAATGCGCAGACCGGTGTACATTACTTATTTAGTATGTATTACAATTTTAGATAAAGCTGTAGAGGTCACTGGACCAACAGCAATACTCATACACAAAAAAAAATGTATTACAATACTTAAATTAGAAGAAATTAGATTCTCAAATTTTAACTTAAGTAAAGTTAAAATTTAAGAATCTTTTGGACAGTGGTTTATTCTAACAATTAAGTACAAAGCGAATATAGGACAAGGGGTGAGTTAACTCTTATACTTTATCCTCCTGTAAGATCTTGCTATAAAATATATCTAACATTTATGCATTGTCTTCATTTTCAACTAGAGCCAACGAATTCAGCAATGTCAACAACTTTGTGGTATAAACGACTTAATTCCATTTTTCACCACCCAGAGAACATAAGATAATGTGCCTCTCCCAGACGCTGTGACTGGTCAGTTCCAGGAGTACAAGTCTTAGTAAACAAGTAACATCACCTGACATGCTGCGGCAACTGTATCCAAAATTGAAGTTGAATTGAAATTGAGGTGAAGATGAAAGTAAATTACATGGTGGGGCGGGCAGGTCCTCGGCGGGCAGTCCTTCTCGTCGTCACCGTCGACGCAGTCGTCGCGGCCGTCGCAGCGCGCGGCGGCTGGCACGCAGCGGGCGGGCGCGGGCGCCGCCGCCGTCGTCGCTGACGCGGACGCCGCGCGGCACCGGAAGGCGCCCAGGCACGCGAGCGTGTCGCACGCGCGCTCGTCCGAGCCGTCGCGGCAGTGCGGCGCGCCGTCGCATATGTGCGCCGGATGCGCGCACTGCCCGTTGCCGCACTGGAATTGGCCCGGCGCGCAGCGGAACTGCGGACAGCTGGCCGGCTCGTCCGAACCGTCGCCGCAGTCGTCCTATAGAACATTGGATCATTCATCATAAAGACAAAAAATACTATGGACACACATTTATAACTATGAACACCGCTGCCCGTATTACTAAGCGAATTGTCTACTTAATGTAAAGTTGACACTTTTCCTTTGGTTACTAATTAGTAATAGTATCTGTTCGACTAACAAAAAATGAGTGAATGATTAAGTAAACCACGAAACCAGTGTCACACACACCTTATTTAGGTTTAAAGGTACTGTATTATTTTTCAGTGAGAAATATTTTTCAGTCAGAAAAAAAAACGTACTTGAGTATCACAGCGCCACCAGAACGGTATGCACTTCAGCGTGTCTCGACACACGAAGTGCGCTGCGGTGCAGTTGGGCGTACAGGAACGCCCGTCTTCCGCCAACACGAAGTGCTCCGGACAAGCGCAGCGGGCCGACGCCCACCCATCCGGCTCAGTAGCTGGCGTCAGTAGGCATAGGCCCGAGCAGTTTAAGCTCGCGCATAGTGCTGTTAGTTCTGTTAAAGCACGGGAATGAAATAATTTTTCTCAACTTTTACTTTAAATTTTTATATGACACGTTATCACGTCACGTTGTTGCAGCATAAGCAATGTTGCTACATACGCGGCAGGGGCGGCTGGCGGGACGGGTGGTACAGGCGCAGGTCCATGGGCTTGTGGACCGTGTGCACCTCCGTACGGCAGCGCGCCGCGCCGCCCTGCTCCACCGGCGTGTTGTTCATTTCCTGATGGAATTAAGGAATACCATAGTTTTCGGACTATAGAGCATCTTACGGTATCATCGGACGATAAGACGGACTTCAAGTAATAATAAAAATATATTTTGATGTTACTTTCAGATCCTATTTTTTTTTATTAACATGTGTGTATGTAAATTGGTTATTCCCCCGCTTGTCCAGGTAACTTACGCCATACGTACCTTCGGTGGTACCATATTTTTCGAACTATAAGATCAAATTTAGAGATGATTTATTGAAAAAAAAATTAAGCATCCAATATTGGAGTCGATTGTTCTATGTAAATAGGTGAGTCTTACAAAAAAAATACGGTAGTTAAAATTAAAAAAGTTCTAAACTCAAGTAAATCATAAAAATATTTAACAAATTCAAATTAGCGATTACGATGAATGCAATCGTTTCAATACCGACACAAAAAGATGTTTATTCAGTAACATTCGCTTGAGTAAAATCGTTGAGTGGCCACTCATGGTTACTAATTTAATAGTAAGTTATCTTTTAATGACCATATAGATGTTGTAGTTGGTGGTGAACGCACCTACATACATCACAAGAGTATCGCATAAAATTACCGGCGTCAATATGTTCCCGAATTTCGATAACGAGGTAGCTACCTCTTATACTGTTCCCAAGCCGTGAAACATCGCTTCAATTCCGTTTAACAGCTGTTTACCGGATTATTAAACGGAATTATTAAATATCGTTGGCAAAAACTCTCGTACTTACTTATTACGATCATTTTACTCTTTTACCTTCTTTTTTTACATCTAAAGCATATTTGAAATTAAGATTAACCATCGTCAGTTCATACCGAGAAGTAAATAACGAGGCTCGACAGCCTTTCCATAACAAAAACGTTGAAAACTTGCTCTTCCAAACAGAATTTCGATTTCCTTCTTTGAAGTTATTTCTTCGTCCAACCGCATGGCAAAACGTTACAGCTATAGCCTCACTCATGACTTATAGACACCGCACTGTAGTTATATCAATGGTTAATAATAGAAGTCACCAAAAGTGAAAAGCGAGCGGTTCCAGGTGAAGGTAGAAGGTGGTGACTACGTCCCATAAACATGGATATATCCATCGACAATAGAGATACAAGAGGAACATGCGTTATCAACCCTGAAGACTGATATGAGATTCCATACTAGTAACATGGTATCCGGACATCCGGGTGTGGACCAAATGAAGCATAGTAGCGTTTTAATGCTATTTTACGTTGGCATTCCTTCGCCGACCCATTCAAGCCCCAGTTAGAAATAATTTTGGCTCCACCAGGGTTAAGAATATTTAATATAGGTAAAACATTGGCTGGTAACGATCTGAAAGGTGTGTGATTCCACGTTTGAGGAGGAACCATCAATAGGCGGCCTACGCCGATGGAGCGGTGTAAGTGGAACATGGTCCACACCTACACAAAAAAAATCTATCTACTACATAGAAAAAAAAGTACCCGATAGTGGGGGTCGGGGCGTCGTCGGCAGCTTTCGATGGCGCGCGTCTCCCAGTCGCTCCAGTACACGCGGCCCGCCCACACGCCCAGCGCGAACACGTGGTGCAGCCGCAGCCACGGCATCTCATCTATGTACAATACAGTTACGATCCGTCACACTACACCGACACTGGGTGCGGGAGCAACACATGAAGACAATGCAAAAAAGAGACTACTAATTAATATCATATCAACAAAGTTATAATATAACTCACCTCTAGAAAACAGAATTCGCATATGATTCCCGTCAAGATCGGCCACCGCGATGAAGTCCTCGCGAGCGTCCGCAAAGTACAACTCGTTGGAGGCGGGCAATAAAGTGAGAGCGTTGGGCCAGCCGAGCCCGGTCGCAAGCAACACTCGCCGCGCCGACCCATCCATTCCGCAGCGACCGATGTGTGCGCGCGCTCCCCAGTCCGACCAGTACAGCGTGCTGGGGTATAATTAAAACACTATATTAATTTGTATTTGTTTAGTTGTCAATATTTTAATGTCAGTCCACGGCCGAGCCTCAACGGAAGCACGAATCTAAGCAACCATCGATTTGCGGAAAATTTGTACAGTTCGCTGCACTGAGTTGTGTGGTCAAAAAGCAGCTGTTTTCTCCAACGGTTATCGGTGGAGCAGCAACTTACCCAGCGCGCGGGTTTACGGCCAGCCCGCGCGGCTCTGCCAGCCCGCCGCGGAGCAGCACGCGCCGGTGCGTGCCGTCCAGCCGCGCCACCTCCACCGTGTCGGTGCCCTTGTCGCACCAGTACACGTTGCGCGCCACCCAATCCACCGCGAGCCCGTCAGGGTTTTGCAGCGTCGCGCCTTGCACCAACTAGATCAGTAACAATTCAACATTTTGACTGAAAGCAATATTTCTTATAGATCTAAAGCGGTTAAATGAACTTTTCCTATCGTTCGGCGTAGCGAAATTTTCTTAATTCATTTTAACCACGAGCGCATCCTTCAATATTACAACAAAATTTTATTAACTTATATATATTGTACATCAATAAACTATTTACTTTATTTAGAATTTTACTGTATGACTTATTACATAAAAAATATAAAGTGGCCTAATCAATTTAATTTATTAATTATGTTGGCAACACTTTTCTTTCAAGTTTTTTTTTAGAGTATAGGCGGCAAATGAGCAAATCAACTAATATGGTATGTGTGTAACATTGCAACCATCAGCGATGACTTGGTCGCTATAAAAACAACCGGCCGTCAGTCGGTATGATTAATTTATTAATATTATATTATTAATCTATGATTAACTGAAGAATAAAAGGAACGTAGATGTGAGACCTTAGCAATCGGTATGGACGTAGCGAAGGCATTCCATCGGATTTGGCACAAAGCGCTTCTTCCGAAGCTTCCTCCCCATATGACAAATTAATAACATTCATTGCCATGCGGACGACAGCACAGAGTATGCATCGAACACTGGCCACACCAATAATTACCGGAAACACGTCAACGAGTGCCGGAACAAACATCTGTCTGAGGTTATGAGTTCGTTAAAAAGTCTCATATTCGGGCCGACAAAATCTAGTCCAATTTAACCCTACGAGAACGCAAGCTTGCTTATTTACCGCTAAAAAGATCTCTGTGACGTATATCCTAATTTTGAAAACACTCCCCTTTCTACTTCAGCTAATATGGGTTGACATTTCGAGTAACAAGGAAACAAGGCCAAATTGGCCTCTAAAAAACTAATCGTGCTTAATGGAAGCAAGACAGTATTTCATGTCGGCCTACAGTGTGCAACTTTACAAGGCGCAAGTTCGGCCTCATATGGAATACTGTTCTCATCTCCGACCGTACCAGCTCCTTCTAATTGACTGCATTCAACGAAAAGTGGCTAGAATTATCGTTCATTGGGGCAGCGGTGATCAGTTCAGGTCAAATGCTATAAAAAAAAATCTCAAACATAAATCAGGAAAAACATTCTAACCTGATAATCGGAGGTAGACATCTCAAGCGTTCGGAGAGGTTCTCTAGGAGGAATATTTGTATACAACGGATGGAAGGGCATGTCCTTCCGGTCAGAACGACAAACGCGCTTGATGGAACTTCCAAGACGCGTGACGTCACTCCAGTAGATGCATCCACCCTCCCAGTCCATGTCCAACGCCACTGCGTTCGTGAGGTTATGCACCAACAGTAACGTGACAGCGGACCCCGGTGGCGCATCTTCGCTCACTATCGTCGTTTGCCGAATATAATAGCGGTTTGTGAATATAAGATACGGCTTGATGGCTGCAATGAAAAATAAACAACATTAACGGGTTTATAATAATTGTAACATGATAGTAATTAGACCCCGGCACGACCTCTATCAAGTCGTAAACGTGGCTGGCAACGAAGAAAAAGGCATCTGTATTTTTCAGTCATTACTGCCACTTCGTGGTCAGCATGTTCTGCCACAGTGGCAAGATTAGTTACGAGAACTGTAAATAATAACGTTGAATCAATACTTACAGGAGATAGGCTCGCAGCTGATGCCGTCAGCCATCAGTTTGTAGCCCTCGTGGCAGGAGCACACAAAGCTGCCAATGGTATTCCTTTAACAATGCATTCAGCAATATTGAAATTAGCTATACAATATATAAGGAGACATGGATATTACCATACGCTAAGGTTGAGTTGATTATAGCGTCACAAGATATTTTATTTGTGTTTTATTTAACTAATTGTTAAATAATAAAATAACGGAATATGTAATTGTATTATACGACAAAGTCTATATACGAGAAGTTAAGAGAGGTTAGGTTTTGGTAGGGGCTTATCGTGGTTGAAAGGTACGAGTACATATAGATCAGAAGCTTGATCACTCACCGACAGTGATGGTCGCAGGGCTCATCTTCGGCGCACTCGTCCACGTCGCCGCACGCGCCGGCGCCCGCGCGCCGCCAGCCCGCTCGGCACCAGCACGCGTGCCCCACCGCCAGGTCCGTGCAGTTGTGCACGCACTCGCCGTTCATCACCGCACACTCGTTCACGTCTGAGTAAACACTGCTTTTGTATATCACCAATTTTACCAATATTAGCATTGCTTACTCGTGCGGAATTTTACTTGAACATAATTAAAATTTTGAACATTTTTGTCCAACATTGTCGATGGGCGTTTTGGTCTATCGTTCGCTCTCTGGTTTTGGTGCTATAACCGAGCAGAGGTGCATTCTCCTTGCTTAACTTTAACAAAGTAAAGTATTTAGCCTCCGATCTCACGATCTTCACGATGAAAGCTCACGTTCGCGATCTGTGATGGCGTAAATACAGGCAACACTACAAGATGTCCCCAGCAAGCCGCAACAATATAATTTATGAAACGAAAGAAAAAAAAAGACTGAAAGTAAATGATGCACGTAAACTCAGCCACGCCACACTCGTCGTCTTCCTCGCACAGCGGTTTACACGCGATTTACTCGTGTTCTAGGCAACTTTTAAATATCGAACTGTTCTCCCTTTAGATAGTGATCCGAGTCGACGTATGCCTCGGGCCCTCGGATCGTATTATCGCCTCCCTCTGTTGTTCTCGACGTTCTTCGTACACACGGGTCGGAGGGCAGCGGTGGTGCAGCAGCAGACTCCACGCCAGCTTCGCAGAATCGTCGTTCTCACTCTTCTCAGCGGTCCTCCCGCTCGCGAGTCTAATTAGATAAAGCTGTAGAGGTCTCTGGACCAACAGCGATACCAATGATAAAAAGAAGCGCTGTACAACTCACTGCATCGCCACTCGTCGCTGTAGTCCCCGCAGTTGTCGTTGCCGTCACACAGCACCTCGGAGGACACGCAGGCCCCGTTGGCGCAGCGCCACTCGGCCCGCGCGCAGCCCCACAGCGCCGCCCCCGCCGCCTCGGAGCTAGAGCCGAACGCGCGCGAGTACGATGCTACGGAGTCCATGAAACAGATCACCAATATTGCTATCCGTATTTCAGCTAGGGCATATGTGTTAGTAAAGTTGAAACCGGATACATGCGCCTATAACAGTTTAAGCATCTTAATAATGAAGATTGATTGGTAGAAGTGTGTGAACTTACCGCACATGAGCGGATCCTCGTCGGAGCCCGCGCCGTTACCCTTGCCGTCCAGGCAGTGGTCGCGGCCGTCGCACACGAGCGATGCGGGCACGCAGCGCCCGCGACACCGCACGCTGCCCGCGCCGCACAGCGCGCCCACCGCCCCCGCCACCCCGCGCTGCGCTGCGCCGGCCGGCGTGCTGCAACCGGGGGGCTCGTCCGATCCGTCGCTGCAGTCTACATCGCCGTCGCAGTACATCGCCTGTCGTATGCATAATGTTCGAGTCACAACTATGGAATTGATTCGAAAACGATGTGAAACTACCATTTGCAACCGGCGTATATTGTAGGGTGTGTCCATACATCGTCGTCAGCCACCCTGCCATCGTCTATATATGTTGGGTACTTAGAAATAGCGGGACATTTTGCTCGTCAGGGTTTGGTAGTGTAATCGATGTTGGTCGTTATTAAGGTCACGTAAGCCATTTTGATATTCCTAATGTCGTTTAATTATCAAAGTTTGCAGTATTTTGGCTTTGTAATAATTTAAGTGTATTTATTGCACTAGTGCAGTTTCTATTTGATTTGATTTTGATTCAAATAGTAAATAAGCGGATTTCTAAAATGCTAAAAATATATATATTTATGTACTGAAAAAAAATCACCCTTACGGTGGGCGCGACCGCTCGATGCGATTTATAACGCGAGGAGTGTGCCGTCTAACCTCGACCCCGGTGAGGTCCAATACAGAGGACGCACATAGTCCCTTGGTCTAGAGGCCTGAGCACTCACCGAGTCCAGACAGGATGCGGTGGCGGGGCAACGGAAGGACCCCGAGGCGCATAGGCACGAGGCTTCGTCCTCGGCGTGCGGACAGTCCACCGCGCCGTCGCAGACGCTGGCGGCGGGTGCGCAGGTGCCCGACACGGCGCAGCGGAACAAGTTAGGACCGCATGCAGTTGTGCTATTAGAACCGGACATGTGACCTAACAACAAAGATAAGCTTATTTAAACCAATCTAAAATTAAATTAGTCCTTTAGTTAGGCGACCACTGTAATGCGCCCCTCAGTGGAATATCCACGGCAATATTTTTTTTTTATTACATTGAGCCACTACCAATGTGCTTTAAATCTGCCCTTGTAAACTTTATTTAAGGAACAAAAATAATAAATAAATAAATAAAAATGAATCAATCTTACAAAAAGAAAGTACATCCGGCATGGTGAGGCGAGGTTCTTTTTTAAGCGGATGAGTGTGTGGATTGGATTGTGGATGTGATGATTGAGGTTGGACTGGTTTAGACTAATATCTAACTCGGCTCTGAAGATTGCAGAGTATTATTTTTTATTTCATTGAGAGTAACAAACGAGCACACAGTTCACCTGTTCAAATGGCAAGTGATACCTGCGGCCTATGCGGATATACATCTACATTCAACCTCAAAAATTAATCATAATGCAGAGATGCGTTGTTTGTTACCCTTGAGGGCTGAGATGGAATGCCTCGTCAACAGTAATAAAGGTCTCCGTATCTTCCGTGTCTTCTAAATTATTTTTATCATCTAAAGTATCTTCCGATTATCACCAGATGACCTATATACATACAGTATATATTATAGTGCCGTGATATTCCTAGCCCTAAAGACGGAGGCTTTCACCCATTGCTCTCTATTCAAATGTTATGCATGTGATGACCCTGGAACAAATCAAGCCCAGGACCTGCGACCCTGCAGCATCACGCTGCTCGGCCGTCATTTTTATAAACATTATCTACAACGAGTTAACAACAATGAAGCCTAAGCACCGCAGTGTAGAGTTTCGTCGGAGCCGTCGCTACAATCTGTTCGCCCGTCACATCGCCAGGCCAGCGGGATGCACTCCACCCCCATGGAAGAGCCCTGCCCGCTGCACTTGAATTGATCCTCCCCGCACTCGCCCGCAACCAGCTCTTCTTCTGCCGTTTCTGTCGCCTCTGCAGACTGGATTAGCTCTGTGGTATCTGCATAGTAATACAATAGAGTAAGTAATACTTTGCACTGAATTGAAAAAATATATATTTACACGACACGCACGTACTTTATTGCGACATAACATAGTCAGTGGTACTGGCTTGTTTGTTAGTTTTCGGTAATGTTCACTCTGCGAACAATAAACCCGGCAGTGTCTAGATAGTGTTCGCAGATAAGCCGTGATAATGTGGTCCTACATCGATTGTGGGGAGGGACCAAATCGAGCCACACCCAGTTTTTGAGAGAGCCACGCCAGGCGTGCCGAGCGCACTATATATAAACAGCAACACACCCATGTAGCAGTGCATCTCGTCGGCGCCGTCGGGGCAGTCGGACACGCTGTCGCAGCGCCAGGCGGGCAGGTAACACGCGGCGGCGGTGTCACAGGGGATGGCGTGCGAGCCCAGCGCTGCGCAAGAGGCGCGCGGGCAGCCGCGCTCGTCCGACGCGTCCGCGCACTGCACGGCGCCGTCGCACCGCGCAGACACGTGCACGCACATGCCGTCGTCGCACCTGACGAGCCGATAGTTATTGCACGTATTTAGAAAATAAACAATAATTATAATCAATCAAAATAGTAATTCTGTATCAGGTTTAACGATCTCAACAATTTTATTGGTACGTAATAAACAAATAAATGTATCATGGTGGGCGGCTGAAGTTAGTAAAATTCCAAATTGTATTTTGAAAGAATATTTGGTACTTAGAAATAAAGTAATGACAAAAATAAAATAACATTACAATCAAAATTTCATTGTACCAAATACTGATTTTCAGTGGAGCCTCAGAATTATGGTAGACACCACAACAACACTACAACAGTTTACGATTCCATAGTCTAAGACTGCAGAAACCAAAGACCAAAAAATTTGTTTACCGAGTTAGTTGCAAAAAAATTCGCACGGAGCACATCTATCACCTCATCATATGGCAAAGTAAGAATGTACCTGATGTGCGTGGACGGGCAATCGCAGGCGCGCTCGTCGGCGCCGTCGTCGCAGTCCGCGCGGCCGTCGCACTGCGCCGCGCGCGGCACGCAGCGCCCGCCCGCACCGCATGCCAGCCAGCCTGCGGGGCACGGCCGCGACGCTGCCAGGACCAAACTTTATCAATATCTTCTGTACCATCGTCTAAAAGCTACATACGTATACCAATAAGTGTAAAGTGTAAATCGTAGCAATCACAGAGCACTAAGCAGTAATCTTAAAATTTAAATGCAAAGTCCTTCTCGCTTATAGCAGTAGATATAACGTTCCGTAATATTTTGTCAAAATTCTGATAGCTTCAACGATCAAAATTAATTTAGAGCTGCCATTTTTGTCTCTTCCAGTTTCGTTATTAGTTCTTTTACAGGTCGTAAGTTTGTTCGATGCGTTTTTTTTTAAATCACACCTTTTATATAATTTGAAGTAAGAATTAATATAACAATTGTTTCCTGCAAGTAATGTCGATTCACCATTGAGTTCATGGAATCTATGCCTACTTTTATCAATTCTAACACTTGCCTATTCATTAAAAACTCCAGAACTATTTGAATTGACTGTGTCAGAAAAACACATTTTAAAGCACTTCTGAGGCGACATTGTATGGGAGATATATAAGGTTTGTTCTAATGATATATGAATTAAATATTGGTTTGAAGCAAATAGTAAAGGTTGAATTTTTGAATCAATTTATGTTAAATTCACTGTAGACTACAATATCATTATTAGACTGAGATTGCTTTAAATGCATTTAAAATATAAAAAAACAAAAACCTCGGTACCACATCAAAAATTATGAAAAACTATGAGCTTCTTAAAAGTTTTCTTTATACACTCACTGCAGTAATATAGATCCTCGTCGCTAGCATCGGGGCTGTCGCTGCAGTGAGGCACGCCGTCGCACACCAGGTCCAGCGGCACGCAACCGCCTTCAGCGCACGCGAACTGCTCGGGCCGGCAGGCGGCCGTCCGCGCCGCCCCGCATGCCAACCCGTCCCGCGCCAGCGACCGCCCCGTCCCGCAACCGCACGCCACGTGCCCGTCCGCCGATAGGGTGCATATCTCCGCACAACCGCCGTTCAGGATCGAGCATGGATCTTTTTCGCCTAGGAATAAAGATGACTTTGTTATATCGAAGTACTGTCATAGTTGATTAGTACGAAAGTGAATGATTGAACGAATGACAATTTACACAAATACACAAATTTTCTCTCTTCTTTTCTTTGTCTTTGATTTTGATTGTATTGTTAGCAATTCGACAGAATAGGCGGTCGATATGAGTTAAGTTACACAAACTGGGGTGCCACGTCAGAAAACCTCCTCGAGTGCCTGGTCGTTGAATTTCCCTTTGATACTATTGTATCCGGGGGAAAGGCAACGCCGGGACGGTGCACCCTGGGCACTGGTGATGATACGTTGTTGCCAGTGGCGAATGTTCTGACAGGGGGGATAGCTGCTCTGCGTGTCCATCTGATAAGCGGAGGGCACCGCGGAGTGGCAGGGGGGTTGCCTTTCCTCTTGATTTCCATATCCGGAGGAAAGGCAACCGAACGATGGTGTGCATTGGGAACTGGTGACGATATGTCGTTGGCAGTGCCTAATGCTCACAGTGTGGGGGACGGGCTCGGTGTGCGGTTTTACTGCCACCGGGCACTCAACCGTCGAGCGTTGTGGGAGGTTGCATTTCTCCTTGATTTCTGTATCCGGGGGAAAGACAACAAAATGAGGGTGTGCATTGGGAACTGGTGGCGATACGTCGTTCACAGTGCCCAATGCGCGGGTGGAGGTTGTATTTCTCCTTGATTTCTGTATCCGGGGGAAAGGCAACAAATGATGGTGGGTAATGGGAACTGGTGACGATATATCGTGTCCAGTGCCTAATGCTCATAGGGAGGGACGGGCTCGGTGTGCACTCACACTGCCGCCGGGCATTCGGTCGCGAGGCGACGGCGAATTGCTTCCACTGTGGCGGCAACGACCAAGACTCCGCATCGCACACGCTCGATGCTTCCCCGGCGTGGGAAGCCGAGCTGCGGGTCTAGGTCGGTCACATCGGACGGAACCTGTCCCTGCCAGCAGTCGTGTCGGCGATGCTGCGCGGGGAATCGGCGTGGAGGGCCGTAGCCTCCTTCTGCGAGACCGTAATGGTCCGAAAGGAGGCTGCCGAGCGGGATAGAGAGAGGACCGATCCTGCTCGGAGACGGGGCCGACGCGACGCTCGCGCGCCTCGTCACGGCCCTCCTATCGGTGATCCCTTACCGTAAACGGGGCCCTACGGGTCGCTGACGATCGGAGTGGGGGCTCCGACCGTCCAGAATGAGCGACCCCGAGGAGGACGACGGCACGACGCGGTACCGTGTCGTCGTGATAGTTCCGTGAGGGTTCTGGGGGTGCGATCTTCACGCACGCCCCCGGGACGGGCTATCCCAGCGAAGCGCAGGGGGGTTGCGGTTGCGTTCCTTTACGGAGATCCCGCGACCCCTCGCGAGCGTTGGTGGCGACCACCGTGGGGTTTTAGTCGGTGCGAGTCCGACATAACCCGCCTTTGCCCCCGCGAGGGCGGGTATGCGTAGGCATTTCCCCACGCTAAAAAAAGTTACACAAACTTTTATTTGGTTTTAACAAAATCTGCATGCTTTTATCGATCCATGGCAGCACTGCTGCTACAATACCATCGCGAAGCATAAATTCAGAGACCAAGGCACGCCCTCGACGAACCCGACCGTGACCTCCAGGGTCCAAGCCCTTTATAAAACGCACGTACATCGCATACCGCCATGTTACAGGCCGGTTCTCACCAGACAATAATGATAGAAGCGTCACTGGAGTTTCTTGCGCCACTTCTTCCCCAGCGCCCACGCATTCCGAAGTGGTGGTTTAAAAGAATAGGCACTACCTGGCGAACGACACAAGCAAACCAAACTTACATTATTCCTTCCACTTAGAACAGATTGGACGAACGTCCACCACTAGCTTGGAGCTTTGTTTGCTGGAGATGGACGCTCGCCATGTCATGGTTGTATGCGAGTAACCTGAATATTGATTCGTGAATTTGAGAAATTAATTAATATGAAGATGAATTCCCAATGACATCGCGGACTACGATCTAAAAAAGAAGCTGTGCCCACCCTCAAAAAATAGAGAAAGCAAGGAGATCCGTGTCGTAACAAAAAAAGCAACGACGGAACGTGAAAGGTAAGCTATTTAGCCTGTCCGTCCAACTGCGTAATAAAGTGTGTGTAGTACTGTTCATGTTATAAAGTAAGTTTACAGCTCTGATGCTGCGGAGCGACGACGACGAGCGCCATCGGGCGCGGCAGGTGCTTCCGCAGCGGGCGCGCCCCACCGGCGCGCTTGTCAGCACGCAACACCGCTCGCGCCACCCAATCCGACCAGAACACCCAGCCGCCCCCAACCGCAACTGCGAACGGATGCTTCGCCTCGGACCGTGTCACCACCTAACGTAGAAACAAATTCAAATTATAATACCAGTCGACTGCCAATTTAAATTTGATTATTACTAACAACCAAACGGCCCTCTCTTGTGGCACAAGTGTCTCGAGGTATTGCAAGACTATGTCCGACTTGGGATTTAATTAGTCTCAGGATTGCAAGCCGGTGGCAGCAGGCTGCAATAAAGCACCTTGTGAGGGATCCGAAGCTTCGAGAATGTAAGTATACTATATATATCACTACATAGATAAAAATACGTTAACGTATTGTCTATTAATTATTGAAAAAGCGAATTGTTGATAAACTCCCGTGTAGCTGGTGCATACAGTCTGCGGTGACCAATAACCATCAGCCGACCCGCCTCACATCTCTTGTATAAAAGGCAGCACAGCGCGCGACTCGCGCTGCACGACACCCTTTAGATAGTGATCCGTGTCGAGGTTTCGTACCTCGATGTCTCGTACCTTATGAGGGGGATCGTATTATCCCCCTTGTCCCCCTCTGTTGTCGACATTTTTCGCCCACAGGGGTCGGTGTGCAGCAGTGGTGCAGCAGCAGTATTCGTGCCAGCTTCGCAGCATCGTTGTTGTCTCCCTACTCAGCGGGCCTCCCGCTCGCAACTCTAACTAGATAAAGCTGTAGAGCTGTCTAAGGACCAACAGCAATACTCAAACACACACAAACAAAATTTACACAAGCGTCTGGACGTACATGTCGGTGCGAGCCGTCGTAGTGCGCGCGTTCAATCTTGTCTAGCCTAGCGTCCCCCCAGTACAGGCGCCTGGCGGTGTGGTCCAGCGCCAGTCCGTTGGGCATGAGGATATCACTGCTGATGACAGTCTGCAGGCCGAGCCCGCCCACCAGCGCACGCTGGATTGACGGGTGCGACTGGTTCCAATTCGTCCAGTAAAGGCGTCTATGGAATATTTTAATTTTTGACCAAATTACTAATTACTATTTGTATATAAACTATTTTTTATTATTTATTACTATTATATATTATAATAGTAATAAATATTATATATAAACTATTTTTTATTATTTATTACTATTATATATTATAATACAATTGCTTGTGTATATGACTGCTTATTTGAACAAATTCCGACATATATGGAATGCCAATTCACATGGGGATGAAGTTAGAATTTAAAAAAGGTAACCCTAATAATCAATTGTTGATGACATGAAAATGCTTTTCAAAATAATTTACCTGAACCTGCTTCAAAACGACCTAAGAAATTACTGTTTAACATATCTGAATGTTCCTATAGACGACGACCAACCAAAGGATACGTTATTTAAAAATTACACTCAAACAAACTCACTCCTCGCAAGGATCGAAGTCCAGCCCCCTGGGGCGCTCCCCTGCGGGCAGACGTAAGACATCATGCACGAGCGCCGCCCTATGCCGCCGGGGGGCACCGCGCACCAGCTCCACGTTGGCGCCGCGCACGCCAGCCGCACTCGTCCAATACAGCGCCCCAGTGCTCACAGCGAACACCATGCCCTCCACTGCACCCACCTCTGTAAACAAATAAACCATTTATTATATTCTAAACCAGAGGTTTCCAGACTTTTTCTCTCATAGACCACTTTCAAAATTTAGCTGGTTCCAATGAACCTCCTTCAGATACATTTCTAACATATTCCCAAAACTCGACAAAAATGTGAAGATTAGATCTTACTATGTAAATTTGCGTTGCGGCTGAGTTCCAGCCACGAATTAATAGTTTTCGGAAAATCAAAAATGTGGACCTGGACCATTTTGGGAATTAAGATTCTAAACGAAGGTAAGATATAGGATAAGTGTGTACACCGCTTCTTCTAACGTTCGGTTAATAATGCTCTACGGCGCGTGCACCGGCGCTGCACGGACCATACCTGATGCCGTACGGAACGTTACTCACGCTCGAGCAGCACCTCGTGCCCACTGCCGTTGAAGTGCACCGTGTTGATGGAGCCACGCTGGATGTCGGAGTAGAACAGTCGCGAGCCGGTGTACTCGTACGCGAGCGCGATTACGTTCCGCATCAGCTCCCTGCAACGAATGCGCTTTTTTAATATTTATTAACAGACCTGGTTAGTAGAAATAAGACAAGTCTTAGTATGGAGCCTTGTGGTACGCTCATCTGCAGAGGAGATACAGAAGATCTGATACCATTAACTGCAATCGTGTGAGTGTCTGCTTAAGGTTTGTGATAAAAAGATTAATTGCTTTGCTATTAATGCCATAACAAGTAAGCTTATGTTATAAATATTTAATTTTCGACACAATCAAAGGCGAGACATGTCGCAAAAGTCGTTTACGAAGTTTCCAATTCTTCAAAGATATATAAACTGCAACATCTCATACTTCCGTCTTTGTACGTTCAGTAAAACCATGTTAATTATGTTTTTTATTTTACATTGAGAGTAACAAACTCACACACAGTTCACCTGATGGCAAGTGATTCCCGCGGCCCACGACATCTACATTCATCCTTGACAAGGAATCATAATGCAGATGCGTCGTCACCATAAAGGTCTCTTAAGTATATTTATTTAAATATTTAGAGACTATGTTAAGAATTTTGTTAATTTTTTTCAATTATGTTGTAACCGCCATTGAAGCGGTTCGACTTTAGTTTAGCTTAATTGAGTCTGGAAATGTCACGATTATTTTTTTTATTTGTTTATAATAAACATAGCTCCTATGTGATAACGACGAGGTCCTCCTGTTATTGCAAGATGACATCAACCGCGCAGAATATATATATAGAATATAGTGACGTAAGATTTTGCGCAAACACAGAAGCACTCAGTTGTGTTTCTCTTCCCTTCCATGTGCACTAAGATGAGAAGAAGTTTTAGATGCAGTGTCAAGGACACTAGACATGCATACGGCATACGCAGACCTGAAAACTAACAATTTATGATATGAACCCTGATGATGATAGTCGGAGCCAAATATTAAAAATTAAGTAATGAATGTTATGTCACGAGTAATATGAAAATAAATTATAGTAACTCACTTATCCTCGATAGGCGGGTAGGGCGAGTTGAGATCAGTCTCGTTGTCCAGGTGTATGCTGTCGATCTTCGTCACCCGCGAGTACATGATGAAGGCTTTGTGCGCTGCAAATATATTTGCGGGACATTACGTAATTGTACTGTATTGTAACTGTATTAATATTCTTACGAGGCGGAATCTAAGGAGATCAAACCAAAAGCAAGATATGATATAAACGTTACTACTCTTCAGGGTCAGGTGTAAAAGTAATGAATAGTTCATTAATTTTGTAATGTAATGTAATTTCTTTGTTTTCTATACAGGAACTTAAGCATCGATTATCCAAATTTAAGATACTCGTATTTCAAGTTGGACTCAAACAAGCAACCATCGGTCGTTAGTTAAAAAATAAAACATTAGAGTGGTATACACGCACGCAGGCACGCCTTGCCGTCGGGCGCGAGCTGGCCGTGCGGGCACACGCAGCGCGCGCGCCGCCCGTCCCACAGGCACAGCGCCGCGCAGCCCGCCAGCTTGTTGGCGCACGGGTTCGCGCTTGGCCCGGACTGGCGCGCCTTCGACCAAATCTAGCTCAAACAAAATATATTTTTTTTAATGCCGAGGAAAAAGGACTGATTAGTCTTGACAGTTCAAGGTGTTTTAACTTGCGCAAGCCAGAACCATATGCTGCATTTTCCTTAATTCCAGGAGCAATTACACACAGTCATATATTATAAGTCATGAGTTGTCTGTTCTTAATGATTCAAAAAGTCAACATTAGGGCATGCTGCATTGTACATTAGTACATATAAGTGCTTTGAATAAACATACATACACATATTACATTGACTCACCATCAGGTCCGTGCGGTGGTAGACCACGTTGTGTCTCATGATGCGGTAGTCGCTCAGGTTGCTGAGCGGAGCCGTCACCACACTCCCGCGCTCCAGCATCCTGGGCACAAATAAAACAAAGACATAAAAAAGTTGTAAGTTGTAGTTAAGTTGGATCAAGAGCTAAATCTAAGTAACTCCTGAAAATCAATTCAATCTGGAAAAGAACAACGATCAACAGAATGTCAAGTACAGTGTTTTAACGTTTCCTGTAATAAGATTTGAACACATCTTGAGGCGTCAGTACTCACGTGTCGAGCTAGTACAGTCGGTCCTGCGACAGTGCGAGCGCGACGGGGAGGCGGCAGTACTCACGTGTCGAGCTAGTACAGTCGGTCCTGCGTCAGTGCGAGCGCGACGGGGAGGCGGTAGTGCTCACGTGTCGAGCTAGTACAGTCGGTCCTGCGTCAGTGCGAGCGCGACGGGGAGGCGGTAGTGCTCACGTGTCGAGCTAGTACAGTCGGTCCTAGTGCAGTGCGAGCGCGACGGGGAGGCGGTAGTACTCACGTGTCGAGCCAGTACAGTCGGTCCTGGTGCAGGGCGAGCGCGACGGGGTGATGGAAGGGAGCACTATGCGCCAACCGCATCCGCTGCTCTCCTGCGTACGTCATGCGCCACACGCCCGCTTCCCACGCCTCCGCCACCCAGTACACGTGTTGCCTCTGCGCACGCGACACCCGCAAGTTATCGTATTGAAATCAATATAAAATCATAACACTTTAATTGTAAGATATGCGCGTCAACAAATAGGACTCAGAAATAGATTATATAACATCAAAATTTTAACCACCTTCGATTATGGCATTATTAATTAAATAATAATTATTATTAAATATTAATTATTAATAAAATTAAATTTCGTAATTTATTAGTAAACTAGGGCATAAATTTTATTACAGCTGTAATTAAATTTCTTGATCGTCTAATTAATCTTTTACAAGAATTAATTTGCAATATTTTTAAATATAATATTCTAAATGCCTTCTATCCGAATGGCCCCCCAAACCCCCGTACCACTCTATCTTACAATTCATGAGGTACAGCTTACGAAAACTACACACAACGACGGAAAGCTACAAAGCGTGGTTCAAGGTAAAGAGCGCTTTAGAACAGCTGCCACGGGCACCTGAAGATCGAGCGCGATGTCCGCCACGGCGGTGCCGTTGTGAAGGAGTGCGCGCTGGCTGCCATCCGGCCGCGCACGCTGCACCCAGCCGCCGCCCGACAGGAACAGCCAGCCTCGCTCTGCGTCTATCGCCAGCGCTGCAAGGTAACGTACATCATGGATGAGTCGCCGTCACTTGATGGAGGATGCAACGAGCATTAACAAATTAATGCCTCAAGGGTTTGACCCTATGGAACCATCTAAACATCAGAAGCATACAAACACAATCATCATTCAATTATGTATTCATTATTGAGAATCGAAAACAAATACAGATCTCAGAGTGTCCACGCCCTCTGCGGAGGATGTTGTGTGTACGTACGGAACGAGTGAATGAGATACCGAGTACCAAATTAATTATGAAAATGAGTGACAAAATCGGTAGGTGACGGATGTGTCAGGTCCAAGTTTCTTCTTGTAAATTAAATAATTAATTCTTCTTATACATTAAAACATTAATTCCTAAACACTATAGGATTTTAGTCGGTGTGAGTTCGATAGAACCCGTTCTTGCTCCCCAGTAAAAAAAGGGCAAGTACTCCAAGAGAATCGCTGATTTAAGACCAGCTGGTAACCAGCCCTGTGGTATCACCGCAATATTGTAGCTAACCTGGCCACCCTTTCAGTACGTACTAAAATGTTTTATGTAAAGTTTATTTTTTAAAGTACTGAATAAATTAAATTCTATATTTTTTTCTTAATAAACACGTGATATAAGCGGGTTGTTTAATTTAAGCCAATAAATTATTGTAACTCACCAGAAATGGCAAAAGGATCGGTATCGAGCAACACATAGGGATGCTGTCCATCAAGACGCGCCACGTGCAGCAGCGCTCTCCTCGGGTCGGCCCAGTACAGGTTGCCGGCGCGCCAGTCCACGGCCAGCGCGGCCAGCGCGGCCTGGCCGTCCCCGTCGCCGGCCGCCGAGGCGATTCGCTGTCGGCCCCCGCCATCGCGGCGCGCTCGCCACACGCACTCGCGCTCGCCGTCCACCCAGTATACCCACTCGCCCTCTGCCGACACACGTCAAGTTCCAGTTATATTGTGAGGAAACATGCAAGCCAGACAACCCAGCTGTAAGCTTTACTGCAGCACGAGGGGGTGTCGCTACGAGAGACGAGCACGCCTGTACAGATTAAGAAGGTGAAATAGCAGCATTCCTATTTCACACGCAGAGCGAGTGGGGTCAGTGCTCAAGGTAATAACGCATCTATCGTGTATATCTGTGGACTACAAGAAGCTCGCATCTCTCGCTCTGTCTGATCGATTGTCACTCTCATTCCAGAAAGTAAGTGAGAGAAGTGAAAGACAGGAAATGAGAGCTTAGTTTTCTGATTTGGAAAATTTTGTTCATGAGTTATATAGCCAACGCATGACAGCTTTAAACAAAACTTACCAGCGTAGTAGTCGATAGCAGTGGCCATAGAGAGACCAGGTATGGGCGGCAACAGATTCGATTCCGGGTGATCGCTGGTAGCGTTCAGGTGTATCCCCTGCACGTCCGAGTCCAGGGGATAGATTAGAATTTCGTCGATAGCTGGAATTGAATAGAGTAATCGTAAATACTTGCTAAGATGCAACTTTATTCGTTATCTGTTAAAAATAAATAAGGCCTGTCAGGCAAAGTTTGCAAGATATTTTTTTTGTAAATACGCGACTTACGTATGCATCGCGAACCTCGCCGTTCGTAGCCGCCAGCGCAGCGGCACTCGCTGCGAACGCTGCTCAGCGGCACGCACAAGTGCGCGCACTTGTCGTCCGCACGCCCCGCGCACACACCGCCGCCTCGTTGCGCTGACCCATCCCACACGCGCAGCGACAGCACGCCCTCTGGAGACAGACTTAAGTGTCAATACTAATATCACACACACTCGGTCTGCCCACCTCAGAAGATCATGAACAATCTATTCGTCAAGCATTGAATATACCAAGAGAACAAGAGCAGACCAATTGAAAACTAATAAAACACCATCGGGTTTTTTGTGTGTGTGAGTATTGCTGTTGGTCCAGAGATCTTTACAGCTTTATCTAATTAGACTCGCGGGCTGGAGGCCCGCCGAGTAGGGAGACATAGACGTCGTTGCGAAGCTGGTCGCGGAGTCTGCTGCTGAACCACCGCTGTACTCCGACCCCTGTGGACGAAGAACGTCGACGACAACAGAGGGGGGCGATAATACGATCCGAGGGCCCCTCATAAGGAGTTACGAAACTTCGACTCGGATCACTATCTAAAGGGAACACCATCAGGTAGTTATCCAAATCATTAACTAGTACCGTTAACCAATAACTTTAGTTAAAGTAACAAAGGTAAGTACTGGCTGAATATTTGCTGCCTCTGTTCCTTTTACAAAGAAACAAACAGGGAAAACCGCAAATATTCAAGCAGTAGAGTAACAGCACACAGTAATGCATTACAGTACCCGTGTTGTTCCTGAGCGTGTCCGTGCGCTCGCAGCCCAGCGCGTCACAAGCCCGCAGCGAGCCGTCCGCGTCCGCCCACAGCACGCGTCCCTCGTGTACCTCCAGCGCCACAGGCCGCGCTCCGGTGCTCAACGGCAGCTAAGGTTACGTGACCATCTTATTGTACACTTTGTAAAGCTACGCTGACATATACACGACTTTTTTTTCTCTTAATACTTACTACTTTGTTAAACCAGAAATGTTTATGACGAAGATATTTGTCATGAAAAAAGTATACAATTTTGTTACATGACAATTATTTTCGTTATGCGTCTAAGTAGTGGACCATCGGCAGTTAATTTTGCAATTTGAAACTAAAATATATTAGTAAACTGCAAGAATTTTGAAATATTTTATGATCATCTCGTAATAGAAAGAGTATTTAAAGATGTTTATTAGTCATCACTGTTAAAAAAATACGGGAATTAAAGCCACATCTACACGATGGTGTGTACAATGTTATAAAAATAACATTCCATTCTGTCACAACAAATTAAAGTTTGACATTTATTATGGGGGTTTTTGGGTTCTATAACCCGCAAGAGTTAACTTGAGACCCGAGCGGAATGCGCACTCCCCTCCCGACCCCGCCTTCTTACCGCTCTAGCCACGGCGCGTCAGTACCGTTAGCAATCTCACAATTAACGTACCCTGCCAGCCAAAAGCTTAAGACCGCACATAAACAACATAATTATCCATCAATCGTAATAAAATCCTACAGGATAAATAAAAGAAATGCACATCTGCATTTTCTATTGTTTGTATCGAATATTTAAAGAAGTCATTCTTTTGTTTACTTTCAAGCTATTGGACAATAAATATCTATTGATTTCAAACACCGAAAAACTCTGCGCCAGAGCCAGATGGTGGAGTCGTAATAATATTTTTATAATGTCCTCATTACTAATTACTTTGCTTTTGTTACGTATTGGTCAATAATTAGGATTATTTAGCTCCTGAAAACGCGTAACGTGTATCTGACTTATTATTACCCGAGTTTACTTGGGTTTTTTCACAAACAATCTCAATTAGTGTAATTTTGTGTCTACAGCGAAGACGTCATAAAATTGGAAAAGCATAATGAAGGCAAATTCGGACGTGGGATTGCTACACAACTGAAGGTATCGAAGACTTGTGTTCATGGTACAATAACTCGATACAGGGAAACAGGCAGTTTTCAAGATCGTCCACGCTCGGGAAGGCCGAGAGCTACCACGTCTAGTGAAGATAATTTCATTGTTGTTACCAGCAAGCGAAATCGACGCTTAACAGCACCAGTAATCCACGTTGAAGTAAACAAAACCCGAGTTAAACCTTTATTATTGATTTTTTTTACCTGACTTATCAGTTTGGTAGTTTTATGTAAACATGGGTACAGACAACACAGTGCTGAACGATTCTTATATTTCAAAAGTGATCACCTTTTTTGAAAAAGCAAAAAAGAATCGTGCGATCATTATTCTCGTAGAACAAGCCATCAAGCGAGCATGTGTGGCTACCGGGTATCATTCAATTAGGATACGGGAGTGATTCAGATTGTGACAGCTAGTGTACAGACAATGACAGTGACATCGACTGCGAATTATCTGGAATACAATCTATAGATAACCAGTAAATAGTTTAAGTACGTAAAAAAAACTTTCAAATTTTCTGCTTGTATAATTATTTTGTTTAATCAATTATGTTATTATAACTAATTATACACAACACTATTATAAGACCAAAACAATAATTAACCATAAAAAAATTCGACAAATAGACGATAATTTTTGTCAGTACCTCGCTCTCACGTCATCCGAGCGAAGTCTCGAGTTAACTCTTGCGGGTAGTATTTATATTAATATAAAAAAATGAATAAATAAGGAAATACAAAATATTTCAATACAACCATTTCAAAAAAAAATCATATCAAGTCTAAGTTTGACGAATATATTCGTTATCGCTTAATTTGCACTACGCACGAATGGGACACATTTTCCAGCAAGATCGAAATAGTTGACTGGTTTAATTGAAAATCATGTGCAAAGATTTGTTACCCATGTTTTCTATAAGTTTATTATTATAAAAGCCAATAAATACAAGTGAAGTGTCTAATAAATACTCACGGTGGATAGCTTCCCCTTGGCAACGTCGTAGTACTGTATCGTGGCCGTGCCCGAGTTGACCCAGTACAGTCGATTGCTCTCCACATCCATCACCATGCCTGTCAATATCAACCATTACAGAAACCTTATATATTTAAGAAAATTGTTAGTCTATAATCTTAGATCCCAGAGTGGTCCAGGTGGACCCCACGGCAGACTCGGCAGGGGTTTATTTGGAGTGACAAAAAAATGGGGGTTCACAATTCGTAAGCCCCGCTGTCCACGAAAATTCACGTGACGCTATTAATGTTTAATTTTAATTATACTACGACTGTTATCATATTACATTGTAATACTGACAATAATAATTAATTGTGTAATAATTACATATTTTAATAAATACAACAAAAAAAAATTGTTTTCTAAATGAAATAAGTGAGAATTGATTGGTTCCTTGTGCTGTAAGTAGATGTCAAAAAAGTAAAGTTGGATGGAATGAGTTGTTTGATTGGCCAACTTTACTTTTTCGACATCCACTCACAGCACAATCTATTAATTAATTAACCAATCATTACCCACAATTTTTTTCGAAAACTATTAATGCGTGGTTGGAACTCAGCCGCATATTTCCATAGTAAGATCTAATCTTACCATTTTTTGTCGAGTTTTGGTAATATGGTAGAAATGTAGCTGCAGGTGGTCCACCGGAACCAGCAAAATTTTGAAAGTGGTCTATGAGAAAAAAGTCTGGGAACCACTGGTCTATAACTTGTCTCTCCGTTGTATTCGACCACAGGGCGTATTTACCTACATAAGTTTACTAGATGTGTGTGTGTGCGTTTGCGTGTTATCATAAGTGTACGTGCGCCTATGTGTACACGTGGTACATACTGGTTACTCCCGAAAGGTCCCGCTGGTCGCGTGCGTGCAGCAGCACGCTGCGGGCACTGGCGTCACCGCGCGCTGCCTCTATGCGCTCGCCACCCGACGCACCCACGCCCAACGCCCAGTACAGTTGGCCCCTGCCACCGTAACGTTTATTAGGAGACTTTAGTCGGCACATTTAAACACATTATTGGAAAATAGAAAAGCATTCAGTGATATTAATATTTTCTTCTATGCACTATAGTACGACCGTTGTATCCCATTCTTTTAACAGTGGTAGCGCTACACTGCACGGAATCGGTAACTTTATTACTGGCGACGAGGCATTCCATCTCAGTCCTCAAGGGTAACAAAACATCTGCATTATAATTCTATGACAAAGATGAATCTACATGTCATGGGCCGTAGGAATCACTTGCCTTCAGGCGAACCGTGTGCTGGTTTGTTACTCTCAATGTAATAAAAAAAAGCCTTCCCATCGTAAATCTTTCTTTATCAATCAGTCCCTCCCCTCACACTCATTGTGCGCCTTTGTGGATTAGTCTCAATAGCATGGAGAGGAATCTGGAATTATATGTGACAATGACTGAAGGCTCTACTAGGAGATTTAAGTAAAAGAAACAAAAGATCTCGTTATATCTTAGTTCTCAGGGAGGTGTTTGGATGTTAGTTTTTCATTTGTCTATAGTCTAACGCATGGTACCTGGTCGGATCTACGACGAGCGCAGTGAGATGCATTAGGTCCGGATCGCGCAATAGCTCCGAGGTGAACTCTCCGTCCGGGTTGGCGACGGCGAGTGTGTCCGCCGCGCAGTAGTAGAGCAGGCGCGCCGCCCAGTCCAGCGCGAGCCCGCGCGGCGCCGACGCAAACCGCGACACCACCGACGTCACCGCACCGCCCGTCAGACGCGTGCGCTTTATCTCGTTCACCTGTGCATTGTGAGCGCGATGTTAGCATGTCGTTTGGAGTAGTGGTCGTAGCGTACCTCGGTATCGGCCCAGTACACTAGGTAGTCCTCGGCGAGGTATTGTATGTGCGTACCTCGGTATCGGCCCAGTACACGAGGTAGTCCGCGGCGAGGTAGTGTATGTGCGTACCTCAGTGTCAGCCCAGTACACTAGGTAGTCCGCGGCGAGGTAGTGTATGTGTGTACCTCAATGTCAGCCCAGTACACTAGGTAGTCCGCGGCGAGGTAGTGTATGTGTGTACCTCAATGTCAGCCCAGTACACTAGGTAGTCCGCGGCGAGGTAGTGTATGTGCGTACCTCAGTGTCGGCCCAGTACATGTGATAATCCGAGGCGAGGTAGTGTATGTGCGTACCTCGGTGTCGGCCCAGTACACGAGGTAGTCCGCGGCGAGGTAGTGTATGTGCGCGGGCGCGGAGACGTCGGGCCCGGCAACGGTGGGCACCAGCGCCTCCAGCGGCGCCGACACATCCACGCCGCGGATCTCGCCTTCCCGCCCGATCAACAACACCTTCTCGTGAGCTGACAGACACGAAGTGTACATGATTCAGTCAAATAATCCACATAAACGAGGACTCAATTGCATTTTAAACAAGTCAGTCTTAAAAGAACAGTGTCGAGGAAACTAAGCAGCGGAGTTTAGTTAGAAGTTAAATTGTTACACTACATGTCTTTAAAGGTACGTGTAATAAGGCAGGATTTTGGGAATGTGATCTAATAATACGAGAAAAATTACGAAGTTGACATTTTTGATTATGAAAGGTATATTGTATATATTTATCGGTCAGTGTTTTCAATCAACCAAACAATTTACTTAAGTCGATAGAAAATTCAGTTGACCGATTAAATGCCGAGCGGTTTAAACAAGACGGTGGGGGGGACATTTCCACTGATTTAACTTTAGAAACAGATATTGGTATAACAGCGTAAAACAGCAGCATAATTCTGCTGTGGTTCGTCTGGTGAGTGTAGGGATCCGGATACCTTTATTATTGCTGACGAGGCATTTCATCTCAGTCCTCAAGAGTAACAACGCATCTGCATTATGATTCCTTGTCAGTGATGAATGTAGATGTCATGGGCCGAGGAATCACTTGCCATCTGGTGAACTGTGTGCTCGTTTGTTACTCTAAATGTAATAAAAAACATCATAAATATATAGCCCCGTATGTACGCAACAAATGTATGCTCTTAAACAAGGTTTACCCAGCTTAGATGTGAGGTGCGTAGGAGGGTGCGTGCGTGTGTGTTACCTTCACAAGTATTCCCGTCCGCGGCCAGCCGCATGAGGTGCGGGCACGCGCACACTCGCTCGGAGGGCGAGTCGATGAGGCACAGATGCGAGCAGCCGCCGTTCTGCTGGCCGCACGGGTTGGAGGCGGCGGCCGGTTGTCGACTCGGGTGGATCACCTGCGATTAATTCAACCAGATTATGATTTGTGAATATCCAACAATCACACAGAATCAGACGGAATAAAATACATTTTTTATTAAAATAAATAAAAATAAAAATAGCCTTTATTTACTCTGACCTTTGTACAATTTTTAAAATAATAAAAATAAAACTGTACTAACTATACTTAATTATACTATACTTACTATACTTATTTCTAATTTTTTTTTCGGTCTGTATATAACTTAATATTTAGTATCAGTTACCAGGTCAGGCTGTCTTGTGACATAGGCCTCCTCAAGTTCCCTCCACATTTGCCTGTTCAATGCTGTCCTTCTCCAACCTCTGGGCAGATCGTCTTCCCATCTTTTTTTCTGCCTACTACTACTACTACGTCTTTTTCCGTCCCGCGGGTACCATTCTGTTACTTTTTTGGACCACTTTGCTGGTGTTGATCTCATCATGTGACCAGTCCATTTCCATTTCGACGTTCGCGTTTTTACTTTAACATCTGCTACTTTGGTGATGCTCCTAATTGTTGTAGCTTTCCATTTGTCTTTTAAACTTAGTCCCATCATACTTCTTTCCATTCCTCTTTGGCATACACCCAGTTTGTGCTCAATTTTCTGTGTCAGTGGCCAGGTCTGGCAGCCGTAGGTGAGGCATGGAAGTATACAAGTGTTGTAGACGGTTTTCTTTTCCGAGATGGGTATAGATTTATTTTTCATAATTTCCTGAGAGACCAGTATCTTGCCAGGTATTATTTACTCGTCTTTCTACTTCTTTAATTGATAAGTCTTCCACAGATATGACTTGACCTAGGTAAATATACTCTTTTACGTATTCAATCTCTTCTTCGTCTACCTCAATTTTGACTTCGGTCTTGTTTGTCATCAATTTTGTTTTACGGACATTCATCGTTAAACCTGCCTTTTTACTTTCAGCTGTTAGTTGTAGTAACATTGTTCTTAGTGTGATAGGATCTTCTGCAAACAAAATGAGGTCATCTGCGAATCTCAAGTGATGTAGTTTTTCCCCGTTTATTTGAATATCGAAAGTTTCCCAATTAAGTTGCCTAAATATATTTTCTAGAACTGCATTGAATATTTTTGGTGACAGCGGGTCTCCCTGTCTTACACCCTTTTGTATTTTAAATTGATCTCCAACGTTTTCAAGTTGTACTTTTGCTGTGCCGTTGACGTATATGTTCTTGATGATCTTAATGAATTTACTTTCCACTCCTTGGTTTTTTAAAGAATCCCATATGTAATTATGCTTCAAAGAGTCAAATGCCTTATTATTGTCTACGAAGGACAGGTATCATACTCGGGCGTTCATACTCGTTGCATATTTCAATAATTTGCTTGACAGTATGTATATGATCGATTGTTGAAAAATCTGAGCGGAAGCCCGCTTGTTCTTTGGGTTGATTACTCTCTAGTTTTTTAGTCAAGCGGTGTAACAAAATTTTGCTGAACACTTTGTACAAGTTCGGCATCAAACTGATGTGTCTATAATTGTTGATTTCATTTTTATCTCCTTTTTTATATCGAAGAATTATTGTTGACGATGTCCATTGCGAAGGGATTTGTTCAGTTTTCAAAATTTCATTGCATATATGTGTAAAAGGTTGTGTTATCTCTTCCATGGTAAATTTTAGTAATTCGTTAGTTATCATATCATCTCCAGGTGATTTAGCAGCTTTCTGTGTTTGGATAGCTCTTCTTACTTCACTTTGCATAACATACGGGATTGGTTCTGGGTTTGGGTCTTCTCTTAATGTGTTTTGCATAAGTATTCGTTCATTTTATCCGTATACAATTCTTTGTAAAAAACTGTTGCCATTTGTAAAATACGTCGTCGTTTGGTTGTAGTTTGTATTTTGTTGTCTTTTCCTCTTTGCGTTGGCTTTGGTATCCATGTTAAATGTTCTTTAAGTTGTTTTAAAGCTCTTTTGATTCCTCCGGTTCTGTTTATTTGTTCACTAATGATATGAAGTCTATTTGCTTTTCTATGGTTTCTGATGGCTTTTGAAATTTCCTTACTAATCTTAGCTATTTGTGTACGATTTTCTTTTCTGTTTATTATCATTTCTTTGGTTTATTTTTAATCTGGCTTCGTCTCCGAGTTTATCTCTTGTTTTAAATTTATTTATTTTTATTAGAACTTCTTCTAAGATGTTGTATTTTTCTTGTACATTATTTTGTTTCTCAATCAAGTTTAAGGATGTTTTCAGTTCATTAAGACTTTGTTCTGATGTATGTGTTATGGGCCGGCAATTTGTTATATGAAATTTTCTTCTTTGTATTTTTAATTCTTTGCACGTTTATTTGTAGTTTATTTCTTTGTTCCTCTTACCATTCTATGATCTGAATTAAAATTTAGATTTGAGACGTTGACGTTGTTGAAAATCTTGGGCTTATTGGTAATTATAAAATCTATCTCATTTCTATCTTTGCCATTTAGAGACATCCACGTCCATTTCCTGTCTTGTTTCTTGAGAAAAAAGGTGTTCATTACTCTCAAGTTCTGTTCGAAACAAAAGTTTATCATACGTTGCCCATTGTCAGTTCTCTTTCCCTGGCCATATTTACCTATGCTAAACTCTCATTTATCTGATTTGGCTCCTATTTGACCATTAAAGTCCCCCATCAATATGATGATACTATTTAGTTTCTGCATTGTCTTGGTGAAATTATAATAAAATATATCCTTTTCCTTTTCCGTCGCTTGATCTGTTGGGGCATATATTTGCAGTATTGAGAACGGGTTTTTGAAGCCAGGTAGATTAATATTTAGGATTTCTATTCTATCCGATATACCATCAAATTCTTCTATGTATGGTTTAAGGTCTTTTTTAATTAAAAATCCTATTCCATGTTTTCCTTGAGTTTCTCCTTTGTAGTAGAATATAAAATCTTTGAATTCTTTTATTTCTTCTCCAGATCTTCTAACTTCACAGAGTCCAAGTATGTCCCATCTAATATCTTTCAATGCTTCTTCAAGTTCGATAAGTCTTTCCTCAGTTCTTAATGTTCTTGCGTTAATAGTTGCTACTTGTATTTTGTTTATATTGTTATTGTTATTTTGGGTAGGTGTAGGGGTTTTTGAGGGTAGTGGTCTGTCAACCCCACGGAGACCAGCCGGGTTGGGGTTGTTCCGCTTCCGGTAACTGATATCTAATTGCTAGTTAGTTTTGTTTATTGATGGCAAGGAAGAAATTGAACTTGATCTAGCTCGCATCAAGTCATAAGCATTTGTTCGATGTGTCTTACTATTTGTAGCCATATTAATATGTTTTTTAGGGTTTGTTGTTATCCCAGGAGATGTAGATTCTTCTAGTTTTCTTTTTTCTATGTTGGTTACGTTATCTTCCTTCACTATCAGCCTGTCATATTTTATATATGCAAATTTTCCTTTTGCTCTTTCTGCCTTTAGTTGTTCTTGTAGTAATTTGCGTTTTTCTAATACAGCTTTTGGATAGTCTTCTACTATGTAAACGTCTTTTAGTCTCTTTTTGTTTTTTAAAATTTCCACTTTTTTCCAATGGTTTGTAAATGAGATCAATAGAGGTCTAGATTTCTCTTTATTTTTGTTTCCAATTCTTTAAATGTACTGAATGTCGCTATCATTCACTAAAATGTCAAGATCTTTTTTAATTATTTCTTTAACTGTTTAAATAGATCTAATGAGCTTTTCTCAGTCTCTTCTAGTCTAAAGAGTAGTACATTATTTTTCTTCTTTTCATTTTCCAGCTTGTTTACTTTATTCTCTAACACTTCTATTTTTTCTTTCAAGTTTTTATTCTCTTCAATTATTGGCTGTAATTTTTCTTCCACCTTTTGTAGTAGACTATTTGTAAGTGTTGTAGTTTGTATATCCATTTCAATTTTAATTTTATCAAAAAATATTTGAAATTGTTGTTCCATTTTCGTAGTGTTTTAATTATTTGAAATGAAGAAAAAAAAATTCGTAGTGAAACTACTTGTAACGAACGTTGAATTGTGTGTTGTTTCCGAACGCAAATTCAAGTATTGTTGGTAGTACTGTTTACTTCACTTCCCTCGTTCACTGTTGTTTTGACAGCTAACCCTAAATTTGCGATGCACTTAAACTGATAGTTTTGTTCTTTTTTTCAGTTTCCAATGTCAATTTGTGAATACGATATCGTTACACAGCACTTTTAAGTTCACAGATTTCGCCTTTTTACGTGGTTGTACGCTAATTATCTGTTTTGTTGACACTATTTTTACGGAGCGATTTGCGACGATGTTTAATGATAGGCGACCGGAACTGGAATTTTTTTTTATTAATTAAAATCAATTAGTTGCTCTTAGTATTGCCAAGTCCATTGTGGGTATTCAAATAATAGAACGTTTTTGAAAACGGTATATTTGTGTATGTATGTGTGTGTGTATATTTATGTATATATATATTTCACAGTAGGAACGGCAATTTCATAGGTAAACTATGAAATTGCCGTTCTTCAGTATTGGCCATTTCAAACCAAAAAAAAGTTTTGATTGGCTGTGAATTCAAATTAATTTTGTTTGAAAAACACGACACTCTTTTTACAAAGCCACTCTTTGGTTTGTTGATTACCTTTGTATTTTTATTAAGTTTAAACATTTTTCGTCATAATGGATTTAAAAATTCGTGTAATTGTGGAATATGAGTTCCGTCGTGGCATTAACGCGGCACAAATGGCACGTAACATCAACAACGTTTACAGAGAGAACTTTACAAACGTACGCACACGCACGCACAACCCGTTATTGGTTTCCCCGCTTCCGTTCAGGAAATTTTGATTTGAAAAATGTTCCTCGTGGTCGTCCGGGCACTTTGGTCAACAATGATGAATTAAAGGCGATTGTGGAAGCTGATGATACTCAATCAACAGCCGAGCTAGCGGCAGCCTTTGACGGTAACATCGAAACGATATTGGTTTTTAACTTTAGAAAAGTTTTAAGCATAATGAGTCTCCACGCCACAGGATGACTGGTAGAGAATGCCTTGCGGCATTAAATAAGCCCTTTGCATCCCTTTTGTAAGGTGTAATTATATATATATATTAAGGATATGTTAAGGATGCCTTGTAGTCGTCTCTCACGTGCCTTGATGTCGAAGGGTTGCGTTAGCGTGCGCTGCACGACGGCGACGCCGCTGCCATCCCACTTGCTGGCGCGCACCACGCTGTTGCTGCGCCAGTCGGTCCAGTACACGTGCGACTCGAACACCGTGATCGCGAACGGGTGCGACAGCGCCTCGTGCCCGCGGAGCACCTCGCGGTAGTCCCCGCCCGAGTACGTCGTCGTGTGGATCGAGTCCGACCTGCCAAACAACAAGACAATATATTAATAATTATAAATAACACACTGGCGCCAAGTGTAACCTTTGGAACGCCGACCTAGAGCTATCGTGGAATAGACTCCTCAGAGACAATATCCTTAGTCAGGGTTCAAAAACTACTACATACATTCGGCATACTATACAAAATACAAGCAATTAGCGGTTCAGTTAGTTAGACAAGTCCGTATGTAGATAAAAAGCTGCAGAATTATTTTAAGGAAAAGATACTCTTTCTATAAATTCCGAAAATTAAAGAATATCAAAATCATCTGACTTTATTTTTTATGCATTTACTTTTAATTTATCGATTGTTAATTTATCGATTGTTAATTTACCGATTGTTAAATATTACTTTTTATGCTTTTTCTTAAAAGAAAACAACTCGACAACAAATCAATACTTACACACACCACGCCGGAATATTATATGAATATTACATTAAAATAATTACAGATATTTCACGTCTATCCTAAAATATTTTTACATTATTTTTCATTGGAGAATCTCTTTATATTATCACATTATATAGAATTTGGCTTTAAAGCGTAGCTAATCAAACAGACCGATATAACACAGAGATACTACCCAATAACGAGCATCTAGATTCTGTTGATGTTAATGCTGTTAACCTATGAGGCTTTTACAGCTTCATCGAATTCAGGACTCACCACAAATTAGCTACCTACGGAACAAAGGCCCGTGAGCTAGCTAATTTGTGGTTCTCTTACCTATCAGAAATGATCACGTGTTGCGTGTGTCTGGCTGAGCTCTCTCTAGATGCCACCGAAATTTACTAACCGACTAGTTATGCCTATTACAGCGATGTCTATTTGCCATACTAATTTAGGTATGCGGACCTAGTCTCTGACGGTCGCCACCTGATTTTAATTTATGTCGGAAGCTGTGGACGGTGAGAGCCGCCCTGACACGCGGGTATCTAGTGTACGCGGCGTCCCGAAGATTATGCCCCGCTCGAAGGCGAGGGCGTCGTGATATGTTTGTAGTGTGTGTGTGTAACGGTCCACAGTCCGTTGCGAATAACAAGCAAGTCACCTAGCATCGATCCAGTAGAGGCGCTCGGCGAGGTGGTCGAGCGCAATGCCGTTTGGCCACGCCCCGTCGCTGAGCGCGTCCACACGCACCACGCTGGCGCGCCGCCGCCCAGCCAGCGACGCGCGCTCTATACGAGGAGCCTCCGCCTCCCAATCGCTCCAGAACAAGTAGCCTGCAGACAGGAGAACAATATGTAAGAAACATTTCCGTCCGTTACATCGATGGTGGGCAAATGTGTCCGCCAGACGTAACGAAGCGAGATATTTATATATTATATATTTATAGATAAACTGGAACGGGGCAATTTAACATAGCTATCGACACAGCGACACAAGAGAAGTCACGGAATTCACAATTATATTATTACACAACAAATTTATCATAGAACAAGCAAGCCAATTAAATTAATACGACAAACTACTTACCCTTCCTGGGGTCGACGGCGATGGCGCGTGGGCTTTCCATGTCCTCGGCGATTAGCGTGCGCCGGTACTTGCCGTCCACTCGCGCCACCTGCAATGCACCAATCCAACATCACGCAACGTTGCTAAAAAGCTGTTAATTTAGCTTTAATTAATGACATTAGCGTGTGATGGGCGGACCCGCACACCAGCACGGAGTTCTAGTGAAACGGATGAGACCCTTGATACACATTCATTCGGGACGAGGATTCATAACGCAACTGTATCGTTTACCTGTAAGGACGTTTTTTTTAAAATGGTTTTTTCAAACTCTCTATCCAGCTCACGGATCCCTCAGTTCCGTTAGCAGTGTCTGATGAAGCTGTAAGAGCCTCATAGGCTAACTAAGGACTAAGATGAAATGCCTCGTCATCAGTGTTAAGGTCACCTATTTCTTTCACACAGCCTCGCTAAACTACTATTGAGATGCAATTCGGTGAAAGCACGTGCCTTGCGGGCATGAGGCCTCATACGGCGATGACGTCGATAAAATATATCGTCGACTGCGCCTTGTGTAACAGCAAGGCTTAATGTCAAATTTCATTAATATATATATATATATATTCATGTCCATGGTGCTGGGCTGCTCTCTATTGAAGAACCACCTGATGCTAGTAGCGATGTAGAATGGGTTTCATTTAAATTATTGGTATTGACAGATAATCTTTATTTTGTGTGAAGTTTGACGTAAACATAAACACAGATACCTCGATCTGATGAAGACTGCTCTCCACCCAGTACAGGTTGCCGGCCACCCAGTCCACGGCGAGCCCTTCAGCTGTCGAGAGACCTTGCTGTACAACCACTTCTATACCGCTCAATGCTGAAAAAGAACCCACGCGAAGTGTCCAGAATGTGTAATTGAAGGAATTCATTTGATTGATTACAAAGAAAAGAGTTTCCATAATTTATTTTATTACAGGATTAGGTTGGCATAATTGTGAGATGTGAGAATAGTTATGAGATATTTGGCAGACTTATTTTGCACGACACAGGGCCCGTGCACAAGGTCCATGTTACTCCTATATAAAAAATGGGCTAGAAAATTTCAGAACCTCCTACCATATTTGGCCCTTAGCAAATCCAAAGGAAGTATCTTGATAAGAAAGAGAACAGTAGACTTCTTGGCTTCCGTTCTGCGATCTTGTATACCTTCCCTCGTACTAATAATATAATTAAAACTAAACAAACTTCCGTGGAAACTGAGCTAACACAATTTATTATCAGATAAACTGAACATAAATGTATCCGTTTGCCCATCGACGACGATACGATCACCAACACGCTGTCCGACTTGGTTAGAGCGCACAATATTTTACGAGATCAAGAGGAACGAAGGAAAACGAATTTTACAAAGGCCACAGTGTAATATATACATGTGTTTATATGTTCAGGTGTGCTAATATAAAAACAGATCAAAAATAGCGTTTTTAAGAAAAACGTATCGTACCGTTCCCGACAAGCGTGCCTCGGTAAATGTTGTCGTCGACGACGTCGGTCCAGTAGAGTTGCGTGCTGTTGGTGCTTGGGTCTCGGCGCCAGTCCAGCGCGATGGTGTTCTTGAGCGAGGCTACCAGAGCGCGCGACGCCATCGAAGGCAGCTCCACGCCGCGCACCTCATGCCGGTTGCTGTACACCAGCAGCGGCGTCACCTCCTCTGCAACATCCGACACGGAAACCGATTTAGTGCACGCAAGTTTAACCTCCAGGTGGATTGTTACAATGGAATTTATTTAAAGTAACTCTGACAAAAAATTAACAGTACTACATTCACAAACAATTATACATATATTTGGAAAAGTCAGATCCACCGATCAGTACACGTAGCATATTGTACTCCAGGCCTTGGTCGCTAAAGTATGATCTTAAATAAAATTTAGTAGTAGTGCTCAATATAAATATATTGAGTACCATACTGCCGCTCACCCTTGTGGTCAGAGCATCAGGCTGCTAAGTTGCGGGGCCTTACAATATAAAGACACACACGCAAGAACAAATGCGATATTAAACGCCACCCCCAAGTTTATAAACGTTGCTGTAGGAAACCGCACACTATGATATGATCAATTGAAAGATGTAAGAGTATAATTTAGTCCCGGTCACGACCGCCACCACCATATTGCATGCAAGTGAACGTTGCGCCAGGAACACTCCACAAGCAAGCAGAGTAGGACCTTGGCACAAGAATAATGAGCTTGAGCCAACTTTTAAAAAAACATACATTCTATTTATAAAAACCATACGTGCATTAAAAGCTTCATTAATCAACATAACATTTCCCTTCTCGGCGGATCCCTCGCTCGCCAGTCTCTTTCGCTAAAGTTGTAGAGGTCAAAAGACCAAAAATATCCCAGTACCCTTTTAATTAAATATTTATATGAACATAGAGGAAAATTGACACGCTACATTGGCATCATCATGACATCTACAATTGGCAGCGACAAGGCATTGAGAGGCAGTAGTGCACAGTGCTGTTTTCCGAAACAATCGCATATGGCGGCGGCTCCTACATGATGTGGGCTGGTATCCCGTTAGAGGGATAGACCGCGGACGAGAGGGCCTGACCCTCTCGTCCGCCAAAGCGGATCAGGACATTACCGATATTCTTCAAGATCACGTGATCACCATTTTACCGAATTTATCGGCGATAACTTTTTGTTGTGTGTTAACACACAATATTGGCCGGTGTCACACATCGTGGCGTATCACTCGTAATTTCATTCAAATCTCCTACAGGAATTAGATATACGGACTATGGCTAGACCTGCATTCACACATAAATACAAATATATGATACAATAATTTTTTAACGGATTTTATTTTATTTATAAAATACCGAATAAGTCATATTCCTTAATTTCCATTGTCCCTACATTTCGATCCAGATAGCATTATTTTATAAAGTACCAATTAGAATCGATTAAAGTTTTAAAATCATAAATGATTTTTAAAATGAGAAAAAAAAAGAGATTTGATCATGAGAAGAAAAGCCAAAGATCGAAACGAATGGCAAGACAATGATTAAGTGGCAAAGACCCATAAAGGGACTCAAAATATAGCGCGGAAGAAAGTAAAGTAAGCAGAGAAGAGATAGAAACCTGTGCTCTTGCATGTGAAGCCGTCGTCCGCGAGCCGGTATCCAGGGTGGCAGGTACACTTGTAGCGGTTCTTCTGCGCCTGACATGTCTGCACACACAAACACACGTCAAACAGATTATTAGCGAGCGAAATGAAAATGATGAATGGGTCAGCTCGACCAGGGTATGATCACGCCCTCACAGAATACCAACGTGAAGTTGCAGTGCTGTGTTTCGTGAGTGTAGGGATCCGGAGACCTTTATTACTGGTAACGAGGCATTCCATCTCAGTCCTCAAGGGTGTCAACGCATCTGTGTAGATGTCACGGGCCGCAGGAATCACTTGCCATCAGGTGAACTGTTTTTGTCGTTTGTTACTTAATGAAATTAAAAAAAACTGGGCAATCATCAGAGCCGTATTAGATACTCGTCCAAGCCAGTCCAATCCTCTGACACTCTTTCGCTTACAAAAGAACCTCTCCTCGCCATGCCGACTGGACATGCCTTTTGTAAGATTGATTCATTTTTATTTATTTATTTATACTTTTTGTTCCTTAAATAACATTTACAAGGGCGGACTTAAAGCAGTGGCATTCACTTCTCTGCCTTTCGACCCGGGGAAATGAGAAAATATATAGGTAGGCATAAAAAAAATAGATAAGAATATCAAATTACAAATATATATAAATATTCATTCATAACACTACGCGTGGGTCAACAATACATCACGCACCTGGCTGCAGACGCCCCAGTCAGCGCACGCGTGACGCGGTGCGCAGGACACGCCGTCACGCTGCAGGTGCAACGTCGGCGGGCACGTGCACACGGGCCCGCTCGGCGCCGCGCGGCAGCCGTGCGAGCATGCGGCCACATCGCACATCGGCTCGCCTGCCCATAGCAAACAACAATACACTAAACTTGTACAATTCAGTAACGGAGCACGTAGAGTCCACGACAACGGTTGTTCAACTCTCGGACCCGAGGAAGGCATTTGGTTCTAAAGCATATATAAATCTGAATCCATTATATCGATTCCGTACAGAAAAATACGTTGAAACATTGTTTTAATTGATAAGAATAGCTGCTGATTCGTCTGCTGACCTTAGGGACCCAGAGACCTTTATTACTGGTGACGAGGCATTACATCTCAGTCCTCAATAGTGACAACGCATCTGCATTATGGTTCCTTGTCGAAGATGAATGTATGTCTAGGGCCGCAGAAATCAATTGGCATCAGATGAACTGTGCGCTCGTTTGTTACAATGAATGTAATAGAAAAAACGCTATTCGTTTGCGGGTGTGAATAGAGTTGATGAAATGATATCAATGTGTGTTACATTGTGTGATCATGTTAGGGATGAAGACGAGCACACAGCCCACTATGGTAGGTGATGATTGCTGCCTGTGACATCCACATTGCCATCCCTGACAACTAAGATGGAATGCATTGTTGGCTGTAATTAGATACTGTTTGCTGTATTAAGAATCCGGCCTTCAATCCACAGCAGTGTAAATCTGCTAACAAGAAAGGCCGGTAATGCGGATGTTCATGGGCGGCGGTGATGACTTACCATCAGGTGGGCTGCATGCTCATTTGCCGCCTATACTAAAAAAAGTACCGCATCTGTCCGCTTCGTCGGCACCATCCGCGCAGTCCTGCACTCCGTCGCATAGCTGCAGCAGCGGCACGCAGCGGGCGCCGGCGTCGCACGCCAGCGCGGGCGGCACGCACTCCCCGGCGCGAGGCCGCCCGCCCGGCGTGCTGCTGGCGGGCGCTAGCGTGGTACGCACGCTGGCGCACTCGGTCTCGTCCGACCCGTCTAAACAGTCCACGCGCGAGTCGCACCGGAACTCCTGCATAACAAAATTATTTATTTTACTTTATTCTGATCTTCAGGAAGGAACTTATTAATTTGATATAATATCACCCTATGTTATATTAATTAATTTGATATAATATCACCCTATGTTATATTAATTGATTTGATATAATATCACCCTATGTTATATTAATTAATTTGATATAATATCACACTATTTTATATTTATTAATTTGATATGTCATACTATTTTATTAACACCTGCTTCTGTTACTCACCATCCGTATGCACTCCCGGTTGTCGCACTGGAACTCATGGTCCTCGCACAGCCCGTGCTTGTCCGTCTCGTTACGGTGGTGGCTGCAACACAAGAAAACAATAACATTACACCAACGCTAATCATCAATAACAAACGGTTTTGTGCATGAGTTCACTCACTCAAGAGGACGAAACCTACGAGCAGGAAACAATTTACAGAACATTGAATGCATTCAAATAGTCTTAGTACTTTTTTATTTATTATTCTTTATTAGCACAAGTATAACAAAGATCGTACAGAAAGCCAAAAAGTCCAAAAAGTTAATGCCAAACCAGCCTGCCTTTGCGTTGAGCATATAATATATTGTGTATGAAAAGAAATTTATTTTAATTTTAAGAGTATATAAATGACATTTGTTTAGCAATTGCATGGGCTTTTCGTTTATCTCTTACAAAACTATAAATCTAAACATTTTTAACATTTCGATACGATTTAACTTAGGGAATAGTACACGCTGATTTTTGTAATCGATTAGGTAATTTAAATAATATATTATAAATTAATAATTATTCCCCGAGTGGCATGGTTTGCGTGCTAAGTTGAAGTCGACTCCTACAATATAAAAATAATATATAATGCAAATTAATTCCTCGACATTCAGAAGCCAACACTTAACTTGTGACCAGTTCTTTCTTTATCTATGTATTTTTGAATTACATAAAAATTATCTATTATTTTTCTGTTCACTCGTATTTATTTGTGTCTGGTATTAGAGTGCAACAATTTTATAGAAATCATTGATTCACAACCACTTTATAGGTAATGTTAGAAGTGAAATACTAACTGCTCCAAGTGATATCCATACTATGACGGTATATAGCTGTAAAAGTTCGATTGATCGTTTGGAATAACAAGATGTTGTTTGCTTCGATGGGATATTAATTAAAATAAAAATATATATACATAGCAAGAGTGATTGTTGCTAATAAAGATTAATGAGATGTTACTCACTGCGGCCTGCTGGGGCGGCTTGTGGGCGTGGTTTCGGAGGTGGGCGCGTCGTGGCAGCCGCGCTCGTCGGACGCGTCCGCGCAGTCGGCGCGACCGTCGCAGTAGTACTCCCACGGCACGCACGCGCCGTTCGCGCACTTGAACATGCCCGCACTGCAATCCGGACTCTCTGCACATAACACCGCTTCATTCTATCTTATATCCGGACCATTTGGCTACCAAATCACGGGTCTTGATTTCGTAACCGTATCATGCATATTTTCTATAGAAATTGTTTTTAATAATCTGATATAGGGGATAGTTTTAGAGTATCATATCTATAGAAAAAGCAAAACAATTCGCTTTCGTCTCCGTGTTTCAGGTATCATTTGATATATTATAACACAGTGAGTAATGTTGCTTCAACAATTTTGAGAAAGAGACACATTTAGAATACAATATTTGATTGAGAGCTCCAGTAAATTCTCCCAAATCTGTATACTCAGTGTCTATGCAATCCCATAGGAGCAAGCATCCTCAGCCGCGCCGGTCTCGTCGCTGGAGAAACGAGTCGAGTGATCCACGGTGGTGCACGCCAGTCAGCCAGCATAGAGGCCTGATCACCCGCGTGTGTACGTACCGCAGTCGGCCTCGTCGCTGGAGTCTTTGGGTCCGCAGTCGGGCGCACCGTCGCAGCGCCAGGCGCGCGGCAGGCAGCGGCGCGAGTGCGCGCACGTGAACTGCGAGGGCGGGCAGGCGGACCGGGCGCATGCTGATGCCGTCTCGTCCGCGCCGTCCGTGCAGTCTGGTTACAATAGCGGGATTGTTAAAAAAAACTCACGGACTTCCTGCTTACAATATAAGAAAACTTTGCCATAATAGTCAAGATAACTATTAGGTTTTCTAAGATTCCCTTGATTAAGTTTCTAGGGCGAACCTACTGCGATTTTACAATCAATTGAGTTGTGAAATATGGCCTAAAAATTTCACCTTGCACGCCTTTATTTTTGATTCCTTCTATAATCAAAGAATTCCACATCCACCAAAAAGTGCTTATAATCATACGATATCTAGACGTAAACAAGAATGGAATAATGCTAACGGGGCAGACCCTTCAAACGATTTTCTTATCTCAATCGTCCTCATGGCGTACTTAAAAAGTAAAGATCTCTTGTGTGATCGGCACTATGCATTTCGCTGAACACGATCGATCGTCGATCTTTTTGCAACATACCAATGGAATGAAGACCTAGAGAATCTCACGTTTCAGACAGTCTCCATAGGATCGGATACCACCGTCAAAAAACTAAACAAGCTTCATCCTTACGTAGTAAAGGTCCCGTGCATCCGTATCAAATTCTATTTTTGCCACCAATTAGCATTATTGGGTAATATTGTATTTGTTTGTATTTCCTGACCAGAACAACTTAGTAACTTTCGAGGCAGGAGGAAATACAACGCCTATGATTATAAGCCTGCGATAGTCTAGCCTGCCTTTATCAACTGCAGTTAAATTTAAGACATCGCTCACCCTTGAGCCCGTCACAGACCCAGCTCTTGGGGATGCAGCGGTTGGTGTCGCACTGCATGTACTGGTGGTCCTCGCAGGTCACGTTCGCTGCACACAAATATACAGATATAATATATAACAATACGATATAGTAGAGTTAAAGCGTTTATTTTCGCTCTTAAGCTAAGTATACTTAAACAGTATTATTATTCGAGGAAACAGTTTGTACCACAGGGTCCAGTGGGCGAGGGGTCCTCATCGGAGCCGTCGGGACAGTCGGCGTCTCCGTCGCACACCAGCACCGGTTCGATGCAGCGCCTGATAAAAACGATTAAGATATTGCATAAAATAAAAATGTTATCATGATAAAAACGACAGATTTTGTGTAAAATAAAAATGTAATCATGATAAAAAAGACTAAGATTTTGTATAAAATAAAAATGTTATCATGATAAAACTATTTGTTGACGAGGTTTTTTATTGATCTTTTATTTTTGAGATCTATACTAATAATTGATGATGGTCAATTTCTATTACGGAGATATCTTCGGATTCAAATGACATCTACGCAGAATGTTTTATAGTGCAGTAAACATTACCGCATACACTGAGTCATCTTACTCTGTCCTCTCTATTCCAATGTAATCCACGTGTAATAAGTTTACACACACGCAGTCTCCGTAGAAATTCGTAGAGAAGCGCCGACCTCCTCAAGTAACCTAAAGCTATATTTGGTAAGAGGATTTTAGCAAAGCCGTCATCTATACCCGCGTCCGCAATGAAAGTATCCATCCAGACAGCGCGGCGTGGGAGGCGCGGGCTCGCCGGTGCCGAGCGGGCGGCAGGCGCGTGCGTCTGCGGCTAGCGTGCGCCCGGTTGCGCATGCGCACGTGCGAGCGCTGCCCGACGCCAGGCACAGCTCCGCGCACCCGCCGTTCTCGTGCGCGCACAGGTTGCTCCCTGCATGCATACATATATAATTGTCAGCCAGTAGCTGGGCACGACGTATTGTTGAAACAATTTCCGTTCAAACCACTATAATCAGCTCTTCGTGAATAAAGCTCATGTTTTTTTCAAATGTCGGCAACCTTTCAGCAACTAGTCTGGTGCGGATATCAACATCGTCATCTTTACATTAAAAGTTGTTCTATTAATCAGGATTTTACCACGGACGTCGTAAAACGTGTTGGTAGATGCCTTCAAATCTAGTGATTTCTAAATCAATCTCAAAGCTGAGGAGACTTAGGATAATATTACGCCGATACCACACCTTCTGTGTGATGGCAGAAAAGAAATATGTGTTTGTGTTTAAATTGCTTAAAATTTGGGTAAAGAGGCTGTAAAGAGAGAAACTCACCAATTCTTGCCGTCTTAGAAACGAGCCGTATGTGGTAGAGCGGCGACGCCAACGCGGCCACCAGCGACACGTTGCCGGCCGCCAAGCGCTTGATGCTGCCGGTGCCGTGCTCGCTCCACATCACCGCGCCTGCCCAGGGTACTCATATAAAACTTAAATATTTGTTAACCTTCCAGCGGGCACGCCCTAAAATTAGATACGAGCGGGCGCGAGTCGTACTCTTTACGACATTCTTTTAGTTTCAGAGTGTTTACTTACCAATATAACTAGGAAATGGGACGAAATAAGAAATCGTATATGCAAATAATTCAAAAACTTAAACGATAATTATAATAATGGCAATTTATCATTCTAAATCAGAGTATCAAAACACTTAAGTACGCAATCCAAATCTACCAAACTGCAAGTGTTGCATTGTCGTAACTTTCACGACAAGGTTTATTCGATGTGGTTGATCTGTTTGTACATTTTATAATGTGCCTCAACACCTGGACTTACTCCTATAAAACTGTACGAACAATTCGCATATCATTTACCTTCGTAGAGCGCAAGTCCATATGGGCTCTTGAGAGGAGCGGCAGGCGAGTCCTGGGCGACCAGCTCGCGGTGGTGGCCGTCCGCGCTCATGCGCAGTCTCTCGATCTTGTTCAGGAACGTGTCGCACCTGCACGTGCAAGGCATGCATCATAATATAACCTGAAGTCACGCGATGTCTTAAGTCAATCAAATGATATATGTGGCATATTTGTAGTATATAGCTTAAATATTCGATAGAGTAATTTCGTGGTTCAGCTCGGCCCGACGTGCTGGCGTAGCTCTCATGATGCGAGTTGGGGCACATGCTTTTACCAGTATAGCGTGTTGGTGTCGGTGTCCAACGCCAGTCCGTTGGGCCAGTGCAGCCCGGAGTCGAGCAGCGTGCGGCGCTGCGTGCCGTCCATGTTTGCCGTTTCGATGCGTGCGGCCGTTGCGCTCGCCCACACCGACCAATACATAACACTGCAAGCATTAAAGTATACACACACGGTGAATATATACCGACCGGCATAATATCACTGGTTAACGCAGTCCTAGTACATTCCCCCCCGAAGGGTTCTCGCCATGTCGCGGCGGGCGAATGTCGGGGGGTGGGGGGGGGAAGGGCTAAGTAACCGTGGTTTGGAGTTAGTTACTCACGGTGAAGCAAGTGTCGGTGGGCTACGGGGAACGGATGGTCGATGCGAGGGACCGTCTTCCGCACCATCCGCAGCCGAGACGCAGTCGGGGGGATGGGTTGACACCACCCGGACTCTCGCACCGACCCTGCGCATCCAACATACTTGCCCCCGCAGTGGTACCCACCCCGTAGTAATGCGTAGGCATTTCCGCATGTAAAAAAAAGTCTCAGTAGGTTACCCGTCGGGCGGGTCGAGCGCGATGGCGCGCGGGTTGTAGTGATCCTCCTGCACCAGCACGCGCCGCACCCGCGCGTCGTCCAGCCGCGCCACCGACACGCGCCCCAGGATGCTGTCCGTCCAGTACACGTTGCGCGCTGTAAACACAGCACACATACATTTAAAGCAAATATAAACTTATATAAACAAGTTACGTGAACACGATCGACAGGAACTGTATGGAAATAATATATATGCCCATAGCTTTTCATTGAATCAATAACTCCATATCACTGTGACCATTACACGTACATTCTGTAATCTGTACCTACGATTATAAAAATACTGTTAATGACACATTTGAAAAATGTATCAGAGCAATACCTATGTAGTGAACGCATCCTAGATAGTTGCAAACAATTTTTTTTATAAAACATAAAATCTCACCGTTTGCTTATACATCTTAGAAATATGTATCTTTGTAAAAAAAAAAAAAACACCGTCAATTTTTGGAAAAATTTAGCGATAGTGTATGTAGCCGATCTAGACATAAAAATAGACTGCGCTTACCTCAGATAAAATTAGAACTATTTAAGAAAAATTTTCATTGTATGCCGTATTATATTTAATAATTTACCTAGGAATATAATCAATTACCTTTGACATTGTTTAGAAATCGATTCTATTATTTGCTGTAGAATAAATTTTATTTTAATATTTAATAATTTACCTAGGAATATAATCAATTACCTTTGACATTGTTTAGAAATCGATTCTATTATTTGCTGTAGAATAAATGTTTATTGTAATATTTAATAATTTACCTAGGAATATAATCAATTACCTTTGACATTGTTTAGAAATCGATTCTATCTAAAGCAAATCTTTAGAATAAATTTTATTAGTATTTTAAACATTTTCTAGAAGAAAAGCTATAAAATCTAAATTAAATAATAAAGTAAGTAATTGACCATTAACATTGCGATGCGATAGTGTTAAAACAATATTAAATTGGTTTTAAATTTAAATTATTTCTAAAATTTGCATACGTGGCAGAATATGTTTGCGCGCTTTTAATGATCTGTTGTAACACCATTTGCACCATATTCTGGCAAATTAACTATTTGATTGATTGTCATTCTCTTTTGAGGAGTCAGTCTTAGCGCGCGGGGCAAGAGGCAAGGCACAGTGGTTCAACCATTTCAGTTTTGGCAATATTTTGACATAACAAATATCGGAAAAATACAAAATTATCTCTGTATTATGCAACAAACTCTTAAAACTGTATCAATCCATCAGTCAGTCACACCATTATTATCGTACTAATAATTTCTAGCAGTATAGAGTAAAACTTGTTACCGATAGGATCAATGGCGAGGCCCTCGCAGTTGTCAACGTCCTCGTTGAGGAACACCTCTGGGTCGCTGCCGTCCAGCCGCTGCCGCGATATCTCGTATCTGTGAACACAATTTTTTTCAAACAAAATTTTGCTAATATATAACGCGAGGAAGTTCCTCAGTATACCTCACACCAGATTATCCCCGGCTTGGCACTGCTGCATCGTTCGTTTCTCAAACGGAGCTACAGTGCCAAGCTGAGTGTTTACATAACAGAACATACGTATGCACGTCGCAGTAGTACAGTCGCTGCTGGTCCAGGTCGACGTCGGCGACGGTGGGACTGTTGGCGCGCGTGGCCGGCACCAGCGGCTCCCAGCCCGCGTGCGCCGCGCTCAGCGCCACTGCCTGCACCATGGCCGGACTGCCCCGGCACACCAACAGGTAGCTGTCTAGCTCCGCGCCTGACGTAAACAGGAAACAAATATTTTGTTTTTTTTTATCGAAAGCAACAACGAGCACTCAGTTCACCTGATGTTAAGTGACACCTGCGGCCCATGACATCTGCATTCATCCTTGAGAAGAGTTCATAATGCAGATGCGTTGTCACCCTTGAGGATTGAAATGGAGTGCCTCGTCACCAGTAATAAAGGTCTCCGGATCCCTGCACTTACCAGACGAGACACAGCAGAATTATACCGCTACTTTACGCTGGTATTCTGTGAGGGTGTGGTCCTACCCCCGTGGAGTTACCACTACTAAACTTGCTCGTTTGCCACCTATTCTATAAAAAAATGCCTCGTCGACCAATCATAAAGACAAGTACACGTATATACTTACGAACACAGGCGCGCCCCCCGGCAAGCCGGTAGCCGTGGGCGCACAGGCAGTGCGACACGCCCACGCCCTTGCGGTACGACACCACGCAGATGTGTCCGCAGCCACCATTGTTCTTGGCACACGGGTGTGATACTGTAAACATTTTATAATTACTAAATGATTTTTATTAAACAAACGGTTCATTAGAAACAAACAATTTTCCTAACGAACATTAATAATAATAGTTAAGCAAAGGAAGATGGGGACATGATGGGGAATTTCGAGTTTGATAAATGGAATCTTTTGGCCACCTTTAGGTTGCGCCTGGCGGTGGAATACGAGCACGGCGTGCGGGTGCGCGGACAGCGGCAGCAGCGCTGGAGTGGGCCCGGGGGCGGTTGCACGCGCATTCGCCACGCGCACGCCGCGCCCCTCCCACGCCGGCAGGTACAGCGCGCCCGCCAGCACGGCGATGCGCTGCACGCGCTGGCTCTGCAACACGCAACCAATGCAATCAGGCCTATCTGTGCGCAAATCTCATATGATAGATGATGTTTTGTAGTGAAAACACTCGTGGTGTAATAAACTCAGCGTCAAAAAAATCGCACCTTTTGGTATTTTGACTTCAAGCTCCTTTAAACCCTATTTCATCTATGGTAAGGTATAAGTGTGGGGCCTCATTTTAAAGGTTATTGAATCCTTTAAATAATAAAACTGTGATAGTGATTACTAAGCATATAAAAACATTTTTCATGAAAAAAGGAAAAACATTTATTGACGCCAAAATTACTTACATACAATTAATCTAAAAACATAACAAATTTAAAAAATACAGTAAAACAAATTCTTAAAACTAAACTTAGAACCTTGTGTTACCTCCCTTAGCCCTAATTACAGCCTCCATGCGATCCTTCATTGACCTCACCAACGTCACGATGCGTTCTTGAGGAATGTCACTCCACTCCTCGACGACGGTGTCCGGAAGCTGTTCAAGGGTGGCACGGGCAGTAATCACGAGACCGCACCCGGCATTTCAGATCATCCCAAAGGTGCTCTATGGGATTCAGGTCAGGACTTCTCGCTGGCCACTGCATCACGGGGATCCCAACCTGATTCAGGTAGTCCCGAACAATGATTGCCGTATGGGAGCGGGCGTTGTCGTGCATGAATGTGAATTCAGGCCCGACAAAACCAGCATACGGGTCCACATGGTCCTCCAGTATCTCTGTGATGTACCGATGAGCAGTCAGGGACCCTGGCCACGTGCACCTCCAGTGCTGGAGACGCACACAAGTTCGGTTTATCCTTGGATTGAAATTCCGCCCTATAACATGCAGGATCCTCCTCTGTAGCTGACGGTTTCTTCAAAGCAGGCCTGTGGGTACTGTTCCCCCTGCCTCCTATATACTCTTCTACGCCTATCATTGCAGAAAAGGCATACCCTAGTCTCGTCGGAGAAGAGGACAGACTTCCATTGGTCGAATGTCCAATCCACGTGGTCTCGTCTCGGGCAAACTGAAGTCTGACTCGCCTATGCTCTGCTGTCAATTTGGGGTCAGTAGCAGCCCTACGGGCCTGGATTTTCTTCTCTCGCAGCCTTCTTCTTATTGTGGAGACGCTCACCGACGTCCTCCGAGCTGTTCGGAGCTGCTGTTGCAGCTCAACAGCGTTGGAGAATCGGTTACGCAAAGACGTCGACACAATATAGCGGTCGTCTCTGTCGGAAGTGCAACGTCGTCTTCCGGATCCATGCTTCCTGATGTAGCCTCCAGTCTCCTGGAACCGCTGGGATACTCGTTTCACCCGGAAACGGCTTATGTTGAGTTGTCGAGCAATATCAACTTGGCGTAGTCCTGATTGCAGTAGTGCTACCACTTGAGCTGCTTCTTCTGCCGTGGTATCCATTTTTCAGGGTTTTCTTACTGGAGCTGTTCAGGTGTGACTTCTGTGATGTCTGGATAGCTAACGACCCATAATTAATTTTATTCGTGTCCAAGGTGGCACAAGTAGTGAGTCCTCTAATGAGCTTTTCAGCACTTTTTTTTTAAAGACCCTAACGTTTCGTGATTATTGTTTTTACAGAAAAGAACGATACGCTTTGTTAAAGTGTATTAATTGTGCTTTCAAATGATATTAATTTTGGTAGGGTACAATAAATAAGTTAAGAGTATTATTCGCTTGAAGTCAAAATTTCAAAAGATGCGATTGTTTTGACGCCGAGTGTATAACTAAATTGAAGAACAAAAACACTCTTACATTTACTCTAAACAATATTCTATACTTGAGGAAGAGGACAACGATGTTCAACACCGTCGTCCTCTACAGCTTTATCTAGTAAGACTCGCGAGCGGGGAGCCCGCTGAGTATGTATTAACACAACTTTTCCGGAATTTTTTTTTTTGGGGTTATGGCCGCTGTTAGCCCCAGGGCTTTTACAGTTTCACCGGGTTGAGAGGTGACCGAGCGCTTATGGCTCTCAGTCGAGACCTCTATATATGGGTAACCAGCGCAAGGGCTCCCGAGAGGGAGCCTCGGCTTGGGCCGTTACCCTGTTTCGCGAGAGCGTCCGACACAAGGGTGCCCGAGAGGGCCGAACCTCGGCTCGATCAGTTGCTTATGACAGAGGATTATCTTAATTAATATCACTATTATTATTAACTACCTGTACCACCACTTCAGAATGCGTGGGCGCTGGAGAAGAAGTGGCGCAAGAAACTCTAGCAACGCTTCTATCTGTATGGACTGGAGAGAACCGGCCTGTGACATGGTATCGCGAATAACTTTGTTTGCGACGCCATCGCCGTCGGCGGGGGCGATATGAGGGAGCAATGTATGTGTGTTGTGTTTTATGAAGGGCTTGGGCCCTGGTGGTTGCGTCGTCAGGGTCGTCGAGGGCGTGCCTCGGTCTCCTACGGACGCGGGTAAATCTGTGGGGTAAATCGCGATGGGATCAAAGGGTTTCGGTGTGTACCGGCAGAGTCGAAATATCGGCGAGAAGCCTGCTTCAGGTACTGAGCTATGGTCGGCAGCTCAAGATCTATGTGTAGATTTTCGTTACGCAAGAACCACGGCGCACCGGTGGCCTTGTGCATGAAACGATTTTGTATTACCTGAAGTCGGTGAATGTGACGCGGGGAGGCATGTGCAAAGACGGGGCTTGCGTATGTCATTATGGGTCGGATGCACGCTTTGTATAGTGTAATTTTATTACGCAGGGACATTTTGCTATTTTTATTAAGTAACGGGTGCAAACGACCTAGGGCGAACGCTGCTCGATTCCGTACGCGGTTGACATGCGGACCGAAGGTGAGTCTTTCATCTAATGTGACGCCTAAGTATTTGACTGTCTTTTCCCAGGGGATTGGACGATCAAATAACTCTATAAGAAGAACTCTAGAAGAATTATTTCTGTCATTATTATAACAGCGTCGGCGCGTTTTGTTAGCTTGTTTAAATATTCCAACTCTTAAACCTATATATACACACTTTTTACAATGTATGCACTATACCTACCACAATTATTATTATTATTATATATATATATATATATATATATATAAGTCAGCTTTATTGTATGGATATATAAATATGTCGGTGCATTGGAAATTATCTTGACCAAAATCGGGTTTTAATTGATTCTCATAATTTGTAATTTCTAAACGGAACAGAGTTATCACTCTGACGTAACGCCGAACTCTGGAGAGGCGGCCATTTTGGTGAGCGTGAGAAAATTAAGGATTTGATGAGTGAGCGCGCACGCGCATCCACGTGTTCGGCGGACGTCATAATATCTGTCAGATATTGTTTCATTAATCTTGTATAATCTTTATTTTAATTGCAATATTGTCAAAGTTAATCATTATAGCAGTGTAAACATAAAGCGGCCATATTTAATTAGAACTGTCCTCTCCTCGCCCGATAACCCACGACATAATGTAAAATCGGTTACCCGCATAGTAAAATGGAAAGTCACTTTAATAGGGGCGAAGTCCCTTCAAATATATTATATATTTATTACTTATGTTTATTTTATATGTATTATTATTTATGTATTTATGCATGTGTTTGTAAATAAATATAGTACCGTATTTATTTATTTTTTCTCTACAATTTTCTTTGTGAGTGCACACGCTATGTTTCTTATTTCCAATAATATGTTCAACACCAGGCCAGGAAGAGATTTTTATTATAAAATTTTTACGTATAAAATATACGCCTTTGTACATACTTTTCTTATCTTAGTTTTCTTGTATAAATACTATGTGTACTTTATATATAGCGTAAAACACGGCAAGGCCAATTTGATGTCTACAATTAATATTGATTTTGCTTAAAACTGTTGACGCGAGAATATTTAATTGAACCGTATTAAAATCTGTCACATCAACGTAAGGACAGTGAGAAAACAAAACTATGAAATATTTTCATAACATTAATATCAGTGAAGCAACTTTAGCCAAACAACATTATAATACCGATTGTATACCGTGTGTACATAGAAAGTTAAATAAATAAATGAACCGTATCAATAAATCGAAAAACGTCCATTACTTTTTTCTCTTTATTGTATCCACGCAGTACTTACATTGTATCCACGCAGTATCTACATTGTATCCACGCAGTACTTACATTGTATCCACGCAGTACTTACATTGTATCCACGCAGTATCTACATTGTATCCACGCAGTACTTACATTGTATCCACGCAGTACTTACATTGTATCCACGCAGTACTTACATTGTATTCACGCAGTACTTACATTGTATCCACGCAGTATCTACATTGTATCCACGCAGTACTTACATTGTATCCACGCAGTACTTACATTGTATCCACGCAGTATCTACATTGTATCCACGCAGTACTTACATTGTATCCACGCAGTACTTACATTGTATTCACGCAGTACTTACATTGTATCCACGCAGTATCTACATTGTATCCACGCAGTACTTACATTGTATCCACGCAGTATCTACATTGTATCCACGCAGTAATTTACATTGTATTCACGCAGTAATTTACATTGTATCCACGCAGTACTTACATTGTATCCACGCAGTATCTACATTGTATCCACGCAGTACTTACATTGTATCCACGCAGTACTTACATTGTATTCACGCAGTACTTACATTGTATCCACGCAGTACTTACATTGTATCCACGCAGTACTTACATTGTATCCACGCAGTACGGTGCTCCGATGCTTGCCTTCGTAGTCCGCTCGCTCCACGCACTCGAGGTAAGCGTCGGGCCAGTACACGTAACGTGACACCAGGTCTAGCGCCGGCGGGCCCGGGTATACCAGCTTGTGCGAAGCCAGGGCGCGGCGCTCAAGCCCCGCCAGTGAGCTGCGCATTACTGCTGGAGGCACCGCACCCCATACCGACCAGAACATTAACCTGCGAATGAGTGACTCTTTAATTTCAGTCCTAACGTGCTTAGGCACCGTGCAGAGGGGCACTGGTGCGTTCCGTAAGAGATCCCGGAGCCCAATGCACTGAGGATGACCACCGGGAGGGTTTTAATGGTTAAAAATACCACATACCCCTGTCTCTCCCCCAGGAGGCAGGGTATCTTTCGAAGATTTCCCGCCGAATACAAAAAAAAGGCCTGCTTTAATAATATCTATTCTTTAAATTAGCATTGAGGTCCTAGAATGATTCAAGGTAGCAAAGCAGTATTTCGAGCATGTCTCACCCGTGGAGCGGGTCGAGCGCCAGGCCGTGCAGCTTATCCAGCCCGTCCGCCAGCAGGCGGCAGCGGCGCGCGCCCGCATCGCACACGTACAGCACCCGGCGCGCCTCGTCGTACACGTACCAGTTGAGCGACACCCAATCCACCGCCAGCTGGCTCACCGCTGCCGACGGCACAAACAAAGCAATTTAAACCAATGCGCCAGCAAAACAAGCAACTTAAAATCGCCGTTTGAATATCTTGCAAATAGGTATAACACTTACCTAAGCCTTGAATTTAGTTCGAATACGAATTTCCGCCTGCTTCCTTTGTGATCATTCTTTTTCAGTTTTTTGAAATAAGTTCCTAGATGTTATACATTGTTGGAGAGCTATGAAAACGGTTATGTTTTTAAAATAATCTGCAAGCCAAGTTTCATAACGTTTTTATTATTTTTAAGGCAATATATTGGAAAAAAATCTCAAAAAAATTATTCGTCATGCATTTTTAAATTTGTACCGATAATTGTTATTTTAATATTGATTAAAAAAACAGTGTTTAATCGTTTTTATAAATCAGAAGAAAAAATTAGATTTAAATTGATACTTTTTTGTTATTAAATTTATAATTAGCATTTTTGACTTATTTTGAAAAAAGCTAAAAAACATGATAACTCAAAAATGATTCACTTTTGCATAATGCATATGGGTGTTAAAATTATCACAAATAGTCACCCCTATCACCTCCTAACGGGAGTAAGTCGAATTACGAATAACCCTGTATATAAGAATAAAATATTTGATAGCCTTACTAATAAAAAAATTGTAAACATTTGTTTAACGGGTGTGTAGTTATTCATTGTATAGGGACTGTATAACATTTACGCAACGTTCAAAAAGTTAAAACTAATAAAGATTGTATAGAGCTTCCATAACTATTCACTTCCTATACAAGATTGTTTTTCTTAATACACAACCCCAACAAAAACGTTCCGAAACTCCGTCAGATACATTTAACTTTCGCATCACGATGACAAATATTGTCATAAAATTAATGTTATTAACTATTTTATAATATTAATTGTATATAAAGTTAATGTTTACTAATTTTCAATTAACTTTATATAGAAGCAGTACTTGAAATTTAAAAAAACACCGGCACTTTTTTGTTGTAATTATTATCAACATTTCGGAACGCACTTCATCAAACTAAAATGTCATTGAATTACAGAAATTCGTTATTTTAGTTTGGGTTTTGTTTAGAGTTTTTAACAATATTTAGTTACATTAATCGTATTCTGTTAATTTGAATATACGATGATACTCCCAACAGTCTAATAAGGTTTGATCTTTACTTATTAAAATTCTTATTAAAGTTTTTATTAGTAATAAAAATCTTATATCTGATGTGTACAGTGTGTATAACATTTTATTAATAAGATTGTAAATGAATATTTTGTTAATTTTGAATTAATTAACGCTGAAAATTATGGGTATCAAAAAATTTGTACGTTGCAGCATTTTGTCTAGCTCTAACAACAAACACTCTCGGGCAACCTCGTGCCATCTAATTTCAGTAGCAGGGTCTCAGCCGAGACGCCCTCTCGGGAACCCTTGTGTTGGTTTTTGCCCATATACAAAGGTCTCGGTCACTTTTCACAATCCGGTGAAGCTGTGAAAGCCCTTGGGCTAACAGTGGCCATCAGCAGAAAAAAGTGTCTTACCTCCTACTCCTGTGCTCCCACCTTTCAATCATCAGCAAACATATACAAACTACAAACATGAGTATGGATTTACAACGACAGATTTTTTGGATTAACAAAAACTGTGCAACAACGTACAATCGACGTCCGGGAAGAGTTGCGGCGTGGGCAGCACCAGGCTGAAGTGGGTCATGTTGTCCGCCGGCACGCACACCACGCTGGAGCGACTCACGTTCGCGTGCACGTAGCACACCGACCTGACCACACAAACACACATTTTTTTATCACAATGAATTCAACAAACCAACACATAGTTCACCTTATGACAAGTGATTCCTGCCGCCCATGACATCTACATTCATCCTTGACAAGGAATCATAATACAGACGCGTTGTCACCCTTGAGGACTGAGATGGAATGCCTCGTCACCATGCCATTTTCTGGCTGGTTTTCTGTGAGGACGTGGTCCTACCCTGGTCGAGCTGACCCATTCATTCTGCAGCTAGAAACAAACTGCAGTATCTCATATGCAATATCATATAATTAGTAATGGGTCAGTCAACAACGGCCACGTTCCGTGCGACCACTCGCCGTTATTCACGTTCGATATGAGAGCGATAGGTATTCAAAACCCACTCGTGGTCACGTTAAAATTTAATTCATCCACGTTTCCACAGTTAGACGGCATTCGACCTGGGCCTGTTAGCCCAAAAATTGGCACGACTTGATAATGAAACAGTTGACGGTCTAACACAGGTACGAGACTATTTTCCAACATAAAAACTGTATATAATGGTATGGTTCTTGTGGTTAGCCTCTGAGGGGTAAGAGAAAAAGACTGACCATTCCACTGCCTTCCTCTTTTTTCTGTACCATTAGCTACTCAATTCTCCTTTTCATACATTAAACTTTTCTCTTCACCCCTACTTAAATAATATTTATAATTCTAATTCCCATATTTTATATAACTGGCATAACTTTCAGACTTCCACTTTACATCGTGTGTGCGTGTGTCTATTTCAATAAAATAACTGACTATACCTGTTGTCGTATAAGAAGTCAAGCGCGCGCACGGCCAGCGTCTCGCGCGACACGTTACGTGCGTGCACGTTCGATGAGTCGCGTGCGTAGTGCTGCGGACGTGCGGGCCAAACGCGCTCAACGCTCGCCGCGCTCGCCACCACCAGCGAGAGCGGCTCGTTTACCGGATCTACCAATACACGGACGTATAGACAAGGCAAGTTTCAGATTATCAAATCTAGCTGACTTTAAGATTAAACCGGGGACTCTTTATGGAAGACGGAATACTGCATTACGTATTAAGATTAAACCGGGGTCTCTTTATGGAAGAAGGAATACTGCATTATGTATTTATGATTAAAACGGGGCCTCTTTATGGAAGAAGGAATACTGCATTACGTATTTAAGATTAAACCGGGGTCTGTTTATGGAAGAAGAAATACTGAACTACGTATATAAGATTAAACCGGGGTCTCTTTATAGAAGAAGGAATACTGCATTACGTATTTAAGATTAAACCGGGGTCTATTTATCTCATTCAACCCGGTGAAACTGTAAAAGCCCTCGGGGTAACAGCGGCCATCATCCCGAAAAAAAAGGAATACTGCATTTATTTTACTTTTATGTACACAAAGCACTTATATAAGGGAAGTAATATAGAAAAGGTTTGTAGAAAGGCGCAGCTTATTTTACAATAATAATCTCTCGAGCAGGCATACTGTTGGATATATTATCGGGAAAAAAAAAACATAGTGTACTCACAAAAATAAAAAAATATATAAAAAGAAATAAAGAAAAATAGAGAAAAAAATACATAATAATAAGAAAATAAAAATAAATATTTATTTAATATTTATAAAGACGTGGGTAAAATCGCTCACCATTAATAGCGGCGCATGAGGAACCGTCCGGCTGCAGCTCGTACCCGCTCACGCACCAGCACGCGTAGGAGCCGGCGGAATTGGAGCAGTGCTGAGCGCACGTGTCCTCGCGGGCGCACTCGTCGCTATCTGAAACCATAAACATTATATTATTTACTAACATATAAATATTCGCGATACCGTCATGTCGCAGGCCGGTTCTCCAGTCAATACAGACACAAGCGTCGCTGGAGCTTCTTGCGCCACTTCTCCAGCGCCTACGCATTCCGATGTGGTGCTACATATAGCAAATAATAATAATAATAGAGATATTAATGTAGATAATTCTTAGTCAGAAGCAACTGACCGAGCCGAGGTTAGGCCCTCTCGAACACCCTCGAGTCAGACAGACGCTATCGCGGAACAGGGTAACAGTCCAACGAGGAGCCCTTAATCTGGTTATCCACTAATAGAGGTCTTGATTGAGTGCTATAAGCACTCGGTCATCTCCCAACCCGCTGAAACTGTAAAAGCCCTCGGGTGAACAGCGGCAATCAGCCCGAAAAAATAAAAACATATAAACGGTAAAAAAGGGAGGTGTCATTGGACAGCCAACAGAGGTGAAGATTCTTCTCTTGCGCATTGTCATTCGCTAAAATAATAGTTAATTTAATTATTCGCGAAAGATCATAATCTTATTTTAATAAATCGCTAGACCAACTTCATCGCCAATAAACCTTCGCGGCCTTAATATTATTGTACACTTTGTTTCATCAAATTATATATTCATAGACAATATATAAAAATGGGAATGTCTCGCCCTTCCTTCTGAGTTTTTTTTTAATAGAATAGACGGCAAACGGATTTATGCTTAACCTCAACCCAATCTGGTCTCTGATGAACGTATCATGTATTAAATGTATAGTGAGTTGGATAGCAAATACGGCTTTTGTAAGGGTTACGCATTTTTTGTGACGTTCTCGTGTAGAAATTCAATGTTTCTATATCGTTATATCTGAAGTAATAACGATATAAAGTTTTAATTCAATATCGGCTTCGTAGTAAACAATATAAGACGGGAAACTACACATTAACTCTCTTGTATTGTCTTGTTCACTTAAGGGCAACAATAGACACTGCTAGTCAATGGGGTGCGTTGCGTCGCCGCGTTCGCTCGTTTCACTGTTCGTATGTTAGGTGCCCATACCGAACAAGTGGTAAGAAGGCTCGCTGCAGATATTAAGCGGTGCAGTCAATGGCTTAAGAGTCTCCACTCACCAACGCAGCGTCCGTCGCGCGGTTCGTATCCCTCGGGGCAGTAGCAGGCCAGCCCCTGGTGGGTGGGCCGGCACCCATGGGAACACTTCAAAGGTCCGCACTGGGACTTCGTAACTGCAAAGTGACAAAAATAAGAGAATAATAAATTCTTACATGTCTAATTTATACTTTTCAGCATGGCTAGTTTGACTAAACAACAACAAGTGAAATTTCCAACTTGTTGGACTGTGAGAAATATAGCATGATTGGTGAAGACGGTAAAGCGAACCGCATTTAGGTTCTGGAAATTTAAAAAAAAAATTTAGCGTTTAGTAAATCATCTGTGAAACAAATCACAATCTCTTTGTTAAAGATGCTTTTTAAGTTGAAAGTATTTTTAAGATAAGTTTTATTTATACACATAAACACGGTATCTTTGTTTTGGAATAAATTTATTTTTACGTCTTATCTATTCAACAAGTATTCCACGCACAAGTTTTTCTTTGAATATAGCCATAAATTATGCTCCACGATGTCAGAGAGGGAAATCTAAGACATTATAGCCTGAACGGGAACAAATTCCTGGCAAATCAATGGACACCCCATTAGCCACTAAATCGACCAGTCGATCAGTAAATGTGCGCCAGCTTCGATCTCTGTCAGAGGACAGCGGCGCAGACTCACAGTTGTCGCAGATGTCCCACTCGTCGCTGCCGTCTAAGCAGTCGCGGCGTGCGTCGCAGAAGGAGGCCACCGCCACGCACGCGAACCGCCCGCCCAGCGGCGTCTCGCAGCGCGCCTCGTTGCCTGGGCACCGGAACTCCTTCTCACCTGCAGAACAGTTACTACCTCTAAGCTGATAAACGTGCGAGTACTCAATCAACACATAATACATTTATATTCTTAAAGAATCAATAGACCATTCACTCGTGCTAACGACTCGATCTCAATATACGTATATGCCACACTTCGTGATCTTCTCTTGTCCTATCATAGACCTAGCCAGATAATACAATAAAAGAAATGTTTCTGCGACTAGGTAATAATATATATATATATATATATATATTGCTACGTAGACAGGTTAAAAGAGAAGTCGCCAGAAACATTATTTTTTTATTTTCCCGTCCTCTCAGATGTTTTTAGCAGACTGAAAAGTGTTTTCAGACCTTTTCAGAACATTAAGAATTACTTGGCACTATTTCCTGAAAACCTAATTTCAGACTTAGTTATACCCCACATGTCTCCGAAACTTTCCGGAAGGTGCGTCACAAAGAGAGAGAGACAGTATATTCGATCATGTCTTCTTCTTGGAAGCGTCAATAGCCTAATGGTTTAGGGCACGGTCTGTGAAACTTAAGGTAGTAGGTTCGAATCCACCATTCCACTATTGTCGTGAACCACCTCCTAGCACAAGGATTGTCAGCTTAGTTGGAGTGGTTAACCGGAATATTAGTAATGTTAATAGCATTGCTAACATTATTATAAAAAAAAATGTCTTTGGAACATTCCAGAAGAGGTGTGAGCAGGGAGGCTATTTGCGCGAAAGAGACGATTGTAACCTAACATGTCTCTAAAATATTCCAGAAATGTGTGAGCAGAATGTCTACATGTATTATGCGTAAAAGGGACGGCTGTACACGTGTTGAACAAAAGCCATGTTGAACTGGAACATTTCTGAATTTTATATTTATATATAATAGCAATTTACCGCGCCCACGATATGCCACCCGTTTATATACGCGCGGTCGGATCGCGGCTGCGGATAGTTTCGCGAGAGATACGAAACGATACACGTCGGAGAGCCCATCCATTCTCCACTCTGGAGAATTCTCAGATTATAGATCTTCGGTGGTTAGTTAACATAGCCAAAGAGCACAGTAAAAGCGCTTTAAGGGGAGAGCTTCATGGCAAGTAAAAAACTCCACTATAACTAGCTACCGGATTCCGGATCTGTGAGCTCCGAATCCGATGAAGCTGTAAGAGCCGCATAGGCAAACAGCACAAACATCAACAGATTCTAGATCCGAGAGATGTAAAGGCGACTAGTGTGTCAATTACATTAGGATAATTTTTAAAGTGAATAGTGTCACAAATTATTCCTTTTAGTTTAATGAAATTATTATAACGTTAAAGGCTTCCAACGAACCCTACTGCCCGTGACAATATAGTAGATCATCACCATCATATTCACAGACTATCCACTGAACATAGGCCTCCCCCATGCTACTGCACACTACATGCTATGCTACGCACAGTCCGCTGCACTATGTTGTAGTGGCTGGGCGTGAGAGAGACAGTGAGAAAGCGGAGGTACGGACACATGAAGGGGTTTTCGTCGGAGTCGTCGTGCGGGCCGCAGTCGGCGTCTCCGTCGCAGCGCCAGCCGGCCGCCACGCACAGTCCACTGCGTTCGCACCGGAACTGTCCCGCGCTGCACGTCACGTTCCATGCTGCAATGACAAAAAATTAAAAAATCTTTCGTTGAAAAATCTTATGCAGAACACTATGGTAAACCGCAAATTAACAAAGCATTTATCTCTTCTGTTCATATACAATTTTCTTTGTAAACTTAATCTCATTCAGGTAATCTGATCTCTACACCACTCGACCCTAAAATTAAACGTATTGGTATACGACTAAAACTTTTACGTACTCATACGTACTACGTATCAAGACGCAGATACGTTATCCTTTACTTACGCCTCTGAAGACTTCGAGGGAGCACCTCGTTATGACAAAGATAGGCACATGTTCAGTGCGACAAGCAAAGTTTGCTTTGTTCGACAATGTAGACACATAAAATGTCAAACAACTGTGTTCTCTGAGTTCTCGATTACAAGTTAACATTGAATACAAATGTAAGCACATAATATGTGGTCCCATTTCTCGATTGCATACTATGTGCTCGGCATTAGCTTTTACAAAAGGTATCTCTTTCTGTACTCTATTTGAACTTAAATCAATGGTTAACACCATCCTTTCAAGATGTTTACTATAAACAGGTGAAAGAAGTGGGTACGTACTACAGTGTAGCTCGTCCGAGGCGTCGGGGCAGTGCGCGCGCCCGTCGCAGCGCCACGCGGCCGGCAGGCAACGTGACCCGTCCGCGCACGCGAACTGCTCGCCCACGCATTTGCTCGCGACCACCCCACCGCCAGCATCGCTCTCTAGACCCTCGCCGGGGACACCTACAATGACAATGAGTAAAAAATATTTCACACGTGGTAGTGGGTCTATCGTATTAGATACTGATAATTTACTTAAACAATGATAGCGCTTCATAGATTGAACCATATTTATTATTGATGGCATTCTTTTATAGAAATCAAGGAGTAGATCTACTGTTTTTGTTGCTTTTGGACTATCTACGAGAAAAAGCGTAATTGCCGTTTTTAATACAAGAAATATTGATGTAAGTTAAAACGGCAATGACCCTAGGTGGCATCCCTGCGGCACACCTGACCGTGCCATATACGTGGATAATATTAATGCCTTTTATGGTATGTTTTATACCAATTCGACTCAAACAAGGTTAAAAGAGAGCTATGCAAAACAGACACAGGCGTGTATATCTTCTGCATAATAAGCTGACGACTCATCTTATCAAAGGCCCTTGTAAAGTCTACATAAACAACGTCAAATTGGTGTCCCTCATCGATAAAGCTCGGACACGAATTTTTTTTTTTTTATATTGAATAGGTTAGGTTAGGTAGGATCACTTCCCCCCCGAAGTTCTCGCTTTGTCGTAGCGGGGGGGCTTAGTAACCGTGGTGTGGAGTTAACCACGGTGAAGCTAAGAGGAACCCAAATGGCCGGCCTAAGGCGCTCTAAGGCCGTGGAGGGCGGTGGAGGGACTTAACACCAGTAGCGCGCATCGTCGCCCCCACCCTCCGCGTCCGAGACGGAGTCGCGGAGGGAGGGTAGTGTATCTCCCTATCCTCCGCGACTCAGGCGGGGGTCGCACCGCTGGTGGGGCCGCGGGTTCAGTGGAGTGTTGGTTGATCCTGCCGCTCTCCCTGTCCGAACATTGGTCGGCCGCGGAGGCGGGGTCGCGGATGTGTTCGAAAGCGTTCCCGTGACCCCGCCATAAGCGACGAAGGTGAAACACCATGGGGTTTTAGTCGGTGCGAGTCCGACATAACCCACCCTTGCCCCCGCAGGGGTGGTTATGCGTAGGCATTTCCCCATGTAAAAAAAAAAAAAGGTAGGATCACTTAGATCACCGCCGCCCGTGAACATCCGCAACACCAGAGGAGTTGCAAATGCGTTGCCGGCCTTTAAGGAAAAAGCAGGCTCTATTCTTGAAGGTACTCAAGTCGTATCTAATAACGTATTTTATGAAACACAGTAGTATAGCATACATCTTCGTAGTATAAATTTAGAAATAAAAGTGTCGCAACAACATTAGCGGGTAGAGAAACGAATTCGCAAATCATTACCAGCCGGGCCCGCCAGCAGGCGAGCGGCGGCTTCACTCGTACCCGTCGTTCACATTGTACTGTCGCTCGTTAGTTCACGAACTCAAACAAACTCCTACAACTAGCGAAGCTCTAAAACTTACTTTTGTTTTGAGCTTAAAGTAGTTATTTCCCGTTCTTTTAGTCTATGAATTTTTAAAGAACTAAAACAACGTGAAATTATTAAATGTTGGTTTTTTAACACTTGTAAAAGTTTTGACTATATACTATAAAAATAAACGGCAATACTCCCAATTGGGATCCTTTTAAATAATAGTTTGTAAATGTTGAGTCGACGTAAACTTCTTGTAAACTGTTTGTTTAGTCTAAATAACTAACGAGTGTCATACACAGCACTGCGTTATCAGAGGTCACGGTCCCAGTGTAGAGCACCGTGAGAGTCCCAACGTGGTAACACTTTATAACGACGACGGCGACAGACGAGCGCACAGCTCACCTAATGACCCCACATTCTTCCACGATAACAAATTATAACGTAACGTGATAGTCAGTGAAGACTAAAATGGAATGCTTCGTCACAAGAAATAGTCTCCAGTCCTTTATTCATCAGATGATTTACATTCGGAAGCATTCGGTAAACTTTTTATTTTGTTCATCTAAACTGCCTATAATTATATATATATATATAAGACTACAAGGTTTTTAACCTAGTGCAGGGTTCAACAAGACATCCTGCTATTTCTGTTTCTCTTTTATTAAAATAAAATGTATAAGTAACTTATATACAAATGTTTGTGTCTTATAAAGTTTATTATTATTTATTATCTGTACACAACAAACTCTCGTTACGTACACGGGGTGTACATACCCCCTTGGGGTTGTTGCCAGCGTAGCCCGCGCCTGATTACCCCCGCCTCTGACTCTGCTTGAACTGCGCCCATGCAGTTAACTGCGCCGTTGAACTTAAAGTTGTAGCGGTGAAGCTTATCGGTTGAGGGGCCACGCCGCCGCCGTCTGCTTAGGCGGTCTCAACTTTTGTATTTATTATTTTTTTAGATATTATTTACCTCTAATGGGTAAAGTGGACTCACTGACCTATACTGCGCGACATTGTCGAAGATGTATGATGGAGTGTATGCACAATGAGTCGGAGAGAAGAAACTTATTTTCTTTTAAATATAACTTTAATGAAAGGATGTAATAGCCTTCATGCAAGACCGATTTCGGCGATTGCAAGGGTGCTAAACTCGTAGACATAGGAATTATACGTAGGGGGTAACATAATGTAATTTAGCCGTATAATTTGTAGCAATTTTAAGATTGTTGTCACGATGAAGATGGCATAATCTAGATAAGACTATACCCTTTACATATTATTAAAGAAAAAAAAAAGACATCGCGTACGTATACATAATCGATAAGTTTGTACGAAATGAATTGATATCGTTCGGATTTTTTTCCGTTTGGCACATACGGAAAAAAATCTGATCTACAATTATACACGAAAATATAGTCAACAAATAAATTGTTTTACCACACTTAGGTTGAAAGTCGTTTGCACATCACAAAACAACAAGGTCTATTCTCGCTTAAAGTATTAATGTGACAGCAAATATTTCTTAATTTTGCAACGTTATATATTATATTTAGACGGTAGCTGATTATAAGAGTGACGGCCTTCTCAACATCTATAATACATGGTACGGAAAATCTTTATATATTGCTATTGCAAACTTATATTTTCAGAAAATCAAATATATTGTTTATATAATGGGTACCAAGAGTTGGAAACGCACTAAACTATTGTAGAGATAATTTTTTAGGGCATTATTCGCTCGGCCACCATTAGACCCGGTGAAGGCATTGTAGTATTAAAAAGAAACATATCTCATAATGGCACTAAACAACCACGTTAGATAAATGCATCTCGAGATGTAGTTTGAAGTCTGGCATCACTCCGAAGTCCTTTACAAAATTTTGAAATATGACTAATAAATAAATTGAACTATATTTCTTTTCTTAGTAAATGATGTTAGGCAGCCGAGCCACGAAAGGCAAGGAAGCAGGACCGGTGCAGGAAATCATTTTTATAACATTTCTGATTAAATTTTAGAATGGAGAATTATACTATAAACAACTACGACTGTGTTTCTTTTGGAGAATGATTTAATATATTTTTGTATCTATTTATCTCCTGTACTAAAGGTGTAAAGTGTCGTTTCCACATATTCATACATAAAAAATATTGTGACGCCACGCCATCTACGTAGCCATCAAAGTAAAGCCAAACTAAAGCCGTGCCAAGCCAAGCCAAAGTCTATTACTGACGTCACATCCGACCGTCAAACGAATAGTGGTAAATACCTCGATTATTCATTCGAGCTGGCATTCGCGGTTGTGCATTATTAATGGTCTAATAGAGTCGAGTAAGTGTTGATTGTTATAGTGTTATAGCTATCATTTCACTATAAAAAAAATTTAAAATGTTGCCAGTTATTTTTAAGTTATATTATTGGTAAGTTTTGTAAGGGTGACAATCGAGCACAGTTCAGTTAACGAACAATATACATTACAAATTATTACTTTTTGTTACATATGTAATTGTATGTACCTTGTTACACCATAGTTAGGACTAGGGAATAGGATCATTATGATATCATCTCGTGACAGCGTACAATAAGAGTCGTGTCACGTCAACTTCCTTCTCCCGGACTAGAATCCATGACACATTCATAACGCTAACACTTGTCACCGTGACAACAAAGCGGCGCTGACCCCGCCTGCAACTGAAGTCGCTGGTATTTCTAACACGTTCCTAGTCAAGCTAGTTTGTATGCAGCCCTATGCAGCATCAGTGGCAAGATGATGCGATATAAATTACTAATATTCCGGCCACGTTCATGCGGGGCTGCGTGGTACGCCGTCAACTGCAACGACCGGTTCCGGTCGATCAGGAAATTGATTTGCAACATACTGCTGTGTTCCTGAGAGGTCAGAAAACGCTACCTAACAGAAGCAAAATGAAGCAATCCGTCTGTCAAGCAACAAGTAGTGAAGCGAAAAGTCCCAAAATTTACTACCGACCTTTATTGCTGGTGTCGAGGCATTCCATCTCAGTCCTCAAGGGTGATAACGCATCTGCATTATCATTCCTTGTCAAGGATGAATGCAGATGTCATGGGCCGCAGGAATCACTTACCATCAGGTGAACTGTGTGCTTGCGTGTTACTCTCAATGGAATAAAATAACAAAAAACAAAAACAACAATAGTATAGAAGCTGGTATCCTCCTGAGGACACTTATCCCGTCGCGGTGGTGGCCACCTCTCAATCCATCCGCGTGTGATTCCAAACTCTGATGGCCTTGTTCAACAAGCACATACACACATACGCCGAACGTCACCCATCTAAAAACATTTGAGCCACTGTGAAAAACTTCCACAATTTCAGTTTAGTGCGTATGCAACCCAATATGGTAGTATGAACACTTCAAGGTGATATGTATTTCACCATCATCAAAGCACCGACATAATGGTGCATCTTCGGGAATGAAAATCATCCTCAGGACAAGTAACACTCGTCATCCCACGTCGGCTTCTAGTGGCCCTACTGTACTACTTATTGGGAAACCTAAATTCCGTCAATATTTATAGCGTTAATTGTTTCACAATAATTCACTCACCAACGTTATCTGGAAGACATCAATCTATAGCGAAGTCCAGCAGTTTTTTATTTAAAATAAACATATAGTTTTCAATCCACCATCACCCATTAACCATCCTCACCAAAAATTAAGAAGCACATGCGTTGCCACATCTGAAGAATAAATTCTAATGCCTCATCACCAGTAATAAAGACCGCGAATTTCTCACAAGACAAAACAAAGCATGCGGCAATACTGTTATTTTTTCTCGCATTCTGTGACGGCGTGGTCCTTCCCCGACCGATTCATGATGCAGTAAGACTCCACCACTTTTCATATACGCACTACATGCGTCACATCTTCACAAGTGCTCGGTAAACAAGCGCAAAGTTATAACTTTTGTTAATATTCAAGACCCCACGCCCTCCTCCATCACCCGTCACCCGAGCAACCGTTCAATGACTTCCGGAACTTATAAATCTACGCTCGCAGACTCTCGGGGTAACGACTATATAATTGAATTTAATTTTTAAAATGACTACACAACATTTTATGTTGGTATATACAGTTGATAGAGCCACACAGTTTAGTGGCAGCATGGATGGGTGAGCTCGATCACAGAATACCAGAGTAATATAGCTGCATAATGCTTCTGTGTTTCGTCTGGTGAGTACACGATCGATTAGGGGCCAACGCATCTTAATTATGATTCCTTATCGAAGATGAATTTGGACGTCGTGGACCGTCGGAAAAGTATAAGTACATATATATATATATATATATAAACATACAGCATAAATTTTACAGTGGTAGAGTTACGATGTAGTTTGTTTCTGGACCGTAAATCAAGGCAGGACTGATCCATCTCCTGATGGGTGCATAAGCTAAATTATACTCACACCATGGAATCCACCTTACGGCAATCAATTTTGTAGTGAGCTTCCGTGTTAGTCTTTTAAGCCTCTCACCACCTTTCTCTCATTCATCTGTACATTACGACGTTACACTTAATTATTTTATATATAAATTTATTTCTTTATTACATTAAGAGTAACAAACGAGCACACAGTTCACCTGATGGTAATTGATTCCTGCGGCCCACGAAATCTACATTCATCCTTAACAAAGAATCATAATGCAGATGCGTTGTCGCCCTTGAAGACTGAGATGGAATATCTCTTTAGTAATAAAGGTCTCCGGATCTCTACACTCAACAGACGAAACACAGCAGCGTTATGCTGCTTCACGCTGGTATTCTGTGAGGGCATGGTCCTACACCGGTCGAGCTCACCCATTCATTCTGCAGCTTGAAACAAACTGCAATGTAGCCCTACCACTGTAAACCCAATCCTTAACAGCCGAGCAAGTGTTAAACAGCATTTTAATTCGAAATTTGTGTTCATTAGTGCCGAAACAGGGAAACAATTAAACAGACACTGAGCGACGATTACACTGCACAATTAACATTTTAATTACTGACAGACATGACTGACAGCCGCCGCCTGTCTGTGCCTCTCCCTCTTCACGACCCTCGTGGAGCGATTTGTCACGACGTTAGGTCCAAAAAAAAACACAAACACGTATATGTATACGACACGTGATTTTCTTCCAGCACATCTACGCACACACTCGCCGTGCCTATGTTTCAATCAGCTTCATTGGTCAATTAGATGACAGCAGCTCATAATTGCGGTGCGTACATAAATAATACATAATCAAGTATATAACGCTCCCCCGCATTAAATTTTAAAGGACACAATTATTGCGAAATTATTACTGACCGCGATATTATATTCCGATTCCGAGTCCACCGCCACAGTTATTTATTTATTTATTTAAGCTTTATATACAGTTATGTATAAAGGCGGCATTAAGTCCGCCTTTATACTTTAGGCATTCTTTACCAGTCAACCTTAGAGTAATGCAGAGATGAAATGAGATGGGTGTAAGCTTTGTCGCGATTAAAATACTATTATTTAACTAGACATATATAACAAATACAAATATATATACTTATATATGATATATATACAAATTAAAGTGTTATGTAATGGGATCAGAGGAGGGTTCGAATGCCGTGACCAGCTCGGCCGGCGCAGGTAGTGGCCGGACGCTGTGGCGCAATGTCTGATATAGACACGGTCAATATAATAAGGTATTAAATAAATAGTTAAATATAATTATTACATCTTGCCACCCAAGCCCGCGCACAGGTCCGCCGCCGCACTCGAGGCGAGGTCACCCCCAGCCGCTTGTGACCACACGCTGTATCCTCGACGGACAATAACATAAATACACAATGTACTATCATTGTGTAATTCGCAGCGTAGCACGTAGTACACTTGTCACAATACGAACAGAGTACCAATATAAAATCACTGCAGGAAACCTATGCACTCGGGGGTGAAAAGTATATATGATATCAGAGGGCCCGACCCCGTTTTAGAGCAGAAAAGAGAACATTGAAATTTGAATGAAAGACTCCTCTACGGACCCACAGTCGAGAGCGTCAGATGCCTTTTTTTTCTTATTACATTTAGAGTAACAATCTCACACACAGTTCACCTGATGGTAAGTGATTCCTGCGGCTCATGACATCTACATTCATCCTTGACAAGGAATCATAATGCAGATGCGTTGTCACTCTTAAGGACAAAGATGATATACCTCGTCACCAGTAATGAGAGTCGGATCCCTATGCTGCTACTTTACGCCGGTATTCTGAGGATGTGACCCTTCTCCGATCGAGCTGAACTTTTCATTTATGCTGTAGCTAGAAACAAACTGCGAGTTGGTTATACCACTGTCTAAAATTAATATTAGTTTACCGGCCTCGGCATATTACGATAATTAATTCGCATCGTTGCCACAGCATCCAAATCTACTATCGTTCTGATATCATCTTTAATTAAATAGAGTTTCCATTATAACGCTGTCATTTTATGTTTGATGCTGGAGTTCTTGATCAAAACCATGAACGCACCATGCTCTCACAGATCCATTGCACTGCGTTTCCTTTGGTGAGAGGAACAAGTCGTAGACCTTATTCCTAAGCTAAACGACGAAGCATTCCATCGCACTCAGGGATATCGATGCATAAACATTATAATACCTCAGTGTGGTCTCATAGGATTCACTTCAGAACATTCGTCTGATTATGAAATATGTGCTCTTCAAAATTTATCGATCTGTGTTCGAGTACATGCTTCGACTAAAATCTAAAAATCAATCCTAGTTGCTTTTTATAATAATATCGTCCACTTAGACTCGACGCGAAGGGATCGCTCCGGCGCCGGTTCTTGGAAGAGGGTCGGATTCCGAGCTCGGCCTACCTGCGCCAGTAGATTGCTCTCGGACGTTGGACCGCGCGGACGGACGTCGATTTCTAAGCCATTATACCCTTCAATTGCACCGTTGTAGTCGTTACAAACATTATGCAATACGAAATGAAAAGTATAGACCATCGCGACGACCAACTATTTTCAGTACAGTTTCATACATATCATGACATTTAAATTTAGTATCAAATAATTCAAAGGCCAGATTACTCTCACGAGATACATTTTAACAGCGGTAGAGTGTACGCTGCAGTTTGTTTCTAGCTGCAGTATGAGTTGTTCAGCTCGCTGCTATGTTTCGTACGTAGAGTGCGGAGTCTGGTCATCCAGTTACACACCTATCCTATAAAAATAAAAACGTGTGTGCATCTTGGACTTTTCTTGGGGATGGATGCAAATGTTATAAGGGCAATCATTACGCACCATTCCGTGAACTGTGTGCTCATGTGTTTACCCTAATACTGTAAAAAAATTGTCGTAATACTATAGACAATCAACTAGGCTGCAAATTGTCATGATTTGCAAATGTTTTAAGGGCAATCAATCCGTGAACTGTGTGCTCATGTGTTTACCCTAATACTGTAAAAAAATTGTCGTAATACTATAGACAATCAACTAGACTTCCTGCAAATTGTCATGATTCCCCAAAAACTAGGACTGAATTGAAAACTGAACATAGACCTCTATAATTTTATTTTATATAATGAGCGAATTTAATAATCGTTTGTCTAAATTTATTCGATGTTCTTCGAATAGTATAATATCGGCAAGTTCAAACTTCATCGTGTCCCTACAATTTGTTTTGCTGATAACAAATATATATTTCTTATCTATTTACTTTTAATAATAAATATAAAAATATTATCGTTATATTTCTATTTTAACGTGATTTTTTTCTCATGTGATAATCGCGTGTGTAATCGGTGGCCGTTTAAGTGATTATGTTGTACAAAAGTAAGCAGCAATCGCCTTTGTTGTAAAGAGATTGAAACGAAACGACGGAATGAAAGCTTTTTTGTGTATGTGTTTAGCTGATGATCCTGAGACCTCTACATAGCTTTATCTGATCAGACTCGCAAGTAATTTAATACACTTTTTTTCTGTTAATGATGTGTGTAATTGTATGCAATAATGTGTTTTCCTACGAATAAATCGATTCTTTCTTAAAAAAAAAATTATCTTCTCTAAAAAGATTTAATTATCTTTTTAGAGTAGATAGAGCCACGGTCATTCCTAATGTTATTATTGGGACATGTTAGGAGAAGCATTGGATATGTTTTATGAATCTTATAAAATTTTAAGAATTAACTCGTTGTTTGTCCAGTGTATGTCTTATTGCAGCCTGTACATCTCCATATCGGTTACTCGTGTTCGTGTTCATGTTGATGGCTTATTATCTGCATCATGAGCGGAATTAGCGCGCAATCCTTTTCTTGAACGGGGTTTTTCAAATTTAAATATATTTTCTTGATAATATTAGAGGTGACAAACGAGCACGCTCACCAGATGGTTAGTGACCTGAACCCAGGGGAGCCCCAACAAAGACTCAACTCAGATATTTGAGATAGATCTCGCTACCCATAATTTGTGTCCCCGGATCTCTAAACTCCTCAACACGAAACACGGTATCATTATGCTGTTTTGTGAGGTTGTCGTCTATCACAGATTGAGTGAACTAGGAACCAATTCATTTTATATTTCTAAACAATATTCTGTTCTAATTATATGCATTTTTTTTTACTAATTACGTAAAAAATAGCATTTGGGTCAAAACATTACGTTAAAACGTAGTTGTGCGTGAACAATGAACCAATTGTGAAGGCTTGCTCCGATAACAGTGAACAGACACTCGGCAGAGACAAGACGTCATTCTTGTCCACGGGCCCAGGTCATCGACCACCCACCAGAGTTGACTCTTATCCACCTTGTGGTCACATCTAGCTTTTGACTACCTAATACTAGTTTCGAATTACAGATGAAATATCCATATAAGTTGCTATTAACACACATTTTGGCGAATAAAAATCACATTTTAATATATATGTGGTTATATGCAAAGACTACATAACCCACTTTTTTTTTATATAGCATTAAGAGTAACAAACGAGCACACAGTTCACCTGATGGTAAGTGATTCCTGCGGCCCATGACATCTACATTCATCCTTGACAAGAAATCATAATGCAGATGCGTTGTCACCCTTGAGGACTGAGATGGAATGCCTCGTCTCCAGTAATAAAGGTCTCCGGATCCCTGCACTCACCAGACGAAACACAGCAGCGTTAAGCTGCTATTTTACGCTGGTATTCTGTGAGGGCGTGGTCCTACCCCGGTCGAGCTGACCCATTCATTCTGCAGCTAGAAACAAACTGCAGTGTAGCTCTACCACTTTAGGGACTAACATATTCAAGATGCAATGGATAACCTATGCCATCTTTGATCTATCCCAATGGATACCGCTCGCTATCTCTGATCTATTCTCATCGATAACCATAGCTATCTCTATTCCATCTGTATGGATAACCCTAGCTATATGTGTTCCATCCCCATGGATAACATGCTCTATCTCTGTTCATTACATATGGATAACCCTCGCTATCTCTGGATACCCATGGAATAAATAAGACGCGAGACCTTATCTTATGTTTAATATTTTATTTATTTATAATTTCATGTAAACACGGCTCCGATTTGTAGGTTGAAAAACAAGTTAAGCGCACATACATTTAAAGTATTTATTTTTCATTTGGTTAGGAGATTGGAGAGGGTCCACCAACAATTTGAAACAATTTTTTTTTTATTAAAATAGTACTAACTGTGCGTACCAACAGTAATAACCAAGCCCTTATATAAATTTCTAGAGCCAGATGCCTCACGTATAGTCGAATAGCCTTCGAGACTAAGAACGAAGTTCCGCAGATCGTACCCTAAGCCTAATTAAATTATAAATATATAATTAAAATAAAATTTATAACTTTTTATTACATCTGTAGTTAATCTTATCTTATTTCTATTATGATTATTTATTTTTCTTTTATTTCTTTTTCTTATTTTATCTTATCTTTATCTTATCTTTACTTTGCACATTTGACTGGCAGCATTTTTCATTACTGCATCGATCGACTGAGCGATCGACGTAACTCTAGATATATTTAGGCTCCCGTTTATTTATTTATTGCTGATGGCCACTGTTGGCCTTTAGCAATAAATAAATACTGACAGAGGGCTTTTAAATCATCGGGTTGTAAGGTGGCCGAGTGCTTAGGGCACATAGCCGAGATCTATATTCGTGGGTTCCCGTCGTGACGTCACGATATAAGGTGGTACCCGCTACGTACGCATATGCGATAAGCATCGTCTCATAATTGGACTATTTAATCACTGACGGTTTTCACAGACAGCCCCTCAATAGGTACAGGTCAATGAGTTTTAAGAAATGATAGAGATAGCAGTACATTGAGGGAGAGAGAGACAGAAACAAGTTCGCTCGGAAAAGCCTGTGTAATGAGATCTTGTATAGTGTGATGAAGTCTTATAACTGAAAAGTAATAATATATAAATATATATATATATATATATATATATATATATATATATATATATATATATATATATACGAAATAATACTATATTTTCAAATTACGTTTTGATTTACTAAAATTTAAGGCACTCAGATGTCCAGGTAGTTTCTATTGAATTAGGGAAGTCGGGAATGTTTATAATTTGTTGATAATCAGGACTATCTCTAATCTGCATGAGGACTGGCAACCCTGAGCACTGTAGAACCGCACGGACGCGGGACATGCCGCCCAATTACGTGGACAGCGACGTTTCCGCCGCGCACGGGTAGAGCGCGCTCGCGTCGCGCGGTCCCCGGACACTCGTTTCGAATAGAAAAAAATGTTTTTGCAGGAAACGTGAAAAAAATCGTGAGCTGCACGAGATAAAGAGTAGCCATCAAAGCAAAAACCAGTGAACATTATTAAAAATAATAAAAAAAATCATTATTTCCAATAACGCATGCAATTACCGTTTCGACAATAGTCGAACTCAGACCTTAAGTTTACAGACCGTATCGCAAACCAAATGGCTATAGACGGTTCAGAAGTTGGTTTATTTATAAATAATGGAGAGGATACCATTCGCTCCTTGTTTCGACCGCAGCGCTAAACCCAGGGCTCAATTATTTCTTTTATTTTATCTTATCTTATTTCTATTATGATTATTTATTTTTCTTTTATTCCTTTTTCTTTTTCTTATTTTATCTTATCTTTACTTTGCACATTTGACTGGCAGCATTTTTCGTTACTGCATCGATCGACTGAGCGATCGACGTAACTCTAGATATATTTAGGCTCCCGTTTATTTATTATTTTTGTTCCTTTAATAAGGTTTAAAAGGGCCGACAAAATATATAGTATATCAGATGTTATTAGCCCTCAAATAATGTTGTCGAAGGAGAGACTTGAAAGAAACTTTAGTGGGTGCATTCTTGACATCATAAGAGCGTTCCAAAGAAGTCTAGCATGGACTGTGAAAGAATAGAGAAAGAAAGAACCCAGTGCAATGGTAAGGAACACTTATTCTCATTCACAGTACACCCGTTGGTAAGGAACACTTATTCTCATTCTACAGTTCACCCAATGGTAAGGAACACTAATTCTTATTCTATAGTGCCCCAATGGTAAAGAATAATAATTCTCATTTTACACTCCGCCTGATGGTAAGGAACACTAATTCTAACCGGCCTATTCAAGCTGCACTCAGATACAATCTGCGGCGTAGCAACTAAACAAACAACGATAAAGGAAGGCCGTATTTCTCGTATTCAATACTACCTAACTACATGTACCCACGTGAATCTTGTAGGTATTTTGAGCATCTAGACGTGCTTTACTAAAACTGATCGCAGTCGAGCAAGCGATGTCTCAAGAACAGACAGATTATTTATCCTTGTAGCACTTGAGCCACTCGACAGATCCCTCGCCTCCTGTGAGGGATCACATTTAGGGTTGCCAACTTTGGAGAATAAATTCCAAGAACGAAGGAAACAAATAGAAAGCACTTTTAGTTCACAAAATAATTACTCATTATCAAAGATACAGACTGAATGTGAACTTTTGTTTAAAAAAACACAAAATACCCACAGTTGGGCAGCAGCGATCTCCTAAATATATATATACGAAATAATACTATATTTTCAAATTACGTTTTGATTTACTAAAATTTAAGGCACTCAGATGTCCAGGTAGTTTCTATTGAATTAGGGAAGTCGGGAATGTTTATAATTTGTTGATAATCAGGACTATCTCTAATCTGCATGAGGACTGGCAACCCTGAGCACTGTAGAACCGCACGGACGCGGGACATGCCGCCCAATTACGTGGACAGCGACGTTTCCGCCGCGCACGGGTAGAGCGCGCTCGCGTCGCGCGGTCCCCGGACACTCGTTTCGAATAGAAAAAAATGTTTTTGCAGGAAACGTGAAAAAAATCGTGAGCTGCACGAGATAACGAGTAGCCATCAAAGCAAAAACCAGTGAACATTATTAAAAATAATAAAAAAAATCATTATTTCCAATAACGCATGCAATTACCGTTTCGACAATAGTCGAACTCAGACCTTAAGTTTAGCTTCACAGACCGTATCGCAAACCAAATGGCTATAGACGGTTCAGAAGTTGGTTTATTTATAAATAATGGAGAGGATACCATTCGCTCCTTGTTTCGACCGCAGCACTAAACCCAGGGCTCAATTATTTCTTTTATTTTTTTTATCATTTGAAGAAAGAAACTTTTGCATCTTCGCCATGAAAGATAAAACACACACGGATGTGTGTAATAGTACCATACGATTTGGGACATACACTAGTGACATAATCCACATTGAAAGTAACGAATGAGCACACAGTTCACCTGATGATAAGTGATTCCTGCGTCCCATGACATCTACATTCATCCTTGACAAGTCAATCATAATGCAGATGCGTTGTCACCCTTGAAGGCTGAGATGGAATGCCTAGTGACCAGTAATAAAGATCTCCGGATCCCTACACTCACCAGACGAAACACAGCAGCATTATATGCTGCTATTTCACGCCGGTATTCCGTGAGGACGTGGTCCTACCCTGGACGAGCTGACCCATACATTCTGCAGTTAGAAACAAACTGCAGCACTACCACTGTTAGATTTTCACAATTCACAGTGCACCGCACAATTTATATGTTTTTTCGATCTTATGTGTAATATTATATTAAAAGACTAGATTCTCTCTGACACTTGCATTGAACTTTGGTAGCATCGTATCACCAGATGTCGCCGTGGTCGTAACTGACCGAGACAACATCTGATGCGATGTCAATACTAATCCACTAAACTTCGCCAACGCTTTCCGCGTGAGACATTTTGCAATGAATTTTATTTTTACACTTTTAACGAAACAGTCCAGAGCTGAAGAATGACAGGCAAATTTTCTTTTTACTGTTCATATGCATGAGTCTACAAAATTCTATAAACAAAGTTTATTACGGTTACATTTATTATACTGGGGGGGACAAACGAACACGAGGATATGTGTTGCAAGAAGTCAATGGGTGTCACGCACGTTATTGCCCAGATAGACTTAAAGAAAGTCAAGCTCAAGCAATCAGTTGGGTGTGAACATGACCAAACTGTAGCAATAACACAGCGGTGCCGTAGCACTGTGTTCGCTTGAAAAAATAATTTACTAGACACTTGTAAGTTCTCGGTGATAAATGCAAACTCAATTTATTGAGATAAATCTCTAAAATATCTGTTCTCGTTGGCACGATGGTCCCCCGAGCCCGGACAGTTGCGCCCCCTGCAAACCACTCACTCGCGACATAACCAATTAACGTGTCATATTATTGATGCTGTACATTTGAATCTGTTCACATGATCGGTATAAAATATTATCCCAGATATTTTGTGATATATAATTTGTCTAGAAAATACTGGTTGTTTAATTTAAAAACTAAAAGAGTGGAACTGCCGCTTCATCTGCAGATACGCTCCTCCCTACTTCATAATGTATATGTTCTCTTGACTGGTTATTAAAGCATTTTAATATAAGTGCAGAATATAATGGATAGCATTTGCAAACATTTTTGCAATATATTAATCAATATTTTTGCAGAATAAAACATTTTCCATTATTTACCTGCCATCTGAATCCGCTTGCTTGCAATTTTTAAATATGAAACCATACCATTTTGAGGCTGTAAATAATTTATGTTAAACATAGGCGGAGATATGGTACAGATATAAAAATATAGATATACACACCAAGTATTTATTACATTTTTATTTATTGCATTTAAAACATCCTCGGCAAACGTTTATGCTGCATGGGTCATTGGGACACATGAATAACTCTTAATTAAATATATAATTCTTAATTAAACATAATATAATTTTAACATTAAACCGTCCTCTGCGCGCCACTCTAAGCACGCTATCAAATACGTACAAAAAAACCTAACTCATGCAAGAGGGTCGCAGCTTGCGTCTCCCGGGTGTACGCCAGCTAAGGGTTCGTACACAGGTGACGCTGACGAACTGCTAAAGAATTTTAATAAAACAAATTTAATAAAATCATCATTCATAATTTTAGTATTATTTTATGAACGCTAGGATCCTTGGCCTTTGTTCACGCTGCCCTCATACGGATCGTCGAATATCATTTGATGTTCTAAACCTCAAATCATCCAGCCAGTATTATCCAAGTTATTTTAATTTTCCTTCAGTTGGGACCAAATGAAGAAACTGAATATGAAACATAATTTAAATCTTTACTCTCTCACCGCCTAATTAAGGGCAATATTTAGGTTTATAGCGCTCAGACTGCCTATGTATTGTTCGTTCAGCGGCTGCGCGCTCCGTGTGTAGGCCTCCTTAGAGCGCTGTTGAATGCCTCGTCTGGAGGAAACCTGTCTAATTTCACCTTCCCGTCCGTAGTTTTGTGATATATTTTTTTTCTATTATGATCATGACAAACTGTTCACCTGTTCGTAAGTGATTCCAACAGTCAAAGACCCATATACGACCTACATAAGGAATCATAATGCCATCTGCATTTGTCGTTGTCACCCCAGTTAGGACTGAGATGGAATGCCCGGTGACCAGTAACAAGAGTCCCCGGAACCCTACACTCACCAGTGCTATTTCGATACTCTATGAGCCGCGCCCTTGCTGAAGCGTGGTCCTTGGCCGGAAAGTTGTAAGCTTGTACTTCTAAATATTTTTAAACTTGCATCCTCGTCCGGGTTTTACCACGACTTTAAATCTACAGCCTGTTTATATAATACATAAAAACTAGAAACAGAGCAAAGATCAGTCTATCCATTGATTAGCTTAGTGTAACACCGCAACTACAAACTAGCTTCAGCACGAACAGGTCATACAACATCATCAACAACACCTCGTCTAGAAGAACCCGGCTTTAACAAAACACGATCATGTGAAAGTAGCTTAACACTTCCGCATTTCATATGGTCTTCGACGGAAAGAGATGACCTTAGTACTAGCGACGCGACGTATTCCGCTGATTCCTTATCGGAGACGAATGTGGGGAGGACATAGAGGACGTGCGGATCGCTGACCATCCGGTAGGTATGTGACAGTTTGTCACCGTTAACGACGTAATACTTGGGCGATGGTGAAATTAGCAGCGGTAGTAACAGTTTGTAACCTGTTCTTAACTCAGGACTGACGAAAATATCAATTGAACATTTCACTTTATAGCTGTCATATTGTACTACTTTGAAAATCCCACTGCTGGGCATAGACTTATTTAAAGAGTGTGTTAGAGTATAATCCGCCAGCTCCACTGGCACACTTCATATTTCTTTGAAATATTAATTTTGACGTATTTCGTTGATATGCAGGTTTACACACGATGATTTCCTATAAAAAAAAACTTGAAATTGTAACTAACAATTTTATTGCTATTGGCACCGGCAATCGAACTCGGTTTACTCGCGTAATGTGAATTAAAGAATGCGCTTCACACTGAGCTACTGCGGCTCTGGTACAGAATAACGACAGACAGAGCTGTTCACATAATATTTATGAACGAATTATCAAAAAATTCTTATCTAACGAAGTGAACATAGGAGTTAATGGAATAATTGTAATTGTGTCACGTCTTATACCGTGATCGATGGGCGGTGAGGGGGTGGGCGGGGGGAGCAAAGAGGAGGGGGCGCCAGGACCGGTCCGCGGTCATAAAAACATGGAAGTCTATCCGGTGCGGACTAGTTGGTGCTCTAGTCTAATTGGCCGCGCGCGCCAGCAGGGCCCCGAGGGTCTCTAGCACGCAGACATTTGGTATCACGACTATTGCGAGTGTAAACACACGTAGGATCGATGACCTCTAGTTCATACATTTTGTATAACACAACGGGGAGCTAGTTTTCGTAGACGATGCACTTTTTTTTTTTTTTTAAAACATACACCTAATTTGTATTTAGACTAAGAGTTTTCTTCAAAAATTCTAACAACGCTATAAATATTACTGACATTACGTTATTCAATCTAAGCTCAAATGCTAATGATGGCACGTGTATTTAAGTAAATACACATGTAATGAAGGTACGTGTATATAAGTAAATACACATTAAAAGATCCGAGCGTTTGCTTCCCTACGCGCCGTCGGCACTCATTTGCACAAGCTTGTGCGTCTCCGAACTAGTGCTAGTCCAGTGCTTACGAAGGTGCACAGGTATGTCTGGTCACTCCACTGGTGTCGATCACTTACCATCGGGTGGGCTGCATACTCGTTTGCTACCTATTCTATAAAAACAAAGATGACCGCGGACCGCATGCGGCGTCCGGTGCAGTTGTAAAAGAAGTCTATATTTTTTTCAGAATGACACAAGCAAAAAAAATTATTAGGGTTCCAGATGATAGATTTTCCTAGTCGGGAAACATTACCAAATGCTAGAGCTGTAACTGTTTTTTATGTCGTATCCATTTACCTTGAGTGTTTTCTGCGCATAATGTCTAATATTTTGTCATTATTTCTGTTTTCATTACATTGAGAGTAACAAACGAGCACACAGTTCACCTGATGTCAAGTGATTCCTACAGCCCACGACATTTACATTCATCCTTGACAAGGAATCATAATGGTCCGAGATGGAATGCCTCGTCGACCAGTAATAAAGGTCTCCGGAACCCAACACTCACCAGACGGAAACACAGCAGCACAATGCTGCTATTTTACGCTGTTATCTGAGAGGGCGTAGTCCTTCCCCGGTTGAGCTTTCCCATTCGTTCTGCAGCTCGAAAGAAACTGCAGTGTAGCTCTACCCCTATTTAAAGTTATCAGAGGTTCGTCAATTGGTACTTCTTTTTTTTATGTAATATATTATTTATTACATTTATTTACTACCCACAATATATTCTCTGCTCAACACATTGGTAGTCTGGTGGAGAGTGCCTTTTCTCATTAAATCTTCCTGTTTGTACACGACAATAGTCTAATGTTAAAAAATTACAATAAAAATTCTAAAATCTATATAATAATCTAGTTAGAAAAACTAACAGGGAACACTTCTTTTATTAATTACAAACAATGATAATAATCAATAGGGTTCTATTGTCCTGAACTCTGAAGCTAATATAAAATGGACTCGATATATTGACTCTTTAGAGATATAACGAGTTTACGTACAGACAATGAACGTAACACGTACGTCAACACGTATGGACGTCAATTGGCTTATATGTTCGGCATATAGACCAATTGACGTCCATAGGAAAAAATCAATTAGCTTTTTATTGTAACATTCTAAATAAAATGGCTTTAAGTTATACCAGAATTGTTGTCAGAATATATTTTTGGTAATATCAAACTATTTTTTAGAGATTATTAAAGCTGAATAATTCAAGTCTTGTGTGACCGATTATTTAGTACAATACAGCCTGTATTGTTCTTAATAATCTATGTGTAAAATGTATGTGTGCTGGATATTAAAATGAATGGAATAAAGAAGACAAAGCTCAAATAACGACATCACCTCGTTTAGTTATGAAGAACGGGAGCCATGATAACCTGGTGTCCAGGAAATATCTGAACCATGATTGAACCTAAGCGGGTAGCGGGGGATCTCTAGGAGCGCACGCCGATGTCTCCTGTGGCGCTTCGGAACTCATAAATGCCACGACCCACATGGTCGTCCTTACTAAGAGCACTGTCTACCCGGATCAATAGTAAAAAGCTTGTTGGTTTCTTTTAATACATTTTTCAAATACCTGCTTCTGTTTAGAAATAAATACGTATATTGGCGTATTTCAAAATTTTACTCCTAAGAGGGTGAATTAGTGGTTGAAAGTTTTAATGGAAAATTCGGTACTTTTGAAGGAAGATACATGAAATTCAATATGAAAGCTTCTTATATAAAGTTTAGGAAAATATATTATACATAAATTTACATCTAAGCGCGATAGATGGCGTTGTGCTCTGTTTCTGAATCGCGCTATGGTTTCGTTACGCGGCTATTAGCTTTTTTGTTTACACAAACTACGAACCTTTTTTTGAATATACATATATCAACGCATGCGAAGCTGCGGGCAACAGCTAGTATAATAATAAAGAAAGACCTATACCCAATCTCGACAAGACATCAAACCTCCATGTGTCGCCGCGAGGACTACGATGCAGTACTTGCAACACTATGCAACCTAACCCCGTCTGCCTTCGTTGCCCACCTCACTATAATCTACTTTCGCATCCAAGGGACCTGTCACCTACTACTGGCTACACTGTGGATCCATCACAAAAAAATCTCCCAATAGATATAGAATACCTGAATGAGTAACCGATGTTACTTATATATATTATATATGTATTAATTTGTTTAGCAGTATAAATAAGTACACAATATATATTAAATGAACTTATAACAAAAATAATATAAAGAAATTAATTACTAACGACTACAATTCAATTGTACTTCTCGAGTTCAACCACTAAAACTGTGAACTTTTTGTGTTAATTTTTTTTTTGTTTAAAGATACCCGACAAATATTGCGTATATAATTCGTCGGTATCTAAACTAGGTCTAGCCTATGATACAAACTTCAACAAAGATGAATGATACTAAACGTTTAGTTACAAGAATTGATACAAGCTCAGTCCGCTGGCGTGGCGACTAGCGTGGAACCTGTTATATCGGGGGAGGCGTTACAAATACGACAGACTAAATATAGCGGCGTGGTCTGAGCTGTCCGGTTGCCATGGAAACCGGTCCTCGTCCGACTCAACGTGATTAATTTCTGTTCCAATTATTACCAACATATCACAAACTTATCGAAAATGTTTTGGACGAGTCATTCATTCAGAAAAAAATATCGTATTAAATATTGAGAAACAAAAGAGGAACTTTGTGAGGAATATTTGAAGGTTGACAGTTTGTACATTGATGTGGTCACGCTGTAGGGGGGGAGGAACCAACTTCTTAATAGAATACCAGCATGAAATAGCATCGTCAAGCTGCTGTGTTTCGTATCGCGAGTGTACCCAATAACGGGTAACGAAAAATTCGATCTCCGTCCTCGGGGATGAAAACGAATTCATTCTTAAATATTTATTGATGTCAGGGTTTGCTGATGTTACCGTCAGGTTGACAGGTGTAATCGTTTATCACCCTAAATATAATAAATAACAAAAAAAACACAGTCCGCGACATATTCAATATAATGAAAATACACACAGAACTCGGATTACTTGTCGTTATTTATTGCTTATTGTAATTTATTGTTGGATGTAAAGTCTGCACAGGTCGGGTCAGTCTGTCAGGGCTGCACAGGTCGCATCGTGAATTAACTTGTGCACGAAAATCACAGCATCAGCGGGCGGCCGACAACCGTAGCGCGATAACCTAAGCCCCCTGCCCGCATCCCGCAGACATTGGTCTTCAATGATGATAAGCACAAATGCAGTTAAATACCTATTGTCCTTATAGCATTTATGAACTCACACCATTTAACTAAACTACTTAAGTGAAATATTAAAGCTTCCATAATTATCATTATACAAAAGCTTTTTTTATATTAAATTAGAAATTAAACTAAATTATACGGGTATTTATGAGTCTACATAGATTCAAAGTACAATTAATGACCAGCTAGTGCTTAAAGAAAGAATCCCTGAGCTATAAGACGCACTAATGTTGTTAATTGAGACGTAAGACTATTATACATTATATATTATTATGATAATCTTCTTCTTCATAGTCGTACACTCCTGGAGGAGTGGTCGTAGTCATGCATCGTTCATCATGGTACGATGGTTCAAGTTTTTGCAAGAGTTCTCCATCTCTCTCTATTCATGGCACCGCGTGCACATTCAGTAAGGGAACACTTCGTAGACGATTTAATAAGATCTGTCCATCTTGTGGGTGATCGGCCGCTAGAGCGTTGACCTTCTACTCTTCCTTGTACCACTAAACGTTCCAAGGAGCTTTCGTTGATGTGTGAATGATGTGCCCAAACATCGTGAAGATTATGATAATATTGTAATGATATTTTACTTACAGAACTCGTGTCGCATGTGCGCTAAAGCACTGTCAACTAAATAATAAGGACTAAAATTGAAATTACTACTAAATAGGCTCCGGTTTCTCTTTTTTATTTACTTTAATGAATAATATAAGAGATACCACACTAAGCCATCAAATACAGATTTAGATTTTCTCTACGATGGATGTAGACTATGAGCTTAATAATTACTATAGTCGACGCATTTTAAACTGAGTCGTCGGGCAATAAATGTCACTGAGTAGGAATGTGCGCACGCAATGCAACCCGTTATCGATACTTAGCTACCTGGGCACGGGGGGTCGATGCGTCATCGTGACCTTCAATATCACTGTGACTCCTGATTGGTCGTTACAAGTAAGGGTTGTTGTTTAACTATACATTTAACATTGCTGATGTTGAAATTCTTCTCCCACAACGCTATTGATAATGTTACTCAAGAAGACTGGGCCAAATGTGTGAGGCATGCCGAGGAGCTCCAGGATAAGGACTTAAGGAAAACTATTTTAAGAGATCAAGCACCACCTATGATAATTAACCTACGGGAAGACGACACAGATGGGGAAGATACGGATGGGGACTTTTGAAGAACTAAGAAATATTCCTAGAAAAGGTAAAAACGGCCAAAAGCCACAGTTTCCGGGCCACATTACGATCTATACAGTTTCTCTATGATTACGTCGAAACAAACATTTTATCTTACAAATTAAAAAAATATTTTCAGATAGCGAAAAATTCCTATTAATTCTTAACTTAATTTAGCATATCGATCCATTTATCGATATGCACCTCTACAATTCTTACGCACATTACTACACCTCTCCATAAGACCTGTAAGTGCGAGCGAGACAGACAGATAAATATGATTTAAGACCCGAAGCCTCAGTTCATAATGCGTCGACTATAACCGATGATAAGTCACTATTTTTCACAAAAGAAAATAAGAAAGATTTTGTTTATTAGTAGTAAAACTAACCTTACTGCATGGAATACATGATGATACAAAAATAAAGTAAATTAAATGCTAGTTATCAAGAATCAGTCCGAAATCAGCATATGTTGGCTGCAAACAACCAGCGCTGAGTCTTCCATTGGGGCCGTTTGGTGACGTCCGAAAAAGAAGTGAAGTAAAAGTGAGTTCACATGTAAAGGCCCTGAATCATATAGTAGCAATAACGCATTTTAGTTGAAGATCGACGTCAGTGTCGTGGTTCGCAGACAGTGCAGGGGAGCTGCGTGCTCGTAAAGTGCAACTTGTACTTCACTGATTCAACATTAGCACAATAGCTATGGAGGGCGGCTCCCCTCGCGTGGTGCTGCGTTCTAAAGCTTAGTGCAGGTTGCATTAGTGCGTGCGTTTGTGTGTGTGTGGCTAGCTACAAATGCTTCTCTTGAGATGCAATTTTCACTTGGTATATTTTGCAAGCTTATAAAATTTACATCATTCAACGAACGGAACTTACAGATTTTAATGAAAATCCGAATCTTAAAACGAACGAAATTTTAAGGACGGGCATATTTTAAAAAAGTAAATAATAGTGACAAAAGACCTTGACCGGTTTACCTCAAAATCAGCTCCTGCCTCCACTAGGTACAAGGATCAAGATAAAGGTATTACAATTGTCCGAGGAGACTTAAAATCGTAATTGTGTAGCTAGTATGTAACGAAACAGCAGCGGTGAAATGATTTCATCACTTATGTGGCTCGTGCTCGCAGCGGTCCTGGCCAGAGAGGCTGACTCTTGATAGTTATACTCGAGCAAATTAAACTACAAATTCATCTCCTTATTCACAGATGTACGAAATGGCTCGACATTTACATCTGCTTTTTTATATAGAATATGGTGGCAAACGTAAAATAGCAGCATAGCGCTGCTGTGTTTCGTTTGGTGAGTGTAGGGATCTGGAGATCCTTATAACTAACGACGAAGATTTCCATCTCAGTCCTCGGGGATGACAACGCATGCATTCTTGAATGTTTGTTAAATTCGAATCTTCGAACTAACGAATTCATCTTCGAACGCATCTTCATAATGATTTCATAAAGAAGATGAATGTGGGTGACATGGGCCGTGGGAATCGGTTGCTAAATTATAAAAGAAATAACCTCGGAATCGCATGTGTAGTTAGTAACAATAATTGTGCGGAAGGCTAAGCTGCGGGCGCGGCACCCGACACCGGGCACCGGCCACCGTACACCGGACACTGGACCCCGCGCTCACGTGTCCGACATCAGATCCTCGTTCGCGGCTGCCCAGTGTACACTCGCCCGTCTACTGTTTCTCATTACATATGTATATCAAGCAGTAGCGGAAAATGTCAGTCGTGATGCAAATGGACTTTCAAGTCTCAGCCGTCCTCCCCTCCTCAGATGTTCTCCAGGGAACTTCGTAGCGGCAACATCCTGTGGCTATTACCAGCTAATGTCCACTTCTGGAAACTATTTATATTTTATTGCTGAAGTAATTACAAAGGCTTCATCGAATGTACCCACTGCAACTACTGCCTGCACACTCGATGACCAGGGAAGCCACAGCATCTAGTTTTTGTCTCCAATGATACATTTGGATTGTATAAGATTGAACATTTATATTTTTAATTTTTGTCCCTATGTTGCAAAAACGTAAAACACTGTGATCTTATATCATTGATTGCCGACCTGGGGTTCGCGACCTGTGAAGAGGTCGCGTTTGTTATTAAAAGGGGCCGCAATCTTTTCAATAAGTAATCCCTGCATACAAGAGATTCGTTCATTAATGGATTGAATATTAGTTTAGTTTGATAAAGTTAAATATTACCATGTAATACCAACATGAAAATATAAACTTGTAGCTTGCGTAAATAAACGTGTTCGTGTAAATAAACTATTGACCTTTTAGGCTTTTTCATGGGTCGCGATATAAAAATGATTGAGAAAAAATATTTTATAACATAATTTTTCTGTAGATCTTTCATATTATTACGTTATACGTTATTAGTGACCTATATTTTACTTTTTATTCATTGGGAAATATAACAAATTATAACTTTACCATATTTAATAAATGAAACCGTGGTAAATGTAAAGCCGAGCGATACGAGCGCGACGTCGTCTTCCTCGTACAGCGGCTTACACGCGATTTAATCGTGTTTTAGGCCGCTTCTAAAGTTATCCTGTCCGAGTCGAGGTTTCGTACCTCATTATGAGGGGCCCTCGGATTGTATTATCGCCCCTCTCTGTTGTCGTCAACGTTCTTCGTCAACAGGGGTCGGAGCGCAACGGTGGTGCGGCAGCGGTCTTCGTGCTTCGCTTCTCAGCATCGTCGTTGTCTCCTTACTCAGCGGGCCTCCCGCTCGCGGGTCTATTTAGATAAAGCTGTAGAGGTCACTGGACCAACAGCAATACTCATACACAAAAAAAACCGGCGAAATGTTAGCTGATATATCCAAATAGTTGGAAACGAATCTTTGTTTCGACATTTATTAACAATAATTTGTAAAGTTGAAGCAGCACCTTATATAATTACGTTTTTAATGATTAACAATATAATTAATTTTTTGAGTTAAAGTAATATTTTCTTTATTTTTTAGTAAATTAGGTATTTGTTTTGTATTGGAATTTTTCAATTATTTTTCTTTGTCAAAAGATTAAACCGAGCACCCCACCGAAGGGATCTCTCCTTGTCGTGGCTGGGGGGCTTAGTAGCCGTGGTTTTAGGTCAGCCACCGTGAAGCTAAGTAGAACCCAATCGACCGGCCTAAGGCGTCCGAGAAGGCCACTCCGTGTGTGCTCATGAGGAGCTCGCCTCGGGAGCGTGTCGGTGGGCTGCGGGGGTCAAGGTGACGCTGCGAGGGACCGTCTAACATGCCAACCCCAGCCGAGGCAGAGTTGGGAGGATAGGGGAAGCGATGCGGGGCCCGATTTCCCCGGTCCCTCGTATCGTGACCCCCACCCTCTACACCGGAGGCGGAGTCACGGATGAGGTGCGACCTCCGCGACTCAAGCGGGGGTCGCACCGCTGTTGGCCGCGGTGGGGCCGCTGGAGAAGACTAGTGCCGGATCCACAACCGCTCTCCCTATCCTCCGTGGCCTAACTATGGATAGCGATGGAGCCGTAGACCTAATACGCAGCAGGTGGCTTGGATTGTTTAGCTTTCCTGGCGCCCATGACCTCTGGGGAGATCTGCTTCCCGCCACCAGAGGAGGCCTTACCTGGAGGGGGATGTCCTCCCCCCAGAAGAGGGGCGGCCGGCGCAGGCGGGGACACGAATGTGAGCGAAAGCGTTCCCGTGACCCCCCATATGCGATGATGGAGGAACACCATGGGGTTTTAGTCGGTGCGAGTCCGACATAACCCTTCCTTGCCCCCGCAGGGGTGGGTGTGCGTAGGCATTACTCAATGTAAAAAAAGGATTAATCAGAGCTGGAGGACTTTTATTATAAATATTTTTAGTTTGTTTTCTTGCCAACTATAAAAGTGTTATATTATATTTTCATCTATATTATCATTGCTATAATGATTGATGGCAGTTCTTGACCCCATAAATTACTTAGCGTGGGAGTTTAGTCCAAGAATATCATCCATGTGAACCGGTATCTTTATCTTCGCCTGAACAGTGAGACGGTGGGATACCTTTACAGTTATTTCTATTATTTTATTACATTGAGAGTAACAAACGAGCACACAGTTCACCTGATGAAAATGACTGCCTGAAGGTGACTCCTGCGGCCCAAGGACATCCACATTCATCTTTGACAAGGAATGCACATGCGTTGTCACCCTTGAGGACCGGGATGGAAAGCCTCGTCACCAATGAAGGTCTCCTTCATGCACCAGACGAAACACAGCTGCATTATGCTGCTATTTTACGATAGTATTCTGTGGGGGCGTGGTCCTACCCCGGTCGAGCTGACCCATTCACTCTGCAGCTAACAACAAACTGCAGCGTAACTCTACCACGTGCACGTAAAGTAATCAAGTATCCCGCCAGCTCTCTCACTTAAATGCTTTTGTTTTCGCTGGTTTCTAATACTGAAATCACTTTATTATGGTCAGACGTCAGTAGATCAGTGAACATCTGCAAACCATGTGATCGCCACACAACTGTCACCAACATCTCCCCTCACCTCAGGACTGGCGTGGTAGCTCTTGGGTCGTACATGTCATCCATTAGAACGCAAATAGTTTCGGTATAGTACACCAGTAAACGTTTTACCATTTCTATTTCGGTAACGTTCAGTTTAGATTATATCTGACTGCGCTCAACGAACACTTTAGTGAGAAACCAGCGCTCGTATAATCGCCACGCGACGCCTCGACCCCTGCCCTTGTTCTTGTCGTGCAACGACCAGATGTTTTGTTCAACAACAAACTGGATAATAGTTAGTTTAATGAAGACAGCATTTCAGGTGCGGATTATGAGTATTATATAACTCATTCTATGTTAGTACTTGTTCCCTAATGTTGATATGATACAATAAATAATATTCAAACTATGTTAACACTTGAACCGTGGTTGGTCGTTGTCATAAAGCGCGCTTTTAGTTCACTGTAGCAAAACCGATCCTCGGTGTCGGCATCAATGTAATTTGCAACGCTGATTTATCACATGCTCGGCATTCAAGAAAAACATCGTTACGAAACCGGCATGTCTAAGAAATTTTAAAAAAAATATTCGAAGACTTAAGAAGTTCCACAAACAGCGGTAGAGTCGGGTGGTGGTTTATGCTCTGAAACCTTCGGAGAGGAGAGGAGGCCTATGCCCATATTTATATATAAAGGCTGGCACATTTTTTTTGGCCCGAATCCGTCCTGTAGCCTGTACCAGCTACGAGAATATTCCGTGTTCCCGACACTGCACTTAAAAACTTTGCTTTGATCTTATTTTTTTTTATTATTATTATTACATTGAGAGTAACAAACGAGCTTACGGTTCACTTCACATAATATCAGTAGTAAAGGTCTCCGGATCCCTGCACTCACCGGACGAAACACGTTGAGTGTTCTGTGAGGGCGTGGTCCCACCCCGGTCGAGCTGTCCATCAATTCTGCGGCTAGAACCGAACTGCATTTTGCTCTACCACTGTTAAAACTTATTACACCCCACGAATGAAAGGGACACCCAGATCCCACCCACCCTGATCTGTGCTTGCGCGACAGGTTACGGCTCTGTATCCTGATAAGTTGGCGTTACGAATCCATGGATACGGGGTATAGATAGCGGGATTGCCCCTCGAGTCAGACACTCTCGCGGAACAGGATAACAGTCCAAACTGAGGCTCCGTCTCGGAAGTCCTTGTGCTGGTTACCCACTAATGAGGTCTCGACAGAGCGCCATTAGCGCCCGAAAAAAAAAACTCACTTGTTCTCAATGAACAGCAGCCATACAACAGAACATAAGATATCGCGTGTAACTCGAAGCGCGAAATTTAAAAATAAAAAAATTATACACAATAAAATTAATTCGATACGTTACTCACTTATCTCCTTACGTATCTCTGTAATGAACTTTAGAAGCTGCAAATGAGTTTGGACAGGACAACAAAGACTAACTACTGTCTATCACAATTCTATTAAAATACGCACGGCCATGTTCTCTTTGTATCTATCATTATTTTTTATTTACTTGAATTTAGTACGCCGATGACGGCGTAGTGTGTAATTGATGGGGATTCGTACTGATCACTAAAACTAGCGAGTTCGTATTCTATATATAATATAAAGCATTTAAGCTTTATTTCAATTGGGGTAGGCAGCCAGGATCATCTATTTTTCTTAAATAAGTATGTATTTGTACAGATAGACATGGCCAAAAGGACACAGGTAGACTGGCTTTCTATGATTTAAGAAAAAAAAAATCCTAGCTATCTACCCCAATTGAGATAAAGCTTAAATCCTTTAGTATAGATCAGTATATTCCATTTCGTATATCTATTTATTTACTCTTTATTGCATTAACCTTGACAAAGTTAAAGGTTCACAAAGGACGGACTTAATGCCAAAGGGATTCACTACCAGTTAACCCAAGTTGGTGAGATATTTTGATAGGTGTAGCAATTAACTAATTAATAAAGAGAAAAGACTATACAGTAATTTGCAGGTAATATAAACAATATTAGACTCTCAACAGTATGCCACATTAGTTCCTGTCTTTGGGACTCTAACACTACCAGTATGAACTGACTACAGCCAGGAATACATGTCCACATGCAGGTTGAGGACATCTTATCATGATAACTGGTATAAACAAGATACTAAGGACTCGGCAATCACATCAATTCTAACAGTTTTGTCTTAAGCTTTCTCATAAAAATCCGATTGTTAATCATCATAATTCAAGGTTCAAACTCAACAGAGTATTGAGTATTGAGATGAAATGCCTCTTTACTTGTAATTGCATCCCTGCCTCCTTACACTCACCATGCAAAACTCAGCAGTGTTGTATTACGCACTGGTACTGTGAGGGAAAGGTCCTTCAACGGTCAAAGCATCTCATACATCATTCATCTTGTGTAATCAGCTAGTAACAAACATCATTCATCCATTGTTATCTTCAGTTCAGTTATCAATGATGGTGTAGAAGTTTAGAGATTTTGTTTCCAAGTAAAAATACAGGCATTTAGACAAGCCACAATCCAAGTACTGCAGTATTTCTTATCACCATACTTCATAATTCTCACTCTTTACACAATTGATTAGAAAAATTTACTTATCACACAATAGGACTGAATTGACTTTGCATAAACAAAACAATCTATTGTTATTATATATTGACATATTTACAAAGATCTTCAAAATAATTGATATTTTAGTCATTAAGGTTGCAGGACATTAAATTACAAACCACTTATTATGTAATAGAGTGTATGACAGCATTTAATAAATTATTTGTTTAAACATCAAGTTAATTTTAAAAAATCTGTTGACCATTCAGAACATCATATTACAGAAATATAAATAATTTATTCACAAGAATAAAATAATATGGTTTTTTTTTAAATTAACACTAATTAGTACTGTATTTTGATGACAATCTTGAACAAAATACTATACGAATTTATTTTATATAATATTGTATTATATTATTTTATTTTATATGTATATGTAATATTATTTAAATGTCATGTAATGTGAAAACTAAGACTATTTCATTATTTATTGCAAAAAAAATAAAATATTAAGTAATAATAATAAAATAGTCATAATAAATACTATATCCACACGAGGTAAAACGAACGAAAACTGGCGGTGTAGGTAAGTCATAGTAAAACAAAGAAAAGCCCAGGCAGCTTTTTTATGTCGAAGTAATAAAAACTTCATGAAGTATTAAACATTTTTTTTTAAATCTATGTCTTAGAGATGTGAAGCCGTGATCATGGGGTGCTTACCGGGGGGGAGTGGATCCGCGCGAACCGGCACCGCAGCGCACAGCACCGCCAGCACCACCGCGCCAACAATCCTGCCCATCTTTCCAGTTCCTCAAGCGCGCGACCTCATTCCGGGGTCCTTTCAATACTTTTTAGCACTTGCAAGTCAATGGCGCTCAATAAATATATGGCTATTTTTGTTTATGCACTATATAATTCGCTTGTGCACCACAAAGCTCTACAGCAGCTTTTTGCGACTGTAACTCGCTAAAATTAAACAATTTCTCGCACTAATCAACTTAAATAATTCTTTAACACGTACTCGACAAAAAGACAACTGTTGTCCTACTGTAACGTGAAGATCAGTCAGTAAACGTAAATAAAGCTCTGGGCGCTCCGCATTTCAACGTCATTGAGAGGATCGTTCATCTCGCCTGCTCGACCTGAACTCTCGCGTGCGCGTCTCGCATCGCCCTGCACCTCCCCGCACCACCCCGCGCCGCTCGATGACTACACAGACACCACAATTTATCCTCACACAAAGGACATTTTCTCTAGACTACCTGATACAAATAGCTCTTTATATTATAAGCTTATTATTATTGCATATGGTTTAACTTTTATTGTATTGTATTGTTATGTTAAATAATAATTTAATAGGAACCTATGAAAGGCTAGAAGTGGAAAGCGTAGATCCTTGACTATATTCTTTCCATCTTTTTATGTTGTACATAGAATTTCGTCCACCCAGTAAATGTAAAATGATATACATATAGTCTATTTAAATAATACGATAAAATTAAGTACATAGGTAATTTTCCAAAAACGACGAAGCAAAGCTGCTTATTTTTAACTAAGATCTATTTATACAAATACCGAGTATTTGTACATATTGTTTCGGAACTATAAGAACTTCTAAAATAAATGAGGGTAAAAGGTGTGCTCCTCCACAAATCTGCTTACTGTCTCTTCATTTCGGATAACCTTTTGACCATCTTGTTTTTGATGAATGAACCATAAGCTGTAGTAAAACTTCACATTTAATTTTTTTATATTGTTTATCAAAACTTTCTAGTCACATTATGAATGGATAGACTTATTGGCCTTATAAAGTGAGTAAACCTGAATCTATCATCGAATTACGAGTACGATATGGGAAGTGATTTTTTGTACATAGGAATGCATCAAAAATTTAAATAAATTCCATTATAACTTAGCTAAGGAAATCTCAAAAATAAGTAAGTAAATCTCGCATATCGTATTGCCGGTAAAGTACGAATAAAAAAATATTACACTGAATTCGTGAAAATAACAAGTTCTCGTGTAATCAGCGGTGAACAACCTTTTCTGAGACCAGAACTACATATTTCAATAGAAAAAAATTACTGTGTTTTTATCATTCAATGAAAACAAATTACAAAATTCAAATTTTCTAAATGAAATTTTTATAAATGTTCGTTATCGATTATGCCTGTCTAAACTGTCAGTTACTTTGTTTTGATTGTTAAGCTGTCATCTGTCAGGTCAGGGAGTTCTTTTGCTTTCAATTTTGTAATAGTATAAATTTTTAAAAATAAGATAAATTTAAACAGGTAACAATATTCTATTCTACATAATTATTAGGTTGTATTAAATTTAATTAAAATAAGATTTTTACAGTTATGTAATCGAATGATAGGTTATCACACTTATATATTTTTGATCATTTAGGCTTGCAGGCATGGGTGGACACGGACACGAACCCCCATACACGATTCCAGATTACAAGCAGTTCTCGATCAAGGGCATTCCCCAGCTAGAGGAATTGGAAAAAGCGCTTGCAAAGAAGGGTCTCAAAGACCCTTGGATCAGGTAATAACCAGTTAGGTTTTTATGACAAACGAGCACACAGTTCACCTGATCACTGCAGCCCATAAACACCTTTATCCATTCTCAACTAAGATCAAAAATGCTGAAGTTTTATCACCCCAAGAACAGATGACATGCCATCCATTCCCAGTGCTCTAAACTCAGCATATAAAACATTGACCCTATACATTCTGCACCAGTCCGAAATTTTAATTGTTCTCAACTTCTTATTAGTATAAAGATTGAAGATGAGTATGTACACACTTAATACTCATGTGGGGTGACAGGTACAAGCAGTAAAATTTGTATGTGCCTGTCCTAGGTATGTATTTCATGTCATTTTGAAATGTATATAGTTTTGGGCACTCAATACTCTAGAGCAACCCACATAAAGTTTAGCATGTGGGATTTACTGGTGGAAAATAATAAATAATACAATATTGTTTCACACATTTTTTTAAATAATAATTTTATTAAACATTGGTAAATCAATGTTCCTTTTCAAGGTATAAACTACAGCCAGGGTTTATTCAGAGCATCATCATCATTTCAGTCCATCATTAGCCACTGCTGAATCTAGGTCTGTAAACTGCCATAGAGTGATCATCATCTGAGCCACCTACGTCCATCGACTTCCTGCAGACATGCATAGGTTGTCATACCATCTAGTGGCGGGTCGTCCTGAGCATGATGATATAGATAGTAAATACAATTTTAATAATTAATAAAAATTATAGAGAATAACTTATTTAGTTACTTTCATGGCCCAGATCAGGTTGATTGTATATTTATTAATGAGTTTGTCAGTCTGTTTCATATAAGCACCACTAGATCCATGTTAAGCCTGTGGTTTCATCTAATCAATGGTAAAATTGTGCGACTGATTTGCATTTTTCAATACACATCCCAATGTTGCTGCATATATATAAACTTTATTAGAATGGTGCAGTCTGTCAGTATTTTATTCTTTGATTTGAAGGTGTTCTTATCATGGTTGCATACTTGCAATTCAGGATTCCAATAACAATCTGTATTGGTTTTAAATTTTTCTGAGCATCAGTGTTATAACATGTAATGCTATAGCTATAAATGTATATATGATCATTAGATTTAATTGTATAAGGCTAGTCTGTTGTTTGAAACAATTGATTTTTGCCAGTGGCATAACCAGATAATATTTGCAGTTGACTGCTGTATTTGTGATGGTTGAACTGGAAGCTTACCATTTGATGCTGTGTGCTCATTACTAATCTTAACTAATAAAAAAATGTGATTTTAATATCTTGCTTTATTACAGAAATGAGGCTTGGCGGTACCACCCAGGGTTTGGTAGCCGTGCACAGCGAGTTAGGAAATTCTTTTTCCGTGGCTTTCCTTTAGGTTTGGCCCTAACTGTCATCACAGTAGCTGTCACCAAATTTTCTGGTGGCGACGATCATGGTCATGGAGATGGACATCACTGATGCCTGAGCAAATGCTTGTTTAGTCTATTGTGACCAATTAAATAATGCATAGCTTATTTGTTGAACATATTACATGAAAGTGATAGAAATGTTTAAAAAGAAAAAAATACTTTTATTTGCTTCCTTTTAAAATAATATTAGGTTGGCAGCTAAGTTCTTTTCATACTTTTTAATTTTATATTCTGCATGTCATTAATTTTTTTTGACATATTAAAGATTTTGTTCAATTTGTATAGATTTCCACCTCTTTCAAATGGTATGTGCAGAGTATCATTTAATACTGGTGCAGAAATGAGATCTTGGTTCTATCAATGTTGATCTAACGAGTTATTGATTATTTTGTTGATCAGTTGAAGAAAGTAGTAAACAACAAGGGAGATTAAAAAATGTTACATTTATTGAAAAATAAACTTTTATAAAGCAAATAGAACTTACTTGCCCAACCTATTGTTTAACATTGAAATATTTGGTTTTAAGGATATGAATGTTTTATATCTTTAAAAACCCATTATTGCCATTTACATGATACAATAGGTAGATTATAGTGATAACATGGGAAATGATGATGTCCTTCTGGTTGATCTTGACTATAGTGATATTTTATTGTGTCAAGCATTTGCGCAGAGGCTCTCACTAGTCATACCTTTCCGATTCCGAACATAAAAATATATCGTATATATGTATGTAAAGTACAGATAACTTTATTTTTTTTTCCATTAATATGTTGTTTGTTACATTTATGTATTCTTAAGATTAAAACGAGTTACTTTTCTTACACTCCCAATATATACTGCGTTAAACCTAAAGCTAGGCTGTTGGAGAATGCCTTTTGACATTGAGTCCACTTTTTTGTACAATTAAGTTTTACTTGTGTAAATAAAGAAAAATAAATATTTACATAACCAGTACCAGTCTAATGGCCGATTTCACAATTTGTATTCGAAATCAAGTTTTGCTTAATCATGTTTAAAGTTGATTCAAATCTTGGTGTTCATTAAACGGATTTCACCAGCCACAATTTGATCGATTGTTGACGAAAACGAAGTTTAATGGCTTAAAGCGTAGAAATCGCCTAAAATCTAAGCGCAGATGTTATACAGCTTGTCAACGTCAAAACTGTCATATATGTAGCTGTCAAATTGACATCTCTAACGTTTTGTTGCTAAATTCTAGACTTTCGTGGGGCTTTCATTTGAATATTGTTTGCTGGTACTTGATTAATATTATTCATTCTCCGAAAAATAACAAATTTTGCACAATTGACGCGGCTTCGTTCTACGGACTACTCTGGACTCTTGCACGATTGTCCACGGCTCCGCTGTTGAAACGTTTTGTGATAATGTCTAAACGAAACCCCCTAGCGTAAAAGAGGCTCTCTTTGAATTAATAACAAAACATTTTTTAATTTTTGAGTCTAAGCATGACGCACATGGTTTTCGAGCTCTAAACTCTGTTAACCGCGTAAACCGAGCTTAGGTCGAACTAATCTTTTAGTTATTTTCAACGGTGAAATCGGCCCTTACATGTATTAATATATAAACTTACAATATATAAATAGAACTTTTTAATGTTTTAATTATGACATAATCTCTGCACTTAGTCTCTCCCATGGATATCGAGAAAGCGCGTTCTGCGCACCATGCATTCATTGACATAACATGGCATGACGCCAAATTTAGAATTATCTGACCCCCTAGCTGTTTATTTAAGCGGCAGGCGAGATTTGTCAGTATCGTTTATCGGCTACACCTGATATATCTAAATAAAAATCTAATATTTTTTATTATAAAACATTTAATTACAAAAGAAGTAATTAATTACTAATTGGTCCGTATCCATAACCGTATCGTCCAGCTGTTGAGTCAACGTTGGCCACGACCTGCAGCAACAGCGCCTCGTGTCCTTGAAGTCAATACAGTATTAAGTGAAGTTCGGGTGTTCGAGCTGGACAGGGATACTCCGGCTCATAGTGATGCAGGGAGAGGCAGCTCGGCTCGCAATGTCACTTAGTTGATGATCTCCTGCAGGACTGGAGTAATAATTATTTTAATTAAATTTCACGTCGTCCTGTTTCTAGCTGTAGATCAGAGGTTACCAGACATTTTTTCTCATAGACCAATTTCAAAATTTAGCCGGTTCCGGTGGACCCCCTGAAGCTACATTTCTACCATATTCCTAAAACTCGATGAAAATGTGGAGATTAGATCTTACTATGGAAATTCGCATTGCGGCCGATTTCCAACCACAAAATTCTGAGGATTGATTGGTTAATTAATTAATTTATTGTGCTGTGAGTAGATGTCAAAAAATAATAAAGTTGGATAGAATCACATGTTTGATTGGCCAACTTATTTCATTTAGAAAACTCCCCATTCGGAGTAGTAAAACTAAAAATATGCAAGTTTTTACAGTAAGTTTTTAGTAACAGTCAGTGAGCTTCTTAAAATATTATCTGCCTACAATGATAGGTGAAGTCAAGACAACATTTTAGTTGCACGTTCACTACCGAAAGCAAATAAATTACGAATTGTGAACCCCCAATTTTTGGTCACGCCCACGTGGTCCTGTCAAGTCTCCCGTGGACCCCTGGGGAACCACCTGGACCACTTTAGGAACTAAGGCTGTAGATAAATGGGTTAGCTCGACCATGAAAAGGCCCCACAGAATAGCAGCATTATGTTGCTGTGTTTCGTATGGTGCGGTGTGCTTTCCGAGAAATTCCGACTTAGATCCTTGGCGGTGACAAGGCACCTACGTTGTGATTCCTTATCGAGTATGGATGAGGGGTCCAGTCACTTCCAACAGGTGAACTGTGTGTTCGTTTGCCTGTCCTAATATCATAAAAAAGCCAAGGAGAACTTACTCCTTTTTACGGTGAACACATTTGACAAAAATAATCCAAAACATGGTTACTTTTCGCAAGTTGCCTGAAATGTGAGTTTAATACGATCTACCATGGCCTTCCAGCTGTACTGGAACTTGGTGGTTTGAGCATTCGGCAAGTCGCCCTTGACAACTATGTCCATGACTTCTGGAACCCGAAAATACAGAGCTTCAGTAGGTATCATATCAAGGGACCTGACACTTGCGGAGCTTCAGAAATAATGGTCAGCACTTGATACGGATGAGCAGCCCCGTTAATTGTTACTTAGTAGACACTTAATTCTGAAAGTTCTCTATCCACGTGATCAGGCCAGGAGATGTACTGCACGGTATAAAAATTTGCCCGGCTGCTCCGTCGCGGGTCAATATCTGTGTATCACGTCTTGCTGGTTTTCGGTTCTGGGTATGTTGTGGGTATGTCCGATCTTATAACATATGCATTACATCGGAATAGCGAAGGCTAAGACCAGTAAGTGACTGTATGTTAGAGCAAATACTCTGCACAATTGATATAATTTGGCAATAACCAGACGATATCGCCGTGGTCGAAAATCGACCAGGAGGAATGTCTTTATAATTCATCACATCTATTAAACAGTGATCATATGCGAAATGTAAAGTACAAATCAAAGTTAGAATTTCTAAAAGAGGCACTCGAACATTTTGTCTAACTAGCTTAACGGTTGTGCAAATGCTCGGATCTACGTTAGGTGGTCTCCAGGATGGAACTACCTCCGCCAGACCACGTAATGTAGACCCGAGCGTTTGCACAACAATTATTTCCATCAGGTCTACGGTAAGCCACGTAGTCTACGGTAAGCCACGTAGTTTACGGTAAGCCTCGCAGTCTACGGTAAGGCACGTAGTCTACGGTAAGCCACGTAGTCTACAGTAAGTGACGTAGTCTACGGTAAACCACGTAGTCTACGGTAAGCCACGTAGTCTCCGGAGCCAGCACGAGCGCAGTGCACGCACGCACGACATGACACCAATAAATGCAACGACTCAGTCTTAATCTCAACTTTAATGACACGCCAGGCGCTAGAAGTCAGCTGACGAGTTCCGCGACGGCTCAGGTGGTGCGCGGCTTGAGATCGTCGTAGCAGGGCCGCAGGAAGATGTAGTTTTTTTTCGCAGAGTTGTAGTGCTCGTGCCCCTGGATACAAATATATCATGGTCAATTGTTTGTTGAGTGACGAGTGAACACACGGTTCACCTGAAGCATCCACTTACTTCAGGGGAACCGTGTGTTCTCTCGTCCCATGCCATCTATATCTATGCTAACTATAGGTTCAAGGTACACATGTAGCACTGATGATAATGAAACTAACTCGTTATCTAAAACCAGTCGCCAGATCTCCTTACACTCGTCCAAGGAACGGCGATGCCGAGCTGCTACTTCCGCTGCCGTGGCGTGGATATGCTGTCCAACCGGGCCACACTCAAGGTAGAGCTAGTGTAGTTTGTGACATTACACTTTAATGACCTGACGCTGCGGTGATAGGATTGTGGATCGAGAAGGGAACAAATGAAGCAACAAGCTGTTTTTTTACACCTAGACCACTGGAGGTACCGCTAGTGTATTTCGTACCTTGGACCAGTCATAGCCGACCGCATAGGCGAACACCTGCCCGCTGTGGTTGAACGCGCACTTGGTCAGCGGCTGGTCAAGTGTTTCCGATGACTTGAGCTTGGTCCGCGCGTCCTTATCCCAGAACGAGAAGGAGCCGTCTGAGCCCACGGTGGCCAGCGTGCCGTGCGCCGGGTGGAACGCGATGTCGTTCACCGCATAGATGTCCTGCCAAAGAACAACCGATCAGTCGTGTACACGAGAGCAAACTCATGGGACCTCTCCCGGGTGGCAACTGAATCCAGAGATATGTTCATGTGAACTATCGGAAATTATACCAGCGTGGTCCTAGGGGACAACGCATCAAGATGTTCAAGTTAATTTCCATGAAAGTTTACCTGAAAACTGCCACTAGTGCTGCCGCCTGCCCGGTGACACTTGAACGTGAAGTTATCTTTGGGGTTGGAGGGGCTCACGTACTGGATGGCAACGCGGCCCTCCACGCTGCCCAGCGCGAAACCAGTCGGCTGCTTGGTCTTCTTGTCGCGGAAGATGGCGATACAGCGGTGCTGGTACTTCAGCGGGGACTCAACTCGCTTGTACTCGGCCGGCTTCCCCTCCAATGTGTACAGGCAGATGCCGCGGTCCGCCGTGCCCACCACTGCCATCGGGTAGTCCTGCATCAATGTGATTTGGATAGTTTTAACTCAATCGAGATGTCTACTGCGGCTAACCAAGATATGGGAGGCTTCAACGTACGAGTCTTGCGTTAGTTACCTAAAAACTAAAAGAAGAACTAAAAGGCGTTATCGTAATAAGATATTGTTGTAAATTGTCCTGTGGGAACAGGAAATTATAGAACAAAATACATTTAACAACAATTATTGTAGCCCAACGAAAAGTTTACAGTTGGACAATCCGCAGCTCTCTCTCTCTCTCTCCTGATAGAGCCAACCTCACCATGTTTTCTCAACCAAGTCCGTGACGACGCCCATACCCGTCTGCGATAAGAAGCTTTAATGCAGACGCACTGTCACTCCTGAAGATTATATACCGTGTCGCGAGAACGTGGTCCCCTATGTCTTCAATTTAAAAATATTTAATTCTGTGTAATGTTAGTAATACTAAAACCATTGCTAGCGATCTTTTTTTAAAATTTTCACCAAAGTGTGTACGAGTGTAAATGGTCGTTAAAAGGTAAAGCCACTCACCACGTCGGCACAGTAGCACCGCTCGGAGAGGTTCATCGTCATCACGGGCACGGCGCTACGCGTGTCCCAGAACTGAAACAAAGTCACATATATCCATCTCGCTTCGCCGTCTCCCTGGGTCGTTACAACTAAACGCACTATTTGGGGTCACGCCTTCATTGAGTGAAGACGGTTACGATAGCGTCATCCCTTGCCTTCTATATGATGATGGAAGGTGATGATAAACACAACACGAGTATGTACCCGCAGTTGGTTTCTAGTCAGCTCAGAGAGCAGTCAGACTGTCAAGCGCCACACTGCACCAGTCATCAGATTCAGGAATCGTGATACGATTTATGTCATGGCGTTGGTAAGTAAAGAGAACCTCATTCATTATACAGCAGGTGCATAATACCCAGGTGAGGAAGGTATCTGAAGATCTTTATTGTAGAATAAGCCAAAGCAAAGTGACCATTGTACTTTGTGCATGTGTGTTCAAACACACAGTTCAGCTTATGGTGATTACTACGGCCCATGACACCCATTAGCATCTTCGATAAGGAATCATAATACTAAGATGTACATGTATAACGTAAATACTAAAATGGAATTGCTCGTCATAGTAAAAAAAACGGAGACATTTTGTCTCCGGTTTTTTATGTTCATCAGTTGTAACACAGTAGCCCTAAACTACTATTTAAGGTCGTGCCCTGATACAGCCAACCTACATGCCATTGCCATGGAGCGATATGGCCAAAGCTTTAAGTTTACTTAAACACCAAAGTCCCCACACTATCTAACAACTACCACCAACCATCAATCGGCAAAATGCTGATTCCCTATGCCTTAAAGGATGGAAGATAAGTGGAGTCTCACATGGATATTCATGATGTCGTACCCTGATCTAGCCAACCTGCATGCCAGTGCCATAGCTAGGTACAACCGCTGTGACTGTGTGACCACAAAAAGCATTCATATCCAAATATGCAATCAACTCCTTATGTTTTGAAGTCAAAAACATAAGGAGTTGTCCAACATAAGGTGCAAGTCCTGATCTAAGCCAGGACTTGCACCTTAGCCTCGGACCACTCATACAAGCAGGTGCAATATTTCTTTCTGTAGAAACGAATGTGTACATACTTTGAGTGTTTTGTCCCAGGAGGCAGTCATGAGGCAGTTGTAGTTGGGTGCTTTGATCCAGTGGCAAGTCTTCACCGGAGCATCATGTGCTGCCACCTGTAACAATGGTTTATGTACAAACTTGATTACTCTATAGTTTTTTCAATGAAGTTGTTGTATATATATATATATATATATCAGCATGTTATAACGGTGGCAAGAATGTTAGTCATGTTTATAGAACTTAATCTGAGTGAATGGTCACTATAATGTACTCATCACTAAGTAGGAAACTGCCGGAGCATCTCAACCCAACGCTGGTCTTTTCTGTGTGCCGCCAAGTTGAAAAATGTATATATAAGTGATGTAAGATAAAATTAAAACCAATGGAAATATGTAACATTATTCATTGTTGATATATTTAAATATTTTTCTTCCAAACTTTAAGAACATTCTTAGGTCTTTGACATAAATAACAATCAACTCACCTGTACACATTGATTGGCTGCCAGATCCCAGCACTTGACACTCTTGTCTGTAGATGCCATGAAAACTTTGGTTCCGTCCTGAAACCAATAAATGCATGCTGTAGAGCAACATTTTATATTTTATGAGATACACACTGTAGCTGAGAGGTACATACATATGATAGTGTAAAGTGCACTTTTGAAGAACTATGGCAATTCAGTGTCTAAGCATTTTTAATTTGCAGTACACAAGCAAACCAAATTATTATTCTCAATTTTAAGTGATGATTTACTATATACTAATCAATGAAGGAAAACTTTGTGAGGAAAGCAGCATGTTTGAAAATAAAATTAGGTGTATAGTCCTCCAATCCATGGTGGAGCCATATGGCCGACTATGCTCTAACACCTTCTAAAGAGTAGGCCTATGCCCAGCAGTGGGATTTATGTATATAGCCTGTTACATTTCTTTTCTTTATTTATTAGGTGCACTTAAGTCCTTGAGCTCTCAGCCATAGAAATATAGAAGAGTACCCACATCATGCCAGGCTACATCTAGTATGGGTCCATCCATGCCCTGCGCTGCTTTGGGCACAGTTTTGCCAGAAACTTCTACCTCCCAACATCGGACCTGAAAAAACAAATTGATGCATGAGATTTGTCTGATTATACAACTATATACTAACAAGAGAGTGTTTGTTGATTTAAGAATGTTTACAGGCATTCCAAACCCACCAGGTGGCATCTTTTCATTATATATATTATATGGAGCCAGTAAATTTAAACAAACATCTTAACAAACTTTAAAGTTTTCTAAACTCTTACCATTTTAACTACAGATTTTTTGTAGTTAAAACATGTAAGAAAGAAAGAAATAATAATAAAAACAGTATATAATATAAAATATGAGTTACAAGTACACCTTGCACCTTGACTAGACATATTGCTTCATATCATAAAGAGGAAGTGCCATTCTTATGTTAGAGCCATATTCTTATTGAGTCAGCTACATCACTATTGGTGCAATTGGTAGAAGAGTGAGAGAAGTATTATTATGAATATACATACATACATTTATTCATTTATTTATTTGAAAAACACACCAACAGCATATATATCACACATTTCAGAGGTTGTATTGTTATACAATTATATTCTAATATGTACACCAATAAAAGCTGGTTAGTTACATATCTTAAAGTTCAAAGAGATTTAAAGAAAAGAAATAGGTAAATGAGGGGAGTGACAAACAGATAAAAACATTCAAATACAAAAAAATTAAAGGCAATATATACATTGGTTAATATAAAATTAATATTAAGTATATTATATACCATATATAACAAATTAGGAGCGACTTATTTGCCTTTTACTTCATAAACAACTTACACTACTCATAAATAATGTGTTTTAGTTGATATTTAAAATTATTTTTGCATTGACGCATTTCATAGATGGTGGAAATATGGAGTAAAAAGAAATACTCAGACCACTGTACTTACTCGACAGTCCCAGCTACCAGCTACTAGGAAAGTTTGTGGCACGGATGGAGGAGAGAATTCCATCGATGACACCGTGTCCTCTGGTGGCGAAGACACCTCTACATCCTTATTCGGATTGCTGGTGCTTCCTCCGAGCTGATTAAACATTTTGCCGCCGTTTACACTTTGATTTAATTTTTCTAGATACTTTTATTCGAAAACATTAGAGCCAATATTTTTAAGAATAAAAGAATAGTATCAGGATTTAACACTTGTGGTAATATATCACCAAACAAATATTTAGGTTATAATTTTAAAAAAAGAACGCCAAGACTGTAAACACGACACGACAATAGTTATAGGTTACCACAAAATTTGTAAAATTCAGTTTATTCTGTTCATGTTTTTCTTTCATGCCTTATTGGATGTGCAAAGGACTGCAGTCTATACAGCCAAGTCCTTGTGTTTCCTCTTATATTTTATTTGATATACTAGATCCAAATGTTTTTCAGTAAATTTTATATTTTATTAATCTTTAAATGGGGTGTGACCTGTGTATTTTTATAATTAGTTGGTGGGTTAAGACAGGAGTTACATGTTGAAGACAAAACATAAAACTAAAAAGTAATCAAAAGTTTGTTGAGCCGAGTTATGCTTACAAAATGGACATTAAGAAAACGGAACGATATGCATACAGCTCTAAATTAAGCAGAAATTGCCTAAATCTCAGGTGGCAGGCACAATGATGTGTAAAATTGCTAGTGAGTAGAAGAATAAAAACCAATTCTTTATCATCTTATCTTTCTGAGCTTTTTGCATAAACAAATCCAAATCATATCTAATTTTCAATGTTAACGTTGTGAGAAAAAGGAAAAACTTTTTGGTCGGATTGTTATCGGGGTGGTGATGAAAACTGTGTTCATCGTTATTTGCCTAAGTCTAAACATGACTGCCATAAACAATAACAAGAGTGCCATAAAAAACGGCAAACCTCATTACGACTTGTAAAAAGTAAAATGTCCCTAAGACATAAACTTCGTTTATACGCGCCCTGCGTAAGATTATAGCCTATGCCAGCGTCGTCTTCGCCCATGTAGCCACAAATAAATTAAATATCCTACAGATGGTACAAAACCGTTTCACCCGCATAGCGCGAACATCGATCTGCACAGTGACTTACACCTTGTCACTATTCCGTAATGTTTTCAGTCTCTATCGCAGTGCTTCTCCACGAAAGCACTATTGCTCTCTAACCCGCTAGTGGTAAACAACCTACGACCCGGTATCGAATCCGGCAACTAGGAACCGTAGACCTCGTCACGTCCTCGACTATCCCGACTTTATGGGGGAGACGAGTTCGTCCGTCCTCAACGGACCCCAAACCATCACACACCTCCAACATCTCACCGCGTCGCCCTCACCTTCAAACGCGGCGTAATCTTCGCGACCCCGCGTAAACTAGATACACACACGTGTCGGGGTGGTTCTCACTGCCCACAGATTCTGATTAACCAAATAACAGGTGGCGTCCGTCAGAGGCTAGGTCAGCATACCTAACCTCAGACGGTCAGTAGACATCACCATCCATTCCCCACTCTGGAGAATCTTCCGATAGCTAGGGAACTTGCTTACGAACTTAGGTGGCATTCAGATAGGAACGTGATCAGAGCAGACCGACACGCTCAGTGTATGAGCGCTTTGGTGCAGTAAGAGAACGAAACTGTTTAATCAGCTCTCGGACCTCGTAGTTCCGTGAACCCTGTGTCCAATGAAGCTGTAAGAGCCGCATAGTCTAACAGCGTCAACATCAACAGAATCTAGGACGGTTTGTTAGTCGGTTAAAAACTGGCTGTATGGACTGTAGTCTTTTGCCTTTCCATACGGAAGAAACAAAAACAGTACTAAGTTCAGCTGATTTATAGAATGAATATTTTTGCATATTACAGATAATTTTTATTGTACCCAGACAAATGAATTTATTTTAATTGCTTTATTTTTTGTGTTTGCATGTCTACGCACGTCACCAATATTTATTTAAAAAAAAAAATAACTTACATTTATAATGAGTACCACGGAGTACATTCAAATAAAGGACCTGAAACCGGGGATGAAGAGCGTTAATTCAGTGTTCATAATATTGGAGGTAGGTCCACCAACTCTAACCAAAGAGGCGCGCGAAGTGCGAACCTTGAGGGTTGCAGACGCCACCGCCTCAGTTAACCTTTCAGTATGGGACGAGCCTGGTGCTTTGCTTCAGCCGGGGGATATCGTGCGCCTGACGAGGGGCTACGCATCCTTGTGGCGATCCGCGCTTACACTCTATTCGGGTAAATCTGGCGATATTCAGAAAGTTGGAGAGTTCTGCATGCTTTTCAACGAGCAAGTAAACATGAGTGAGCCGCAGCCGACGCCGCCCGCTCCGCCCGCCGGGACTCAGCCACCGAATGATCGCAACAGCAATGGAGCTCACCCAGGACAGCGTTCACTTATGGCAAACACTCCTACAAGTGGTCAGGGAGCTCAACATAGCAATCAAAAGCAGGAGCGATTTTCAGGAGGCTCACAAGAACATTCGGGCAAACATTCACATAAGACTTACGTGAGAGGTAGGGGACATCAACGTGGCAACAGTCGGAGATAGCAGTGAAATTAGTAATCATGTATTATGCAGTGTGGATATTGTACTAATGTGTTAAAGTGTGTATTTGTGTATATTGTATGCTGAAATTAGTTTGTATAGTAGTAATTACAATACAAGTATTATCTATAGAAGTTGAAAGCAATGTAGCCTGAGCAAAAAATAATGACAAAGTAGGCTTTGCAAGCCGCACCAGTGGTGAATGCTAGGTCCAGTCTACTTTTACGCATATAACATAAATGACATACAGAGCTAATTATAGTATTGAACACTAATATTGTACACATTTCTAGATAGTTAATTGGTTGCACGCAGCATACATAATACAAATCTTCCCCACAATATAATCAATAATTATCAAATATTTAAGTAAAGGGAGGAAGAGAGTGCTATTAACATTACAAAAACAAATTAAGCTTAATGTATATTGTATGAATTGAAAGAATATGTAATGTGTAAATTGAAAGGGCTTGTACATGCTTCTGTAAGCAAGAGTGATGAAAATAACTGGATGCAAAAGCATAACTTCTTCCCTGTTAATCTGACGGTATCCTTGTCTCATCACGAATAAAAGTGAAATATATTTTATTATCAAGTATGTCACACAAATGTTATTTGTTATTTGAAAAAAGAGAAACAAATTTGATATAATTCAGTTTTAAATCTAATTTGAAAACCACTAATAAATCTGCAGACATTTAATGCTAATTTTAATTAAATTAATAAAAGCTCCGGTCATGCTGTACACAGAAATCATCTATAAACTTTGTTGAAACAACTTTTGTTATGTCCTTATTGAATGATCTATGTGAATGAGATTGCTTGTTTGTTAATTTTATGGATTTTTGTAAAATAGCACCATGTTGTATGAAATGTGTGTAAATTGTAATCATCAGTGTATAATTCAGTGTATTATCTATTAAGTGAAATGTATTATATGCTATGGGTTTTTTTTTATATTGTTAAACTTTAAGTGGCTCAGGATTGTGTTAGGCAATCTATAGGGGAGGCCTATGTTTACCAGTGTATATATAGTGTAATAGATAAAATCAACAAATTGTTATATTTAACAATTATGTGCACTTTTGTTTTGTATGGACTAAATTTATATATATTAGTTATAAATGTCAGTTTCCATAAACGTTTTTCTTATTATTTAAACAGCTACATGTTTGACTGGTTAAAAAATCATTTTGAGGCATCAGTTTAACTTGTAGGTACGATCAGAGAAACCAATGAACACCTGTATTATTTCACTTAATCGATTCTCCAGTTTACATGACAAAATAATAGTGCAACTGTAATCTGGGCATATGAAGGTGTTGATTCTAAAAACTGCTTTATGAAGAAGCATGTGCGAATTGTGGTCTAGAAACCTAGCTCCCAGTGTAGATGTCATTTTAATTCTTGTAGGTGGTTAGTCAATTGTTTTTAAACTTTTCAAGGATGTACTTGTCATCTATCATTTATAAATCGCCTAGTTTTCGGTTCCTTGTTCATTCTTTATTTATCATTGCTACACAGTGTTTTTCATTAGTATTCTATGAAAGTGTAGTTTCTACTCGGAGCAGTTGTCCAGGTTTGTCACAATCAGTGTAGAATGCCTTTAATCTTTGAAGTTTTAAAACATACAATACTTAATAAGTTAAAGATGGAGACATGACACATATTAAAATATATTTCTTTTCTTTTTTCTTATGTTTCTCCACACTACTTCATGTTGCTGTCCTATACAACCTAATAACTGTCGTATACAACCTAACCCATCCTACCTAAATCGACACGGCGCGTCCTCCAGCAATCATCTGTGTACTTTGTCAACACGAAAAGCACGAGGGTGTTGGTGCGGTATGAGTCAGCAATTTTGTTGTGATAAATAAACCGCAGACGCCTGGGCTCTGTGCCCGCTAGGCCTTGAGGTAGGCCTGCACCGTCTAGTATCGTTAATACTAACTAGATTTCGTTACCCGATGACTTCAGGAAGGTGAGTAATAAAATCAGTTTTAAAAGTTTGGTTCCTGACTACTTACTTAATTAAGTTACCTTTAGTCGGATAAGTCCTAATTAAGTTATCTATAGTCAGATAAGTCCATCATCCACATATGGATTATATTATAGCTATTGTATTGTTACGTATGTTTATATATATATATATATATATAAATTAATTTCCTACTTTATTTAAGACCACCTTAATTAAAGTAAAACTCCAATAAAAATTAAATGTTTTATTAACCTGTTTAATCATTTAATAGACCATTGATTGACAAACAATATACTTTAAAAGCGTAAAAACGTATTAACAGTCCATGCATATATATTTCGCATAGAGCATTCCAAATTTCTTTTCTCGATGATGGGCCACGATTACGGACGTTCCTATCAACCTCTTCCCACAAAAGTTCAATGGGATTGAGATACGGGCTCTGAGGAGGCCAAACTATGTTTTTTAACACCCCTTGTGTCTCTTTCTCTTCTAAATATCCTCTACATAATTTTGAGCTATGCTTTGGATCATTATCTTGGTGGAAAATGAATCCATCTCCAATTAATCGCAACCCGGAAGAAACGGCATTTTGTTCTAAAATGTTTTTGTACTGTTCCTTTTTCACATTTCCTTCAATTTTAATCAAATCGCCAGTTCCTTGGCTAGATAAGCAACCCCAGACCATAATTGAGCCACCACCATGCTTGATTTTCTGGACTACACAATCTGACATCATTGTTTCATGGGCACTGCGTTGAACGTAAACTCTACATTTTGAACCGAATAGTTCAAACTTGGATTTATCGGTCCAAAGCACTTTTTTAAAATCTTCTTCAGTCCAATCTCGATGGGCAAGAGCCCACTGCATCCGTTTTTTCTTGTTTTGCGGCCTTAGCACAGGTTTTCGAATCCGACTTTTTGCTGGCCAGTCTAAAACGGATACACGCTGTTCAAACATTTGACGCTATTGGTCGTGCGTTTAGGGTCATTGTCATGCTGAAAGTACAGGTTACAGGCAAATGATCGTCCGAGTAGGGAATCATTAAGTATTTCTCTAAGATATTATTGTATTTTTGATCACTTGTTCAATTTTTTTTTAATCCATTGTACCTTTAATTTTCCGAACGGGTCCAACTCCACATCCAGAAAAATACCCCCAAACTTTAATGTTACGGGCACCTTGCTTGACTATACTCTTTGTGTATTTATAATTAGAAGCATTGTTTACAGGACGTCTAACATAGCGCTTTCCATCGGAAAGACCGCACATAGCAACATAATTATCCATCAATTGTAATAAAATCCCATAGGATTAATAAATCTATGCTTTTCAAATACCGACAAACGCTGCGCTAGAGCCAGGTGGTAGAGTCGTAATAATATTCTTATAATGTCCTCACAACTAATTACTTTGCTTTTTTTACGTATCGGTCAATAATTAGGATTATGTAGCTCCTGAAAATACGTGTTTCTGACGTATTATTTCCCGAGTTTACTTGGGTTTGTTCATAAACAATCTCAATTAGTCTAAACTTGTGGTTTCTACAGTGAAGACGTCGTAAAATGGGAAAAGCTCGAGAAATTAGCAGTGAAGTGCGTTCTGCCATCGTTGTTATACATAATGAAGGCAAATCCGAACGTGAATTGCTTCACAACTGAAGTTATCGAAGACTTGTGTTCATGGCACAATAACTCGATACAGGGAGACGCAGTTTTCCATATCGTCCACGCTCGGGAAAACATTGCAGATGGCATTGTTAAATTGTACAATCGGGTAATTAAGTTCTATCAAGCGTGGGATCCGCTCCTAATTCCCGTTTCAGAAATTGTGTTATTTGTCAATATTTTGAATAATAAGAAGGAAAAAAAATACAATTTAAAATACAGTCTACTGAGCTCCGAGTGTGAGAGAGGGTGCGCGCGCATATGTATGTATGCGTGTGCAACTGAGCTATCGAAGGCTACCACTGACGTGCGAGTCGTCGACAAGCATTATGAAATTTATATATATGTGAAAGTATTATTTTTATCAATTTTATTTTATTTTATTTTCTGTAAATGCCACCAAAAAAATCTCACCTCAACAATGCTCGGAGCAGAGAAGCACGACGCAAACGTGTTGAAAGAGCTCAGCAATCAGCAGAACAAATCACAGCAAGAAACAGAACTCAAAGAATCAGGACAGCAGAGAGTCGTGCACAAGAATCTCAAGAACAGCGTGACGAACGTCTGCGATAGACTATTGCGAGAACATGAGCGGCGCGTGAACTACACATGGCTACAGCACGCGTACGAGAACGACACAGACAGCGGACCAGCCGCTCATTAACACGTGCATAATTTGTTCGTCTTGAGTTCAAATATCATACCAGATATTATTTACTCTGCGCATTCGAATGCTATCCGCGCAATGGATAAAGTATGTCAATATTGTCAGGCATTAAAATTTCGAAATTAAACACCCGGCATGTGCTGCGCATCAGGAAAAGTTGTGCTGTCACCTCTACCCACTCCATCGGAACCTTTACTATCGCTTCTTGCTGGCGATTCAGATTGCTGGCGATTTTTGCGCAAGATACGCAAATTTAACTCTTGCTCCCAAATGACGTCATTTGGGTCACCTAAAATTTGCGATCTCCGATCCGATGGACGTAATTTTGAAACTACATTCAAAATACAAGGTCAGGTGTACCATAAAATAGGGTCATTGATGCCAATGCCGGATGATAATCCGAAGTTTCTCAAAATTTATTTTATGGGCAGTTGCGAAGAACGCGTGACAACTCGGTGCTAGTATAATTTCATTGAATAAGCAGAGGAAAGAGCAATTGTGATGTTGTTGGAAAATTTTGTGGAAAATCAGAATCAACACTCAATTGATTAAAAGAGTGTCACCACAATTGCAAAATGACAACTATCAAATCGTCGTCAAAGCCGACAAAGTACCATTAGGAGAACATGCTGACAGATTCAACGCGCCAACTGTTGATGAGGTTTCTGTTATTATGGTTGGTGATCCAGTTCACAATAGAGCTATAAAAATAACACGGCGGGACAACACTGTCCGCCCCCCCTGTCGGCGTTGACGTTCCACGTCCTCAGGGGTAAAAGTGTAGCGGAGTGCAGCCGGCCGATATCGTGCTAGCAGCACCATTACACTCCCTACTCGCGGGCCCTCTGCTCGCGAGTCTAAACCGGCGAAGCTGTAGAGGCCGCAAGGCCAACAGCATTACTCATAAATCGAAACTGAACTGAACTGAACACTGTCAGTACGATTTCGGATCTACATCGTTCATATGACGAACTCCAATATCCATTAATATTTTAGCAGACAGGATGAATATTACCTTAACATCAAACAGTGTGATCCAAATACTGGTAATTTTGTCAATTAACTATTTAATTTATTACTATATGTATTAATTTCATTTTATTTATTATTCTTTTTAGGTAATAAAATAAAATAGATAAAAAAGTTAAATCAACGCACACCGATTGATTATTAGACATAATCAGGACAACGAAGGCGAATGGATGACTATCGTCAGCTATTCCATTAATACACTGTGGATATGTGTGCTAAGATTGAAAGCGGATGCTTGCGATTCATTCGATACAACTAGGATAAATTACGATCGGAAGAATACATTATACACTTACGGGATGCTATTGTCTGAAACATCGATGGAAATTTAAAACCCAACAACATTGGTAATGCTTTCATTTTACCTTCAAGTTTCATCGGCAGTCCACGAAACATGCAGGAGTACATACAAGATGCCATGACTTATGTACTTAATTACGGTCGTCTAGATTTATTTAATACATTTAAATGTAATCCTAATTGGGAGGAAATACGAACTTTACTATTATCAGGACAACAAGCAATACATCGACATGATATGTGCACGTGTGTTAAAACAAAAATTGAAATCCTTGATTGATTTGATTGTTAAATATTCAGTTTTCGGTAACACACGTTGTTGGCTGTATTCGTTTGAGTGGCAAAAGCGAGGTTTGTCTCATGCCTACATTTTAATTTGGCTTGAAGATAAAATCCGTCCAGAAGAAATTGATCGAATAATTTCATCTGAAATTCCGGATCTCTCAAGTGTACAAGAATTGTTTGATGTTGTTACCAGTCACATGACCCACGGACCTTCCGGTGCTTTTAACATGACTTCACCATGCATGGAAAATGGAAAATTTAAGAAGCGTTTCCCAAAGCAGTATACGAATACCATCACGGATTTTGACGGTTACCCAATCGTATCGCCGCAGAAATGTTTAGAATGGTGGCCACACATACACAATGCGACTGTCAAATTTTACAAATCAAGTAGAAATCGACAATCAGTGGTTGGTACCATACTCACCATTACTTTCAAAACGTATAAGGCTCATATCAATGTAGAACTTTGCGATTCCGTAAAATCAATTAAGTACATTTGTAAATATGTTAATAAAGGCAGTGCCTTGGCCGTATTTGAATTTAAAAAAAACATAAACAATAATGACGAAATAGTACGATACCAAATGGGTAGATATATCAGCAGCAACGAAGCCATTTGCCATATTCTTAGCTCTCCCATACACGAAACATACCCTGCTGTTCAGCATCTAGCAATACATCTTAAAAACGGTTAACGTGTATACTTAACTGAAGAAAATGTTCTCCAAAGAGCGCTTGAGGCTCCAAAAATGACATTAACTGAATTTTGACATTACTATATACATCAGTGTACACACATACACGTCAGTTAAATAGTTAAACGCTATAACGCTATAACGCTATTTTACATTGAACAAATCAGGTAAAAATGGGAGCCACGGAAACAAGGAAAACCACATCCTTCCATTATAGTCATTCAAAGCTAAGAACTTGAGACGACTTTACACGGTACATCCGAAACAACGTGAATGCTTTTATTAACGTTTGTTGTTGGTGAATGTTTCTGGACCAACATCTTTTGAATTTTTGCGAACAGTTAATGGCCGATTATTAAATACATACAAATATGCATGTCACGAACTGCAATTGCTAGAAGACGATAACCATTCGGACCTAACACTTGCCGATGCTGCGTTGACATCAACACCGAATAACATTCGTCAACTGTTTGCATTTATTTTCACGACGTTATCCATCGCAAGCATCTACTGTGGGAAAAATATAAAAATTGTATGACGGAAGACATATTGCACCGAATTAGACAAATAGACCAATGCCCAAACATAGATTTCACGCCAGAGATGTATAATGAAGCGTTAGTGTTGATCGAGGATTTGTGTTTCAATTTCAAATTTACCACTTAATCATTATGATATGCCATCACCTGATCGCGCGACCACCGACTTAGTTAATACTGATTTACAACGAGAAATACAATATGATTATGGTAATTTAGCTACAATTATCGGGAACAGTGAGCCATTACTGACAGCTGAACAAAAAAATTATTTATAATCGAATTATACTGACTGTTGCTGCTTCGCAATCGTATTGGCAGTTTCATCGTCAGGCATTGCGGCTACTTTTTTCTAGATTGGGGGCAAACGGCACATTCAGCATTCAAGCTACCATTAGACGTTCATAACAAACCAAATGCAATATGTAACATAAAAAATAGCGGAATAGCTGTAGTGTTGCGAAAAAGTTCAATCATAATTTGGGATGAGTGCACAATGGCTCACAAATATTCACTCGAAGCACAGAACTATGCAATATTTGAACAGCAGCGATAAACTTTTCAGTGGTGCTATCTTAATACTGTCTGGTGATTTCCGACAGACCTTGTCGGTCATTCCTCGTTCTACTTTCGCCGATGAGATTAACGCATGTTTAAAACAATCATTGTTATGGCGAAGTGTTGAAACACTTCGAATGACCATAACCATGCGCGTACAATTGCAAAATGATCCATCAGCATAAATATTTTCCGAGCAATTGCTAGATATTGGGAACGGTAGAATAGAACTGCAATCAAATACGCAATGCATTAAAATCCTAAACAATTTCTGCACTAATGTTCACACAAAAAATGAATTGAAAGTATTTTTCCGGACATACAAAATAATTACGTGGATTATAACTGACTCAGTAATCGGGCAATTTTGGCAGCCAAAAATGTTGATGTTGACGAAATTAATTTCCAGATACAATAGTTGTTGCCAGGCGATCTGATGTATTTTAAATCAATCGATACTGTTGTTGATGAAAATGAGTGTCAACTTTCCAATTGAATTTTTAAATTCTCTAGGTATACCCGGAATGCCACCACATAATCTTCGTTTGAAGATTGGTTCACCTATTATTCTTCTGCGTAATTTGAATCCACCTCGATTATGCAACGGTACACGTTTAGTCGTCAAAAAGATCACCGGAAGCATCTTGAAGCAACCATTTTGACTGCAAAGTTTAAAAACGAAATAGTCCTATTGCCACGAATTCCAATGATACCGTCAGAATCCACGATACCCTTCAGAAGGCTACAGTTTCCCATTCGTTTAGCTTTCGCCATGTCTATAAATAAGTCTCAAGGGCAAACAATGTCCATTTGCGTTTTAGATTTGGAAAATCCATGTTTCTCTAATGGACAACTATATATTGCATGCTCACGAGTGGGAAAACCGTCGAATCTAGTTGTGATAGCTAGAGACAGGTTAACCAAGAATGTAGTGCACCGATTAGCGCTGAATTATATTAAAATTGAAAATTATTACAATTCAAAATAATAAATATTATTGTTAAATATAAAGAAATCATTTAATTTTATATAAGAGGTCATGTTATTATGTTAAACTAGCAACGGCAACGCGTGGCCGGGTCTGCTAGTATCTATATATATTATTCTTTATTTGTATATTAGTTATTTTTATTAATTAGTTATTGCTACTAATTTCTATCACTATATCTCACCACACCTTGGGTTGACTGGTAGAGAATGCCTTTTTAGGTTAATGCAATAAATAAATAAAAATGCTACTTAACAGTATCAAAAGCGCCTTTTGCTTTTTAATTAGCGAAATATTTTTAGTTGTGTGTTTAACAAGTATCCCAATTGGAGCCTCCATAAGAATTATACGAGTGTGCTTTTTTAAGTTCGCGGAATCTTGCGGGCTGGAGCGACTCATAATTAGTTTCAATATCAAGTTTAGTGCCATAATTGTATCCCTTAGAAAATCTTGAGGCGTCCGTATGCAGACTTGCAATGACCTGTCATCAACCGATTTATACAGCCTCAGTCTATCACCCACCCACCAAACTGATTTCTAAAGGGCGACATCGAGACACTAATGAACATCAGTGACTCGGTCATCTTGGCGGGAGACCTAAACTGCATACACACCGCATGGTACTCGAGAGCCATAAATGCAAACGGACGACTATTAATAAACATCAATCTGAATAGTCCAACAAAATTGGACATAGAGGGACCATCCTAACATACAAGGACCGGGGAGTCTACCGCACAGACTTCTGACCTTTTAGACACTCCTTAAGAATGTAACCTTACCGTTGCGCTCTATAGAATTGCACCATAAATTAAGTTCTGACCATCGCCCGGTCATTATGAAACTAGGACACTGTCACGGTGAGGTCACTCGGATTAGTAACACTTCGGACTGTGACGGACTGGCGAAAACTAGAAAAACACGTCGAGGCTATATAATATAATAGAATTCCCGACGTGATTAAATAACCGGAAGAAGCCGCCTTAGCGATTGAAAACTTCACCTGCCACTATTCCTTGTTGTCAGAGACTTATCTAGTCGGGTCGAGGAGGCGATTGATTGCCTCTCGGAGGATCTCAGACAGCTGTTACGTAAGAAAAATGCAGCGGTCAGGGCTTATGACAGGTATAGAACCGAGCAAAATAGGCACCGCCTGCACCACCTCGAAAGAGAGGTTAAAGAGCGCATGGCCGAACTCCGTGGCAAAAGATAGGACCACCTGATGAAAGGTCTATCTCACGCTGCGTACTGTAAGTTGGCGAGGGTTCTCAAGTGAACGAGGAGGTAGCGCGTAGGTCCTCGTTACCACGTAAAGGGGATCTAATCCCCCCGGTAACGTACGATAAAGTCATAACCGAAAAATAAGACTAAAACCCGTAAAGCACCAGGCGCTGACGGGTTATAACAGGATGATCAAATCTCTCCCAAACCACGTGATTTATCTCCTTGTGATGATATTTAATTCCCTGCTCGAAAGCTGTTTCTTCCCGGACACCTGGAAACAGGCGAATGTGGATTCATAAATCAGGTAAGCTGAGGAAGCTAGTCTCTAGTTATAGACCTATCAGTCTCCTCAGTGCCCTGGGAAAGATAGACGAAAGAGTAATTATAAGTTGAGTAAGGGATTATATAAATACAAATATTTTAATACTTAACGAGCAGTTTGGCTTTAGAGCCAAATATTCTAGTCCCCTGCAAGTATACCGCCTAACGGAATGTATATCCGCAAACCTAATGAGACGTAGAACCAGATTCACAGGGGCGCTTTTCTTCGACGTGGCAAAGGCTTTTGATAAACTCTAATATGATGGCTTGATATAAAAGTTTTATTCTCTAAAAGTGCCAGATAGACTCGTGCACATCCTAAGAGACTACTTATCAAATCGCAGCTGTCGTTACAAAGTCGTCCTTGACTATCACGACAGGAGTCCCACAGGGTTCAGTCCTGTATCCAATATTCTTCTCATTATACATGAGTGACATCTCTCGTTAAGAGAGCATTGAAATAGCACAGTTCGCCGATGATACCACATTGTATATGACTCATCACCGTCTTGGTCGGATGTGTTTGCGTCTTCAGTCCGCAACCAGCGTACTAGGCGTATGGCTTAGGAAGTGGAGAATCGAAGTAAGCCCCGACAAAAGTAAGGCAGTTCTATTCACGCTGGGCCTGGCACAAAACCAGACTGGCAGCCATTACGCACGCAAAGATCAACATGTTCAATCAAGAGATCCCATGGGTCGACCAGGTGAAATACCTGGGTATCTCTCTCGACCGAGGTCTGACTTTCGCACCTCACATTAAAAATGTCAATCGACCTATATCATGGGTCGCCTCTTCTACCTGACAAATAGCTGCAGCAAAATGTCCATAAGACACTAACTGCAAGTGTACAAAACGTATGATAATGGCGTAAGCAAACTCATTATTCGCACATGCTCTTCCTGTTCGTATAGCGGCACTGCAGACAGTGCAAAACAGTTACCTCCGACGAGTTTAAGGCCCTAGGATCATAGTTGTCCAAGGGGTCTGAGTTCAGCGGAGTTGCAGGAGTCATCGTGGCTGTAGCGTCGTCGTACTCCTTCCTCGCGGGCCCCCTGCTCGCGAGTCTATGCCGGTGAAGCTGTAGAGGCCGCAGGGCCAACAGTAATACACATATATAAAAAAAATTGAGTCATTAATCTTGGAACCATCGTCTACCTTATGTGTAATAAAGCATGAAGCATATAATTTTTTTTGTATTTAAAAATCTGTATTGACCTAGTTATAGGTAGTATAAGGGTATATTTCTTATTAAATAGTGCAAATGCCATGTTCTTTATTGCACGAATGTACAATGCGTTCGAACTATAAATAAAACAAAGATTCTAGATTCACATACGAGTAAATATATTGTTTATAATTATTTCGTCTTACTGGCCTGTTTGGACACAGGTCGCGTTCTGGTTTCTGTTCATAGTGTTATTTACGATACAATTTTCGGAGTTATTCGGGCAATATCAGAGACAATTACTTGTCGGTGTAGCCGGCTAGTTTATCACATTGTTTTTTCTAAACATCTTGCCACACGAACAGCATCACCGGACGTGATTATGAGTTCCACCCTACAACGAATTTATGGAAATTTGAGGAGATTTCCTAACTTGATGAGAATAGTCGAGAGTCGTGCTGTGGTGTGCAATTAGGAAGATTCTACGTGCAGCAGTGGCCTATTGTAGGCTGTCGATGATGGGTCACTAGCAATTCACAAAAAATAAGTTCTTCAGGGTTAACCATACATCAGCATTATTATACTATGTCGAGGATACATGTGAGTGTCAGGTGCCGTGGGAATGACGTCAAGTAAACTGTGTGCTAATTTGTCACCAGTAGTTTCATTAAAATGAAACACTTTAAAGTTAACAATGCATCGGCATTATTATACCATATCGTGCTTTAGGCACTCAGTCGAGACCTCTATTAGTGGGCAATCAGCACATGGGCTCCAAAGAGGGAGCCTCGGCTTGGACCGTCACCCTGTTTCGCGTGAGCTTCTGACTCCAGGGTGAACAAGAAGGCCGAACCTCGGCTCGGTCAGTTTCTTCTGACTACTTATATCGCTATTTTTATTATTAGCTACCTGTACCACCACTTCGGAATGTGTGGGCGCTGGAGAAGAAGTGGCGCAAGAAACTCCAGCGAGGCTTCTATCATTATTGTCTGGTGAGCGGTATGAGGGTGCAATGTACGTGTATAGTGTTTTATGAAGGGCTTGGGCCATGGTGATCGCGTCGTCGAGGGCGTGCCTCGCCGACGCGATCACCAGGCGACTCCTTTGGACGCGGGTTAATTTATTATGCGCGATGGGTGATAAAATTTCGCTACTTTTATAAGCTTCTGCTTATACAAATCAAATTTCACGGTCGCGAGGCCGCGGCCCCTACACCACAACAGAGCCATGCGTCTGTCGCCACTCATTGTATTGTTTATAATATTTAAAATAGTTTTTACACATTTATATGATGACGTCTTTCTGACCGATTTGACCGTAAATGGAATCGAATTCGAATCTTATAGTTGTTAACAGATGATATACTTAGATGATATATTTTATAGTGCCGTAAACATTATCGGAAACAGAGACAGTCATTCCTTGTTCCAATAAGTCGTAGGAAGGTTTATTTTTTTTCATGCTGATCGCTGCTTTTAGCCTGAGGGCTTTTACAGTTTCACCAGTGATCGAGCGCTTATGGCGCTCAGTTGATACCTCTATTAATGGGCAACAGGGCTCCCGAGAGGAAGCTTCGGCTAAGACTATTACCCTGTTTCGCAAGAGCTTATGACTCGAGGGTGCCCGAGAGGTTTTGACGAAGGATTAACTAAATTAATATCGTAATTAGCTATCTTCAGAATGCGTGGGCGCTGGAGAAGAAATGGCGCAAGAAACTCCAGCGACGCTCTGTATGGACTGGAGAGAACCGGCCTTTGACTCAACTGCGGCACATGTAGCTTGAGTAATGGAATCACGAGGAGGTTCCTTGGTCCTCCGGTCGACTTTGCTGTCAACCCATTGCAAGGTGAGCGGCGTCGGTCGGTAAGCATTGGAGCTCAAGATTGTCAGCGAGACATTCGGCTTTCTCTTCATCTAAGAAGGTGGGCGCTTTTTTGGTACGTCCTAAGGGAGGCAATGTTTGCGCGGTGCCTCCTTTTAGGGATTTGGGAAGTTACCAGAAGGCGATGTGGGAAGGTTCGATGTTAGAGAGGTGATTATGCCACCGATCGTTCCTGTACTGGGCTATGCGTGATCGAACTTCACGCTGAGTTCACGAGTCACCGCATTCTTCTTCTTCTTCTCATTCGGTCCTTTATGTCGTTTTGGTGTGGTCCATCGGTGATCACCTACCGAGGGAACCTTTTTGTTATCGGTGGGGAAATCTACGAAAGATACCCTGCCTCCTACACAGAAGGAGACCAGCGCTTTTATCAGCCAGCGCAGCCGCTACTGCGACTGGCGGAGGTTTTTCCTCTGGACCAGGATTCGCCACTCGGACCCCCACGGCGAGCGTGTGCTGTGCGGAATCCCGGTCCCCGCCACAGTGGTGGCATTGCGATGTCGATTCTGGATGCGAAGCTCAGGTACTCACCGAAACACCCGTGACCGGTGAGTACCTAGGTCAGTCGGAAGATGACGTGCACAAGAGGTGCCCCACGCCTCGCTTCGAAGCTGGGCAAACGCGCTGAACATGCGCTGGCGCGAGAAACGAGGCTCTTGGAGCCTCTCGCGCTACACCCGCAGCGCCCATCTGCGCTCCTGCCTTCGCACCTCGCCCACATCCAGGGCTCGGTTTCCTCTTGGGGAGGACGAAGGCGGGCAAACACCCGCGCATCCATCTCCGCCAGGATGTCCAGCGGTGGAAACAGAGCTAGGACAGTGGCCGCCTCGAAAGATATCGTACGATATCCTAGTGCGATCTTGATAGTCATCTTTCGTTGGCTTTGTTCGTCGTTCGTCGTTTTTCGTTTAGCACTGTTGCCACTACCGGATGCGGATCATCAATTTTTACAAATTTATTTCATCGGCAATTCGGATGGCGAAGTTGATCAGCGTTGTAGTCGTAGTTATAGTCACAATAATTTTATAGACAATATTTTTAGATCTGGGTCCGTTACCCTGTTCCGAGGCTCTCTCTCGGGAGCCCTTGTGCTGATTACCCACTAATAGAGGTCTCGACTGAGCGCCATAAGCGCTCAATCACCTCAACCCGGTGAGACTGTAAAAGCCCTCGGGCTATCAGCCCGAAAAAAAAAAAACAGGTAGTGGAATAGTGTTAATAATGAATTCGTTGATATAAATATATCTAAACGTATATCGCTTGTAATTGCAGGCGCTGCAATAAATAATAAAGCAAGTGCTATGAATTTCTATTCATACAGACATGATCCATGAAGGTGAAATAAATCACATTTAGATGTGTCGCCGTCATTTCCGTCAGTTCACATGTATGGCAAAATTGAGACTGAACGAATGACACTACAGTTTGAATCAACAGCAGCTTCGATTCGAAGAATACATTCATCTTTCCTTTCCGCTTTTAATGCCGATGACGATGCAAGCAACGAGGGAAGAATGATAATTTTGTACACGCAAGATGCAATGTACATATGTACATATATCAATGTAATCTTATGTTAGACAATATGGTCACCCAGTCCTATTCGTAACATTCACCTGTAACCTTCCATGGATAGAAATCAAGAAGGACCTGCTGCTACTCAGCTAAACACCGCTCAATCAAGGAAAAATACAAGGGAGAGGATAATTTGATTCCGCGTATCCCTATGATTCCAACGGATTTGCCGGAAACGTAGTTTATCTGAACATTGTATAATTGTATTTGGTTTTCATATGAATAAAAGTAATTCATTTTAATTATTAGCAAGTTTTATTTAATAACCTAAAGCGGATAAAAAGTTATAATTAATTAAATTTTATTTGATACGAAGTTTAGCGGGTCATCTGGTAACAAATAAAAAGACATAAATCAAATGAAAATGTCAAGTTTAATTTAAATTAGTAACAAGAACGACCGGCTTTAGACATAAAAACATTTGAAACATAATCTTTCTCGAAAAGTTCTGTTTTTTATTGCTTTTAACCTTTGTTTGACATTGAAATTCTGACTAAGCTGATCGTTCCGACGAATACATGCCATACGAAACCAAACGTTCATACATAGCAGAGAAAACATGTCCTTGGCTTTGAAATAAGAATGGAATGCGATATAATTACTCTATATCTGTTTATTGTTTTTTTAACATGGGCGCAGTTTCTAATAGTAAGTGATGATTACCGCTCATTACTTCTCCATCCATTCTCAACGAAGATTCAAGAAGCACTTGCGTTGTTTATCATCCTAATCGCAGCCTCATGTTGCCTTTTAGGCTTCCTCTTTAATTAGAAGTGCGATACTGCCAGTCCACGCACATGTTTTGCGAGGGTGCGGTCCCGCCACTAGGAGTCGACCGCTCAGCGTGTCTCTGTTAATATAGATTTTTCGCCTTCCCAGGCACCGGTAGCCGCAAAGACGCCTGTTAAAGCGACCGCAAAGCGCCCCAAAAGAAAGCGAAGCGAGCCCGCGAAGGAGGGCCAACGAGGGAAGCTGAAACCCGATCACCAGCGCCGCAGTCTATCGAGCAACCAGAAGACGGCTCATCCCAGGCTGGGAAGACGGCGAATGGCTGTGTCGTCAATAAACTAATAATAAACAATACAAGGATCCTTCATCAGTGCATGTTGTCTAGTCACAATTACTACAAAGTCCTTAGTACTCCTGTTCATCAGATCGCCTCACCACAGTGGTGCCTGTAGAGCCAGTTCGTTGGTAGTTAGGAAAAATATTTGTACGGTACGACTTTCGATGATTGCGTCGGTGACAATAGTGAGTGCATTGGGGCAACTCGGTCAATTTTAAGTTTTAATTTAAATAAGTTTATTAATTTATTTATTATATCGACGGTGACAACGCACACTTCACCTGATTAAGTAATAATTCAAGTGATTACTGCGGCCCACGATACCGACATTATTCTGGATGAGGAATTATGAAGCATTTGCATTGTCACCTGAGGCCTGAGGTGGAATGCCTCTTCACTTGTTATTTTCTTCGGTTTTTAAAAGTATTAAAACTACAAAATTTTTGCACTTGTGCTATGCACGGCCTCTTGCTATGCACGTAGCAGGGAAAAGAAAAAAATACGTTGTCGCTACCTACATTATAAATAAGAAATTAATAGCTTATTTGTAAAAAGGTATCCTTATTACTTCGACTTGAATATTGAAGGTAAAAAGATCAGCACGTTATTAAGTTGTATTTTCCGAAATATGCATGTAATATCCTCAGAAAAAACTCCTTTTTCGTGGCCATTACGTTAACTGTGCTGTGATTAAGAGCTTCATAGTAAAAAAAAGGTCCGGGAAAAATTTTTTCCTATTGTAATATGTTTGACCACGTTCAGGCTAAGAAATTATGATAATGATTCTGTGGCGCCGTCACCATCTCAGCATTTGTGCGCATACAGACAAGTATACCGTTTGCTTCAGTAACCGCAGTCCGTGTGAACTTAGTAACGTAACGTGTGAATTTAAAACGTATGATGTTAAGAACGATTCGTCCACGGCGTCTAGGATATCTCCTGGTTGTTACCAAATAAAATTAACTACGCAGAATATATTGTAGTGCCTTAAATATTTGCATAAATATAAAGGCACTCCCTACCTCGCCTACTCTATTCCCATGTAAACATTTGCAATAGGATCGGAGGAAGGTACATATGCAGTGTCAGGTATACGAGACATAGTCTTAAAGAATTATCGTACGATATCCATGTTCCTTAGATGGGAATATTATAAATACAAAACCCAGGACCCGCGACTCAGGAGCCACGGGAATCCCTATCAGTTACTGGGAGCTAGGCATTCCACATGAGCGTCCTCACGACTGCCAACACCTGTGCATCTGTTCATGCGGCGCAGGCGTCGCTTGCTAGAAGGTGAACTGTGCGCTCTTTTGTCACTGACAGTTGCGTAAGGATATGATAGTTCATAGCACTACATGGTATTGCTTCACGGATAGACTTTTCACATACAAACGACTCGTGTTGAGGTCGCCGACAGTGTCACGTAGCGCCAGCCGGTGACCTCAACCGAGACCCTATCAGGTTTTACGATAATTAGCAAAACTTTTGTTAATATGTTGTTAGCTGCGGACTCAACGCCTTCCGTGGCCCCGCCAACTTTCACGCGGGAGAGTGCGCGCGGCCAGATCTTTTCGGCAACCACAACAAAACACCGCCTAGACACCAACTACAAGTTTTTCATCCATTCCTTGGTTTTTTTTAGTTGACCTTCCCCCTTCTGGCCTAGACGACCCCCTGTTTAGAGCTTCGTCGTGAGGCAGATCTGCTAGTGACCACTCGATCCCGTTCTGAGTGTCCATCACCAGCGTTTTTGATGCCATTCAAATCATATCCTTGATGGATCGTGGATCAAATCAAAAGAAGCTTATTACCCAAGTAGATTATTCAAAACACTTTGAATGGTCAAGATAGCTAATATGGTACAGCAAGAAACTCGACTAGTTGCACTTCTTCAAATAATAAGTTACAAAAAGTCCAGGAGTGAAATATTCAGAGTCCAATATTGAACTCAGAGCTCAAACTTTAAATCCAAGCATATTTGTCAGATAAATATTCTGACAAAGAGTAATATAGGATTTCTTGATTAGGTGGTTTTTTATAGGAATTTTAAATCTATTTATAAGCAAATCGATTACTTTTATTACATATGCGTAGGCTATTACCCAAGAACCAGGAAATTAAATAAAGCTTACGACAGGGCAGAAGTATGTACAAAATAGATTCGTCTGTGTATATAGTGTGGCCATCTTGACATTCAAATGAATTAATGTTATTTTAAATTGTGAGATTTCGGATCCCGTCACCGCACGAATCAAACAACATTGTTAGTTTTAAATGATTTGCTAGTGAAACCCGTTTGTCCAGAGAATTAAATTAGAGATATAGCTATATTCCACTTGAATATAGAAGGTAAAAAGATCTGCACGTTATTAAGTTGTATTTTCCGAAATATACATTACAATATCCTCGGAAAAAACTCCTTTTTCGTGGCCGTTCCGATGTGCAATAATATACCGAGTGACATTAAGACCTTCATAGTCAAATCGGGAATAGGTCGGGGAAAAAAAGTTTTTTCTATTGTAATATGATTAATAAAAACACTATTGCGATACACGTAAAGTTCGCCAATCTGCAGCGGAGTCGAGTGCCAGACAATGGTGTGATACCTTCTCCGGTGAGGAGGCCTATATCGAGCAGTGGAATTAATATTTATTAATTTTATATCCCTATATGACACTCTTCCCAATTATATTTTCCGTCTCGTTAACTTTTTATTCCTCCTCACATTTACAGACTTCCTTAATTCCTTAAATCCTTTATTATTTTATTATTGAACATAAAGTTTAGTTATGGAACTGGCCATATGTTCGGATGTTTAAAACACTCCTTCCAAACCTAACTTTTATATTAACTACAACAGATTATGTGCTCTAATCGAATATGTTTATTGTGTATATGTATATTACCCTGATGTCTTTTGACCTATTTTGAAGTCTCAACTTCTCTCCTCTCTCTGTCTCCTCATTCGTCATTCCGCCGATTGATTTTGTTGACGAACAATTTCATATATGTGTCTCTTTCTGACTTGACATTGGCAGAATTATCACAACAATAGTTGCCATATGTGTAAAAAAAATACAATTTCATATACGTGTCTCTTTCTGACTTGACATTGACAGAATTATCACAACGATAGTTGCCATATATGTAAAAAAATATATATTGACAGCTCTTATTATCTTAATTTTAATATAAGTCAATTCTACATATTACACACTTTTATCACATTCTACATTTTTATCTATGCAACTAATTGATGATTATTATTTAATGTTATGTTGAATATAATATAACATTTTTTTTCATTTTTTCTTTGAATTTTTCACTTCATTTCATACTTTTATAATAATAATATTAATAATAATAACCGGGATTCCCGTCTGGTTGGTCTTTATATCTGTATTATATTATATTGCATACCTGGCCCTTGCGCTGGTTCTAATAGTAAGTGATGATTACCGCTCATTACTTCTCCATCCATTCTCAACGAAGATTCAAGAAGCACTTGCGTTGTTTATCATCCTAATCGCAGCCTCATGTTGCCTTTTAGGCTTCCTCTTTAATTAGAAGTGCGATACTGCCAGTCCACGCACATGTTTTGCGAGGGTGCGGTCCGCCACTAGGAGTCGACCGCTCAGCGTGTCTCTGTTAATATAGATTTTCGCCTTCCCAGGCACCGGTAGCCGCAAAGACGCCTGTTAAAGCGACCGCAAAGCGCCCCAAAAGAAAGCGAAGCGAGCCCGCGAAGGAGGGCCAACGTGGGAAGCTGAAACCCGATCACCAGCGCCGCAGCCTATCGAGCAACCAGAAGACGGCTCATCCCAGGCTGGGAAGACGGCGAATGGCTGTGTCGTCAATAAACTAATAATAAACAATACAAGGATCCTTCATCAGTGCATGTTGTCTAGTCACAATTACTACAAAGTCCTTAGTACTCCTGTTCATCAGATCGCCTCACCACAGTGGTGCCTGTAGTGCCAGTTCGTTGGTAGTTAGGAAAAATATTTGTACGGTACGACTTACGATGATTGCGTCGGTGACAATAGAAACAGTTCTGAGTGCATTGGGGCAACTCGGTCAATTTTAAGTTTTAATTTAAATAAGTTTATTAATTTATTTATTATATCGACGGTGACAACGCACACTTCACCTGATTAAGTAATAATTCAAGTGATTACTGCGGCCCACGATACCGACATTATTCTGGATGAGGAATTATAAAGCATGGAATGCCTCTTCACTTGTTATTTTATTCGGTTTTTAAAAGTATTAAAACTACAAAATGTTTGCACTTGTGCTATGCACGGCCTCTTGCTATGCACGTAGCAGAGAAAAGAAAAAAATACGTTGTCGCTACCTACATTATAAACAAGAGATTAATAGCTTATTTGTAAAAAGGTATCCTTATTACTTCGACTTGAATATTTAAGGTAAAAAGATCAGCACGTTATTAAGTTGTATTTTCCGAAATATGCATGCAATATCCTCAGAAAAAACTCCTTTTTCGTGGCCATTACGTTAACTTAGATGTGATTAAGAGCTTCATAGTAAAAAAAAGGTCCGGGAAAAAGTTTTTCCTATTGTAATATGTTTGACCACGTTCAGGCTAAGAAATTATGATAATGATTCTGTGGCGACGTCACCATCTCAGCATTTGTGCGGATACAGACTGAAGTATACCGTTTGCTTCAGTAACCGCAGTCCGTGTGAACTTAGTAACGTAACGTGTGATGTTAAGAACGATTCGTCCACGGCGTCTAGGATATCTCCTGGTTGTTACCAAATAAAATTAACTACGCAGAATATATTGTAGTGCCTCAAAATATTTGTATAAATATAAAGGCACTCCCTACCTCGCCTACTCTATTCCCATGTAAACATTTGCAAAAAAAAATAAAGCTTACGACAGGGCAGAAGTATGTACAAAATAGATTCGTCTGTGTATATAGTGTGGCCATCTTGACATTCAAATGAATTAATGTTATTTTAAATTGTGAGATTTCGGATCCCGTCACCGCACGAATCAAACAACATTGTTAGTTTTAAATGATTTGCTAGTGAAACCCGTTTGTCCAGAGAATTAAATTAGAAAATTTAAATAAGAGATGTAGTCGAATATACCTTCTATATTCGACTTGAATATAGAAGGTAAAAAGATCTGCATGTTATTAAGTTGTATTTTCCGAAATATACATTACAATATCCTCGGAAAAAACTTCTTTTTCGTGGCTGTTCCGATGTGCAATAATGTACCGAGTGACATTAAGAGCTTCATAGTCAAATCGGGAATAGGTCGGGGAAAAAGCTTTTTCTATTGTAATATGATTAGTAAAAACACTATTGCGAGGCACGTAAAGTTCGCCAATCTGCAGCGGAGTCGAGTGCCAGACAATGGTGCGATACCTTCTCCGGTGGGGAGGCCTGTATCGAGCAGTGGGATTAATATTTATTAATTTTATATTCATACACTCTTCCCAATTATATTTTCCGTCTCGTTAACTTTTTATTCCTCCTCACATTTACAGACTTCCTTAATTCCTAAAATCCTTTATTATTTTATTATTGAACATAAAGTTTAGTTATGGAACTGGCCATATGTTCGGATGTTGAAAACACTCTTTCCAAACCTAACTTTTATATTAACTACAACAGATTATGTGCTCTAATCGAATATGTTTATTGTGTATAAGTATATTACCCTGATGTCTTTTGACCTATTTTGAAGTCTCAATTTAGTGTTCTCCTCATTCGTTATTCCGCCGATTGCTTTTGTTGACGAACAATTTCATATATGTGTCTCTTTCTGACTTGACATTGGCAGAATTATCACAACAGTAGTTGCCATATATGTAAAAAAAATACAATTTCATATACGTGTCTCTTTCTGACTTGACGTTGGCAGAATTATCACAACGATAGTTGCCATATATGTAAAAAAAAAAATATTGACAGCTCTTATTATCTTAATTTTAATATAAGTCAATTCTACATATTATTTTTATCTGTGCAACTAATTGGTGATTATTATTTAATGTTATGTTGAATATAATATAACATTTTTTTTCATTTTTTCTTTGAATTTTTCACTTCATTTCATAATTTTATAATAATAATATTAATAATAATAACCGGGATTCCCGTCTGGTTGGCCTTTATATCTGTATTATATTATATTGCATACCTGGCCCTTGCGCTGGTTACCCATATATAGAGGTCTCGAATGAGAGCCGTAATCGCTCGGTAACCTCTCAACCCGGTGAAACTGTAAAAGCCCTGGAACAGCGGCCATGAGCCCGAAAAAAAAAAAAGTAACTAGACACGAGCTCGTCCATCTCAAGCCTCGGGAAGTAACCGCAGATATTTCACGACGTCCGGGATCGGTCTCCGGCAGATGCGCTATGTGCTCGTGGTTTTCCAAGTTCGCCTGCGTCTCGTGTGTGTGTGTGGGCATGAAGGTCGCCTTGTGTGCTGGGTTCGTGGAACCATTCAGAGGTCACCAATAACCCTTAGTAAATGTATATGTACGTGTGTATAGTATAGTCAATAATAGATCTATAGCTTAACGAGTGGATGTATTTTTAAAAAGACTAGAGTTTTCATTGTAACTTAATGAAACATTAAAAGACTAGACTCATAGACGATATATTTCATATTTATGATAACTTTAGTTTTAGGTTATAATCACTATACATATTCTTTTGATTTGTTCAGATCTCCAATTTAATATTTATCTTGAATGAAATATAGCTGAAGATGATAAATATTTTTAATGCGCAATAAATATCGGAAGGGGTCTTTCCAATAGTCAAAGTATGTTAAAAAAATACAACACTATATGTTCTTGTAGTATTTGTCTAACTGTCAACCTTCTGTCAAATGGCGCTGCGTTTGAACTTGCAGTTGACCGCGAGAATTAGGTCACCGATGCCACATGCCCCTTGATAAAGAGAAACATAAATATTTAACCATACGCATGGACTGAGTGGTTGCTTTTTTTTTAGTGAATGTTGGCTGACAAACTAGCACACAATACACCTGATGGTGATTCCTGCAGCCCATTACACCCACACTCATCCTCGATAAGAAATCATAATGCAGATGCGTTGTTACTTGAAGATGGAACACATCGTCGTACATTTACTGCAGCAAGTAACGAACTATAACGTGGCTCTAACGTCACCAAATCGATAATTTTGAATAAAGTGGGAAACCGTGTGTAGCAAACAGCGCATCGACCGGTCGGGCGGCCTAGTTGACCGACTAACTAATTATCTATCGGATGTCCACGCCACGCAGCGCTGCAGTTAGAGTACTTGTTCATTATAAATAACTATTTTCTTAAATGGATGTACGAGATAAACAAATAATTATTTAATTGCTCACGTGATCCAATGAGGGTGGACGGATACAGCACGTTTTGTTCACTTTTCACCTCATTGAGTCCCAAACGTGAGTGCGCGTGCGTGTAAATGTGGAGATTCCATTGTACGTTGGGAGCTTGGACCGCATATCAACCGCGGACGGAATTGAGCAGCGTTCGTCCTAGGTTGCTTGGCACCCCTTACTCAATAAAAATAGCAAAATGTCAATATACAAAGCGTGCATCCCATAATGACATACGCAAGCCCCGTCTTTGCGCATGCCTCTGCGCGTCACAGACTTCGGGTAATACAAAATCGTTTCATGCGTAAGGCCACCGGTGCGCCGTTGTTCTTGCGTAACGAAAATCTACACATAGATCTTGAGCTGCCGACCATAGCTCACTACCTGAAGCAGGCTTCCCGCCGATATTTTGACTCTGCTATCACACACTCTAAATCCTTGATTGAAAGTGCCGCCAGTACCATCCTAATCACAGATTCACCCGCGTCCGAAGGAGACCGCGACGCCCCCGACGACGCGACCACCAGGGCCCAAGCCGTTCATAAAACACAACACACGTAGGGAGTCGCAAACAAGGTTATTCGCGACACCGCCGTGTCACTGGCCGGTTATCTCCAGTCCATACAGATAGAAGCGTCGCTGGAGTTTCTTGCGCCACTTCTTCTCCAGCGCCCACGCATTCCGAAGTGGTGGTACGGATAGCCAATAATAATGATAGAGATATTCATGTAGATAATTGTTAGTCAGAAGCACGCTCTCGCGGAACAGGGTAACGGTCCAAGCCGTGGCTCCCTCTCGGGAGCCTTTGTGTTGGATACCTATATATAGAGTTCTCGACTGAGTGCCATAAGCACTCGGTCATCTCCCAACCCGGTGAAACTGTAAAAGCCCTCGGGCTAACAGAGGCCATCAGCCGGAAATTAAAAAAAAAAGGGAGCTTGGAGTTTCACTTTAGTATTCATGAGCTACACGAAACTATTGGTGAGTATATAGATAAGATATTGATTGCAAACATGAGCTATAAACACTTCGAAAATTATCCGTGACCTACGCCCTCACAGGATATCGGGAAATAGCAGCATTGCGCTGCTGTTTCGTACGGTGCTAGTCGGTATCCGGACCCCAATTACAGGTAATGAGGCATCCATCTCAATCCTTGCGGTAACAATGCATAGGCAAATATTTGTATATCTGTTGGGGTTTTCAAACAAAAGTCAACTTTCTTGGATACTTTTATTGAAGAACTTTCACAATCTACGACTAGTCGATAGCTGGTCGGTTACTGAACTGGATACTGGTCGACCATCTAGGCCACCTTATAAGTTCGTTAGCAGGTGCGACATCTGGCCATAGCTAGGTGTCGTATCCTTGCGTTTACAACCAATCAGAGGGGGCCATTTGCTTGTAGTACTTCCGTCCTTATAAGCTCGTTGGCAGGTGCGTCCTTGTCTTACTTGACGTTCTCGCTTGGTCTAATAATTGCGACTCTGATTGATTGTTAACAATGTTCTTAAATGTTGATATTTTTAATACAAATTGTTTTACGATCTTTAAAATAACATTGTTCATGTGTCTAACCTATTTATTTAACCTTTTTTAAACTTGTTTTAATGATCATGGGATTCATTATGCAATAGTGTCGGCGCGTGGATTGCCAACAATATTAATTATTTAAATTTTTTAGTGAGCATGAATGTGGATGCCGTGGTCAGATGTCAACACTTATCACCAGCTCGTTGTCCTAAATATTATAAAGAAAAACACATGATAGCGTTGCCGTGACACTAGCCCCACGTAACACTTTCTGTCATCAATATAAACTTATGTAACCACCGAGTTATCTAATGCGAAGAAACGAGTCCGGGAACTGGTTCCTCATTAAGGTTGAGGTGCTGAGGTCGGCGAACTTATGTATGATGACTGATGTCTGTGCGGTCGTGTGTTAGCTGGAGCCGTGTTTAGACGGTACGTGGTAAGTTCTGTGATGTGTTCTGGCTATTAGCAGCAGACACCAACAGCGCGCACCGCACCTGGATTAACGATTAGTGAACGAACTCATGGACCGTTTCTATTTCTATTTCGTTGTAGAGCCACCCTACAGCTGATTTCTGCTAGCAACATGCATGGGTAATTTCGAAAGGGGAAGTATCACGCTCTCGCTGCTGTTTCATATGATGAGTGCAGGGATGCGGGGACACGAGCACCGGTAACGAGCATCCCATCCCTCTCGGTGCTGACGCGCGTCCATCTTGAATCCTTGTTTAGGATGGGCGTAGATCTCATGGGCCGCAGCCATCATTCAACATCAGGTGAACTGTGTGCTTCTTTATCAGCGGCTGGATACTCCCGCCACCGATTCCTCCAACGTGTACATAATTAAGGACTGCCGTCAGTAACCCACGGTGACTGTAAGGTACGGTCTGCGAAACTTATGTTGTTAGTTAGAATCCGCCTTTTGACTATTAACGTAAACCATTTTTTTTTTAAACTACGTTAAGAGTAACAAACGAGCACACAGTTCACCTAATGGCAAGTGATTCCTGCGGCCCATGATATCTACATTCATCCTTGACAAGGAATCAGAATGCAGATGCGTTGTTACTCTTGAGGACTGAGATGGAATGCCTTGTCACCCAGTCTTGTGTCCCCGTATCCCTAGTACATGCGTTTTAAGCTTACTTGTAGATGTTAATAGGAATGTTAGTTTTATATTGCTAGAATTTATCTTAAAAATAAACTGCATTAAAGTATTAAGTGTTAAATGGTTTTAAATTTACTATCGAAAACTATAATATCATTCTGATAATATTGATTGATCAATGTTTACCCGTAATAGGAAAGAACCTTGTCTAACGGCTTGCGTGGCGATTTGCGTGGGAGTGCGCTGTAAGTGGGTTGTTTTTTAAAATGAAGCACAAGTCGACGTAACAACTTGAACCCGGACGTTAGAACAAGAAACAGAAAAAGTTGAAAAACGATAAGTTTAAATTAAAAAGAAATAGTAAAGGAATTTGATGTGAATGTTTATGTGTTGAAGGTTAGTTATAACGCTCGAAACTTTCAAATAAACTAAAAAAAAAATTAATATACATATACTATTGTAAAAAAAAATTATCTATTAATTTTTTCACTGGTTTTGCTCAGTTCTGTGTGGCTTTGTGTTTCGAACCGGTAGTAGTATTTTTAGAAACAAGTTGATTTGATTTCATCTGATTTGAGTCGTTTCACACATTCAATATTAATTGGCAACACTTAACACTGGCTGCAGCAGATTACGTTCGTGTGTTTAATGTCTCCTTTCAGGTTAAGCACACGCCTTAGGTAATGTGAAATATTTCATTAATAAAATTAAGTAAGTTTGAGCCTTCATTGTCTACAAGGTGAACCACATTCGCAGATTCAAACAGTAATTCTTCAGGCTTCATCTCTTCATTCTCTGCAGAATACAGATCTAATAGATAGATGCCGGCCATAACTTTGTGACATCTGCTTTCTTTAGCCACATTTTTGTATGTGATACACATCGTCTCTCTAACGGAAATCACCTCTTCAATTGTCCTGTGCAAGGGTTCCACATCCTGAATTTGCATTTCTATTTACAATCCTTTCGCTTAACATGACTTTAGTGTTGCAACACTTTGTGTGTTCGTAATCTTGAAATGATCCCTGAGGTATCTGGGTTTGAGATGTGATCGTAGACCTATAAGTATATAGATGAGGTTACAGTTCACTTCGCCTCTGCAAGGGATTCTTGAGCCCCGCACGATTGTCCGCGTAGCCATGAATTTTATTAACTCGCAAAATGTCATTGATATCCAGTAGAAACAAGGAGACAGCACATTACGATTTGTCGGCATTTATATTAAAGCCGGTTAGATAATACAATTGTTTAGGTTCCTTAGCTCTTATTTTAGGTCACTTAATGATTCTGCGATTACAATAATAACATCGGCAAACCTTAAGTGCTTCTTGCTTCGTTTATTGGTGATCCCCGTCTAACCGCTGGAGTACGTTTCCTTGCACTACAATAAGATCGCGATTTTTTTAACGGCCATTGTTAGCCCTATGGCTTTTACGCTTTCACCAGATTGAAAGATGACGAAACACTTATTGGGGAAATGACTACACATACCCTCCCTCGAGTGGTCGCCACCAGCGCTGCCGAGCGATCGCGGGATCTCCGTAAGGAACGCAACCGCAACCCACTTGAGCTTTACAGGTACAGCCCGTCCGGGGGCGTGCGTGATGATTACACCCCAGAACCCTCGAGGAACTATCATGACGTCACGGTACCACTTCATGCCGTCGTCCTCCTCGGGGACGCTATTACTGGACGGTCGGAGCCCCCACTGCGATCGTCAGCGTCCCGTAGAACCCCGTTTACGGTAGGGGAGCACTAATAGAGGGCGGTGAAGAGGCGCGCGAGCGCCACGTCAGCCTCGTCTCCGAATCGATCCTCTCTCTATCCCGTTCAGCAGCCTCCTTTCGGACCATTACGGTCTCGGGCTACGGCCCTCCATGCCGGTTCCCCGCGTACGTCTTTCTTGCCGTTTCACCGCCTCGGGCGATGCTTCTGGCTCGCCACCACCACTCTGACGTAGGACACAAATCCGGTTGTACAACCTCGCTTCCATATCCGTCAGTATATCCAGAGCTGGAAAGCGTGCCAAGATTGTTGCCGCCTCGAACGATACCGTCCGGTATCCTCTTACGGCCTGTATGGCCATCCTACGCTAGATCTTATATCTTAGATTAAGATCTTAGTCCTACAACGTCGGATGGCCAGCCTCTTCGCCCAAATGGGCACCTCGTACGACTCCGGTATAGAGGCGGCGTACTTTCTCCCTCAGTCCCCCGAGATTGGGCAGGCAGCAGTCTGTGCATAGCACCCGCTACCCTCTCGTTGCAGGAGACAAGGCGCTCGAAATGCTCTTTGAAGCTCCAGTGACTGTCGAGAGTGAGGCCCAGGTAGTTCATGTACCACCCACTCTGACTTCAGACTGACCTACTCGGACGTACGAGTCGGGTGGTTCCGTGCTGCGCCGCATTTTGTGGAACCATAGCACCTCGGTTTTGTGAGGCGCTTCCTCCAGTCCCAACTAGTGGACTTTGGCGACGATGATTTCCGCCCTACGCTCGGCGAGCTCCTTGGTCCTCTCGAAGGAGTCCCCGCTGGCGGCCACCAACGTGTCGTCCGCGTAGGAAACGACATTAATGCCAGCGGGGAGGTCGACTTGCAGAACAGAGTCGTAAGCGAGATTTCACAATAGCGGGCCCAACACCGACCCCTGTGGAATCCCACGCTGGATCTCCCTCTGGATGAAGCAGGAAGCGATTCTGGATTACCTGAAGTCGGTGAATGCGACGCGGGAGGCTTGCACAAAGACGGTACTTGCATATGTCATTACGGGTGCGTTTTGTACAGTTTAGTTTTAGTACTTGGTGCTATTTTTATTTATCAATGTTTGCAAACGAACGTGAAAGAAGGCTGCTGGATTTCGTACACATAATTTAAAAAAAATGCACAACGATCGTCGTTACTCATAAGAAACTGTCGGACATTTGCTAATGGGATACCTCTGTGTATTATAAAGTTTCTATCAACTATTATAAAGTTTCGCATTACTGCCATAAGATAAAAAATAATTGACAGGAGGGAGCCGGATAGGCTCTACAGTGCTGGTCTCCAGTCTCTAAGGTGGATGAGGACCGTTACACCACGCGGCCCCTGTTTCTTTTCTTTAATCATCAAAATGCTTGTCCTTCAAACTTACATTACTGCGGTCTAGTACCGTCACTTTCATCTTCATAAAGTTTAAGCTCATTAAATATCGTTTACCTACTGCGGTTGGCCGTGATCAGGCCAAAGTTTCTGCGGTGACCCTATTACTCGTACATCAGATTTTTTTTCTTGCCAACAGGTTGCCATAGATTTACGATCACCGGTGAGTGACCGAGATGCACCGGCCCTTTTGATATGTACTTTTTTAAATAGCAATGATGCAAACGTTCCGAAAATTCCAGTTAACCAAGATTAAAATGCTTGTCTTAGATGAGTTACTGCAATAATCGAATGGATTTCAACCTATAATCTAAACTCCCGCAAACAGTAGGCCGAAAACCGTTAGTCTATTGACGCTGTCGTCGGCTAGCGACGTTGAGACCAAATTTAATTAATCTATGTTCAGTGCATTCATTTAAAGTTCTTGATCTCGTCTGGCGGACCAACTAATTATTTTTAAACGATCCTTTTAAAAGGAGTTAATAAAAAATAATACCATCACACTAATGCAATTCCATAATAACACTAAAACTATAAATGACTATTCATAGATCAAATTAATTCGTTTTTTCGTCGTGTTAAAGATTATTTCGGTTTTGTGTGATTTGTTTTTGTGTGCGATGTCTTGTCCGTTTGTATCTATGTGGTCAAGTTAATCATTTATCTCTCTATAGTTTTCCTATCCTCGTGTTAATATTATTATGCAGTTTCCTGTTAATGAAGCTAAATTTGTAACATAACTAGTCGAGCCATAAATACTATTACATAAAAGATAATCTTTTTTTCAACTTTTTAATTATTTTGAATTTGGAACACGTATATTATTTTAAATTAATTTCTTTCGATTTTGCGCTATTTCACATATTTTTTCGTGTTCATTATCAAATTACAATATGGAATTGGGTGTTAAAGAAAATAGAATTGCAGTGATCGTCTTGCACAAAGTGGGTATGGAGCCGTCGGTTATATTCCAGACATTTCAAAAACTTCGTATCAGCCGTATGTTCGTATATCGTACTATCAACAGATACAACAACACTTCCTCTGTCGAAGACCAGAAAAGATCGGGGCGGCTGTGTGGTGTTAGAACTACAAAGGCTGATAATGCTGTCAAAGCCCGAATTCGTTGAAACCCCATTAGAAAGAAAAAAAATCTTATCGCGAGAAATGAAGTTTCCCGGTAGGACTCTGTCGCGTATTATAAAACAAGACATGAAGTAAGGTGCTTATCTTCGATATACAGGACATGCCCTAAATCAATCTTTACAATTAAAGCGAGTGGATCGATCAAAATGCCTTCTGTCGCGATACGCAGGTGAAAGGCAGAAAAAATTCACGATTGAAGAACACTACAATAAGCAAAATGATAAAATGTACGCTCACAGTTCTAAAGAAGCTGCTCATTTGGTCGGAAAGGTACAACGTGGTCATCATCCTGCGTCAGTGATGGTTTGGTGGGGCGTGTCTCTTATCAAGGAGTCACAAAACTACATTTTTGTGAAAAGGAGTGAAAACTTTAGCCAAAGTGTATAAAGATAAAGTCTTGGATCATGTTGTGAAAGCTCTCAGCAATACACTTTTTTAAAATATACCGTGGACTTTTCCTGGTCACAAGGCACGAACTACCCAAGCCTGGCTTGAAACCAACGTTCCGGACTTTATAAGACCTGAAGACTGGCCCTCATCTAGCCCAGACCACAACCCTTTAGACTTCAAATTATGATGAGTTTTAGAGGACATGGCCTCTAAACGACACGGTAACATTGAGTCTCTTAAAAAATCTTTGGAGCAAGCAGTAGTGAAATTTCCCTTTGTGACTGTGCGTAAATCCATAGATTCGTGGCCAAATAGATTAAAGGCCTGTATAAAAGCCAAAGGTGGTCATTTCGAATAGAATATTTTTTTATTTTTTGCTGACTGACTAATAAATATGTAGGTATAAATTTTAATAATATTACATTACTACATTAAAAAAAAGGCATTTTCATTTGTAACAGAACTTATGGTCGGACTAGGTATAGTAATCGGCTCACTGTATAAAAATAATGTGCCGACTTACATTAATGTCGACAGAGAGTGAGTGCTGTCGGAACTTGTTGCGCCGTTTATTTCTCTTCTACGCAATTAAAAGCAATTTTAGTTCATTTGGTTTTAGACTTTACGTCAATCGGTTCGCTAGTAGATGTACGCGCTAAAGGTCAGTGCAGAGGGGGGCCGGCACGACGAGCCCAGAGCCTTTTGAGCCCAGATATTTTTACTCGTTATATGTAGCACACAGGTCACCTAAGGCAAGTGATTCCTGCGGCCCATGATATCTACATTCATTCTTGACAAGGAATCATAATGAAGAAGCGTTGTTACCCTTGAGGACTGCGATCCGTCATCAATAATAAAGGTCTTCGGATCCTTACAACACGAAACACACCAGCATTATGCTGCTAATTTACTTTTGTATCCCTCACCGAATAATGATCCTACCCTGGTCGAGCTGACGTATTTATTCTGCAGTTAGAAACGAACTGCAGTGTTGCTCTATTACTATATAATGTGACTGTATTTTCATTGCAACTTTGATATTATTCCAATGGTGCGGGGAGGCAGTGCTGTCGGCTCAGTTGGCTGCGGTGGCCTTCACCTCAGCATGCAAGTGGCATCGCGGCCACTTGTCCTGTTTTCGTTGCTGTCTTGGTATGCTGCTTTTCATGCAAATGCTTCGTTAGCTTGAGAATGTTTTAGTATTATTGGAATCGATTTTTCCGTGCGGGAGCAGCAGAGAATTGATATATTATTAATATGACAGTATGTACAATAATTTAAAGCATTATTATCAATTAAATTTCTATATTTAGGTAACGCTGGCAACGCGACGTCTCGTAAGGCTTTGCCACAAGCTGGTCTGCAGTGGGCTCGTTCTTATATTTAAATGAAAGAGTCTTACTGTGTAGGCGGTCTGAGGAGATACTTTTTTTGCAAATATTTTTAATAAAACCTTCTCGAGACGTCGGCCTCAAGGTCGAGTAATAAATTAAAAAGAATCATAAATGTCAAGTTGGACTTAGTATATAATAATTTTAACCGGTTCCTCCATCAAATACATCTGTTTTTTATAATCTATATCCATAATTCCACCGAGCTGACCGACCCGGCTAGGGTTCATCCCTCTCGGTCACCCTCTAGTCAGCCGCTTTCGCGCACAGGGAATCCTTGCGCTGGTTACCCATTAATAAAGGTCTCGGCTGGCCTAAGCACTGAGGCACCAACCTGATGAAAAAATAAACTAGGCAATGATGATACAGCGCACCATCTTTGGAAGTATTTATATTATATTTACACTTCTCGTATTGAATATTTAAAGAAAGTAAATTTAATGAAAAAGATAAGTTAAAATTTCAACGTTTGAACTTACAGTTCGGTGAAGATCGTTTCAGTAAGTTCGATTCTTTGCAATTATTACGTGAAGAGAAAAAAAATGTACGCTTTTTTAACGAAATTGCGTGAACGGAGGAGTTTTATATTTGACATAGTTATAGTTCCTATAGATATGGAGTGCAGGAAGATAGTTTATGTATAACACGTGTTACAAATAACAAAAATAAAATAAAACATTAATTGTTTACGTTCATACAGAATGTCAAACACATAAAAGTCTGACAACTGACAGTCGCACTGAGTAGCTAAAAAAATTATATACAATATGCATTACACTCCTAAGCAAAAAAATCGACTCAAGCGTCTTGCACGAGGTTGAATGTCTATAAAAAAAAACAGAGCCCGAAATATAATTTTCTTTTTATCTTATTAAAGCTGTATGTTATGATTTCTATATAATGTTACCCTAAAAACCATATGTATAAGTTAATATGATAAACAAATATTTTTTTTCAAGAACACGAACCAAAAACATTGCTAATCACCATTTTTGCACCTGTTTACTATAGCGCTAATATTGGCTTGTCATGCCCTATAAAAGGTCATTTACCTGGTCTACTCTTATCAGTTATTCATCAAATGCATCAAACAGGTACCCTAATCCCTTATTATTAAACACAAACATTGCCTAAAAATGGACACATCTATTGAAGAAGTGGCTCAAGCGGTTGCCCTATCGTAAGGCCGTCAGCGAGAAGTGGCTCGTATATTAAACACGAGCTATTCTACAGAGTTTACCGGTATCAGGGCGATATCAGAGTATGTACTAGCTTTAACCGAAGAAGCGGATTCGGTAGAAGAAGGTGAACGTCAGAGACGGATGACCGATTCATGATCGGTACTTCGCTCAGATATCGGGCCCTCTCTGGCGTTCAACTCCAACAGGAGCTCAGAGAAGCGTGAGAAGTAGCTGTTAGCGGGTGGACAGTCAGAAGAAGACTAAAGGCAGCTAACTTGATTTCAAAAAGGCCGGCTACTGACCCTAAGTTTACCCCAGATTATCGAGCAGCCCGACTACGTTTCGCAAGAGAACACTTGAACTGGATGGACGAACAGTTGGAGATCTGTTATCTTCTGAGATGAGAGCAGTGTGTCTGCATGTATGTATGTCTGATGGCAGCGATAGACGACAACGGGTCTACAGAAGACCTGGAGCGCGATTAGCTAAGTGCTGCAAACGTGAAAAGGTGGCAGTTTGGAGGATGTTTCTGGATGGCGTGGGCGGGCATTTCGATGGAGACAAAAACCGAGTTGGTTTTCTTCGAAACTAACGGCAGATTTGGAGGTTTTATGGCATACCGATATATTGAAGAGATATTAGGGGATCGTGTCATTCCTTATCGGTGAAAACTTTGTACTAATGCAGGACAATGCCCGTCCACACCCCTCGGTGGAAGACCACCGATGGACCCTGCCAAACGACATAAAGGACCTAATGAGGCGCAAGAATGCGGCGACTCGTGCCCAAGACTTATATCCCACTGAAAGTAACCGGCTGGTGCTACGTACCCTTCAGCGTGAAGTCCGATCACGCATAGCCCAGTATAGGAACGATCGGTGGGATAATCACCTCTCCAACATCGAACCTTCCCACCTCGCCTACTGGCGACTTCCCAAATCCCTAAAAGGGGTCACCGCCCAAACAATGCCTCCCTTCCTCCGTCCTAATAAACCACCCGCCTTCTTAGACGAAGAGAAAGCCGAATGTCTGGCTGACAATCTCGAGCTCCAATGCTCACCGAGCACCCTACCGATCGACGCCGCTCACCTTGAAATGGTTAACAGCGAGGTCGACCGGAGGAGTAAGGAACCACCTCGCGATTCCGTCACTCAAGTTACATGCACCGAAGTTGAGTCCATAATTAAAAACCTGCGACTACGCAAGGCTCCCGGCCCCGACGGTATCACCAACAAGGTGATGAAACTCCTACCATGTCCATTTTACACCTACTGGTGATAATCTACAACGCGGCCATATCCAAAGGCACCTTCCCGAACACCTGGAAGGAAGCCGATGTCATAGGGATTCTCAAGCCCTCAAAACATCCAACCGATCCATCAGCCTATCGACCCATAAGCCTACTCAAAGTCTTGGGTAAGGTATATGAAAGGCTCATCCTCACCCGCCTCAAGGACTTCATGCTGTCGAGGGCTGCCAAGCAATGAGCAGTTCGGGTTTCGCACCCAACACTCATGCACACATCAAGTGCACCGCATCTCGGAGCACATCCTCAGTAAATTTCTTCAGGGCTACCAAACTGGGGCACTTTTCTCGACGTGGCGAAAGCTTTCGACAAGGTCTGGCACAACGGGCTCATATACAAACTATATGAGCTCGGTGTATGAATCGACTCGTACTTATCATACGAGATTTTCTCCGAAATCGAACCTTTCGTTACCGCGTCGAGGGAACGCGCTCCGAGGTTCACCCCATTTGTGCCACAAGGCTCTGTCCTAGGTCCTACTTTATACACACTACACCAACGACATACCGCGCACTCGCGGTGTAGAGCTAGCCCTTTTCGCCGATGACACCGGCCTCTACGTGTCTGGATTTAAACCAGACGTTATTTGTAAACGCCTCCAATCTGCAGCCAACATCTTAGGGAAATGGTTTCGGAAATGGAGGATCGAGGTTAACCCCACCAAAAGTGCAGCCATTTACTTCTCTCGGCGCAACAAAACGCCGCATCTCCAAACTATAGAGTTATTTGATCGTCCAATCCCCTGGGAAAAGACAGTCAAATACTTAGGCGTCACATTAGATGAAAGACTCACCTTCGGTCCGCATGTCAACCGCGTACGGAATCGAGCAGCGTTCGTCCTAGGTCGTTTGCACCCGTTACTTAATTAAAATAGCAAAATGTCCCTGCGTAATAAAATTACACTTTACAAAGCGTGCATCCGACCCATAATGACATACGCAAGCCCCGTCTTTGCGCATGCCTCCCCGCGTCACATTCACCGACTTCAGGTAATACAAAATCGTTTCATGCGCAAGGCCACCGGTGCGCCGTAGTTCTTGCGTAACGAAAATCTACACATAGATCTTGAGCTGCCGACCATAGCTCAGTACCTGAAGCAGGCTTCTCGCCGATATTTCGACTCTGCCGTCACACACCGAAACCCTTTGATTGTAAGTGCCGCCACTTACAATCCCATCGCGAATCACAGATTTACCCGCGTCCGTAGGAGACCGAGGCACGCCCTCGACGACCCTGACGACGCAACCACCAGGCCCAAGCCCTTCATAAAACACAACACACAAACATTGCACCCTCATATCGCCCCCGCCGATGGCGAGGGCGTCGCAAACAAAGTTATTCGCGATACCGCCATGTCACTGGCCGGTTCTCTCCAGTCCATACAGATAGAAGCGTTGCTGGAGTTTCTTGCGCCACTTCTTCTCCAGAGCCCACGCATTCTGAAGTGGTGGTACAGGTAGTTAATAATAATAGTGATATTAATTAAGATAATCCTCTGTCAGAAGCAACTGACCGAGCCGAGGTTCAGCCCTCTTGGGCACCCTCGAGTCAGACGCTCTCGCGAAACAGGGTAACGGTCAAGCCGAGGCTCCTCTCGGGAGCCCTTGCGCTGGTTACCCATATATAGAGGTCTCGACTGAGAGCCATAAGCGCTCGGTCACCTCTCAACCCGGTGAAACTGTAAAAGCCCTGGGGCTAACAGCAGCCATCAGCCCGAAAAAAAAAAAAAAAAAAGCCCGTCCACATACTGCAGCCTCTGTTCGGCGGTACGTACAGGAGGTCGAAATTGAGTGCACGGAGTGGCCTGCAGGTAGTCTGGACTTAAATCCTATTGAGCATTTATGGGACGAGCTTAAAAGGAAAGTTCGGTGTAGAGATCTCGCGTCAGCTACGAGATAGGAGATTTCGGAGCTTTAGGAGCCGCGATTCTCAAGAAACAGTGAAAATTCTTATCCAATCTATGGACAACCGATTAGAAACCGTAATAGCTTGGCTTGGCTAGAGTTGTAACACTTAATATTGAATTGTTATATATTATTTAACTTATGATTGTTTTGTCTGTATTTTCTTTGATGATGTGAGGAGTGTGGATGTGAGAAGTGAGAAGTGTGGATGTGTGTGATGAGTGATTGTTTCCTTATTTTAAAGTTTAAGACGAATTTTATAATAATAATATAATAATAAATTTATTTCAAGCTCAAATATTATGCTAATAATTTTGTTAGTAAGACATTTAACAACTATGTTAGTAACAATACATATAGATATTTTCGTTCCTAAAATGCTACATACAATGATCCCCTGCCACATGCAGCCTTAGGCAGCGATTGACATACTTACAATCTAATGTACAGGCAGTTATCTCCAGAATGGTGTTGGGTCTGGCTCGCACCCTACGCGCCAGGGATGCGCATCTTTTCCGCATGGTGGCATAAAAGCAAACATTCCTGATGCGCCACAGAAGCGAGGAAGCCCCAACAGCAATCTGAATGCGTTGTTATATTGAACGCGAAGGGCGTTGTAGGACTTTTGCTTGTAGCTCGCCCACAGGGTGCTCGCAAAGAAACTCGTGCAGTAAGCTCTGAATAGAGTGAGTTTAACATCTTTCGAGCAGCGAGCAACCTGCGAGCAATAATGTTGGCCCTCACCGACAACACCCTTCGCTCTTTCTTTATTTCACCGTCGTCTTTGTATAAATATTTTTTTTATTTACATTTGTTTTATTTATATATGTCATCACATTTTAAAGCTAAAACCTTCACCTTTAATCTACTATAATCAGAAAGTTTGTATGAGCAAGAGATTTTTACCAGAATAGTTTAAGTGCAAGCGTACGGTCTAAGTCGATTAGTTTGCTCACGAGTGCAACATATTACTTTATTATTTACTGTTAACGTTATGTAAACGCATCTATGGTAAACGAATCTGTACGAGACTCACTAGTATGTCAAGATTGTCAAGTTGCAAGTAAACCATCATGAAAGAACCTCCTCTAATTTAGTTCAAGAACACGCTCCATTCAAATTTCAACCCTATATCTAATATCAACCCTGTATAGGGTTGATATTAGCTATATATATAGCTATATATTAGATACTGCTCGCGGTTTAGTTACGAGCGGTCCGTGGGACACTATCCATATTTTTAGGCTGCTAAATTATTATTTCGTTTAATTAGTATAATTGAGGACTGTGGTAAAAAAAATGCAACTGACTAATCCACTATTGGAGCCACGCTGCAGCTAAAAATGGGTCAACACCATCGTAGGACGACCACGTCTTAATAGAATACAAACGTCAGTACATGACGAACACTTTCCTATGAAGGATACTGTCATGTCGTTGCTACGTCCGTGTATCCGTGTTCGGTGCAGGATCGTGCATTAGAGGTCACGCGACCCCCACGACCGGTGGACTCCAGCATCCGTCAAAACTCAGACGTAAATTGTCGTTATACATAGAGAGTTATGGTTTCATCTTATTTTTAAATAAAGCTACACGCCGCAGAGTCGAGTCGCGCATCGATGTCGATATATATTGAGACATTATGCTTTAACGAACGTGCAATAATAAAGACAAAAAGTTATCGGAATACTTGTTAAATTAAATAGTTAACCCGCTTGCGAGCACAACACGAACAAATGTCAGGAACGGCAGGAAAACAACCGCAACTGGTGCTCGGTTCAGCTCGTTGTGTTAAGGACCAAGTTAGTTAAGTATCGGGAACCTTTAGACTTTTTTTAAAAGCCAAACTCAATTGATTAATAAATAATGTAATCTCACACTTGTTAGCACAGTTGGATGCCAATACGGGATCAATCATTACAATGTCTAAAACTAAGCGCAATGTTTTATTATCGTAACTTAAGCCAATATTTTGGGCTAGAACTTTCTTCTTAGTACTGAGGTAAAAGAGCACGTATGTCTTTATTTATGGTAGAAGATCCGGAGGTGTCTAACAGTCAGGTCAATCACTCACCATCAAGCGAGTTGTGTGGTCTAAATACTTACCCAGGGATCCACGGGAGACTCGACGGGGGTCTACGTTGGCGTGGCAAAAAATGGAGGTTCACAATTCGTAAGCGGGGGTCCACGAATTTTGGTTTCGTTAGTGAACAACTAAAATGTTGTCTTGACTTCACCTATCAAAATAGGCAGATAAAAATTTAAGAAACTCAGCTACTGTTACTTGTAAAAACTTGCATATTCCACATTTTTTTGTCGAGTTTTGGGAATATAGTAGAAATTTTTAAAGGGGTCTATGAGAAAAAAAGTCAACTCTGTCTACATGGAGAGCATCAAGCTCGCATGAACTCGAGAGCATCGCTCATTACCTTGCGCCACTCGGGCTGCACCGGCCGGCGGTGAGGCGACAGCGGCCGCGCGTGGTTTACGACACCCGCTAATGTGTATTTTCTTCTGACGAAACTCCTTCGGACACTTAATTATATTGATCTATTTGCCGTACACTTCATTTTGAAAAAAAGAATGCTAAAAATGCTGTTAACTTTACTAAAATTACGGTTAACCATTACAACGAGGTTAAAATGCGTGTAAGGTGTTCGTTTTATTGGCCGAAGAAATTATTGTCATATAAATTTTGTTTTTGAAAATTTTAACGCACTCTTCAGTTTTATAATGTTAGTATAGACTAATATTATAAAGCTGAAGACCTTGTTTGTTGAACGCGCTAATCTCAGGAACTACTAACTACTACTAATATTTTTATATTGGATTGTCCATTTATCGAGAAAGGCTATATAAATAACATCACGATGCCACCGCGTAGCATAATTGATAAATGTTGCAAAAACTCGAAATAATATTTCTTTTATGAGCTTTAAGTTACGTAAAAATCATGTATGACGGAATTATTCTCCTTTAGCAGTTCTAAAAAAAGCGTTGCCTTACATGAGACATACCAAGCATCCTGTAGTTTACGCGAAAGAAGTCGCGGGCACAGCTTGTTTAAAATATCAATGGAACAATGTTAATTAATGAACTCCTTGAGTAACTCACAAGGCATAGGCAATATGGAATGATAACCTAAATTGGTTCTGTGAATCTTATGCCCTTGCCCTAGTCCTGGAGATGTTTATGATGAATATATAAATGACCATTTATTAAAATATGCTCGAGAGGGAACCGCGGCTTGGACCACTATCCGGCACGTGAAAGCCTGAAAACTGACTCGATGGTGTCCGAGAGGGCCGAATCGCGGCCCTATCATTTGCTTCTATCAGATTAAAGCACTCAATAAGTATGGCGTCGCTTAATAAGATACAAGACGCATATTACTGGACGTATATATCTTTTTAAAAGCTATAAGTTATAGAGCGTGAGATATTTCTTTGATTCCGGGCGTCAGCCATATACCCTGCCGGCCAAAAGTTTAAGACCGCACATAAGCAACATATCCCATAGGATAAATAAAAGAAATGCTCATCTGCATATTCCATTGTTAGTGTCGAATATTTAAAGAAGTCAATCTTTTGTTTACTTTCAAGTTATTGGACAATAAACATCTATTGATTAAACAGGTTAATTAAACATTTAATATTTTATTTGAGTTTTACTTTATTTTCCTACTTTAATTAAGGTGGTCTTAAACTTTTGGTCTGCTGTGTACGTTGTTGCTGCAAGAATGGTGCTGCAAGGAGCAAGCTGCGGCGTGTACCACTGTTCACAATTGTTGAGTATTAATATAGAATAGAATATACTAGAAGAAACTTTATTTGCACGAACATGGTATGATATTAAGAATATAAATAATACTCCGTCACATGTTATCAAATAACTATGAAAATGTCAAAATTAGAATGAATCTATTAATAATAAAAATTTATTATCTAATCGAATTCTGCAACATTTCTTTTAAATATAAAGATGAAACGGGTTTTTTATGTTTTTAAGCCATATATTAATTATTTTTATTGGCATCAATAATTTTTGTAGGCACGTAAACTGTATCCTGGTGCCGCGTTGATATGTATGGTGTAGCGTGAGATACTTCTGTCAAAGAATAATAGCTTGAGATACCTCTATGTCTAAGAAAAATAGCGTGAGATACCTCTATATCTAAGAAAAATAGCGTGAGATACCTCTATGTCTAAGGAAAATAGCGTGAGATACCTCTATGTCTAAGAAAAATAGCGTGAGATACCTCTATGTCTAAGAAAAATAGCGTGATATACCTCTGTGTTTCTAAGAAAAATAGCGTGAGATACCTCTATGTCTAAAAAAAATAGCGTGAGATACCTCTATGTCTAAAAAAATAGCGTGAGATACCTCTATGTCTAAGAAAAATAGCGTGAGATACCTCTATGTCTAAGAAAAATAGCGTGAGATACCTCTATGTCTAAGAAAAATAGCGTGAGATACCTCTGTGTTTCTAAGAAAAATAGCGTGATATACCTCTGTGTTTCTAAGAAAAATAGCGTGAGATACCTCTATGTCTAAAAAAAATGGCGTGAGATACCTCTATGTCTAAGAAAAATAGCGTGAGATACCTCTATGACTAAGAAAAATAGCGTGTGATATCTCTATGTCTAAGAAAAATAGCGTGAGATACCTCTATGTCTAAGAAAAATAGCGTGAGATACCTCGATGTCTAAGAAAAAAGCTTGAGATACCTCTGTCTAAGAAAAATAGCATGAGATATCTCTGTCTAAGAAAAATTGTTTGGCATACCTCTATATCCAAGGAAAATAGCGTGGGATACCTCTATGTCTAAGAAACATTTAAAACATGTGAAGTAAGTCAATCAATGGCGCCGGATGATGGACTGCGGCCTAATACTGCCTCTAGAGAGGAGGCCTATTCCTTTTTGGGTATTTTTTTAGGACATTGTTAGTCCGGAGACTTCACCAGGTTGAAAGATCGCTCAACTCAGACAAAACCTTTATTTCTTGGCTGTTATTGAAAAAATTATTTAAAATTATTTTGTTATTAAGTTCTCCCAAATCAATTGTCCGTGAGTCAAAATTTAACCGACGTCTCTGAGATATTTTTTATTATCAACGTAAACACAACATATACCCAATCATTACATACTAAAACTATAACACGCATTGAGACCGGTTAAATCGGAGTCACAACATGATTGTAATCGTTTTAAAATACAGAGTATATACAAACACATATGTATTTTAGTTAACATAATTTTAAATATTTAAACATATAAAGATAAAAAAACTATTTTAAAGCCGCCATAACGACAATCAAAAATGTTCAAGACATTATTTTTGTTCTCGTTATAGGCGCGGCATATTTTGCCTCCTGAATTTTTTTTTTCGATTTACAAACTTTATTTATATATTATATTATTTATTTTAATATATTAAATTTGAGTAAAGACAGCAAAGTAGAGGAGTGTAAGTTGTTGTATAGTAATTCATGTAGGTGACACATCACTTCAGTAATATTTGTTGGTTAGGGCGGATGTACAACGGAGCGACCTTGAATTATTAAGCAAAATCTATACCAGAGAATCTAGAGACATTTCCTCTGTATACATTAGAAGCGGTCAGAATGAACCAAAATACCAAATAACAGGGGGACTATATTAACGAGAAATATTCCAAAACAAAATTTTCTTACGATATTGTACAGAAGTAGAAAGCTACAGGCTCAAATTCTTACGTGGATCCCGCTAGAAAACCTATCATACGTTTTTTTTAAAAGTTTTTTCGTCACATATTTGTAATGATTTCGAAATTATATTACCACATCGAAAACAACGTCAAGGTCCTTAGGCACCGTAGTGGGTTTAAGTATTTGTTATCCACGCAATAATAAAATAAAACTTTTAGTTTTTTCTTTGTATTCTTCTTTTCTTAGTATTTAGCTGCACATGACACTACACACTGTGAGAAATAACACACGATAGGTGGAAAACGAGCAAGCAGTTCATCTAAGTGATCACACCTGCGACACCAGGGGAGTCACAGGTGCGTGTCGGCCTTTAAGAAAGGTGTAGGCTCTTTTCTTGAAGGTCCTTAAGACGTATCTATTCGGAATTACCGCTGGCGACTTGTTGATTGAGTTGATTAAAATTTCTCAAGTTGTATGCTCATTACATCGATGTAGGTAAACTAATTATAGTTTTTGTCGTAAATAATACTGAAATCCTTTACTAAATCCGCTTCTTCTTCTTTTGCCTTAAACGTTATATTTAATATCTTAATTTTACTACGACGTGTTCTAAATATGGTGCTCCTTATTAACAGATTATCATAAATAATAAATTATTGTCTCACGATGTATTACGCCAGACAATGAATTATTTATATATTTTGCATACCTTTTAGCTTCTAGCATTTTATAAATATTCCAGTGTTTTTTTTATTTATTTAATTTGTGTCATCTACAGGAGGGCTTACATGAAAACAATCTTAATCCATAAATACATAAAGTCAAATCTGATGCATACACCAATTAAAGATGAACACATAAATTGTTACATATTAACGGTTATCGTGTTACATAAAAATAAAATAATGGATAAAACTAAATAATTACTGAATCAAGATAAAAACAAGAAAACAGAATTAAATTATCAAAAAAATAAAATAAAATAAAACATAATATAATAACTACATAAGATTTTAAAATTAGATTAGGTCACAAAGTTATCGCGTATATCACAGTATTATCGGCACAATGTCTAAGCACGCCCGGCGATCATAGCTTGAAGCATGCCCTAGCTGAAGACGGTCGAGAAAGACCTCTGGGAAGCTTAAATAGCACAAAACAGTGCTCCATGGAGAATTCAAGGAAGTACTTACTTCTACTCAGTACTACTTAATGTACATGGGAAAAGGTCTAGGAGGAAGAAGAAGATATTATACCTGGTTAAGTACAGAGAACAGGCTGTCCTTTCGTTCGGACCCACCAGTAGCTGCAGCCGTCGACGTCTCCATACGCACACACGTACAAAGGGCCATATATATTATGATTAAAGACCTTCTTAATAACTAACCGATGTATGAATCCAGAGTAAAGTCTCTCCGATCCATAGTTCATTGTCATCCAAACATACTATAATGTTTCATTCGCAGATATCTAACAAATTTATTCTGTACCCGCTTCAACATTACACATCAAGTGAGAACTAAACAATTGCATTTTGTTCTAAAGGACTTCGGATCAACCAGAGTTTCCCAACATCCTTGGCGCTCATTAGAGTGTAATTACCGACAACCTGAAACTTACTTTTAAGGTTGTCGGTAAATAGCAAACAAATGTCGCAAACTTTCACCACCACAATGTCTTTGATCATCGATATTATCTCGAAATAATATTGTGCTCATATGGGCGCCAATAGCGTGTAGCGTGTTCGAATAGTGACAGTATAACGTAAAAAATAGAACAAGCAAAAGTCCGGCCATGTTCTCGAGTCCTTATCTGTTCTGACGTCGCTTCCGTCACCTCAAGTGCACGTGTTGGTGGCTGATTTCATTTATACCTGAACAGTCGAACCGGGTTCCGCTTCTTTGGGGCAGTTACAGTAAAAAACTGTCGTGGCCCATTATCAACGCTTTATTGTATGGTATCATCATTGTCTTTATTTAGTGGCGACGAGGTATAATTATTGTGTATGAATGAGAAGAATAATAAAGACCACCTCCATTGTCGTGACGTCACATGACTAGTTTTAATCACGAAATGCTCTGAGTGAATATGATAGGTTCTTCTCAAACTACAATATTCTCAGCTACAATTCGGATGGATCTTGCTGGATTTGAATCTCGTTGGACATATTTTATGCCGCTTTTGAGAGGATTCGGATAATTGTCCATAAATCTTGTATAATATGAATATATATATATATATATATATATATAATATATATATAATATATATATATATATATATATATATATATATATATGAATATATATATACATTTCATAGTAAAGTCAAGGAACGTGAAAACGGACAGTAAAAGTATTTTTGTTGTATTTCCACTTATAGGCCGTGGTGTTAGGAGCGATAAAGTGATTGGAAGATGTATGTGCCATCCTCTTGAAGCGCGTAACTGGAAGAACACAGCCTGATGACCTTTGGTTGAGCCTAGGCATGCGTTAACAAAACTAGTCAGGTTCGCGACTACAAAGACAGTAACAATATTGATGACTAAAATATTGGCTTCGTCGTTAGAATATTTTTATCGATTTAACGATCTTGGTTGAATGTTCTTCGTATGATAACGTGTTCCCGCTCGCTTTCGATACAGCTTGCCGTCTCTATAACGGTCTGAATAAGAGTGATGAAGTCCAGTTGTGGGCTACACGTGGTCCAGTTTGTTATTTGCCTTATATATTAACTTGAAATATATCATTTAAATATATTATAGTCTGTTTGTTGTGAAACACATTGAACATTAACACTTGTACGTAAGCAATATTAGAAGGGACTCGTTTAAATATTATAACGTCGTTTGTGAAATGGTTTGTTTTGTAAGTGATATATTCTCACGCATATAGGAGTAGTGATATTTCATGTCAGCCGACAATATGCAACTTGCTGCGAGAAGCGAAAGTTCTGCCTCAGATGGAATACTGTTCTCATCTCTGGGCCGAGGCACCGAGATCAGCACCAGCTCCTTCCATTTGACTGAGTTTAACGAAAAGATACTCGGATCTTTGATGATTTTGAGGTACTTTCTGATCGGCTTCATTCACTGGCATTACGAAGAAATGTTGCATCTCTATGCATTTTTTATCGAATTTACCATAGAGACTGATCTGAGACGCTGTTCGGATTAATTCCATCCGCTGAGTTTAAACATCACGACAGAATTAAAAATTTCATCCTCATCATCTCGATGGTTGGCAATCCAGCACTGTGCACTTTATGCAATTTTTTTGCCACGCACAACTACTCTATGGAATCAGTTGTTGCCAGCGGTATTTCGGAACCGATACGACTTAGGGACCTTCAAGAAAAGAGCCTAAACCTTTCTTAAAGACCGGCAGCGCATCTGCTACTGCTCTGGTGTTGCGTTGGTCCATAGGCGACGGTAGTCTTTAATGATCAGGGGCTGCTCGTTCGTTTGCAATTTATTCTATAAAAAAATGTTGTTGAATGTTACGACAATGAAATTCAGGTCTAGCCTGGTTTTAACCACAATGATCCGGTTAGCAGCACCGACTGCATATTGAATATAAATAACAAATGTCAGAGGAAGAGCACGCTGCAGTTTGTTACTAACTACAGCAAGAATGGTTCGGTGCGATCGGGGAAGGTGCACGCTTTCACAGAGTACCTTTCCCGCTGTTCCCCTAGAGGGTGTCAGAGAAGACATTCCCAGACTATTTTTCTCATAGACCGCTTTCAAAAGTTTGCTGTTTCCGGTTAACCCTGCAGCTACATTTCTACCATATTCCCAGAACTCGAAAAAATCTGGAATATGTAAGTTTTTACATGTAACAATCGCTGAGCTTCTTAAAATATTATCTGTCTACATTGATAGGTGAAGTCAAGCCAACATTGTAGTTCTTCACTATCTAAAGCAAATAAATTTTCGCGGACCCCCGATTACGAATTGTGAACCCCCATTTTTTTGTCACGCCAACGTAGAACCCCGTCGAGTCTCCCATGTGGCCCACTTTGGGAACTAAGGTGTTAGAGCATAGTCGGATTGGTGGCATGCCCCCGAAATATTTATCGTATCTATTTATTTTCACTGCCGCACACTTAAATTTGCAATTAATAATTTCACCGGGGATCGATCTCAGTCTGCTCGCATGCTATGAAAGCGTGCGCTTACACACTGAGCGCCCATTTTAATTTAATTTTACCCCAACAACAATTACAATTGCTGCCCTCACGAAGACAAACGGCTTCCGTGGCTGAAGACGGCCGTACACACACGAGCCGTACAGTGTACACGGCGGGAACTTTTGCTCCGTCGTAAAGAACTCTAAAACTGTTCCGCGTGTCACCGTCGCCCGTTGCTACGGATAAACAAGCTCATTAGTTTTTTATTAACATATTGTAATTAACTCTATCACGTAATGCGATCTCGGCCGCCGCCGACGTGTCACTGGGCAGCTATAACTTTCGCTATATATGTATCATAGAGATACAACTAGTTCTATTATCTTAAAACATCAATCTTGATTTATTTTTATGCGACCAAGGTAATAAACGAGCGCCATGACCTGACAATACACCTGTGGAGCCTACATTCGTCCTCGAAATGGAATCGACATGTAAGCGTTATAACTTTTGATGACTAAAATGGAATGCCTCGTAACTATTCAACTAAACGGCGGCATAGGGTGCTATTTTAGTTTTACTATATGTGGTCGCACGATCCTTGTACGGTCGCATCCGTGGATGGATGGGTTGATGTGAAATATATAAATAAAATGTTTCATTTAATCTGCATGTTTTACGAAATACAACAGCTTCAATATAAACCATGGACACGGGTCGACGACCTCCGAATCGATCTCAGTCGGTTTCTCAAATGTAGCGTTGATGCGACCCTGCGGCTACGTTCTCGTTACACTTACAAAACTTTAACGTAGTAATAAAACGAAACTATCGGCAATCGAACGCGCAAATTATTAAAAATAATGCGTTAATCACGGTGTTCGAACATTTGATGAAACTGTTCATAAATTAAACCAAAGACCACGGTCAGCTCACCCTTGCCTATAAAGACTTCAATTAATATTAATCAAACTTAGGACTCTCGAACAGTAATTAGGTACGCTTGTCACAAAATACACACTGGATATAAACTGTACGTGCGAATCGTTTTAAGTCTTTTGTTAGGTGTTTTTGTTGCACGACGGGTTGACCCGTGATGTTTGCTGAAATTTATTTAAATCGGCTGTGGTTATATATTTTATAAAATTGTTTCAATAAAACAAAAAAACCCAATAAATTCAGGTCAGCGCAAGACTTTTTTTCGATATTTTAATGTATTATATTTTTATTATATAATTATGTACATAACATATGTCCTATTTTTATACAATATATGGCACATAAGCAAGCAGCTCACCTCAACGGATGTACATGGGTGGCTGTGAGTGATTGCGGACATTCATGAACATCCGCAACACCAGAGAAGCCGCAGATGCGCTTTCAGCCTTTATGAAAGGTGTAGGCTCTTTCTTGAAAATCCCTAAGTCGTATCGGTTCGGAATTACCGCTAGCGACAGCTGATCCACAGAGTAGATGTGCGTGGCGGGAAATTTCGCGTGTAGCGCACAGTGGTAGCTTGCCAATCATCAAAATTCTTCAGACATTTGCTACCGTAATCCGCGTGCCGTGCCGGCGTTAAGAATACAAAATGTAACTTTATAGGTTCTTAACAAGTTCACGATTAAATTATTTAAAACGAGTGAACTCAATTTGACGACACTTTCACTATTGTAATTTGACGACAGTTGAAAGATATTCATATATAATATACAAGATATTTGAGAAATATATCAGATTGAATGAATTGTCCGATTCCGTGCAGCTGACATCGGCGTTTGTAGAAAGAGACAGAATAACCTGTCACCGCTGAGAGATTAGTTCCTTCCATCCTTTAAGGTTTCCTGTAATCGACTTGATCCTTTCTGTCCTGAACTACCTTCTCGGACTGTTTGCAGGAAACGTCACCTATACAGGATGCATTCCTATCTGTAACCGTGCGAACAGCCTCCGATACAGCGCACGCGCCGTACGATTGGAGTAAAGTTCTCATACATTGTCATGAAGTGTACCTTCTATTAGATGTAGATAATTCTTAGTTAGGTACGACCCTCTCGGGCACCCTCGAGTCGGTAACGGTCCAAGTCGAGGCTCCCTCACGGGGGCCCTTGTGCTGGTTCCCTAATAGAGCTCTCGACTGAGCGCCATAAGCGCTCGGTCACCTCTCAACCCGGTGAAACTGTAAAAACCTTCGGGCTAACAGCGAACAACGGTCCGAGAAAAAAAAAAATTAGACGCTTTTAATAGATTTTAGATAACTCTAAGATGTTTGTAATGGGATAATGGGAATTAGATTGACAAACGTATCCACAGACACCTAGCTTCGAACAGGGTTCATGTTGCTGGCGTGTTTCCGTTCCTAAAGAACGCGCTGGAACGTGTGGTTCAGTGACCAAGTAAAACATGCAGCGTCGTGTTCTCCTTGCTTCTCGCTAGTTTGCGTGAGATTTTCCTCAAGACGTCATAAAAGACAGACTAACATAAATATCTTCATCGTTACTCTTAAAATTGTATCACTTAAATTTGTTGTGTTGTTATTACACCGGGAATAGCACTATTAGATATTACTGGTGACGACGTATTCCATCTTATTCCTCAAGGGTGACAACGCATCCGCATTATGATTACTTAACGACGACAAATTTGACTGTGTGCTCGTTTCTCACCCTTAAAATAAGTAATATTTCAAAATTAATACATTAAAATAAGTAAGTAAAACAAGAACCGTGACAAAAGTTAATATAATCAAAACACCTAGAATAACATTCATAGATTTAAATTATGTCTCAAACATTATTTTGTGATTCGATTGCTAAAAATTTCGTGATCTGAACAGTTTTTATTTTAAATCGCGTTCTTACGGACAGCAAGCGAATAGAAACGGGTATGCGACAGTGTTTGTTTACATTATTGAAAAATTAGTTTTGTTGTAATAAGAAAAATCATATGAAGAATGCACGGTTTTAATTAGCAGATGAGCAGTGGGCAATGGGCAGTGGGCAGCGGGTGGTGGGTGGTGGGGGGGAGGCTGTGCGTTGCGTCGGTATACACGCGGCGTGCGAGCGGGCTGGCAGTGTCCGAGATGTCGCGCCAAGCGTTGCGCCTTCTGGGCGCGCCCTGCCTGGCCGCGCTCTGCCTGGCCGCGTCCTGCCTGGCCGGTGAGTCGCTCGCGATCTCCTAGCATCTAACGTTTTGTTAGCTTTCGTTCTTTTTAAACAAGTTATTTCATAGTGTGTTATACGATATAACAACATGTTAATCCGGAAATATATTATGGTATTTATTGACTAGCTTTTGATCGTGGTAGAGTCTGTTCGTAGCAGCAGAATGGATGGGTCAACTCGGCCAGTAATGGAACTCATAGAATGCCAGAGATTCGAGGATCCAACAAGTGACGAGGTGTTTCGTTTAATCCTCAAGAGGAACACAACATGACAACACATGTCTATCTTAAATCTTGATTGAGGTTTGATGTACATGTAAGTAGTCATCGACTAACTATTGAAGGCACGACCGGGGAATAAATCTTACGTATTAACGTAACGTAACGTATCACAATGCTAGCACAACGTTGCAATATTTAATTTAGGTATTTCAGCGTAGCGTAGTGGTATCTAGTTATTACGTTGCGGCTCATGAGTGCAATTCCTGACCAAGGAGTATCATTTGTGTATCATAAGTTGTTGACAGCTCTGGTTGTTTTATAACTATGTGAATAGGATCTATGAATCTTGTGAAATCTTCGTACTAACAAAGTCGACGATGAGTGAGTGCCTCTGAGTGTATGGGAATGCTTGCTACACAATACTCGTAATTAATTTTTTATAACATTCAGAGTGACGTACGAGCACACAGTTCACCTGATGGTAAGTGATTCCTGCGGCCCATGACATCTACATTTATACTTGACAAGAAATCATAATGCAGATGCGTTGTCACCCTTGAGGACTGAGATGGAATACCCCCGTCACCAGGGATACAGGTCTCCGGATCCCTAAACTCACCAGACGAAACACAGCAGCTGCTTTTTCACGCTGTGAGAGTTGCAGCTAGAAACAAACTACAGTATAGCTCTAACACGTAATATACACTGCATACATAGATCGGACGTGCATTATTATTTCCATTTAGTGTAGTGAGTTGAGTGAGCAACGCGGAGGTACTATTACGTGTAACTGCTGCGTTCGATATGGGAGATGAAAGAACACAAGGACCATATTACTGGTAGCGAGGCATTCTCTAGAAGTTCTCAGTGGTAGCGAGGTATGTATTGATTCCTCGTCGAGGATGGCAGCAGATGCATCTGTCGCAGAGATATCTTGCCATCAGATGCACGTCTTCACTCGTCCTCAACTGTACATAATGTCGAGTTGTGAATTGTGAATACACTGTTTTATATTATCATAGAAAGTGTCACAGCTCAGGAAAGAGACAAGAACTTATATAAGAAAAATAAATAGTTTTCTGTGAATTTTCCTTACAGAAATTCAAATACTAGTTCATATAATGATAATAAATAAATAATTGCTAGTGTTGCTGGCCACGTTGCTTGCAGAAGGATCCTCGAAGCTTTCATCCCGAGTCGTGTTCGTTTCCTTCGAACGCTCGGCGCTTGCGCAGATACTTGGGGCTGTGAGCGACGTTGTAACTTTTTACTAGATCCTCAAAAAGGGTCGTCTCACCCGGGATAGGAGGACTCCCTCACAGAATACCAAAGTGAAATAGCGCTGCTGTTTTCGTTTGATAAGTAAAGAGATCTGGTCGACTCAGTTACCGTAAATCGGGAATTCCATCTCAGTCCTCAGAGATGGCCACGCACGTATAAATCAAGTCTTTGTTGAGGCTGCCATCATCACTTAGAATAAGGTGAACTGTGCTCGTACAAACGTGAACACTTAGTTTTATAAATAATAATAATCATCTGAATAGCATTTTGTAAATTTCATACATTTTGCATGAATTCTTACTTGTAGAGCACGCCACTGCACGTGTCGCTTCATGCGACTTACAACTATCCCAGTTTTTTTAATATTATTATATTATTATCGTTTTTTTTTTAAATCTAAAACCGTTATTCTATACATCTATATTATGAGAACGGATTGTGTCGCGCGCGTTAAAGGCGTTATAAACGTCCTGTAAAGACGAATCGCCTCTAGAGATGAATCACGGATTGATTGCCCGGTTCGCGGACGCCACGTGATATTTGAAATCAATCATAAGTTCAAGTCAAGACGTCGTCGGGCACGGTGAACGGCGGACAAACATGACACCGGTGTTTCTAAAGAGCCGCTTCATCAGAACTGCGAGAACTGCGCTCGTGACCTTCGCTCGTTCCCCGAACTGTTCTTTATAATTATTCACTTATTCATCGTCGCCTTTCTAATCGTATACTGGTAATAAAAACTAAGACGGCTTAAATTAAATTATAAAGCTTTGTTACGGAAGCAAGGGTGACCAACGGGCACACGTGATTACAGCTGATGCCTGGGCGCGTGTTAGTTCACCGCCGCGATCCTCGACGAGACCGCTTCGCCCTCAGATACGGTCAGCAGCAATTTCACTAAAGAAAAGGTTGTAAAGAGTTTGGCAGGAATGTTTTAGTTGTCATGAGAACTCAATTAGTTTAAAATTATTCCATTCAATAGTGTGACAACAGCCTTGAATCGTGGCTTTTTATATATTTTGTGTGTTATTGTGAGTCATGCTTATACCGGTTCTCGTTGGCAGCCCTAGGCACTCAGTTTTTGACGAGTATGTTTACCTAGGGCTAATGTACGTTAGCTAAGTCCAGCCTCGACCCAGATTGAACGGGGCAAGCGCTGAGTATAACTCGGATGGGTAGCTTTCGGCAAATTGAAACATATCCCATCATCTCACAATGGTTGTACATAAAAGTTTTTCACCAGTGATAACATACGGAACTGAGACGTGTTACTTCACAGCTAGTCGTATGAGGGAGCTTAGGGTCACTCAGCGACTTATGGAGAGAGAATTGCTGTTTCTCTTCGTATTGAATATGCAACATAGACATCGGAAGTAGAAAGAGGGCGCTGCTCCATAGCTCCAAAGAGCAGGAAGCTATAATGGCAATGGGCGGACCCTAGCACGTAGAACCGATAACCGATAGGGATGAAAGGTTCTCGAGAGGTAACCTTGGACTGGCTGTCCCAGTGCAAGATAACCCCCCACTAGATGGTGCGACCTTCGCTGCAGACTCATCCTATGTATTATGACAGTTTATGGGGAAGCCTGTATTCAGCGTTGGAATATTCATAGGCTGTGGTTATAATGTTCACGATGATGGGTGACATACGCACAGTCACCGTATAAACACCAGTTTAATCTTAAAACTAATCTAAACTCTAGTAAATTAGTCTGCGTGTTTTTCAACAAAGATTCAAGACAAGATGCCTTGTCATTCCTAATGACTGAGATACACTGCCTCGTTACCCGAACTGTTTCTATAATTTCTTCAGTCCTTAGGGTTACTAATTTAATTTAGTACCGGGTGTATTCTGTATTCTTGTAAGGGCATCCTGAGCATACACGGGCCAGGTTGCATAGGGGTAGATTGAGCGTAGACGCCCACTGAGGGACAAACCGACGGTTCTAGTACTGTCATAGGGTCGATTTTTTGAAAATACCGCTACCATGTTGTCTGGGGAGGGGGGAGGGGGTGGGCCCCGGGTTACCTCACTCATCGCACAACGCAACAACAAAAACTGATGCTAGAATATAAATAGAAATATTTGTTATCAAATCGACGTATGTATGTTTGAATTTTTTCAAAATCCTTAATTACAACATTTAACGTTGATACTTCTAAGTAGAAGTATCAACGCCGGCTCCGGGCTTTTCGCAGTACGAGCATAAACTTGCTCCCCGAGTATAAAATATATACACCATGTTGAGTGGATTTTTGTTTTTTTTTCTAACCTTGATGCAATACTACTCGTAGACACATCGCATCTTTATATATAAATAGATAAAATTAAATAGCCTTTAATTTTATTTATTAACTACTAAAAACTAAATTGATTTAATCAATTCTAACTTGCATTTGAATGATCGGCAACTGGATACTTGTGTGGAATAGCTTGTCTGTCGACAAAGGCCTCTTCTAAAGATTTCCACGTATTCATGTCTCTTGCTAAACGGGTCCAGCTATTTTCTTGAGGTCATCTTCCCATCTTTTGTTTTGTTTGCCTCTATTTCTTTTGCTATCTCCTGGATACCATTCTGTTACTAACTTAGTCCATTTCTCTTTACTTTCTCTTCACATAGGTCCCGTCCAACGCCATTTAATCTGTCTGTAGGCTGGGTGTGCATTTTAAAATTTTTATTTTCTTTTTAATTTATTGTAATTTCACTCTATCCCTTTTTTTTATACCTACAATATTCCTTTCTATTGCATTGCCAAAATGATAACTTTAGTAGTTTTGTTAACGCCCATGTCTGGCACCCGTATAGTAAGCATGGCATAATGCATATTTCGTTTATCTTATGCTTCAATATTTCCATAAGAGACCAGAACCGTTTCCAAGTATTAGTTATTGTTCGTTCTATTTGTATATTCATATTTATATAATATAATTTTTATATAGACTATCACAAATGACGCGCTAAAATATTATAGAAGGTTGAAATTTTCCGGTAAAGTGCAAACGTAATAAAACGATTCAATACAAAACAACGGACGTCGCGCAGTGCACTCAGCCCGCGCTGCAGCGAACAGTTAGTTAGTGGGAAGTGATCAGGTCAGACGCTCCACCGTCTCTCTTCGAAGTTTTTAGTAATATCTTCATATTAAAATTAATTTAAATTAAAAATAATGGGAAAGTACGATTAATGTCGAGGTCGATTTATAACTCGACAATGTCTGGTTATTATCAGACGACATCAACAGTGCAGTATATTTTTATAGTGCCGTCGACATTTGCCCAAAATACAAGCAAACACTCGTCGTACCCTTTGCCAAACCTATGTAATGCATGTACAGTAAGATCGGAGAAAGGATGCAGTGCCAGGAACACGGGACATGCACATTACACACGCAGACCAGAAAACCAACTATTTGTGGTGTTAACTTATGTACGATAACTTCCCTTCGTTACGCAAACGTCCCGAGCCTGGCGAGCGATCATATGTTGACATTATACTACAGTGCGGGTGGCAGCCGCCCTGGTCCTTTAGATAGCGATGTTTCGTACCTCATTATGAGGGACCCTCGGATTGTATTATCGCCCCCTCTGTTTTCGTCGACGTTCTTCATCCACAGGGGTCGGAGCGCAGCGGTGGTGCGGCAGCGGTCTTCGTACTTCGCTTCGCAGCATCGTCGTTGCCTCCTTACTCAGCGGGCCTCCCGCTCGCGAGTCTGCTTGGATAAAGCTGTAGAAGTCACTGGACCAACACCAATACTCATACACAAAAAAAAAAGCCGCCCTGGTGACCGTATCCGTCGCCGCGGGCCACACATGTCACCAGCGAGGACTTGACTACGTCCAATGTTACTTACGTCACCTTGAAACCACTCGACAAGGTCGGCGCGCGAACATGTGCTGACATATGCGTATCGGTCCGTTTGACTTTCATACGAGCGAACAACAAACACTGCTGAATATTTGATCTCAATACATTGCACGATGTTTTGATTACAGATCGCCACATGGTATTTAGATAAATGATGCCGTGATGAAGCATTACTTCGATACCTAAGTGGTGAACCCACGTTGCACCTTGTTACGACTGGATGTGTAATAGCAGTATAACGTGTTTCATTCAACCCCAGTAACAGGGATGATCGCAATCTTTGCTGGGATGATTTGTAGTTGTCATCACTTACCAACAGGTGAAATGTGTGCTAATTTGTCACCCCTTGTGAAAAAAAATCATCTTTTTTTCCTTGACTTCTTCCTTTTTTATTGGTTTCGGGTTTGCAGTAATATATCCAGATTTCATCACCTGTGACTATGTCAAATACAGCATTCAAGTCACCTCCATTGAACTTTTCTAACATTTCGTGGTACCAGTCCATGCGAAGGCGTTTCTGGTCTACCTGATGCCTAAATGTTCGTGTAATATATTTTGTACTTGACTCATACCAATGCCTAAGCTTGTTCACATCTGTTGGTAGGTCACGTCATGTTATCTTCAGATGTCGCTGTTGAAGAACGTCCCTGATACAGATCATCATTAAGATTGCTACGCGCACGTTTCATCACGCAAACTCAATAAACCAATTGAAAACAGTGGTGCGAGATGGGGCTTCGTAACTAAATGTCAATAGAAGTATATCATAGCTTTGTTGTTGATTAAGACGAAAAGACGAAAGTCATAATAAATCATGGAGCGAAAATTTTCTCGCAATAAATTCATTTTGAAGAAATATAATTTTGGATTTGCCGCCAAATCATAAAAACAAATGGCCAATGTTTCTCACTGGCCGGTTCTGGAAACTGTCAGTGCCACCCACGTATAAATGAAGAAGATGACAACATCCAGAACTCGTATTTCGCGTGTGAACGTTGTGTGCGTGCTCAACGTTTGCAGTTGTTGTGAAGGTGCCGTCCGCCGGCAACAAGTGCGATGATTATTATTTCGTAACAGTAATTTTTAATACAAAGTTATCTACTTGTAAGGCATCTTGTTTGAAATTCATTTAGTAACTTCTGTCTGTCGTTCTTCCGCACTAGCCTGCTTCGGTTAAGGCCACGTCTTCTGCTAAAGCTGTTCGACGGAGTTTATATTGTTTACTTAAGGGTGATACACGATAATTGAAGACCGTGGCCCATAAGCTAAATTCTTTCAGAAAAAAAGATACAAGACGCACATCGTTGTCACACTTAGGACATTACACGTTCTTCGTTACTCGTAATTGGGTTTCCATATTGCAAGTATTCGTGCTTCAGATCAGCGTGATTAAATTAATTGTTTTGTTTACCTATTTATTGATATAACTTTAGCTTTATATACAGTTATGTATAAAGGCGGACTTAATGCTTTAGGCATTCTCTACCAGTCAACCTTAGGGTAATGCAGAGAAGAAATGAGGTAGGTGTATGCTTAAAAACTTTGTCGCGATTCAAATACTATTATATTATATATATTATATAAATAAACAACAAACGTGATTGTAAAATACATATATAACAAATACAATACAAATATACATACTTATATATGTACACTGCAGGCCAAAAGTTTAAGACCACCTTTAATTAAAGAAGGAAAATAAAGTAAATTAATCTGTTTAATAGCTTATAGAAATATTAACAGTCCATACAAAAAAAGGCTACAGTTAGCTAAGCTGATTTTTCATCAAAAAATCCTCCATTACATTTTATGACTTTTTTCACAACTCGCGGCATACAATTTGTTAATGGTGTCTTGTGATATATTGTTCCAAATTTCGCATAAATCATTCCACATTTCTCCTCGCGAGGATGGGCCACGATTACGGACGTACCTATCAAGCTCTTCCCACAAAAGTTCAATGGGATTGAGATCGGGGCTCTGAGGAGGCCAAACCATGTTTTTTAACACCCCTTGTGCCTCTTTCTCTTCTAAATATCGTCTACATAATTTTGAGCTATGCTTTGGATCATTATCTTGTTGGAAAATGCATTCATCTCCAATTAATCGCAACCCGGAAGAAACGGCATTTTGTTCTAAAATGTTTTTGTTCTGTTCCTTTTTGAAAATTCCTTTAATTTTAATCAAATCGCCAGTTCCTAGGCAAGAGAAGCAACCCCAGACCATAATTGAGCCACCACCATGCTTGATTGTTGGGACTACACAATCTGCCATCATCTTTTCTTGGGCACTGCGTCGAACGTAAATTCTAATAGTTTTAACCGAATAGTTCAACCTTGCCTCCAAAGCACTTTATTATAATCTTTTTCAGTCCAATCTCGATGGAAAAGAGCCCACTCCATCCGTTTTTCTTGTATTGCGGCCTTAGTAGAGGTTTTCGTGCCGCAACACGACCATACAACGTCGCTTCTCTCAGTCGCCGTTTTACTATAGTCAATGATAAAGGTTTAACTCAGGTTTTGTTTACTTTAACGCAGATTTCTGATGCTGCTTAACAGCGTCTATTTTGCTTGCTGGTAACAACAAGGAAATTACCTTCACTAGACGTGGTAGCTCTCCCGAGGGTGGACGATCTTGAAAACTGCCTGTCTCCCTGTATCGAATTATTGTGCCATGAACACAAGTCTTCGATAACTTCAGTTGTGAAGCAATCTCACGTTCGGATTGGCCTTCATTATGTAAAACAACGATGGTAGAACGCACTTCACTGTTAATTTGTCGAGCTTTTCCCATTTTATGACGTCTTCACTGTTTCTACAGTGACTCTACTACAAGTTTAGACTAATTGAGATTGTTTGTGAACAAACGCAAGTAGACTCGGGTAATAATAAGTCAGAAACCTGTGTTTTCAGGAGCTAAATAATCCTTATTATTGATAAGAGCAACAAAAGCAAAGTAATTAGTAATGAGGACATTATAAAAATATTATTATGACTCTACCACTTGGCTCTAGGGCAACGTTTGTGTGTGTTTGAAAACAATAGATATTTATTGTCCAATAACTTGAAAGTAAACAAAAGAATAACTTCATTAAATATTCGATACTAAGAATAGAATATGCAGATGTGCATTTCTTTTATTCATCCTATGGGATAATTATAATTGTTTATGTGCGGTTCTTAAACTTTTGGCCGGGTCTATATACAAATACATAAAAATATATTATTATTTAATATTGAGATGATTCTGCCAATCTGTTGTGAAATAGTTACAGATTTTGACCTTAAAAGCGTAACGATTTGTAGTTGCTCTGAATTTGGGAGGGAGAACATTCCAGAGAAGAACGGATTGAACAAAGATGGAGTTGTGGATAAAGTCGGAGTTATTAGAAGGACACAGAATTAGATGGTTGTTGGTCGTGCGAAGGTTTTTATTGTGGTTAGAGCCAAGGTATTGAAAATAGGAAGTTAGATAGGAAGGAGGAGTGGGAGACGTCAGGATAGAATCAAGGGTAGTGAGAGCTCGGAGACTTCGCCGCAGACGAACGGGCCACTTTAATTGAGAACGATAAGTAGACACGTGGTCATACTTTCGAAGGTTATAGATGAATCGAATGCAGTTATTTTAAAGACGCGACAGTTCGCGACATGGTCTTCCATGCAAAACAAGTTGGACCTAATGTTTTTTTTTGTACAGTTGTGTCAGGAGCGAACCCGGCGCCGCGTAGACCACGCGCCGCCTCCAGCAGCTGGTTGCAGCTAGTCGCAGGTAACACCACCATTCCTACCACCATACTAACAATGTGCTGCAAAATCCTGCAGCTAGTTTCTAGCGAAGACATCAATGGGTTGGCTTCATCGGGTAAGGGCTACGCCGTCATAAAATACCAACAGGATATAGCAGCATAACGCTGGTCTGTATCACGTCGTGAGTGTCAGTGAACCAAATTACAGGTATTTGTTTTTGTTTATCACTTTCCACAAGGTGTGCGCGTTTGTCACCCCTCATATAATGAAAGAAAAATTGATTCGTTCGTAATCGCTGTTCTCGCGTGCATGCAGGCCATGTAACCAGACCTTCATACAATTTGAGGCGGGCTAAAGGAACGTGCCTATTTCTGTTTTACGTGGGCAAATGCTAATACGGATACCCGGCCACCCTGACCATCACCACACCACACCCACCTAAAACTCCTCGGTGATCGGCCATCAGCGTTGATGAAGGGTCCCGGGGTCTTCAATAGACAGCGCCGTTTTTTTTGTTATTGGAGGATAAATCTTCGAAAGATACCCTGCCTTCTGGGGATACATGGTGATGTTTTACTTCTAACCACTAAAACCCCCTCGGTGGTCACTCTCAGTGCATTGGGAGGGCTCGGGGATCTCCTACGGAACGCATCGGTGCCCCTCTGCATAGAGCCTAAGCACGTCCCAGGGAGGCCAAGCCTTCAACAGCGCAATACGGCATATAATTTCGTTTTAGACGACATTTCAGGATGATATCACACAGTGCGTTGACATAACTACTGCTTAAAAACTGCTGTAAAACTGACACGAACATATCTTTCCAGATTATGCTCGCAATAACATGGAGTACGGGGAGAACGGACCGCAGTGGTCACTGCCAGGAGCGGGAGCACCGCAGAACGGACGCTCTACTCAGAGAGGTATGTGGAGCTCTTTTTATATATTTTTAGTTTAACAAAACGAATAACATACAAAAAAAAATCGCTAACCGAAATTATAAAATAGTAATAAAATAAACATAATTATATACTTATATTGACACAAACAGCAGCTAAGCAATACTATTCAATGCCATAACAAACAATACTATTCAATGCTATAATAAGCAATACTATTCAATGCAATAATAAGCAATACTATTCAATGCAATAATAAGCAATACTATTCAATGCCATAACAAACAATACTATTCAATGCCATAACAAACAATACTATTCAATGCTATAATAAGCAATACTATTCAATGCAATAATAAGCAATACTATTCAATGCAATAATAAGCAATACTATTCAATGCCATAACAAACAATACTATTCAATGCCATAACGAACAATATTATTCAATGCCATAACGAAAAATACTATTCAATGCTTTATTTATATTTCATGGTGATGTATATTATGTTCGAATAAACTATATTCTTATTTCATACTTCTCCTTGTCTAACGATAGTACGATCTGATCCTCAACCCGCGATATTGCCCCTGCTGGTGCTGCCGATGCCGGTTCCCCCGGAGGAAGTTGCTCGTCCAGGTATGCCTACAGTATTAAGTATGGTTAAGTATACATGTTTATACCTTAAACCGTTCTTAATATTATTTCCTACATTTACAGAATGTCCCGTCATCACAGAGAGTACCAAAAAAGACGAGATAAATATTAATTTTAATCAGAAGAGGCTACAGGGATCATACCAATTCCCCTCTGACAACACCTTGAATGGCTTCGACGATGAACAGCCTTACAGTAAGACACAAAGACCACCACCGCCACTACTAGATCAGAACAAAGGCAGACCTTACACGACACCCAGTTATGAGTTTATCCCGGAAGTGGACTCAACTCCGGCGCCAAAATTCGACAATGTTGGTAAGCATCAGCATATATAACTTACAATTGAAGGCTGTCACTGTAGCGTATGTGACTACATCAATTAAATACATAACTAATAAAGAAGTGTAAAACTACGTTTATACAACATGTAGGTATAATTATGTCGTTTCAAACAATGCACTGGGAAGGTTTTATAAGCACGATGTCGGCTGGGGTGGGGATCATTCGAGGACGAACCGGCGCGGAGTGAAAACGTAGTGCGTGCGCTATGCGTCTATATTCGTCTAGTGTTAGAAGTGAATAAAAGGTAAATAAAAATAACAGTACTCTACAGTCACGAATCTTAAAGACTCGGCACCATGACTGGCCGTTTTCTTAAGACAGAAAACAGTGGTAGAGCTACACTGCAGTTTGTTTCTAGCTGCAGAATGAATGGGTTAGCTCTACAGGGTTAGGACCACGCCCCCACAGAATACCACCGTAAAATAGCAGCATAATGCTGTTGTGTTTCGACTGGTGAGTAGGTAGGGTACCGTACCTAAATGTTAGTAATCACAAACCCAAGAGATGGTACACCATCAAAAATCAAATGTTATAACTTTTTAAGGTTATTTTTGTTCGAGGGTTGTTACCCAAAAATAACAACAGTTAAACCGGTGACGGCCACTAGGCGCAAAATCTCTGCATTCTTTTTCTATTCATTGTGATCTCGAAGCGATTGATGCCAATTTAAAGATGTTATCTAAAATGTTATTGAAGATAAAAACAAGTTTCTTTCCCTGCACTCGCAGTGTCATCTCAGCAGCTGGTGGAGCTGTTCCGTGCGCAGACGCCGAGCGCGCCCTACAACCCTCCCATATTGCAGTCGTCGTACGACGGCAGCGAGCGCGCGTCCACGCCTCTCGCCGACGCGCCGCAGCGGTTCCGGCGCGGGTACGCAGCTCCGCCTGGCCCTGCGCCGGCGCCGGCTGCAGCCGCGCAGGGAGGCCGCACCCGCACTCCCGCCCGGCCGCGCTTTGACCGACCTCTGCTGCTTCAGGGTCAGCTCACCGTGCCTCGTGCTGATTACACAGAACTTTACACTGTTTGGTAAAATATTCTTTTAACACTTATTGCCACGGAGTACTGAAACGTCACTCACTTTGCCAGTCGACCTGAATTATACTTGAAATACGACTCGATTTAGGGCGATATCATCCGAGTGTATAAAGCAAATTGATAAATTGAAACCGGAACCATTTATTTAACATATACAATGGCACATGAACAGTGTATCCACGTGCCACAATAGTGTGGGTAAGAAGACTGGGAGATCTTATGGATGCATACTAAGCACAGAACAATAGAAACACCACCACTGGCCACTGCTCGCTTTTTTATGGCTGGTGGCCACTGTTAGCCCGAGGGCTTTTACAGCTTCACCGGGATGATAAGTGGCCGAGCGCTTACACATTCAAAACACATTTGCATGGTCGCCCCCTGAGGACTGAGATGTAACCAGCTACATTGTTTCACGGTATCGTTCCATGAGGGCACCGCCTCCGGGTGGACATAGCTATGCTTGCTGCAGGCTTATCAATGCTCATTGTACCTGATTTATAAAAGTTTCACCATGATATTTACCTACCATTCCTATGTGGTAAAGTAATCCATAATTAGGCAGTTCGTGTGGTGGAAGGAATACAGGTGATTCAGGATTATACCTTGGATGGACTTTGGGGAAGGCCCTATGTTCATAAATATTTAATAACGGTCTGAGATGATTATAACAACGTCCACACTATTTTAACGTGTCAAATAATTCAGTACGAGAAGCCAGCTAATAAAAAGCAACACCTGCCTATCAAAACGACACGGCGACCGATCGCTGGACACAACCTGCGTCTGTACCCACTATGTACTGGCACCAGGGAACTGTGTGATGATGATGATGATGCTTAAAAGTAAAAAAAGCAACTTCCTATATATTTAAAGCCCACTGCTATATTTAAGCTTCCTGCCTGACGAGAATGTTGGAGCACATCCTGCTACACAGCTTCACTGAGGTTTTGCGGACTTAACATGATTTCGAAATATTTGTTTTGACACATTTATTTTATAATAACGAGATCGTCGTCGTGTGTGTGTGTGTGTGTGTGTTTGTTCACACTGTGTAACCAACTGCAGGTGGGACCCCGAGAGCGGCGGCGCACGCGTCGACTACCACGGCGGTGCCACCTCCACCTTCAGGACGCTCGCCGAGGGCACCGTATATCGAACCGAGGTCAGTTTATTATTTACCTTTAGTCAATTAATATATAACAATTACGAAACACAAACTCTGTCTGTCTCCGTTTACGTGTGTTCGCGACGCATCACGTAAGAGCCACCTGTCAAATTTTCAAACTCCCAGTATAAACAACAGTAGTAACAAACGAGCACACAGTTCACCTGACGGCATATGATTCCTGCGGCCCATGACATCTACATTCATCCTTGACAAGAAATCATAATGCAGATGCGTTGTCACCCTTGAGGGCTGAGATTGAATGCCTCGTCTCCAGTAATAAAGGTTTGCTCAATTACTACCTCCTGTGTAGTAAATCCGCTCCACACTTCGGAACACATCAAGGTCAATGTGACTCATCTCTCGATTAATTTAAAGTGTTTTTAATTTTAAAAAACATGCAACAAGGATTGAGATGGAATGCCTCGTTACCTGTAATCAGATGTCCGTATGCCTACACTCTACTGTGAGGATATATTCATGCTCTAGCCAGAAACAAGTGCAAAATTGCTCTACCCTTGTTGAAGCGGTGTAATGGAAGAGTATCACATGACAAGCTAACCAGTCTGTGTTGGTGTTCGCAGACGCACGTGGACCGCAGCGACGGACGGCCTGTGCGGCGCTGCGCGGTGGGCGGACCGCAGCGCAGCGTCGCCGAGGACAGCGCGCCACCCGCGCTGCCCGTGGAGCTCGACCAGTTCTCCTTCGCCGGTCAGTACACGCACCTTGTCAGAGAAACTGTCTACGTGGGAAATAAAAATTCACTTGTTGATCTTGTGGAATGCCTTTTTAATCAGACAGCGTAACGTTGCACAAGGAATTACTTGTACGAGAAATACCGCCGCAATGGCGCCTCCTCACCCGCTTTATACAAAATTAATTAGAAATCAGATTGATCAGTCAGATGATTAATTAAATAACTAATTATGAATTTTAGACTAAATAAGGTATAGGTAAATCACTAAAATATCATTGGGTGTATTTGTTGTACGTCACACCCGCTGGGCGCCTGTGTTGCTAGTTAGCATACTTTGAAATTATAATTAATCGTTGGTGTACTCCGACAGACAATGTTCGATATCAAAATATATATATATTTGTAAATTTTATAGCTTTCTTAAAATGTAAAATTTTAATAAAGGATTGGTGGCTGACAGGAGCGCTTAAGAAAGTGCTCCTGTCAGCCGCCAATCCAGTCACTCGAATATTAGGGACAAGGGATATTGTTCAGGTGTCCGTGTGAGTTTAATGATAATATGTATATCTATATTATATATATGACTTTTATTATAAGAACTAAAATTACCTACAGTTGTTAAATTTATTTATAACTTGTAATTTGTCCAAACAAATCTAAACAAACAGTAAAGCTATAATTATAACGACATCCTTAGGATTCCAGTTGTTTGTTATTCCAGCTATCCATCCTTACCTGAATGCGCTCAGAGCCCCCAGCCCCGTGTCTATACTGCCACTACCGGAGCTCGAGTTGGCTGGCGATGTTTAAAATACAGAATTCCTATTTAATATCATTAAATAGCCTTGCACGAGAACCGAATCCTGTTGCTCTACTTAAGGCAAACAGTTTATCTGTATAGATAAATAGTAGACCGTACTGCCCTTCCTTTATCATCAAGGTTCACAATACAAATTGGTTGGCAGGCTACGTGGAGAGAGAGCGCGGGGTCGCCGAGCTGTGGCGGCGAGTGGTGACGGGGCGCGCGGGGGAGGCAGGCGGCGCGCGGGGCGAGGCACTCGTCACGCAGCACGACCTGCTGCTGACGCGCCAGACGGACCGCGCCATGCCGCTCTCGTAAGTACCTCGTGGCACGTTCAGCTCGCCCGAAATCAAATGCAGCAGACGGTGATCCCCGGTACCCCAAGCAGGCGTCCGACAGTTACCTTACCTTTATTTCCTAGCCCTCGGCCGCCTGGACTAGACTGTCAAGGTACTCCCGTCAAGGTGAAATGTATCCGATTTATTGCCAGTTATTTATATTATTATGTATATTAACTTTTATAGTATCGTATCCATTCTATGAACCTACTAGACGAAGATGAAAATAAATACTTTCCATAATAAAAAAGTCTTAATTTTCTTCAAGAACTTATTTGGGCCCAAATGGACGCGTAAGCGAGTTGCAAACTATCTAGCTACGGCACGAGTGTTTGCATGTGTTTTTAAACATTCCTTTCGTTCATAAATCTCAGGTGAAATTTTATGTATACTTACAAAGACGTGAATCATTATTTTTAAACGATTTTTTTTATAAAATTGAAGGTTACAAAGATGCTCACAGTTCACCTGATGGCAAATGATTCTTGCCGCCAACAGCGACTTGGCTGTACCACGATATATTATTTAGATAAATAAGGTTTTAATTACTTATATTCACACGCGTTCGATTTTTTATCCAAGTCAACAACTCGATCAACCATTACTTCACTGCCGTGTTTACTGCTCGATGAAGTACTGTCTCTGCTGGCCTTGACGAAAAACGTCTTGCAGCTTATAAAAGGGTTTCTCTTCAGTGATCTCTTACTTATGTCTCCTCTTTTACAATGTTTTCAACAGAAATGATGACAGACTGATTGCTTGTAAGGCCTTACATCTTCGAAGTTTACCATTATTGGTTGTGGTAGAAAAAATACTTACACCTCTAACCGGTTCATAGTTCCGTATCCTCAGGCTATGCATGCTCTACAAGAACTCAACGAATGTGGTGTGACTTCAATGATTGGTTCTTGGTTTTGAGTTTTGAGCCGGAAAGTGTGACACTGTCATTCCCTACTTGTCGCGTTTTCATTACGTGTATTTGTTCACATTGATTATCCACCCGTTTGGGCTTTGCAAGTGACCCTGAGAAGCGAAGTGTTATGCATCATTTACCTGCCTCCTTAATTTCACTACGTTTCCTATTTTCCTGCATCTGTCATCTTCCTGCAATCTTCTCTGGGGTGTTCATTAAGTGTGCGGTGGCACAACACTGTTTGTGTTTTTGCCTGGTCTATATCTATCGTTTTGAAAAAGCTTTGTTAAAATTGTATTAATTAATTTTTCTTTGTTCTGTCTGTAGGTACACGGTCACGGTGAACAGCTCGGTGCTGGGCCCCGACAGCGACGGGTACCATCACGAGTACCTCGAGGTGACGGAGCAGCAGCACTACCAGGGCATTTTCAATTTGGATCTCGGTAATCACTTTACAAACGGCAATCAGATCAATTTAAACAGACGCACACGAACATATGAAAACATTGACGCTCTAAGAATTCTGCGGCCTGTGACCATGCCTTGCAGCTGCCCCACTGTAACATCAAGTTCGACAAGCTACAAATTCACGCACAGGAACTCCGATCGTTAAGTTGGATGGATTCGCGGGGCTATTGAATTTAAATAACATCTAATTTCCATAGAGAAGATGTTTGCGTGCTAACGTCGGCTTGGAATCCTGTGATATTTTATTAATATAGGTGGCAAACTAGCAAGCAGCTCACCCTAAGTGATCAACGCTGCCCATGAACATTCAGAGTAGTAACTGCGCGGTTTCATGAAAGGTGCAGGCTGTTTTCTTGAAGGCCCCTAATTCGTATCGGTTCAGAAATACCACTGGCGACAGCTGATTCCACATAGAAGTTGTGCGTGGCAGAAAATATCGCGTAAAACTCAGTGGTGAATTGCCAAACATCGAATTGATAAGGATGTAATTTTTTAATTCTGTCTTTAATTAAAATTTAAACTTAAATCAGACTTACGTCTGCAATAATTCAAAATAATGTGAGTTCTCCTTCTGCGTACGATGGTAGTCCAGGTTAACTATGACATTAGGGCATCAAACACCTCAGTCCTCCCTGACCATGAATGCTGTGTTTTATAATATCCAGCAGTGTATAATATCTCTTGATGGTAAGTGATGACTGCGGCCCATTGTATCTACATCCATCCTTAGCAAAGTAAGATTATAGATATGCGTTATCACTCCTGAGGAATGTGATGGAATGTCTGTCTACCTTTAATTGGATCCTCAGATCCCCACACGAAACACAGCTGCCTTCACAGTAATTTCAGGCTGGTATTTTATGAGGACGTGGTCCATCCCGGTTGAGTCAACCTATTCATGGCGCAGCTAAATACTAGCTGCAGTGTAGCCCTGCCACTGGTAAAAGTACGTCTTAACTAGTTTTTTAATATGTAGTTCATCGCAAGGCAACGGTCCAAGTCGAGGCTCCCTCTCCAGTACCCTTGTGCTGGTTACCCATAAATAAAGGTCTCAGCTGAGGTCCCTAAGCGCTGAGCCACCTTTCAACCTGGTGATACTGTAAAAGCCCCTGGGTAAGGGGCCATCAGCGGCTTATCTGGTGCGAGTCGGTACCTGCTGCAATCCAGCCTTGGATACGTATACTCGTATATCTTCGACGAAGAAAGGAATCTTCCACTCGTGACCATTTAATCAAAATGGCAGGAAAATTATTATAACCTTCTCATGAAGTGGTAAGAACTCGCGCACGGGGCTCCGCTGCCAATTGCGGGTCTGCGGTTTTTATTTATTTCTCGGAAACCGATGACGGTATTTTCCGAGATCGCCGAGCACGTAGCGAATGGTAATTTCCTTAAAATTGACAATTCAAAATATAGCATATTGAATTTCATCACACATCAGAGATCGAACTCAGTATGAACGCCCGGACACTTTGCTAAAACGACTCCTATGAAGGTATAGGTGTTTGAGAACTAGTCAGTAATTTTTCTTTCATTTCGATGCAAAATTGGATGAAATAAATATGCATTGTTCAATATTGTTCAAAGTTATTTGTGTTTACAGACGAAGCGTGTGACCAAGTGGAATACGTGAACGGAAGCTCACCGGATCAGCTAGCGCGGCTGGACCCGCTGCGCGAGTTCACTTTGCCACGCCGCGACCCGCGCTACGACGACAAACTACAAGGGTACCTTTAGTTTTGACTTATTTCCTACTTTGTAAACGTTTTTTTTATTTTGAATAATTAAATTAAAATTTAGGATAACAGAAATTTCTGAAAAAAAAAGTTTGTTTCGTTACAAGTGATTTGTTAAATTGTTAGTTTCCGTGTCTTTGCAACGATCCTGCATCTGACAGCGGATGAGGGGACGTATAAAAACAAAAATAGATGGATAAATGTTAGCGTAAAGACCTGCGACACTGTGCTGTTGGTATCGTATGTTAAAATTAAATAATTAGTCACCTAATTAAATAATTAATCGTGTTGTGTTACTTGTGTACTTTCGTTTTCTAAGGACAAAAGTATGTTAGTCGGGGTAGTGAAAGTGGGTACAAGTCGTTACAAACCTACAGGCTGGCATGAAAGCCTTATGAAGAGAATGATTAATATCAATATATATGGGATTCAATGATCTGGTTAGGGAATAAAGTTCAAAAATTGTTTGAATGTGAACAAATGAACCTGACATAGACGAAAAAAGTAAATGAAATTTAACAAATAGATTAGATCTTGAAATAATAGGAATCCATTAGCTAAAGGTGAAGTTGAGAATCGATCGATAAATTAATGTTAACAGATTTGTGAAGGAATACGAGAGGAGCTACGTGGACAACACAGAAGAAGCGGTGCGCAAGAACGTTATAATGCAGAACCATCGGTTCGTCTCGTCGGGAAACCGCCAGGGGGCGACAGCGCAGCTGGGCGTCAACTTCTTGTGCGACCGGCTGGACGCAGAGGTAGACGAGCTGCGCGGCGTGGAGCCAGGTCTCGAGTTGCGCCGCGCCGAGCGGTTCCCGCACCCACGCGGGCAGCTCGCCGCCGCCGAGGACTCGCTGCCTAGACAGTTCGACTGGCGGCCACGTGGCGCCGTATCTCCTGTGCGATGTGAGAACTTTCAATTAAATAAAATACCAATAAACCACAAGATTTTCCAACATTCCATATTCAGTAAGCTTAAATACGAATGCGACAGAGGGTTGTGCCGTATTCCATTTCTTATATATTTACTTAATAGTGAATAAAGTCTGCATTACACACTACTCTATCTCATACTACTATTTGTACGGGTGTGGTTTTGTACAGATCAAGGGTCGTGCATGTCGTGCTGGGCGTTCGCGGTGGCGGGCGCGGTGGAGGGCGCGCTGTTCGTGCGCACGCGCCGCCTTGTGCCGCTGAGCGAGAAGTGCCTCGTGGACTGCGCACACTCGTCAGTAACTCTTTTTACAAACACTCAATTCTATTTTTTGGTTTGATTTCACTGATACTAGCATATACTTGGTATCGGAAAAGTGCAGGGGAGTTAATATGCGGCTCTACACTTCTAATAATATATAATTTAACATAATCTGTTAATAACCGGGAGATGTTACCGTGGTCATAATCTTATAGGGTAGCGTGATCATAACTAAAAACAAGAAAACATGTTCGGTTCCTATTGTACAGACATGGGGCGAACGGCTGCAAGGGAACCTGGCCGAGTCGCGCCTACGACTACATTCGTGACCGCGGCCTGCCCGCCCTCGACGAGTTCACGCCGTACGAGCCTAAGGTAACCGACAACGCCGAACGCACTCGGGAATGCGGTAATCGTTAAAGTAAACAATAACATGGTCTTTATCATGCAGGTGGACCAATGCGCCAAGGTCTCACCCGTCACTCGCATCAGCGGACACGTGAACGTAACTCAACACAGCGTTCCTGCACTCAAGGTACCACTTACTACTGGCTTATATTCCATTAACTATTTGTTTTTTTTTTGTTTATGGTTCATGATCATAAATTATGTATATAAGGGACATTCTCCACCTTTCATCCACAGGGTGATGCAGATATGAATCGAAATAGGCGTACAGTGAATGTTTAAAACTATTTACTTCAAAAATTTTACTATCTTCTATAAATACATATGTTTGTTTGTATATATGTTTATTTATTCATTTAAATCATCATCATCATTTTACAGTGGTAAGGCTACATTGCAGTTTGTTTGTAGCTGCAGAATGAATGGGTCAGTTTGACCGGGGTAGGACCACGCCCTCACAGAATACCAGCGTAAAATAGCAGCATAACGTCGCTGGTTCGTCTGGTGAGTGCAGGAAACTTGAGACCTTTATATCTGGCGATGAGTCATTCCATCACAGTCCACAAGGGTGACAACGCATCTGCATTATGATTCCTTGCACCCACGACTCACTTGCCATCAGGTGAACTGTGTGCTCATTTGTTACTCTCAACGTAATAGTAAAAAAAAATACTATTTTTTTTAATAATGATGAGGCATTCCATTTCAGACCACAACGCATCTACATTATGATTCCTTGTCAAGAATGAATGTAGGGCCTGGGCAGCAGGAAGCACATATTATATATCGTAATAAAAAAATCATGATTACAGCCTAGTCAACTACTGAACATAGGCCTCTTCCATAGATTGCCATAAAGCACGACCCTAAGCCACCTTCATCCAACATCCCGCAAACTTGTATTAATCGTCGCTTCATCTAGCAGAGGGTCGTGATTGCCAGTCCGAGCTTGCCACTCCCAAACCTCCTTCACTTTATTGATTTAACAATCGATATGGCCAGCCCGTTGCCACTTGCTTATCGCATGAGCTATGTCCGTCACCCTCGTTCTACGTTGCGTATGCTATCACGTAGAGAAACTTTTCTCCATAGTTCAATGAATGACTGAGCTTTCTCATACGGCCAACAGCGAATGATCATGTTTCTGTCTCGTAAGTCATCAATAGGCAACACACACTAGTAAAAGTTTTTTGTTTTTCCATAATATAAACAAAGCATAACTAATACCCAGGTCGGTGAAAAGATCGCCCATTGCATATAATGTATCAGGAAACATAAATATGTATGATATTTAATATTGCCTTTATAATGAGTAACGGGGACGGGACCCACAGCACGCGTGCGTGATGCCGAGCTGCCAAATGGGTGTTGCTAAGCTACGGTGTGGTATCTGAGGCGATGGGCATTACTAGCATAGCATTGTAACTTAGCCTCCAGCAAGCAGCTCTGGTAGTGAATAGAATTCGAGATTAATTTTTGGCAGCATATGAAGCATACGTTAAATTATTAACAATGCTTAAAAATCTTGTCAGTTTGACATTTCCATTTTAGTGGATCATCAATATTTAGTCCTAAGTATGTCGCCCTTCTCTCGGCTTACTAAGAGGTTGCCTTAATGACGTCACAGGTGGCTCACACATCCATTGTCGACCAAGAGTCAAGTCAAGTGGTTTATCACACATGTGCACTATGAGTAAACGCCTTTTATGGCCAGGGTAGGATTAGATTCCTTCACTCAACATGGAAATCACTGCAGTGGTATACTGGTATTTTACGATCATAGCTTGCAGGCTCTGCGGTGCAGATCCATTCGAGTACAGCAAGGTTCAGCTTTTAGATTTACCGCGCAGTCAATGCAGTTCCAGAGTCTTTGATCATTTGTTATATTCTTCAGATTGCGATCCGGCGGCACGCCCCGACTGTCGTCATTGTCGACGCGAAGGCCAAGAGTTTCATAACACACAAGAAGGGAGTGCTCTATGACGACCGCTGGTTAGTATATAAAATTAAATTAACAAATAATTAATAGTTTTTACCCATTCATATGGATTAAGAAGGTAAAACACAATCTCACGCTTGAGCGACATACACCGCGTTGTTGCTGCCGTGGAGTGCGCACGATGGTGCGATACGGAACTGTTAAACCAATAAATCTTACGTAACAGTGTCGTAATACTTTTTTTTAAAATAGCATATTAACATTACTAATATTCCAGTTAACAGTTTTACGGTTATACTTGAAAGAGATAGTTTTTTGTGAGCGAGTTCGCCTCAAATTTTATATTTTATCCTTATGAAGTCTTTCTTTTATTTTTTCTATAATGTTAGGAATGACAAACGAGCACATACATACATGCATAGTATACATACATATATAGTATGACCCATGACATCTACATACATCCGTAACACAGATTCAAGAAGTATGTTGTGAACACTTGTGGGTCTTGTGGAATGACTTTTGTCAGCGTAACGTTGTGCGAGGAATTACTTGTACGAAAAATACCGCCGCAATGGCGCGTCCTCACTCGCTTTATACAAAATTAATTAGAAGTCAGATTACAAACTGATAAAGTGAAATTATTGTTTACAACGCTAAATTAATATGATGATTTATTAAATAACTAATTATGAATTTTAGATATAATAAGGAATAGGTAAATCACTAAAATATCATTGGGAGTATTTGTTGTACGTCACACCCGCTGGCCGCCTGTGTTGCTAGTTAACAATATGCAATGCGACATTGTACATTGTCAACTAGCAACTAACCCCGTAGACTGGGATGGAACACCTCGTCACCAGTTTTTGGGTCCCGGATCCCTACTCTATTCATAAGAAACACTGCCACACTTACGCTACCATAATCTGAAGGTGAGATTCTTCTTTGGTCGAGCCGATCCACTTGCTTCTCGAAACTAGCTGCATCCACAGCTGTTATCTGGCTTAACTTATTCAATATGTTACTAAAACATTTCAAGATGCGCCATAAAACTTTTCAGCGGTAAGACGCGCCGACAGCTGAACCACGCGGTGCTCGCCGTGGGCTGGGGAGAGCGGCGCGGCGAGCCGCACTTCATCCTGAAGAATTCCTGGTCCTCTAAGTGGGGCGAGGGCGGCTACGTGCGCGTGCAGGCGCGCTCCAACACGTGCGGAGTGCTTACCATGCCCTCCTACCCGCGGCTGGAGGGCGAGGACGTGCTGCGCGCCCTGCCGCCATCCGCCGCCACCGAAGACCCGGCGGACCAGTCCGACGCCGTCCGCCGCAACCGCGACTCGCCTTATGAAGATCTCTGATCCCAATGTGCCTTTTTATACGAAATAAATACTTACTTTCCATTGTCTCTTTTTTTTTTAATTAAGTAATTTTAAATGAAACGAGGGTAGATAGATCTCGTAACTATCTATGCCTCGCTCTGTAACACCCTGGGTACCTTATATACCTAAACCTAATGACCAATTAAGCGTAGGACTTGAGTGAACGATGACATCTATAAGAAATCGTGTATAGGAATGTAGGAATCGTGTGTTTACGTTGCCCTGTTCAATGTATTTATTGTAATTCTTTAGCGATATTTGGGAAGCATATTCTAAATGTGTACGAATGACTAAATAATAGAAATGGCAGGGGTCCTTAAATGGAGACGGAGACGGAGACGAAGAAGTAGACGGAGGAGGAGGAAACGGAGACGCAGAAAAAGGGGACGGAGTAGAAGGATGAGAAGGAAAAGGAGGAGAAGAAGAATAATTCAAACCGAACCACGTCATATCGAACGTGGTTGGTATTGTTCCGTTATCTTTTCATTTAAGGTGGCCGAGCGCTTACGATACTCAACCTAAATCTTTATTTATGGGCTAGTCACATAAAGGCTTAAGGGTGTACCCGAGAGGGTTCTTTGGCTCGATCAGTTGCTGCTATTGGATTAAGGCTTCAACACCTTACTGCTCCGCCTGCGTTTATAAACCTGCCGGGAGTGCTCCAGAACCGATTTAGCAACAAGCTGCAATTCGACACACTTCTAAAAGGATATAAATATCGAGCCTAAAGTAAACAAGTCCATAATGCTGCTTAAACGCAATCTTATGTAGCGAGAGAATGAAACGGATTTTCATTTTTAAATTTAATCTCATCTTAAAAGAAGCCGGGACTGTAGTGACCGATAGCAATTGGACTACGAAAGATCTTTTATGAATACGATCCTGTACGCACTTACTAACAGATCTCCAAAATTTATCTCAACAGTGTTGCTGTCTCCTAATTTTAAGTGCCTGTTAACTTCTGGTTTCGGACAGCCTATCCCCAAAAGCTCTTACTTTTTCCTAGGAAGGACGTTGCACTCGCAAAATATACGTTTCATTGTTTCAATCCAATAAATATCCTTAATTTCGCATTATCTAATACACCATTTTTTTCCAACATATTTAATCTTAGTTTTATTATTTACAATGTTGTGTTCTTGCTTAATTATCGGGAAGTTTACCTACATCTTACTTTATGAATAACTGTAATATCGTAAAAAAAAATCGTTAAGGTAGAATTTAGGATTTGTTGTATTTTAGGATTTAGAACAAAATCGTTCGCAAGTTTTTCAAATTAGGAACAAACTTTTTTTTAATAATGAAAAACGAAGGCAAAATTTTCATTTCATTTACAGTGATAATTAAGAATCGATGGATCCAGGTGGATCTCAGGATCGTACTCTATGGCAATCTGTGAGAGGCATGTCCTGCAGGGGACTAGTGATGGACAGAAATGAGGATGATTTAGTTCTAAATATTTTACTAATAAACTAAAATGTATATAATTACATAAAACAACTAACCTTTTCACCAGAGGTATCACACGATTTCTCTAAAGTAAAGTTTATTTAAAAAGAATTTAAATTAAAAATAAAAGCACTTAAAATATATCTTTTCAAAATTTATGGTCTTTACAATTTTTTTAATCGTTTTAAATTTATAAATAAAATAACGAAAATTTTATATTATATAAACAAGACTGAAAATCCGTTTTTATTTAAAATTCCTTTATTTTATGAACAAGTTTAAAATTAAAGAAAGTTGTTTGTGAATAAAAATCACTATGTTTAATTTGTATTTACAAATATATTAAAATTATTTTACAATGTCTTAATAAATAATGGCTAAGTCTGCTCCTAGGGCTGGGGAAACACGGACAATGGGAAAGTATGTAATTGTTATTGTCGAGAGGCTCTGTTCACCATACAGTTCACGTGCACTACGCGCTAATTAAGTTAAAAATATATAAAACAGCTTGTGCTCGACTTCGTTTATACAACTTTTGATCATTTTAATTTCGACATAATTAAGGCATTTGTATTATACATAGGTGACGAGTTTTCATTTCATTTCAGTTATTATGTAAGTTTTCACAATCGCTAGTTAAATTTTACGTTTTCGCTTCTAAACCACGGTAAAATTCTTATCGTCTAATAATATGACCTGAAAGAATGAATCAGTGTTGGTCTCTTTTCGGTTTACAAAACTTCATGGTTGTTCAATACAATGAATCGTGTAACGGTGTAAACAATGGATTATCAAATCTGATTAATAAATAAACAAAAAAACAACTATTACTTTTTTTTATTGCTTTAAAGGTAACAAACTCACACACAGTTCACCTGATGGCAAGTGATTCCTGCGGCCCACGACATCTACATTCATCCTTGACAAGGAATCATAATGCAGATGCGTTGTCCACCTTGAGGACCGAGATGGAATGCCTCGTTACCAGTAATGAAGAGCTCTGGCTCCCTGCACCTATTCTGTGAGGGCGTGGTCCTACCCCGGTCGAGATGACCCATTCATTCTGCAGCTACAAACAAACTGCAGTGTAGCTCTACCACTGTTAAAACGTAACGTCTTATAGTAAATATATATATATATATATATATATATATATATATATATATATATATAAATAGGCATTTACCGAGCTGGTGCGCTCTATCTTCAACGTCTCCATCAACACATAACACCAGGTGGCATTGTAGACAAGCACTGGTAATTTTAAACAAATACTAAAAAGTATGCCCTCATTTTTTCTGATCAAACAAACTAAAACTATTACAGCTTGTGTTCCAAACATGATATATAATGGACACAATCATCGCCTTAGACTAGAGTTCTAAATACTAATTTCAAAACTGTCAATCTAATTTCAAAATAATATTAAAGCTCTTTGAATAAACTGAAGGAATTAGGTTCTCATCCCTCAACAGCAATCGTGACAGGGCTACGGGGAAGATCATCTTCTAAAACATAATAGTCGCCCGGACGTCGCTCTATTTCTACAACAATCATAGGCCTCTTTTTCCCAAGGTCCTGTAAAGAATAAATTACTTTATTGTATTGATGGTGACAATAACACACACAGTTCACCCGATGGTAAGTGATTAGTTTAAGAATAAGGAATTATAATGCAGATGTGTGGTCACTATTGCTTATGACGTAAGATGGAATGCTTCGTGGAAAAATAACGAAAATGCCGGGCGCGGCGGCGGCGCGGCACTGTTATTGCGGAAATGAGCCGTCAACAGCGATCGCGGCCCACCGCAGAAGGAGCGGTTTGTTTTTGCGGGATTGATTATTATGTTTAGTATTTTTAGTTTTCGAGACAGTTCCGCCTGTGCGTTCGTTGATCCGAGCATCAGCCGTTTTTGATTTTGTGTTTCATTGCTGGTTTTTTTTTTTAGTAATGTATTATTGTATATGAAACTATCGTTTCATTTAGCTGTACTAACATGATGAAACGTAAATATAGCTAATAAAAAGTTTTAAAAATATGTTTTTTTTCAATCAGGATCGATATTTTTCCGTCCCATCATCTTCTCTTCTTCAGTCTTCGTTTTCGGAAGCGGTCTCCTAATACTATATGACCTTATATATACATATATATACTATATAAAACGTAAATTTAGTTTAAAAAAACCGACCTTTTTCTTCTTGATACCTTACTGTCATCGGGACTGTTTATCGTTTCGTATCCATACACCTCATCTGAAAATATAAGTACAATAGTTCATTTAATAAATTTCTTAAAATTTAACCAATTTATTAAAAAAAAAAAAAAAAAAAGTCTAGTGATTATATTTATTTATTAATAATCAATTACAATCAGGTAAACCGTGAGCTTCTTTGTCGCTCTAAAACTACAAAAAGGTATTCATTAATAATATCCTTGAATTGTACTTGGGAGGGGGGTCCATCCTTCACTAATTAAGTACTGTTCACCCGAATGCCAAGGAAGGGTTATCGCGCCGAACCGCTGGATGGATTACGACACTTAAGGTATCGTTATATACCTCGTATTCATATAGTTAACATAAGTACTAGCTTAATAAGTAACTGTACCATAAGATAGGACTGTGTTTTCTTCCCAAGTTGAAAGTTTGATGGGTGGATTTATGACCCATAAACGTATATGTTAGAGAGACCCATCTAAAAACTTCGAAAAAGGTTCCGGTGTTCCATTGTCGAGCAAGGTAGTCCTAATAAAAAACTACCGAAGACCTTATTCCTTACAATAGAAAATTCTTAATCTCAAAGGTAACACATCCAACAACATCCTGGACAGATTCGAAGGATCTAGTATCCAGTGATGTGTAATGTAAATTAAAAATTATTAAAATATTTTCTAATCAAAAGTCTCAGATAGAAAAATCTTACTAAGAGGCGTGTTCGGCGAACAGTTGTTCCGCTTCAAATACTGCGTCAAGTGTGACAACTTTACATCTTTCGACATCATGCACGATGGATGAGAGAAGCTCGCAAAAGGTACGACATAATTTAATAGTACCGTAATAATATTAATTAATACTCTACAATATGGCTACGTGGATGATATGCGTGAGTTAATTTATAAATAATACGGATATAATTTAGGAGAGATTTGGCGCGAACTGCGAATTTTCAGAAGACTGACGGATATCACTCAAGTGGACAAATATCATAGCACAGAAAAAAGTTAACAAATGTGATTTAACATTTGTTAACTTTTTACCTTTTTTTTGCCAAACAATATTGTAATTTATCTTTTTTCTAATGAGTTCTATTAAATCAATCGGCGATGGAAACGAATTGAAATTGAAATATATTAGCCACTTGGCAAGATCGCGCCTCAGGAAGAGATAATATGCCTGAAACTTGTGTAACAATAATATAAATAATTGTATAAAAAAGGAAAAAAACTCCGGCTGATATTCAGTTCTTTATCTTTTAACTCATTTTCCCCTTGTCTAGTGCTACTTGCTTGCCGAATGATGCTGCGATGGTATTGGCCTGTTCACTGAATAGCGAACTTCATACGTTTTTCTTTTAATATAATAATCAATTAGTCTTCCTGTACCATCGAGTCCTTAGTAAATTGCCATAAAGTTATTAAAAAAATTATTGATGGTGGCCATCGGGGATTGTACTGAAATTGTTTGCATATAATATTAAAGAATTTTTAAATAAAATTCAACACAAAGATCTGAAAACCCAGCTAGCACAATTCTACAACTATCATATTTATTTTGGTGCGATTAGAACTAAACTACTTACGTGTTTTTTGATGAAATAGCTGTATCTAATTTTACTTTTTTTTTCAGTTTGACTCTTCATTCCTTTTATTTTGACTTTACATTTAAACTTGAGCATAAGTCAAGAGTTCATGTTACCTATAAGCACAGTTCAAATAAAACTTAATTTCACTAAAAACCTTTTATTCTACACTAAAATAAATTTTTAACTTTTTCTAGATAATAATAATTAATTTTAAATATTAATATTTATTTATGTTCGGACTGAATTTTATTCACCATCCGAAAAAGAACTGTATCACGCACAAGTCGCGTCTAGAAGTTTTACTTAAAAAAATTATATTCAGTGTGGAATGATGGTAAAATATAGTGAGGTTGGGAGTTTCTGGAGTACTCATTGGGACGGTGGTTGCCACAATCACGAAAGTATAGATATTTAACTCATCACAGAGACAACGAACGAACGACCTTAGAGGAAAACAACATTTAAAATTATCACTGAAAACGGTAATGACGAACCACTAATAATCCAACCGTGTATACCGTAATAATACTGTCCTCGCGCCTTATCTTAATTTGTCAAATAGACTAGAAATTAATGCCCAAACGACAGTCGATTCCTTCTAATCCTAATTTAAATTTCTATCTCTAAAAAACAAACTCGTGGCTAAAACTATAGAAGTAAATTTTGACTTAATTGTAATGTAACAATCGATCTGCATGTTATTAGAAATTTATACTTATATATTTCACAATATTTTGAAGAAACATTAAGCGACGCATTAAAATTCAATGATTACTCAGTTATTCTAAACATTTAAAATATTCAAAAACTTTACTAAATATTTGAGAAATTGATAATTAAAATATCTATAGTATACGTGTTATTTAGTAAAATTAAAGCTTGAACTGGTCTTATTTGTTGACGGTTCGTTACCTATACCGCGATTTTGGTAATTCCGAATGTATGGCTTTAAAAATTAAATTACAATAATTTTTGAATCAATAATCGATGGTCAAGAATCTATATATGTTTATAGCACTTATAAGGTCATATAGGATTTATTTTTCTGTTTACTCAAGGTTAAGGCACGAAGCCATACAGCCATCTTTCATTTATCTTCATTCATTATGGTGATATTTAAAACAATTCCATTTTCTTCGATTATTCTTCCTTTTTCTTGTTTAAACAGGAAACAGGTTAAAAAGTATAGCACATATTAAACAAAACCTTGTCGCCGAATTTTCTGTAACCGCGTCTTGGATGTATTCTAGGCCTTTTTTTGGTGTGTGTATGTAACACAAGGAATTATTTTACAAAATACGTTGCTATTGCCAAACAAAGATACAATGGAATTATAGCTCGTATGTCACGGGAAATGCAAAAAAAATCGTGTTAATGAGTTATCGACTTAACAAGAATTTCGAGATTCCTTTGTAGGATTAAACTGCTAAAATTTCGACTTGGAAAGGCGCAATTTCTAAGTATATTTTTCGAATTGCACAGTCAAATTTGAATAACATTTCGACATAAGTTTTATGGTATATATTTATTTACGTATTAAAACAAATTACACATTAGTGAAGTACAGTGTACAAACAACTAAAAGAAATCTGTTATCTTCTTATGATTCAAGCCATCTGCAAATATGCATCAAGTTCAAACAATAAACCGCATACATGATCTTCGATATCATCACATCTTTCTACGTAAGTTCGTAGTGTGTTGATTACTGCTCTGGCTTCTTTATTTGATATTAATGGTTCAAAATCTGCTGGATCTGTGTGATCAACGTCATTTTCATTAAAATTATCGTCATCTATATTCGTCATTCGTCGTTTTGTCAGGGAAGCACTAGAAAAAAAGGCCAGTTCCCGTCGAAATTAAAGACTGTTGTAAATGTTTCAGTTCATAATCCTTCAATAAACTATGCAACTCAATTATCCGTTCATCACATATCTCGTTAATGACACTTGCACTTTTGCCGCAAACTTTTCTAAACACAAGTTCACGCTTCTTAAAATTCACCAACCAACCATTGCTGGCACGAAAATAACTGTGCCCCAGTGATTTTGAAAATTCTTGGGCGCTTTCGCCTAAGATAGGCCGAGATGTTATTATGTTTTCGTCCCAACATATGTACCTTAAATAACATTGTACTTATCAATACCTCGCAGGAAAATAACATTTTGTTCCGAGTTATGAAATCTAAATAATTCGAGATACCGCGTGTTTAGGTGTTTTTTTTTTTGTATTTTTTCGACTTCTGAGGACTACGGCGTAACGAGTCATAGATCCGAGTTATAGAGATTCCGCTGTATTTATTTTTATTGGACAGTTTTGCTCTAAAATCCCTTAATAAAGAAATGGGTGAAGAAGTTTTAAGAGACGGGATCTACACTAAATTTGAAGCAAACCGGTGGCCCACGTACTTACCGCTTCTGTTCGACGTGATCCAGATTTATCGACGCGCAAACGTTCGGCTGAATTAGGATTATCCCGCATCATATTACGCCGTATTTTGAAATTTGATTTCAAAATACGGCGTAATCCATATAAGATCCAGATAGTGCAAGAACTAAAGCCTAATGATTTAAATTTGCGCAAGTCGTATGCCGAAACAATGTTAGATCGATTCAGTAATTTTGACAATCTTTTGTTTTCGGACGAAGCCCATTTCCACCTCAACGGACATGTAAACCAACAGAATTGCAGGTATTGGAGCAGCGAAAATCCCAAAGCTAAACACGAGAGGTCACTTCAGTCTCCTAAGGTAACTGTATGGGCTGCAATTTCAGCTAGAGGAATCATTGGACCCTACTTTTCGAAGATTCTAGCGGCCGTTCGGGTACTGTTAATTCTGCTGAGTGTGTGGAAATGTTACGGGAGTTTTTGGCACCGATGCTCCTGGAATTTGCTGGCTACAATCTTAACACATGGTTTCAGCAATAGTCACACATCCAACGAGTCCGGCAAGGACTCGTTTATCCACATAAAGAAATGTTCCCGATAAAGCTGATTTCTTTTTATGGGGTTATTTAAAGACAAGTGCAGTATACATCGATAAACCAATTACACTACATTAATTAAAAGAAAAAAATCAGCGAAGAAATGTCGGCCATCTCGCGGTCTCTTTGCCGACGCGTATTCGAAAATTTCGGTACTCAATAGAGTGTAAAAGTCGAAACGGTGGTTATTTAGTTGATATTATTTTTAAAAATTGAAATTTTTAAAAAATTAATAAGCTTTCTTGTAAATAAACAACTTTTAAAATATCTCAAATGGTTTTTTTATACGATTTTTTTCAAATGTTAACTAATTCGTGGCTCACCACTGTACCTTACCCTGTAAGATCTTGCTATAAAATATATGTAACATATATTCAATTACTTGTAGCTTAAGGGCACGCCCTTGTACAGGCTAGGCTATTTTTGGAAGTTAGCCGTGGTTAAAGGTTTAGGCAGAGTTCCAGCATAAAACTCTCCTGGCGCCCTTCAACATTTAAATATATTAATTTATATATTAAAGAATATCTCTAAGTTTGTTACTCAGTAAATGTATAAATGCAGTTTGTTCCATAATAAGGAGTTTTATTTAAAAAAAGAACCCGTACCAATATATTTAACTCCCTTTATGAAAATTACGAGTTCAGCATCATCGCCTCTCTTACTTCTACAGCAAAATGCCTTAGAATAACTTTACGTCGTATCGGTGTTAAACGGAAGACTCTTTCAAAAACTAGCTAGTACAACCCAATGCGTAACATTAAGCGATGCATAAATAAGGGCTCACACGTGAAATTATAGAATACTTACAGTTTTTTACTGGTCAACATATTATAGAAATGTGGCACTGAAGGAGAATGTTGCGGTTTAGCTGGCCTGAAAAGAGATCCAATGTATCTTATCTCACTGCTCACTTTTATTGTCCTCCAATCGATTACGGTTTATGCACGTTGTTCCGTAAATAAAGGTAAACCGTTTTCTAATATCAATCAGTTCAATCAATCAAAAACATAAAGCGACATGATTATCGAGTTATTGACAGTTATTTTAAAAATGCACACACTTGGTAACTTTAATTTGATTTCTTATTCATTTTATTTTATCTGTAATCTTTGCGAATAGGTAGAAAAATTTGTTAAATATTTTTAGTACTAGTTTAATTTATTACAAAAAATATATTATTATATTTCATGTCATGGGATAACTCCTGATGGAGAAAATAACTTTAGGTCTACATAATTTTTTAACTGGCCATAGCTTCTTAAAATACTGATTTTTATGCCGATTTTAATAACGTAGTCATGTTATTTTGAAATTATATTTTGTTAGTTTTTTTTTAGTTCATATTATAGTTCTCTTATATAATCAGCCATCAATCAGTCAAGTAAAATTAAAATATGAGGCAGTCACGTCAGGTCATTATGGTTAAATAAAAAAAAATACATTGTACTCAATGGACTATTCTCAAAAGTCCTGTTTTGGTTTGTATGTATGGCCGACGAGAAGCTAAAGGTTATCCAATATTTAAGAGACATTTGTATAAGTACGGTTTATGGAATTTAGTTTATATTTTTACTTTTTATTATTTATTTACTTAAACCACTTACCTTTTATATGTCCCGGTTCCAAAGTTGTTCCAATCGCAGATCATTTTTATGTTATATATTATTCCTACAATTTAAACTATGTTCTTTAAAAACTTATGTAAATTCATTATTTATGTTTTAAATTTATTCATATTTAAAAATTCACGGTTACAATCTTGATTTTTATATGATTTTAAACATAATTATGATTCTCGGTAACAATTTTTCATGTTGTCTAACCTTTAAATAATGGTTTGATATGTTACTTTTCATAATAACTTTAATTTGAGCCCTTTAGTTTTTATAAACATTTTTTGTAATAAAAATAACCATAAAACAAAATAATTGTGTAATATATATGTTTCAATGAAATTTCCTCCAAGCAGTATTTAATAATCATGGCGGGCATTTTTTTATTATTATTAAAACTCAATTTAACATCTTTGTCATAACATTTGGTATTTTTTCAAATTATTTCTTTTTAAACCACAAAATTGAATAGTTTACATAGCTTGAAGTAATATAGCTGACTGATGGTGGTTTAATTAAACATCTCGAATCCTGAAATCTAATCTAATACAGAAACCGCCAATTTGCCAATCAAAGATGGCGATAATGGAAAAACCTATATGTTATATTTACATATATTTTATTTACAAATAAAAAGTATAATTAAAAATAAATATTAACCGATTAAAGTGTATGCCACGCTTCCATCCAAACATAATAACAATATAGTTTTTGCTTCACGAATGCACATGTAGACGTGTGTGACGCGAGTTGTGAAAAGTTGGTATTTATTGGTATAGATAACATTTTAGACTATTTTACTGTGTACTATGTAACTAAATGTTGCCCTGGCCCCCTATTAATAAGAATTATAGATATAATTATCTTTGCTTCGTACAGATGTTATATTTTTACAAGTATAAAGTTTATTTGATACTTCAATTTAAAATTTAAGTGCCAATCAAATAAAAAGTTTCTAACCTATTTCGATATTGTATTAATTTTATTGACAAGTCTGATAATTTTTAATGTATCTATCTATAGTCTGTATTGTACTTTACTATACTATATCCATTAGCATATACTAAACACATACTATATTATACATATCTATATTATTGTTGAGTTTATATTTTTTTATTTGAAATACCGGCTTTAACCGAGATCGCTGAGGCCATTATAAAAAAAAAAAAGTGTAGTATCTATTGTTTCCGTGTCACTAACAATCGACCGAAAGCACGCATACGTCTACACACACTTCATTACTACAAGAAAAGTTTATGCGCGATCGTGAATTGGAGTATTAAAATTGGAACTGTGGTCCTCTTCACTCACTCAATATAGTTATTATTATAATTTAAGTTGATATTCTTTGAGACAAAGTGTTATCAGTTTATTTAACAGCAATAGAGCATAATGGGTTATATTAAAATACTTTTTTTTTAATGTTACTTGCATTGGACTGAGGTTTAATACGCAGCAATCTCTTACTGTTCTTAGGATCTTGAGATGTTTTGATTGATATTTATTTCTTTACAATTTTAAAATCGATTAATTTTACATTGTCTTATTTTGTTACGCCTTCATAATTTTTTAAAAACTGTTCCAATTCAGAATGTCAGATCGTTTATCTTGTCCCATTGTCTAAAGTAGTAATATATTTATGATATTGTATCCAATGAGATATTTCTTATATTCCCATTTAAATATGTCCCAATAAATCAATTTTTTTTTTCTTTCAACGAGGCTCTGGTTTTAACATTATATATTACTCGGCCAGAGAGAAGTAATTCTGTACAATATTTTTTATTTTTAGTTTTTATTGAAACAAAAATAAACAAAACCAATATTGTAGACAACAAAGAAAAAATAAAACAATACATTTTTTTTATTTAAACTGCACATTTTTAAAAAAATTACCACCAATCGCACAATTAAAATTTTAATTAAAAATCACGTTTTTTTGTTTTAATAATTTTTATTACTAGTCACACAAATTTGAAGTACATGTATTTAATTTGAACATGTAAAAACATGTCTTTAACGAGAGGATACACACTATTTTGACATTATTTATTTGTAAAGTGTTTTATAATTTAGTAATGGATGCATAAGATTTAATATTTAGGTGCTTTTTATTTTTTTTGCTTTAGAAACATGTCGAGTGGAAGTATCAAAATACTATTTTAAAAATAAAAGTAACTTTTTTAGTTTTTTTAATCTCAAGTAATTTTATTATTATGAAATAAGACAAACTTATCTACTACACGCCTAAGCGCGCTACAAAGTTTTAAAACATTATACTCTTTTAAATAGTCGCCATTTTCCATCTCAACTATGATAGAGTGGGTGCAATATTCAAAATTGCTTTGCGATTTATCTATTCGCAATTTTGTTAATTTTTACTTTAATCATAATTTATTGAAAACATTTTAAATAAATTATACTTGTTAGTATTAATTCCTAGTTAGATTTTAGCCGCGTAAACAGCGGTGAATATTTTATCTGTGGTTTAGATTTTTTTTCTTTTTTATTGTTTGTGGTCTTCAGATTTTTGCTCGATTTTGTATACTGCCGGGATTTTAGATCCAATATTTTGTTAATCACTACTCGTCTACTGATCACGTTTCTTACCTGCGTGCCTGTAAATAAATAAATAAAAATAGTATTTTCTCATCCATAAATCTCATCCATAGATCCCATAAAACTAAATTTAAGAGATTTTACTCATTGTTAATTGAAAAATATTTTCCATCAAATCATAAATTATCTATCAAAAATATATACAAAAGCAACATAAAGAGTAATTTTAATTAATTAACAGATTAACTATGTATAGGGCACAAATGTATTAACTTAAAAGACAGTTATAAAAAGCGAAATCAAAATAAAATGTACAGACGCGGCCAAACTATTGTTATATCCCAGGTAATGTTTTTTTTTTTTGGAAATCAAAATAATTGTGAAGGGGGAGTCGTCAATAACATGGGCAAAACTCTAAATTAGAAACATATTTAGAGTTTTGCCCTTTTGTGTTTTCTGTGCTAATTATTAATATTATTATAGAATAATGGTTTTTATTGATATTTTTATTACAAATTACTTGAAGATGGGATTAAATATCCAACATGCAAAAATATGGAATGCCAAATCCAGATGAGTGCGTAGTGAGAATTTTGAATGTCTCTTAATCCTTTTATGTTTCATAAACGACGAGAGATCAGCGATCTTACAGTTAGTTGGTGTTGAGTCAACGAGTCGGGGAGGACATGTCTAAAGACTATAGTCGACGCATTATGAACTGAGGCTTCGGGTCATAAATCATATGTATCTGTCTGTCTCACTCGCACTTACAGGTCTTATGGAGAGGTGTCGTGATGTGCGTAAGAATTGTAGAGGCGAAATACCTAACTACTAAATAACGGGATAGGTACGATCGATATGCTAAATTATGTTAAGTATTAATAGGAATAATTTTTCGCTATCTGAAAATATTTCTTCAAAAACACGTTAGAAAATAAATTCTCCATTGTGCGTATTGCGTAACGACGTAATACGTAAGTAAGGGCTCATATACAAACTATATGAGCTCGGTGTGCCAGATCGACTCGTACTTATCATACGAGATTTTCTCCGAAATCGAACCTTACGTTACCGCGTCCAGGGAACGCGTTCTGAGGTTCACCCAATTTGTGCCGGAGTACCACAAGGCTCCGTCCTAGGTCCTATTTTATACACACTCTACACCAACGACATACCGCGCACTCGCGGTGTAGAGCTAGCCCTATTCGCCGATGACACCGGCCTCTACGTGTCTGGATTCAAACCAGACGCTATTTGTAAACGCCTCCAATCTGCAGCCAACGGTTTCGGAAATGGAGGATCGAGGTTCCACCAAAAGTGCAGCCATGTACTTCTCTCGGCGCAACAAAACGCCACATCTCCCAACTGTAGAGTTATTTGATCGTCCAATCCCCTGGGAAAACAGTCAAATACTTAGGCGTCACATTAGATGAAAGACTCACCTTCGGTCCGCATATTAACCGTACGGAATAAAAATAGTAAAATGTTTCTGCGTAATAAAATAACACTATACAAATCGTGCATTCGACCCATAATGACATATGCAAGCCCCGTTTTTGCGCATGCCTCCCCGCGTCATATTCACCGGCTTCAGGTTATACAAAATCGTTTCATGCGCAAGGCCACCGGTGCGCCGTGGTCCTTGCGTAATGAAAATCTACATCATAGATCTTGAGCTGACGACCATAGCTCAGTACCTGAAGCAGGTATCTCGCCTATATTTCGACTCTGCCGTCACACACCCAAACCCGTTGATTGTAAGTGCCGCCACTTACAATCCCATCGCACATCATAGATTCACCCGCGTCCGAAGGAGACCGAGGCACGCCCTCGACGACCCTGACGACGCGACCACCAGGGCCCAAGCTCTTCATAAAACACTACACACGTACATTGCACCCTCATACCACCCCCGCCGACGGCGATGGCGTCGCAAACAAGGTTATTCGCCATACCGACATGTCACAGGCCGGTTCTCTCCAGTCAATACAATTAGAAGCGTCACTGGAGTTTCTTGCGCCACTTCTTCTCATATAGCCAATAATAATAATAGAGATATTAATGTAGATAATTCTTAGTCAGAAGCAACTGAACGAGCCGAGGTTCAGCCCTCTCGGGCACCCTCGAGTAAGACGCTCTCGCGGAACAGGGTAACGGTCCAAGCCTAGGCTCCCTCTCGGGAGCCCTTGTGCTGGTTACCTACTAATAGAGGTCTCGACTGAGCGGCATAAGCCTCCTTTTCAAACCTTCACCTCTCAACCTGTAAAAGACCCTCGGACTAACAGCGGCCATCAGCCAGAAAAAATGTTATATTTATAGAAAAACAACAACCCTTACTCGTAACGACCAATCAGGAGTCAGAGTGCTAATGAAGGTCACGATGACGCACGCGACCCCACGTGCGCAGGTAGCCAAGTATCGATAACGGGTTGCATTGCGTACACATTCCTATTGTCTGTGACATTTATTGCCCGACGACTCAGTTTAAATTGCGTCGACTATAATAAAGTATTGTTGAAGGTTATGATGATATTCATAAGGACATTGTTCTAACGATAAAGGAGCTGCGATATATGCGAGAATGATTTAATGAATCGGCCGTGTCCATACTAAACAACATACGAACGATCTACTTGGGCGGTCTTGCGTAGGGCGCGGCACGAGGGTAGTGCCTGGGCGCTCGTCTAGTGCCGACGTCGCGCACTGGCTTGTAATCGCGCTCCTCCTTGTAGTAGCCATCGTCCTCGTAGAAACGCTCCTGACCGCGGTCGTAGTAGTACTCCTCCGGAGGAGGTGCACCGCGTGGAGGGCCGCGCACCTGTTGACAATATTTAGATGCTTATACTTCCCATTGACCCAAATTGAATAAATAAAATAAAGTGGTATTTTGTGTATTCAGCATCTAAGGATTAATAAAGTTATATGTAATTCAGTTGCTGGTGAGTAAATAAATAAATAAATAATTGTATGCTAACTTTACATGTTACCCGAGTGCTGTAATTGGATCAAAAGTCGAAAGAGGCGAGTGCTTAGAGCCACGCTCGAAGGTTTTTTTTTGTATGATACTTAAGGTAACCAATGAACGCACAGATTGCCTGATGGAAAGTGACGACTCCTGCCCATAAACACCTTTATACATAATCAACAAAGATGCACATTTGTTGTAACTTTTGATAACAACGGGGGTCTGGTCCCCACACTCGACATATATAAAACAGCAATTACATTGCTTTTTCAAGCATTCTGGTCCTTCTGCGGTCAATTGTACCACATTCATGCTACAAGTAGAAACTATTTAGAATCATAATGTAGAAACGTTGGTACCCCTGAGTTCATCTTTACTTGTGACGAGGCATTAACCATCTAAATCACCAAGGGTGACAACGCATCTGCATTATGATTCCTTGTCAATGATGAATGTAGATGTCGGACCCTACCAAATGTATGAACATGTGAAAAGAAAGGTTGAATATGAAAACTTTTACTAACCTGCGGCTCGGGTGCGGCGTAAGGATCATCATATGAATAAGATGTCTCCATAGCAGAGCGTGCTCTGTCCAGAATGCTCAACACCTTAGTCTTTGATGGAGGCGCGCGCATTGGGGGCGGCGCTTGCTGCATACGAGGCGGTGGACGGCCTCCTGAAATTAATAAATATTATTTAGTTAATTAATAAATATTATTTAGTTAATTAATAAATATTATTTAGTTAATTAATAAATAATATTTTTTTAATTAATAAATATTATAAAGATAATTAATAAATATTATTTAGTTAATTAATGAATATTATTTAGTTAATTAATAAATATTATTTAATTAATTAATAAATAATATTTTGTTAATTAATAAATAATATTTAGTTAATTAATAAATATTTAGTTAATTAATAAATATTTAGTTAATTAATAAATATTACATAGATAATTAATAAATATTATTTAGATAATAAATATTATTAAGTTAATTAATGAATATTATTTAGTTAATTAATAAATATTAATTAGTTAATTATTAAATAGTATTTAATTAATTAATAAATATTTTTATTTAATTAGTAAATATAATTTAGTTAATTAATAAATATTATTTGGTTAATTAATAAATATTATTTAATTAATTAATAAATATTATTTAATTAATTAATAAATAATATTTTTAATTAATAAATATTATAAAGATAATTAATAAATATTATTTAGTTAATTAATGAATATTATTTAGTTAATTAATAAATATTATTTAATTAATTAATAAATAATATTTTGTTAATTAATAAATATTATTTAGATAATTAATAAATATTATTTAGTTAATTAATGAATATTAATTAGTTAATTAATAAATATTATTTAATTAATTAATAAATATTATTTAGTTAATAAATAAATATTATCGTTTGACTGGCCGTCGCGTGTGGGACCCTCTATAATGATGGGTAGAAGTGGCACAGGCCTGCTTTAGAGCAATCTACGTGGAACATACATTCTATTTATAAAAACCATATGTGCATTAAAAGTTTGATCATTAACATTATTATTTTAAAATGTTATTATTGTTCGGTATCCTTTTAATTAGGCAATTTACTTTTATTTACGCTACCAACCGCCCCTATAAAAACTCCCGCAACTGTACGCACCTCCGCAAATTTCTATTAATTTTGTTAATGCGTCAGAAGTAAATGACTGAGCCGAGTCAAAAGTAACGCACCAATCCGGGGTTCGGCCACACAGTTGCTATCGCGCCCAGGGTAACAGTCCAAGCCGAGGCTCCCTCTCGGGAGCCATAGTACTGGTTACCCATTAATGACGGTTTCGGCTGAGTGCCTTAAGCGCTCGGCCACTCTTCACTCTGCTGTATCAAGGGTATACAGATGATATCACGAGAATGGCATTTCAGAGAGAGACGACTGTTTTATAGCCTCAATTTCGCTGCGGAATCGACACCTGACGGGTGTTGATGTGCAGCAGGAATTGGACGTGTACAAGGGTTGACTGTCAGCAAGTGGACAGTTATAAGACCTGCAACAAAACGGCCTGCCATGGAACCGAAATTTACTGCAGCCTTCTCGTTAGAGGGGCAACAGCAAGCATTGATGTAATAATTATTTTTATGACTTTTCTTTTATTTTTAACATACCCAACCACAAATCATATTCATAAATTCCCTAGCTGACATCTGAAGTTTTTAAATTTTTTAAAATAAGTAACATCTTTTTTTAAATACTTATATGTTTGATTTGATTGCTCCGAATGTAACAATGGGAAAATATTGATTTCCAAATTGTAAAAATTGATCTCTGGTCTGAAGATTTATGAATTCGATTATATATTTCATCATTTCTCAACCTGGGGGGTCGCAACCACTATGGGGTGGAGTTTGTTATTAAAGGGGATTGCAATCTGTTCAATAAATAAGACCTAAATTCCAAAAGATTCATTAAAGGAATGAAATTTAATGTAGTTTTATAAAATTACATATGATCATGTTATAATAACATAAAAAAATAAATTTATGCCAATATTGAGACATCTGTTCCAAGTACATTTTGTATCAGGACACATGAGATGTTAATTTTGCTGCGGCAATAAATTTGGAATCGCAACGCTTTTTACATGCCTTTTTCGTAGATCATAAAAATGTTTGAGATACAACAAACTATATTAAATAACAGCAGTGACACATTGACTGTGGGCTGCATATAAGAATTCTCCATTGTTACATATGTCCATTTTTGTATTCTACAAAATATATGATCTTAGAAATGAGGTCTTTCGACAAATATCACCAATCAAGTGGATTCTCTAAGTAAAACAGTTACAATAACATTTTATTACATTAATAAACAAGTCCTGAGATGTGATTTGTTTATTTGGGATTTTCTGAAGTTTTTGTTACACTGGTATTCTGTGAACATGTGATCGTTTCCATGTCGTGCTTAGTTGTGTTATAGCTAATTTAGAACTGTGTCGTGGATCTACGGTGTAATATGGTAGCAAGAAGAGGAAATATTATATATACATACAGGAATAGTCTTACTGCATGTAATACTACTATAACATACAGATAACAATGTTTAAATGTATCTCATATCAATTTCAGTGTTGCAAGAGCAGCTAATTTCCAGGTTATAACATGAATAGGAACAGTGGATCCAATTACAAATACTAAGGCATAGCATATCAGTCCATGGGAACAACATGCCTCCACTATGATTCCTTATCAAATTTGTAATAATAATAATTAACATAATAAAATAACACTACCTATCTCTAAGATACATAACCAATATATTAAGTTTGTAAATGAAAATAAATAACAGAGATAAAAATGATGAGACGAAGGGACAGTACTCCAATAATCTTGTTTATTTACTTTTATGCAATTCACATAATTATATTAATAATCATACATCTGAGAATTTCTCAAACCGTTTTTTATAGGTGTAGCAAGAGGTGGAAATATCGTGAACAAGCCCAGAATAATCTTATAATAGTATAAGGTATCACAAACCATTTGTACAAAACAAATATTTGAGAATCATTGCATTTACAGTTGTACAAACAATTCATATTAACACTAACTGTACCTGCGATTTTAGACATGCCAACATGGTATGTGTGCGAGACATACTTTAAAACTGACATATCTTTTTATTTGTTAGTAATTATTACGATAAAGATATTCCACAAATAATGTATTTGCCAAGGTTATCTCATTAACCTACTGAAAACTACATCCAAATTGTACAAACAGACAAAATCTATCTACGATTTTGATTATATGTATAGATTAGGAAATTTTTTTGATTACTCAGGTTTCAATGAATTTTGTAAAAAAAAAATTGTATATATTTGTAATCGAATGTCTAATCACCTTTTTCATACTAGTTAAGCGAATTAAAGGTGAAATTTTCGTAATGAGCGCGCACTATGTAACAAAAATGAAATTTCTATTCAATAATATCTAATTTGTATTTAAATATACTGTTAAATTCAATACATTCTTAATTAATACAGTACGGTATGTAAAACTTAACATCACGGAGTCTGACATTTGACTATTGTCATGAACCATCTAACACAAGCATTTAAGCTTATTTGGAGAGCTTAATGGGAATTTTAGTTATATAATAGCATTGATAGCTTAACATAATGTATAGGATATATTATATTACAATCTGTATGTATAATCAGAGAAGCATCGGTTACTTTCCTTCATTTAATGTAAGTATATGACAACTGTCGGATAAAGTCAGCAACACAAGACATTAACAAATACACCCCAGACCTGTGCGCCAACAATGTATGTTACACAAATATTGGCCTCTACTGTGAATTGAACCCTGGACCTACATACAACTTGATCTGATAATTTGATCACTACTCGATTCAGTTTAATATATATATTATATGCCACAAAAAACATAGCATTTATGATGTGTATCATAACATACCTTCAGGGTCATTGCTATGGATAGGGTCTCTGTAGGAAAATGACCGCTTAGTGACGGTGCATGCACTGTACATGATATTCTTAGGCCTTCCATCAGGTCCATCGAGAAGCGCGCGACGGCCTGGTCCTGGGCCCGGTCCGGGACCTGGTCCGATATCTACAACAAGCATATACCATTAAGGATACATGATAAACACTGATAGTGACAAAAACATATTTTTGCATGTTTTGAGTACAGGTTTATTTATTTTACCTCATCAATGTTTTTTATAAAATAAAGCTAAGATTCAACAACAAAAAGACATATCAACGATTGATATCGCAAAACATTACAAATGAACCATTAAGAAACCAGAGACCCTATTAGAAAACTTTCAATCTTTGCGGAGATGGTGGTGTGTTGATCACCATGGATGTCATGAGCCCCAGGAATAACTTGGCATCAGTAAAAAATACAATACATTTTTATTATTATTTGTAACCTCTATTTTTTTTTTCCGGTTGCCGCTGTTAGCCAGAGGGCTATTACAGTTTCATCGGGTTGAGAGGTGACCAAGCGTTTATGGCGCTCAGTCGAGACCTATATTAGTGGGTAACCAGCACGAGGGTGCCCAAGAGGGCCGAACCTCAGCTCGGTCAGTTGCTTCTGACTAAGAATTATCTACATTAATATCACTATTATTATTATTGGCTATCTGTACCACCGCTTGGGAATGCGCGGGCGCTGGAAAAGAAGTGGCGCAAGAAACTCCAGCATCGCTTCTATCTGTATTGACTGGAGAGAACCGGCCTGTGACATAGTGGTATCCCGAGTAACCTTGTTAGCGACGCCCTCGCCGACGGCAGGTCCGATATGAGTAGTGTTTTATGAATGGCCCTGTGGCGGCTCTTATAATCAACGGGACTGTGAGTGACGGCAGAGTCGAAATATCGCCGGGAAGCCAGGTTCCAGGCAACTCAAGATCTATGTGTAGATTTTCATTACGCACGAACCATGGCGCACCGGTGGCCATGCGCATGAAACCATTTTGCATTACCTGAAGCAGGTGAATGTGACGCGGGGAAGCATGCACAAAGACGGGGCTTACGTATGTCATTACAAGTCGTATGCACGCTTTATATAGCGTAATTTTATTACACAGGGATATTGATATGCTATTTTTATTGACTAACGGGTGCAAACGACCTAGGGCGAACGCTGCTCGATTCCGTATGCGGACCGAAGATGTCTTTCATCTAATGTGACGCCTAACTATTTTACTGTCTTTTCCCAGGGGATTGGACGATCAAATAACTCTATGGTTGGAGGTGCGGCGTTTTGTTGCGCTGAGAGTGGTATCGCAAAAATGATCAAAATAAACACATTCAAATAAAAGTTTAATTGTGAACTTTAGTAAACTACATGTTGCCTAAATTATAGGATTCAAAATTATTTACACATACATCACTATAAATAAATCTTACCTCTATCACCCATCTCCCGTATCTGTGTCTGTCTAATCATGTCATGGGGATCGGGAATTAGATATTTCTTTACTTCCGCAAGAGCGTAGGCAATTCTCGCATGTGCCTCCGCAGGTGGTGCCAGTGCTGATATCTCTACATGTAGTTCATCTGATAAATGTGCATACTTAGGATCCAAGGAGTTTCTCAGTTCTTCCTCTTTTTGCCTGTACACAAATTATTATCATCACTGTTACAGTCATGTGCCTCTAATATAAGTTTTATTTACATTCCCATTCACAACCTAGATTCAAGATATTGATTTGATTGTCAGCCCTGAGGTCTGAGATGGAATGTCTGATAACCTGTAATTGGGCATACTGGCAGAATAATATAGTTTTTAAAAAAAACTGTTTATGTTACCCTTTCAAGCTTGATAACTTGCATTGAAATGATTTACATTTAATAGTACACACCAGTGTGTGTACTATTAAGTGTAAAGCAATGAGATCCATTTTTATCCAAATTCAAAATGAGAGTAAGAGGGAGATGTGTTGTAGGATGCAATGTTCTAGGAGGGTTACTTATTTTCAAAATAGGGTTTCTTTGAGTGTGATATATGAATTTAAAAAATAAGTACCGACATGTCATTTATTTGTTGTATGTTTTCCACCATTGTATTACAATGTATTCATTACAATTTCAATATCACATTTATAAATTTATCAGTAACATAATTGTTGGCTGTATGAGTGTGTCTGTATCAATCATAATATGGAACAAAGAAACAACTTTTTTCTCAGTGGAAAATGTTGACTCAATTTACAGTTATAGAACACACCACACGGGTCATATATAGTACATACTAATCAAATTAAAAGGAGCTTTATTCAACTATGCTTATACAAACACTTTTGAACCATCAAGATCATTAATAGGTCGCACCACCGCTTCCAAAGGCAGCGGCTACCAAGAAGAAAATATTAATACCCTTCTTTTATAAAATTAATTTATTCTTCTATAAATTCACTCATACCTGTCTCTAACAGATCCCCTTCCTAATACTGCCATTTTACACATGGTTTCCTCTTGTAGTTGCTTCATTGTGTTGCCTTTGGGTCCCAACAACTTGCCCACAAAGTTAAACTGCAATGAAAAATATAATTGTACATTATCTATGTGCTAGTGGGAAAAGAAAAAAAAAATTGCAAATTGAATGCATTTTGTACAACCATAGATTATGATATGACGCCAGCAAAAACTATCAACACATGTTAAATATTAAATGCATTTAATATGTTGACAATCCACATGCTGTCACTGCCATAACCAAAACACTAGAAGGTAGGTTTTTGTTATATGTTAAGACTTGTTAGGGTCTTATATCCCTATTAATATACTGAAGAGTGTAAATTATAATTGTAAAATAAACAGCCACTTGTGATATACACAAGACTATATCACTACTTAACAGAAAATAAGAAATGTTGGCCACACGGAACATTGTTAATACCATATGAAATAGCCATTAATGTAAATAGTAGATATGTAAATCTTGATAATTTGTGTTGACCATATAGATATTGCCATACTTTGTCAGAAAATATAACAACATAGTCACTTGCCCAAGAAGTTGATAACGCTGAGTTTTACAACATTAATGAAGAGCTAAAAAATAACATTGTAAGCAACCAATGAGATTTATGATTAAAAACAAACAAATAGCGGACTCTGATTGGTTATAAGCAGAAGGATACAGCACCAAGCTATGGCTACATGTTTCGCTTGCAAATGGATGCATGTAAGACGACAGTCAACCAGTATCCAGTCATCACTCTGCAACCACAATAACCTGTGAAAATTTTTCCAATAAAAGTATTCATGAAAGTTGTGTTTCGTCTGATAACCCCAACAAGATATATAATAATAATCACAAACAATACATTATTCACAATGTCTGAACGAATAATTATCAGATATGGGCAGACTGGTGCCTCAGATTTACTATCTATATAGATATAAAACCTGAGTCACAGGTCACCCATTCTCTGTAATGTGTTACATACAGCGACAAACAGATAATATTGTTGTCAAGTAGAAGTAAGAATAATTTAAAAAAAAATTAAATTATATTACTTTTAGACAGAAGATGACCTTGTATTCATGTATATGAACATATGTTACCAGTGATAGCCTAGTAACGTCCTATATATATAAATCCCACTGTTGAGCATAGGCATTCTCTAAAGAGGATGTTAGCGCATAGTCCATGCAGATCGACAGGGGATTTGTGAACTCTGTTTTCTTATGTAGCAAGAATTAAAAACAAGCACTCAGACTTGGAGCTACCTTAACTTCAAACTGAGCTATAAATCAACAGTAATAAATGACCACCAAAAAATATCTACTTAGTCCTGTCAATATTAGCACAGCTTTTTTTTTATATAGGTATTTATAAATAAAATATTAAACATATCTCTATTACTTTGCAACACCTTTTTAATGGAAAAATAAAATTTTAATCCCATAGAAATAACTAAATAAGAGCCTTAAAACAATGAGTAATATAAACTTTAGTACTTCCTTAGTAGCCCAATTTGTTTTCAACATCTTGTAGCCAGAGATACTGACTTTTTAAAGTAAAATAATAAACCCCAATAAAAAATTGTGTTATTTTAGTAATAAAATATTTATTTTTCTTAACAGTTTTTAAAATCTGATTATTGTAATATTGTGTTTTTGTTTTCTTAGATTTCATAACATGCACCAAATTGTGACATTATTGATTAACTACAAGAATCAATAACTAAACATTTGCTCATCAAAGTTAGAATATATAGTTAAAGTTAGATATGGCAGAGTTTATCTAAAAGAACAGTAGTTACCTAACCTAACTCCTATAGACAGATCATTTTCACATTGGTAACATAGAATTCCAATTGATAATCAGATGAAACTTTGTAGTTTTAGTTAGTACTATACCATCAATTATAAAAAGGGAATTTAAATGATTAGTAGAGGCATTACAACACATGCATAGCATTAGTTAGTTATTAAATAAAACCAAGATTTCACATTTAATATACAGCAAGTGATTGATTACAACCACAACTGGTGTTAAGTAGTTATATAGCGATTTTACAGTAAATCACATATCAAATGCCTATTCACTTTTAAAGACACAGGTTAATGCATAACAGTACACCTAAAGATCAATATGGAATCTTTTGCACTAATATTCTGTGAGTTTAATAAATATCAGATCAAATTCAGCCATTCATAGTAATGACAGCTACTATGTGGCTCTATGACAAATTATTATAAGTCTATAAGACACTAGCAATTAATGCTGGTGTATCAAATAGATTATGAAACAATTATCTAATGTGTGTATCAAATAACTTATAGAGATATTCTCTTTATAGCATTTAATATATTTAAATATTGTAGAATTGAAATATCAAGATCATACATGAAGTCATGCTCTAGTTCTTTTCTCACCGTCTTATGACCTATCTTTCCAAAGGCACAGCCACCCCAACCAAGTCAACCCATTACATGCTAGTTAGTTTACAGATGCGGCGCGGCTTTAGCACAAAAAACTATTTAACAAGGTCAAATGAATTATAGTTGTATCCCATTCTCACCTTTGGATGTTCCTTCACCGGCACCAATACTTTGACAGTCACCTTCACTGGTTTATCTCTGTATACATCGACATATTTTGAGTCGTTTGGTGGTACTCTTCCATTTGCTTGCACTTTTGTCACCTCTACAAATAGAAGATGCAAGGTAGGATATAATTATAAAGTTGACCCAAAATATAAGTAATGACATGCATAATTTATTACCTTGATCAAGAAGTTTAGTCGATAACGGAAACTTTCCATTATTTAGTTTGATTTTTTCGCTTAATAATTCTCTCATATATTCACCGGCTTTTTCATTAACAGGCCCCTCTTCGCCATCTTGATCGCGTTGATTTTCTGGCTTATCTTGGTTAGAATTCCGTTTGAAATCACTACTATTATATCCGTTTTTATCGTATTTATCTGCCATGCTTATCAAACCTTACCAAATCCGAATACAAAACGTTTTAAACATGCGTTGAGAATTATTTTGACACAAGAAATCATAGGACCATACATTTACAACCGACGCTACCGCAAATGTCAAATCAATGTGAATAGAGGATGAGAATTGTTTGTCGATGTAAGATTTTTTGAACATCCGGTAGTAAACTATCGATGCAAATTGTTCCACATTAAATTTAGTATTGTTTTAGTTATAATTACAATCAATTTGAAACCTGAATTATTTATCTGTAATTCAAAGAATAAATATCACTCTCTACTTTAGCTAAACAGCTTAAGATTCAGATCAGGTTCAGGTGCAGTTTTTGATTACCACAATGAATACATAAAAGTTAAATAGCAGATCAACTCGACTGTAAATAACCCTAACCTATTTATTGTAGCAGCAGGTGACAACATCCGCGTGAGGGGCACCCCTTCTAACAAAAGACGTGCTAAACACGCAATTATAACGCCTGATGATATTCTGACGGTAAATATTAACTTAGACACAGTCCCGTCCGCGCCGAGCCGCAGGAGCTTAACCGCGGACCAACCAACCGACGGGCACACACGGGCTTTTATAAATAGACCTGTCCTCCCTTTAGATAGCGATCCGAGTCGTGGTTTCGTACCTTACGAGGGCCCCCGGATCGTATTATCGCCCCTCTGTTGTCGTCGACGTTCTTCCTCCACAGGTGTCGGAGCGCAGCAGCAGTCTCGCAGCATCGTCGTTGTCTCCCTACTTAGCGGGCCTCCCGCTCGCGAGTCTAATTACATAAAGCTGTAGCTGTCACATATAAACATTTAAATAATGCATGAGAATCATATAGATAATTAGTATTTTATAGTTGTTTATCCAAATAATAAAAGTAAGTAATGTTTTTTTTTATCGTAAAACGCCTATGATAATTAGTATAATTTTTTTAAATTCTCATATATTTATATAAAAAGCCTTGTTTTTTATTTGTAAAAAATATAGAGATAAAATAAATGTATTTTATTACATATTTCTCAAAGCCAGTGAACGCGCAATATACTGCGCCACGCTCAACGTTTTTAATCCCGGTCTACAGCGAGATAGTAAACGCACTATAGATTTAATTTAAAAAACCGATTGTTTCAATGAGGAGATATTTTTGGACTTGCTTATTGCTACAGATCGAATTATATTGGTACTTAAATCAAAAATTGTTATTCCTTTACTTTTAACGAATAACTTCTTTACTTTTAATAACGTACTACTGAGAGGAACGAACAAAAACACCGTTACGAAAAATAAAATGAAAGCTTGAGAAGTTTTAAGAGTATTTAACATCTCGACCGTCCGCTTTAATATGTCGCTGGTATATGATTAGATCAATGGAACCAGAATAAAAGCACAATTTTTGGAATGCCATATATAAACAAATAAAAAAACAAAAAATATTCATTTCATAATACTAATGTAAAGAAAAGAAGGATCTGAATGAAGGGAAATGCAATGGAAGTGAGTGGGTTGTTTTAATGTGGAATAAATAAAATAATATATTACGTATTATCAGCAAAGTACACATTTTCAAAAGTAAGGATTAATACATAATATAATCTAATTACATGTTAGCAATTAAAGTTTTTAAACTGATTTTTTATAATCAAAACTTGAGGAGTTTAACACTGAGAACTGTTATTCAATTATCTTAAAGAATTAATCTTGTTATAAAGTTTATAAATTACTTGATTATTAGTTATAAATAATGTTATTCAAGTATCTAGATGAAGAAAATAACTTAATCTTAAGTCCTAAATTGTCCATATTACGCCTCTGTAAAACACATACAATGAAACTTGTTTCATATATTATTTTCCAAATACATGTTGATTTATCTTTTACAGTATGATTCCAAAAACAAATTAAACTTAAAAAATATTCTTCAATTTTATATTATTTCTAAATAATATGTTGTGAATAAAGATGATAAAAATAATTCAGTGAGGCCAGTAAATTTCAAGATCAAAACATTTTTATAGGTATTACCCCTTACATATTATTTTCTTGTAGAAAAATTACACATTCTCATAGCAAAATAAAAGTGCTTATTTTATTACATAGAATGGCATTGTAACATTAGATTTCATGTCCTTTAAGACCACATATTGCAAGCAGACACACCTTACACCTATAATAAAAAGTGACATCAAAACCATTACAGAAGAGACAAACAAAGTTATATAATATAACTTTAAAGACTAATAAGATGCATATAAGTGAGTAAAAGCTAAAATCCTTTTATTTTTCAATAGTAGAATTTTTTGTTACACTTTATTATCCTGCAGAAGACCAAATACCTCTTCTGACCATTTTCAGTTTTTGAACTAATTACCCTAACAAAAATCTACATGAAGATATCTGCATCTTCGATATCTTGCAAACTATGTAATTTGTTTTTTTATTAATGTGTCGCGTCAAAGACTAGTCTGATGTATTTTGTATAACAATAAGGATAAATTCTCGGTCAGGTGCAATCAAAATCTCATGTCGCCTACTCCTCACACGGAGGAATGTTAATTCATTTGTTGAGTCCTGAAAAGAATATTAGGTCTAAATTATTATTTTTGAAGATAAATGTCCAAATCAATTTTTTGCTAAATTTAATAATTCATTCAACATTGAATCTTAGCCCCTCAGCTTTGTCATACATCCTTGTCCATACCTTTATATAGTAAAAGAAACATTTATTATAATATATTTATAAAAGTTAACATGCCAATTAAATGAATTAAATTACTTTATTTAAATTGAGATATTTCTACAATTAACATACAGTATTTTATTAGAATCTGGCAGAAAAGCCTTGTATATATAATATTAAGCTCAAGGTATAATTAGATAAACTATGACAGTAATAATAATTTGAACTAACACAAAACATTCATAAATATCCCTTTTAAAATAAATAGGATGAATAATAATGAAACAACTGTTACCATTTCCCGAACAACATTCTTAGCTTTCTCGGTTAACTGGCCAATCAAACCTGAATACAACACTGATGTAGCATTATCCAGAGAACTTTTGATTGGTATGCCTGTGAAATAAACATCACAATTTATTTATACTATGAAAACTAATCTTGATAATTTTGCATAAGAATTGATCCCTTGATTTTTAAATAAAATATAATAAATAAATGATGCTGCTTGTCATAGGTATATTTGTAAATAGGTTATAATTTTTTAAATAACTTATATTAATTCACTAGAGTTTAGTATAGAAGATCTTGTATAAAAAAAATTATTCGAAATAATATAGCAGCACAATTGTTCAAATATTAAGGCGAGCGTGATCAAAAACTTATTGGAAGCCCATTTGTAGATTCCAGTCAAACGAATTTCATACAAAATAATGTCAATAGTTTGTATACTTTTAATATCATAATTATGAGAAAATCAATATAATTATTTACACTATAGCTATAAATTAAAATTTCTAATATCGTCGATTATTGATTTTCTTTTGGTTTCTACGGTAGTTAATAAAATCGACCAAACCTTCGTGATTCACAACGATTACTCCCATGACTCCTTTATGGGCTTGTATTCTTTTAATAGTCTCTTCGACTTCAGTTGCCTGCAAGTAAATACCACGTTTTATAAAACACAAAATAAAAATTTTGTTAATGCTAAATCGTAATAAATACCATATTTTAATTTTTCTGTGGACGAAGCCAAGCTAGTTGAAATAGAAAGTAACTGGTAAATCGACTCGGGAAGGTAAATGTCAATTGTCAAACTCAGCTTTTAATTTTTTGTTATGTTTATCTATCCGTCAAGGCTAATGTTCCAAGCTATACAGTAATTTTAAAATTTTATCTTCACAAATTAAGTCCATATAGTAATTCCTTCCTATAATATGGGTTGCAGATTTATGAATTATTTATCCTTTTTATTTAATTTAAAATTTACTTTATTATTCACGTCGTATTTTTCTACGTTTTTTATTTTTCTACAATAAAATCCCTACTTCGAATTACACTCTACTTACTATTTGAAATTTACTACGCATGAATTTATTAAACAAATTGCATTGCCAAATTCATCGTAATGATATAATATAAAATTACCAATCAACTTCCTGCGTACATCTAGCATCTAGCCGGGCCGCGGGGCTAGTCCTCATTACCCGAACTTAGGGGGTTATACTTACGACTTACTCATATATTAAATTATTTTAAATTAAAGAGAAATCCAAAATGTTATTGTAATATGTTAATAATTGTTTTATGTACCGTGTGTGTGGCACTGTTAAACGACAAAATGTTACTCTCCTAAGTGCATCATTACAAAATTCATACTGAGAATATAATATTATATAATAGATACAGACCAACTGTTGCGGTAAACAATATTTGTATGAATATGAACCTAACCTAATTTTGAGTCAAAACTCCTGGCCAATGTATAAATAAGCAACTTCATTTATGTATTAATGGTTACAGAAGTTAAACAGGGATTACCATTTCAGGATTTTATAACGTTCCAATAAAAAATCAAAATTTTATAGTGCTATGCGTTTTGCTAATAATATAACATGGATATTATTTAGGCATTTTTTTATAATATTTATTTATAAATTAGGCACTAAGTACGCAGCCAAATAATCATCTATTGGATTTACCAAATTTTACAGGTACAGATTTTTATAATTTTCAAATTGCCTATAATACTTCCCCAAATTCATCATCAGCTCTTAGATTATTAGCTTTCTTCAATTGGTAAAGAGTGAATGTGAATTTGTGTAGTTAGTAACAGCCTTATAAGTTATCTGATATCTGTGATTAAAATGACGTTTTCTGCTGTCAATCACACAGATAAAATAATAAACAGGAGATATCGAACGGGCTAATCATATAGTCGTACTACACCTATGGCTATGCCGAAATTCGCTTTTTAGCGATGGCGATATAATATACAATAGTTCTAAAGCAATAATATATGTAAATAGATCTATTTTGAATGAAACTTCCATAAAGATGCTTCAAATTTGATATAACAATGAACGATAGCGCTGCTGAATGCTCGGAAGCTTTAGATCCTCGAGTACAGGTAAAGTTAATCGATAATTTATAGAAAAGCAAAATTTTCTAAACTGTTTTTTTTAATTTTTGTTACTCGCGGAAGCCTCTCTAAAATAGCGAATAAATTGTGAATTGAATATATATTTTCAGACGAATAATAAATATATGAATTAGAAAACATTACATAAAATAAAACAGACGAAATTTATGCATTACAGGATTTTGTTTATTTTTTTTTGCAAATTAAATACTATATTATGTTACTGGTGTTAATAAAAAGATCGAGTTACCTTAATTACCTTAGAAAAAGATTCTATATTTTATCACTATCACATAAAGATAATATCTTGCTTAGTAAAAATTAAAACGAGGGTTTAACAGTTGAAACAATAATAAAAAAAATAATGGTACCTCATTAAAATAAAAGATATCTTAGATGCTCATATTGGAGCATAGGCATTGGAGAGTACTTTGGTATTATGTTGTTAACTATCTTATCACCTAGCTTATATCATCAACACAAGGTAAGCAGTCTCCCACAGTATATTTTAGGTAGCAATTAATACTCTAAAAACAATACTGTGTAATTGACTTACATTAAAAGTGATGAAAAAAGTGGCCCCTTCAACCTATAAAAATGGGGTATAAAAATCCACCACTGCATATTCAGCTGTTGCCAGTTGTATTTCCAAACCAATACAACTTAGGGAGCTTTATGAAAAGAGCCTGAACCTTTTGTACAGGTTGGCAGTACATCCACAACTCGTCTGGTGTTGTGGATGAGTATGGGCAGTGGTGATCACTTTGTTTGTCACATAATCTGTTATTATAAAAAAAGATATAAAGAGTGTATCCATTTATTGAAGGAAATACAGTAGGCACAGCAGATGTTAAACTCGAAGCAAAATTTGTTCATGGATCAAGGTGATCACTTACTATTTAGTAGCCCACTTGTTTTCTTTAAAACCAGCCTTCATGCCAACAAAATAGCACTTGTCCCCCATCCCTTGTATCCCCCGCATGTAATTTTCAGCAAAGGCCTGTATTTCTGCAGCACAAATATAGATTACTGGTGTATTTTTAATATTCTGTGTCACTGCTTTTGAATGATGAGTTTATGAATCTTGTTGTGTGAGGATTATTTAATAGGATTTGTCAAAATACTCTTTCTTATTTGTTTGTAACAATGCATCATATATTGTTTAGAATCAATTAACATGATATATATAATTTATGTATTAAGATTCTCTAACATAACCCAGCCAAAAAGAATCTTACTATATCCTATGATATATTTTTTAAGCTAATCAAGTAACATTAAATCATTTTATTTATTATTTAAGTATTGATGGGTTTTTCCTATCTATATCTTAATAATCCATTCATTAATAAAATTGCATTTAACTTTCAGATTGAACTTGAGCGCTTGAATACAGCAACAGATGAGATAAATCGTCTGGAGGTTGAGTTGGATGAAGCTCGGTTGGCATTCCGTCGTCTCCTTGCCGAGGGCCATTTGCGTATCCAGCAGTTGACTAAGAAACTTGGCACTAGTGTTCACAAAGCAAGGCCTTACTATGAAGCTAGATTTAGAGCTAACATTGTAAGTAAATACTATACTTTCCGTACTCTTCTCCATGTTCTGTTTTCAACTTTTTTCTATATCTGTTTAGTAATACTTTTGTAACTATAAGGAAATAGTCATTATATCCTTTATTTATCCCAATTTATGATTCCAGCTTTGTATTCACTTGTTACCATCATTTCCAGACTCAACGAAAATATAAATTTACATTATGTTTATATTATTTTGATATTAATTTAAATTTACATTTCCTCCCTTCTAGACCTTATTTTAGTGACAAAAAGATATAGAATAAATAACTAAAGTAACAGCAATCCTTTATATCACCAATTTTATTCCACAATTTTAAAAAATTTAGTCATCTCTTTATGTACAACATGGTTACAAATCAACCGCATTTGACAATTTAGAGATAATTGAATCCAAGTATATAGTTTTTATGATTCTATTTTAAGTCCTAAGGATTGAAAATTCACTGGATGATTATTTATCACCATTTCACATAAATTGCTTATCTTCAGGCAAACTGTGTATTAATTTGGCATTTCATTTATCATAAGAATAATTATATGTTCCAAGCATTGTGAAATTTGAGTACACAGATTGAGATATAATTTACACACAAAAAGAAAAGATGTTTTAGTAAGAGCCAGTTTAATATATTAATTAATCTACAAACAGACCATGCAGTGTATATTAATTGTTTTAGACCTCACAAGAGCTACAAACAGCAACCCTTGCTTACGATAAGGCAAACAGTGCACATGCGGCTGCAAGGGAGATGGTATACCTGGCAGAACAGGGACTTACAAGGCTCGCTGAAGGCTCCGAAGGTGGTCTTACACTCGACCCTGCCTGGCAAGAGATGCTTAATCATGCTACTCATAGAGTTAATCAGGTATAATTCAGGTCAATCCTGTTTCAGTCTTACTATTACTTTTTTTTCTTGTTTTTCTATCCATTGAAGTTTAGATACTCCTAATATCTCTTCTGAATTTCAGTAGCAGATAAATACTCAAAATGTTATACTATTAAAAACCCATTTGGGAGTTATTTTGAGTAGTCTCAAGAGGTTTTAAGTCTTAGGAGGTTTAATCCATAAACAATAATAAACAAAATATTTAATAGCTCTTTAAAATGTGTTATGAAAGTTTTTTTTGAATAAACCCTAGTAATTAAAGTAGAACCTCCTCAAAATATCTCGAATACATGAAATCCCTTAAACCACATGGAGGACTGTATTCTGAAACCTCCAGAGAGGAGACTCATCTCCGGAAGTGGGATCTATATAAGGCTGTTACTTTACACAGTGTAGAGCCACACTACAATTTGTTTGCAGCATTAATGGCTCGGCTCAACAGGATAAAGACAACACCCTCACAAATAAGTAACGCTGTCTTTTAAATGGTGAGTGTAGGGATCTGGATACCCTTATTACTAGTGACAAGGCATTCTTAGTCCGCAAGGGTGACATCGAATCTGCACTAATATTAGTGGACAGGGAGGAATAAGGATTACTAATAATGCACCTGCATTGTGATAGTATATCGAGGGTGAATGTCGGTGGAATGGACCGCGGGATGGGACTTACCATCTTGTGAACTGTGTGCTTGTCTGTACAATAAAATAAAAATATATATATATTTTTTTATTAAAGGCTGAATCGGATCGCGCCGTGGCTACGGTAACGCAGAGAACTAAAGCCGCGTCACATCGCGCCGCCGCGGCTTTAGTGCAGCAGTTGCAGAATGGACTGAAGAGACATATAGCTAAATCCAGGTATATATGTATAAAATATTATCATCATCATCAGTTTTACATCACAGCCTATAATTAGTCCACTGCTGGACGTATGCCTAAACCATAGATTGCCATAAAACACAATCCTGATTCACCTGCAACCATCAACTTTCCACAACTTGCATAGGTCATCGCCACATCTAGTAAAATATTTTCCTACACTGCCACTTCTAGTTGATGTCAATCATGACCTTTGTACCCCATTTGTTATCGGTTCTACAAGGTACATGGCGAGCCTATTGACATCTCAGCTTGCTGCTATTTTTAAAAAAAATTGGTGTAATATTGGTAAAAAAAATGTTATTAAAATGTACAAATTAAAGATTTTTTTTCGTAATTTAGGAATTGCTACCTCTTACTAGATTTTATTTTACAAAATATTAATGAGTTAATGATATCTTATTTTGTTTCATTTAATAACAATACTCCTGTATCTATATTTTGTATGTAAAATGCCACCTAGCAACTCTTTACTAGCGGTCAACTGTCCAACCGCTTGTAATAATGAAATTATTTGTAAATTTATTGAACTTTTTAACATAACTAAATCTGTATAACATAATAAATATAATATTAGTTTTACTGGTATGAAATTTTTTAAGATATAATTCTCTTAATGTATATGAAAATAAATTGTGGAATCCTATGGGGCGTTCTTAAACAGGCTACTATATTACTTGTCAGTAATTAATATTTGATTTTGTAATAAAACAAACAAATATTTTCGTTATTTTTCTCATTAATTTTTGTATTTTACTGCATAGTACTATGTAGATATTAGACAGCTTATTATGAACTAACAATATTTCTTTGTATTAGCTTATATTGCACACATATACTCTAAGCTTATTTAGTTTAGTTTGCACAGAACAATTTTTCTTCCAGAGGCTGCACGACGTGGGCCGCCATACAATGCCTACGTTTGGTACATATTTTCTTTTATCTCTGCATGTTCTTATTACTCTAACACATTATTGTCTGCATGTCTGTAGATTTTGCATGTACCATATGGTTTTTACAATACTTGGTCCATTACAATTCTACTTTTTGTTTCTTTTAGTCTGTTCGTAACATTTGTCTTAATAAAAAAAAATATCATTCATTAAATATGTGTATAAAACTAGGTTTCGAGGTAAAATATAAATAATGATTATCTATTTTTTTTTAATGAAATACTACTGTAATAATTACTCTATCATATATGTTTTGTCCATTATTGGTTGCATTAAAAATATACATAAAGTACAGATGTAACCATACCATAACGTGATAATAGAAGTGAAGGTAAAATTAAATCGGTCCTTCGAGCCGGATAATCTATGATTTCATTACAGGCCATACTTTGAAGAGAAAGCTCGCATCAACACAGCGCTAGAGGCCCAAAAGGCTCGAATCCAAACTTTAGAGGAACAGGTTGCGGAGGCAAAACAACAATACTCCTCGGCGCTGAGAAATCTTGAAAGAATTTCTGATGAGATTCATAAACATCGGTCCAGGAGACAATCTACTAGAAATGGTATTTTATGTAATTTTTTCGTTTCTTTTTTCTTTTATTATCACCGTTATCTATAGAAATCAGGAGGATATCATTATCATTCATGTGTGTTCTATTGCTTATAGACCGTTCAACGATAACGGATACAGCGAGTGAATCGAATACGAGTGAAAATTTGGAGGAGCTATGCGATCACAGTGCGGACGCAAGCGTCAGAGAGTGGCTTCGTCGCGCAGCTGACGCCCAGAGACCAAGGTGTCTGACCGACGGCGACACGTGGACCGAAATAGACCTGGATTACTCTAGCCCTGAAGAGGTAAATACTTTTATTTCTGTATGGGGTCGAGATGAATTCACTGCAGCTCCCGTAATTCACTTCACGGTAAGCTCTTTCTGCGAGACATACACTTCTACTCTATCGAGATTGAGATACTATGAGATTCGCTCCTGTGAATTGACGTAGAGGGGCTCGTTATCACTAACTGTGTTCCGTATGTTTTATTTCATTAAGTTATTAGTGGTGTTTATATCTCTTACTGCATTTTTTATAGAGCAGGTAAACGAGCAAGCTGCTCACCTCATGGCAAGTGATTACCGCCTCCCATGGACATCCGCAACACCAGAGCAGAGGAGACGCAAATGCGATGTCGACCTTTAGATAAATTTTCATAATTTTTTCCATATAAACGCGCTACCGGAGACTATTTCTCCTACTTAATTCACAATTCCGCTAAAGTATAGTTCCATTAAGCGATTATTAATTAAAAAACATATCTCGAGCAAATTAAAAAGAAAAGAAAAATAAAACTGCATTCAAATCAGTTCAGTGTATCTAGCTTACGGCTGTCGTACAGATTGATATCGCTTGTCAGAGAGATATGATTTCATACTATGTATGCATGTTGGGTTGTGTGTGGTGCTATCCACAGTGCCGATGCGTTTATGTAAGTGGCTACGTCTAGTAGAGACCGCGATGTTAGCCCGATGGCGAATTCTGAACTATAATTCTGATGAAGGTTCTTCTTTTTTTTTTTTTGCGTTAAAGTTGCACAGATTAGCAGCATAGTTCTGCTGTGTTTCGTATGATATGTGTAGGGATCCAGAGATCCAATTACAGATGACGAGGCAAGGTCGGTAATCAGTGGTTAATATTATTTATTTATTAATTTAAGCTTTATATACAGTATGTATAAGGGCGGACTCAATGCCTTAGGCATTCTCTACCAGTCAACCTTAGGGTGATGCAGAGATGAAATGAGATAGGTGTATGCTTAAAAATTTTGTCGTAAAATACTATTATATTAATTATCTTATATACATATATATGTCTAGCTATATAACACATACAAATATACATACATATATATGATATCTATATAAATACATAATTATTTAATATTGAGATGATCCTGCCAATCTATTGAGAAATACCTCCCAAACCTTTACCTTAAACGCGTAACAATTTGTAGCCGCCCTGACTTCAGGAGAAAAAATTACAATAAAACAAACAAACAACAAACTGACCCAGTCTTCTGCATAGGTATTCTCGAAGCGGCATTTTGACGTGCTTTATTTCGTTTCTGTACGTCGAGAACGTTATGCGTGTTGAGAAATAGCTGATATACATATCTTAGCACAGCATCTGCTAAAAGCGCAGTCTAAAAAATGATTTCTTATATTTACTCGAACACTACACTCGTTTCGAGTACTTTACAGCACATATGGCCACCAGGAAGTCTGGCCTACTGTAGTTTTACGCAGAAGTAACTTAGAATAGTTACAGGCTTCAAGAAATCGTAATTAAGAGTTCCTTTGAATGCTCCAGCAATAATTCGAGGATTTCTGTCTTGTGCCATTATCACGACTTCCAAGAACACGGGCGTAATGGTTTCCTCTGCTTCTAGACAGACAGAGAACTAGATTTAATAATTGGAACTGTCTGACGCATTTTCGTTCACAAAAGCTTGTTTTTCACTAAAATATAGGCTAAATTATTTCTTTCCCACGCAGATAAGCTTCGAGAAATGCTCTCTCAGACCTCGTTCCACTCCCGAGAAAACTCCTTCACCACCAAGTCCGATGGAGTCAAAAGTATCAGCGGCATCACCGCGCCGCATTATACGGGCAGAGCGGACGGCGCTCAGAAACGAACTAAGGAATGAACTCCGTGCCGAATTGCAGAATGCCAGACGACAGAGCCTCGATGCTCTGCTGCATGACACTGGTGAACGGGTTAAGGAAATGTTCCAAGGTAATGTCTTCTTATCTGTTTAAGATGTCTTATGTATTTTAGATAGACATGGTAATTGTGCGCCAACATGTGTGACACACAGATAACCAACAAATACAGATGTTATTAAACAATTCGTTATGGTCTCTTTTAGTTTATAAGCGGATGCTGCGGAGGGAGTGAGTGAACTGTTCTCCTGATCCTCAGCCAGAGAAAAGCCAGGTGTTGTCATGCCTTTCTGTAAACTTCATAACTGCTAACTAGGGACAGACGGACGTGGGAAGGGACCCCTTCGCCTAAATATAGATAGACCTAGAGGCGACACGCGCTGTGTTTTCTAGCGACTCTCCAAGTACAAGGGATGCGACAAGAGATGCCTTGAACAAGGAAGTGGTCTGTTCAGGGACTGTACACGTTGAAGTGCGTTTCCATAGTTCTGAAAACACTATATTTTTCATTGGGTTCGAGTTTTTTTTTATAAAATATGGCAAAAGAGCAAGCAGCTCATCTGATTGTAAATGATACCACAGCTACCCGTGACTGTTCGTAATATCAGAGGAGTCGCAGATGCGCCCCCGGCTTTAAGAAAAGTGTAGGATCTTTTCTTGCTGGTCCCCAACAATGAAATTTACAGTCATATCCTCAGCTTATGCTTAGCATAGCCAAAGTTATCAAAATCCTTGACATACCGAATACTTACACGCTCCTAGTAATGTTTTAAGATGCTCTAAGACTAATTGAAAAGAAAGTTTCAAAGATTTCAAATGCAAAGCCTGAGCAAAGTTTAAGAACGCTTTATAAATCTCAGCCTAAGTCGTATCGGTTCGGAAACACCGCTGCCAACAACTGAACCCACAGAGTGGTTGCGCGTGGCATAACATTTCGCGTAGAGCGCACGGTGCTAGATTGGCCAACCATCGAAATGATGGGCATGATATTTTGAATTCTGTCTTAGTTTACTACGCAGGAACACTATTTGTTATGTTAGTCTGTGCTACACTCCTGGAAAGACTATTGTGTCGTTTTCTATTGCTCAATCAAAACGAGTTAAAGATTGTGTGTTAACTATAGCGAATTGAAAATTGCAATAAAGTCACTATAATTTCTTTTTGTAATTAACGCTTAAATTAATACATATATTATATATATAAATGTATATATATATATATATATATATATATATGCACTCGATTCGTCTTCCACTGTTTTTAAAAATTATAAAGTTGTCACCAAATTTGTAAACAAATTTTAGGGTTGTCACTGTTTGGCGAGCGACGGGGTTCTGGTTCAGCTCCGCGTACTCCGCGACGCCGCTCGCCCACCGCCTCGTCCGCCTCGTCGGACCGGCACTCTGACACCGACAGTCTACCCAGGTACCCACTGGACTTGTCGAACCTTCTATATTACAGTACAACACCATGCTACCTTAATCCTTCAGAAGTAATTGACCGAGCCGAGGGTCGGCTTTCTTGGACACCCTCGATGCAGATGCGTTGCCACCCTTGAGGACTGGATCCTTACACTCACCAGACTAAACACAGCAACATTGCAGCATGCTGCTATTTTACCTTGGACGTTTTTTGAACCTTACGATTCGTTGATCCGAGCATCAGCTGTTTTTATCATTATTTATTATTACATCAGCCTATAAACACTCCACTGTTGGACAAAGGTAACTAAGTTAGTCTTACAATTTTTATTTTCTATTTCTTTATTAATTCATGTATTTTTTTCACAGCGTCGAAATGCTAACAGACGACCAAATAGCGTCTTTAATGTTGGACGCGCAGCTAGAAGCGGTTTGTGAGCGGTTAGCCGGCGTCGCAGTCAGACAGCCGCGGTCGCCTCGTTCGCCTGAAGCGCGGTTTTGAATCCTACGACTTAGTATATAAGGTACACTTTTCAATGACAAACGATATGGTAATGTGATATCTTTACTTCTATTTCAACAATAATGAACCATAACACTGAGGGAAAGATATGGTTTCGAATGACAAACGTTGTGAGGTGTTTATGGGCAAAATGTATAGAACCGAAATTGATCTAATTTAAATTTTAAGTATTTTTAAATGTCACACAGAGATCGATTTCGTGCTGGAAATGTGCAGCAAATATGCTCGTACTGTTCGAAATAATAGGAAGTAGTTAACAAAGAAAGCGACGCGAAATACATAATATCGAAAGCACCGGTGGTGTGAAAGCGCTCTAATAGAGGTCCTGTCATACGAAATAAAAACATGACAGTTCTCAAAACTTCAGCTCAACGTCGCAAAGCTCGATGTATAGTAGCTTGAGGTGGTTTTTCAAGACGAGCTTCGGCACGAATCCACTGCCACCCGCATGCGATCGAAGCTTCTTTGTGACGCGCCCGTTATTAATGTCGGGAATAATATTAGATATGGTGCACGCGTCATGACAAATACGTTACGTACATATTTTACGTTGGTCATGACAATTTTTTTTTACTTTATTTAAAATTTATACTAGGACCGTTTCCTTAATTTATATATAAGAAATACTTAACTCTGGAAATTAATTGTATTATTCAAATTTTATTTTTATTATTAAGGACGTTCGTTAATATATATAGATAAAATCACTCGCACGTATGTGTAGGAGTAAATTGACCTTTATTATGTATTGATGAGGCGTAAGCTTAGCAATTTTGAACTTTAATGCTACGACAAAAGTATCACAATAATAAATCAAACACCACGTGATATTATTAGTCTTAGAAATTAAGTCTTAAGTACTAAAACATAAGGTAGCTATTCACATAATACGTAATTAATACAATAGTGGCGTGTTTATCTGTTTACGAACCAAGAACAAGGCCTAAACTAGTAAAGTATTTAGCGCTTTATCTTTATCGATATTGAACCCTAACGTTATTGGATTAAGAGTTATTTATTCGTTGAAACATAATTCCTATGTAGCGATGCCAGATAGTTTAAGAGTTAATTGAAATGCTTATTAGATAAAAATATTATTCTGAATAATTTTTAACAGTATTACTTATTATTTTATCTTAATTATTTGAAAAAAAAACAGTATAAACTCTTTATCAAGTTATTCTTTATAACGATAAAATCTCTAACGCAGAAAAGAGCACTTGAGTGGTTTACCTTAAACTTATAGTAATCCCCTCCATAACACGGTACTCTTATAACGCGTTTTCATATTACCCGATTTCAATCCCCCCGTATAACTCGGGCATTCCCCCATTTAACGCGGGGATTTCCCACATTATATTTAATAAAACGTACATATTTCGTTCATAATATATATATACAGTAATCCCCTATAACACTATATATATATATATATATATATATATATATATATATATATATATATATATATATAAATAAAAATGAATGATAAAAATGCTCGGTCCCTTGTGTTTCGTTATAAAGAGTTTAGACTGTATCTCATATTATTTTATTTTAATGTTATTAATTTCTTAATATATAGAAAAAAACAGCATTTCTATATTTTTAAACTTTAGCAAAAGTACACACAGACACAATATAAATAAAGTATTTTCTTTTTACAACTTGGATTTTGATTCCTTATCGAGGATTAATTTTGGAGCCACGGGCACTTTACCATCGGGTATGTCGCCCTAAATACAATTAAAAAAAAATTAGCAAGCTCATCACTAGTCCTTAAATAGTTATCGCAATAAAAACATTTTTTTTTTAATTAATCGGTGCTAAAAGATGTCAGGAAATATAAACACCGTACACACGTTTTGTACTATGGTGGCAACACTGTTAATCCTTCCAGTAGCAATAATACATTATTCAAATTTAGAATGCGCATTCAGCGACACTTCTTTATTAGGCCGAATATCTTACAATCCTTTTTAGACTAACTAGGGACTTAACAGATTAGGAAAAAAGAAGTTACCACTAACAGTTCAGAGTTACTACAAACTTGCGTGCTTATGTAATGCAAATTTAAATGGTAGCAAGCAAAATCACTATCAAAACAAAAAGTGTGAGACATTTATGGCAACTTTCAGGACTCGGACGACTCTATACTGATTGGGTTTACAGGAGGGTTGGCAACCCTAATCAAGCATTATTCTTCATGATATAATTTCTCCATAAGTGTGTCCATAAGATAGCAGAAGAAAGGTGCTTCTTCAACTATCCTACGATTATGTTCCAGTTAATCTTAAAACAATTTTGACTAACTTCTCGCATTTTAATGCAATTTTTATCTAAAAGCAATTTGTTAATTTCTTGCGTTGCGTGTGATTACAAATTTGGTCGTAAATAAGGCGGGAAAGAGAAGAGGCCGGCGATCGACACCGTCTTGACTGAAAGTTGCTTTTGCCTTTTATGTGTGGTGATATACATTCCTCGATTTCGGTTTTCTTTCCTTAAAACTGACGGGCAACTCAAGTTAATAACCCAACTGTTCAAATTATTGTGTTATTTAGTTTAGTATTTATAAATTCTAAAATTCTAAAACACTATAAATACTAAAATTTTAATACAGTCTTCAAGAGTTCAGTAAGTTAAGCATCGACCTAGAAACCAAATTGTTCTGTGAAATGAGTTTTAAAGTCAGAGTTATAGGTTATATCACTGGCTATGTAGGCAATGTTGCGGATAAAAGCAACTAGGTTAGATGATGATGATATTAATTTATCCCTAATAGGAAAGGCAAAGGACTTTAGTCCATACAGCCAGGTTAAACCGCAACTAGGTTAGATGATGATGATATTAATTTATCCCTAATAGGAAAGGCAAAGGACTTTAGTCCATACAGCCAGGTTAAACCGTAACTAGGTTAGGTTTAACTTCGATTGTGACAAAGAGTGTATTACGAATTTAATATTATTTATATCTTCCAGTGCAAACTCACTTGTATTTTATTCTTCAATTCTAAAAGTACCTGCGTTACAAAAAATATGTGTCGAGATAGCTGATTTTTTTCTTCTTAAATCGACCTTTTGTAAACATAAATAAATATATTATTATATATACATGGTATTGGAGACCGCTTCCGAAAACGAAAACAGACGATAGTACTAATGACACCTTTGATGATGGGACGGAAAAAAAATTGATCTTGATTTAAAAAAAAAACATATTTTTAAAACGTTTTATTAGCATTATTTACACTCCATCATGTTAGTTCAGCTAAATGAAACGATAGTTTCATAAAAAATACATTACTTTACTATAAAAACCAGCAATGAAACAGGTGTCATTAGTACTATCGTCTGTCTTCGTTTTCGGAAGCGGTCTCCTAATACCCAGTATATATATGTAGACTGAACACTAGGGTGTCCACTGGTTGTGTGGCCGTTAGGCAGTAAGTCCACTTAGCAGAGATTATCTATTAAAAAAAAATGCCACCCAATGTCATATGACGGGGCAATAAGTAATTCGCAGTCGCACATGGTTAGAATTTTTGTAACTTGTTCTGGAAATAATTTTGTTTTTGTACTGCTAGTATACAATAGATGGCGTGGTTGTGAATCCATTTACACAAGCATATAGTATTATATGCGCGCACGTAATATATATGTTATCTTTTCATTGACGTTGAAGTATGGAGTGTTGGCGTTGCGTCAATTGAAATGATTGACACTCTTGAGTCAATTATACGTATCGGCACGGATTTTGATCGTTCAGATTCTGTTGATGTTGATGCTGTTAGCCTATGCGGCTCTTACAGCTTCATCAGACACAGGGCTCACGGTTATAAGTGTTCCCTATGTTTGTGGTTCTCTTACTTACACAAAGCGCTCATAAACAGAGCGTGTCGGTCTGCTCTGTACTCATACCTAGCCGATCGTGTCACCCAAGTTGCCAGTTCCCTAGTTATCGAAAGATTCTCCCGAGTGGAGAATGGATGGTGATGACTATTGACCGTCCGAGGTTGTGGTATGCGGACCTGGCCTCTGACGTACGTCACCTGTTGTCTGGTTGATCGTTCAGAAAGTGAGAAACGTAAGACATTCGTGTACGTTGTACTTTTTGATACAGAAATGAGATGTGAGAAAATGTAAAATAACGTTAAATGACGACAATACGGCACACCAATTTATTTTAATAATTTTTACAAGCGCATAATCATGCTGATCTCGCACATTAACGCATTCCGCTGTACAGTTAAAAAATTGCAACGAGAGCTCAAGATCGGTGCCGATATATTTAAAGAAGCAATAAAATGTATCTTTTTTATTACTTTCATGTTATTAACTTATTACTATGGCTGCACGGTTAATTGCTGTCTTCCAAATTATTTCAAATATTGTTATCAAATATATAAATCTATATTTGTTCTTTGAAATGTCTGTAAAATGTTGAATATTTGAGGTGTGTTAGTAGTTAATTGTTTTATTGACGTTACTGTCTCCGTTATTTTAGAGCAGGTATATACAACACGACGGGTAAACGCGTACGTAACTACACGAAATTCATCATAAGCAGTGTGAGTGTGTGTAAATTTGTTTGATCGAATACAGTAATACCAACATGACGGGTCTGTATGAGAAAATATTGTTAAAAAAAAACCTTTGATGGTTAATTTGTGTAAGACAAAATAATCTTTCGGGTCTAAGTATATTGTATAGTTAGACTTTGTTTTTGAGTGGCGCGTACGGCACTAAAGAATATCCTGCGCAGTTATTAATCATAATAAAATTTCACTGTGGTCGAAATCGGCCAGTGCAATTTCAAGTAATCTTCCAAGGTAAAAAAAACATTAAAGCGTTTTTTTTTTTTTTTAATAAAGCCTGACATCTGTGTGTATTGAAACGAAGATACTCCAGATAGATCCAATACTGATAATTTAATCATTCCATACTGTTGGTTACTAATAATAGACATTAAGATAGAATTAATAAGTTATTGCATCTAATCTCATATCAAAACGAAACTGAACTAGCAATTCTAAGCAATAGCGTCCATCCAGAACGTAATTCTCATAATTATTACTTATTAATTAGTACAAAATAAAAAAAAATAAGAGACGTATTCAGAGTGTCATATATGAGTATGAAAGAAATACATAATAAAATAAATACATTGTTATTTATTAAATAAGATTATTGAAGAATAATGTAGTTGTTATTAAATAAGCTTGAATTGAACTTTAGCAAATACAAAAAGAACTAGGCAGGCTGGGGATATCGACAAATGTCTTGGAAACTTTTGGGCTACCCTTGCGTTATTTTCTCCAAAATTGATCGCCAAGAAACAGTAATATAATAAATATGAATCTCGCTAACAATTGAATTACGGTCATAGACTACACAGATACTAACAAGTTTGACGTTTAAAATTACCCTTGTCAATAAAAATATAGTCAAAATGTCACATCGTATTAATACTTGGATTCTAAAACTAAATTATGTCTGAAAGTATTTTTTATAAGAAAAAGAAAAATCATGTTATTATATAACTTAAAAAATCTATATTTTTTATTTATAATTAATTATTTATATATATAATAATATATGTATATAATTTTATTATAAAAAATAAATATATATTTTTTTATAATAAAATATATATTTTTTACACAATGACATTGAATAGGTCATTGTGTATCTTAGGTTACAATAAAAAAAAATTCTTCATTCAAAAATCTCACGATTTAGTACACTGAGATATTTTTTTGTATGTTCCGTTTACTTAACTTTATCGCTGTGCGAGCAAAATTAAATGCTCTCTTGGAGTCTTTAACACGTGATTATTTAGAAATCTTATGATACGAATTTGCTATTATATAAATTAAATTATTAGTAATTGAAAAGTATGTAATATTTCGTAGATAGAATTTGAAAGATCTCTGCATTAAGTTTTTATGTAATCATTGGCTGCGAATATATCTAACTTATAATAAGTCTCTATCTACTCATATCGAACTTGGTCGTAATAGTTCTATTGAATAATAAAAAAAATATAAAAAGTTCAAATATCCGCAATTGTCTAAATGAAAAATAACGTCAAGTAATTTTAAATATATATAATATTCGTTTTCGTTTGAAGGAACATGTATTTATCTTTAATTACACTGCTTAGGAAAACTAGATATATATCTTTTTTCAATAAAAGAGAGCATCCATTTTTGTGCGATCTTTTTATACGGTCTCATTTTTCGAGTCGTTTAATGTGTACCTATAGTTTTTGTTTTATCGATGCGAAATTATATATCCAAATAAATGTAACATGCACTCGATACATGTACATGCTGAATAGAGTAAAAAATACTATGCAAATGACGTAGTTGTCATTTTATTTTAACTACCGTACTTGGAACTTTCCGCCGCCAATGAGCATGTAAACAAATTCCCAAAATAAACCTAAATAATTTCATGGATTTCGTTCTCATCGAGTTCGTTTGATATTTGGCAATTCTATTTATTGTATTTTCTTATATTATATTATTGTTCAGTATGAAATGCTATGTTTAAAATTTATCTTGCATCACGTCGAAAATGCAAACAGCGATCAAAATAATATTACTAATATGTAAAACATTTAAGAACAATGGATGCGGAAACTTAGCCCAACGTAGAGCCTCGCCGTAGCTTATTTCTAACGGACGTGGCGAGAGTAAGATTTCAAATTTGAATTAGAGTACAAGTTTTCAATATGTACCATTTCAAAACGAAACGTTTCATGCACAAAAAGGACGGAAAATACGTACTTGGCCAGAAATAGAAAGAGATAATTATGCTATTTAGGTTGCCGGGCTCGTATTGGTTCATCTTTTTTTTGTCTCCCTCTCTCTATCGTTTTAACAGTAATTTCACTTTTGTCCCTTGTTATTCCACCTGATGTTAAAACGCTATATCATCTTGGATGTATTTTATGTGCGTCCTAAGTGGCTAAGTTTCCTTGGACATTTGGTCTTTATTAATGCGAGTTACTCAAAGGTAGCTTTAAATTGACGTTATGTTCGCATTTGTGATATTACTCTGTACAAACGTTAGCCATACATAGTTATAGTGTGGTGCGTATGTATGTACGTACGTACTGTTGACAACTTGCCTTGAAATGAATAATAAATTATTGTAAGTAGTTCAAATGGTTGTTTCATTTTTATATATTTTTCCCAAACTATCCTTAATTCTTTTTTTTTATTAGAGTTATAGACGAGCAAACAGATCACCCGGTGTTAAATACTGACAAGGAACCATAATGTAGATGCGTTGTTACCCATGACGACTGAGGTGGAATGTCTCGTCACCAGTAATGTAGGTCTCCGGGTCCCTACACTCATCAGACGAAACACAGCAGCATTCTCGCTAGTATTCTGTGAGGGCGTGGTCCTGTCGAGCTGACCCATACATTTTGCAGTTAGAAACAAACTGCAGTGTAGTTCTGGCACTGTAAAACACCAGTATTTCTTTTAGTTACACATTAAAAAAGGACAATAAGATAAGAAAAGTATGTACAAAGACCTAGCCTATTTTTACAATAAAAAGGCTCTTCCAGTAGGCTTGGTTTTGGACATATTATTGGAAAAAAGAAACATAGTGTACGCACAAAATTTATTATAATAATAAAAATTCACGACTATATTTATTTACAAACGCACGCATATAAATACATTAATAACATCATATCATGACAACATATAATATAATTTAAACAAATAATAAATCTATTATACCAAACAATAATTCTAACATAACGGATTAATTCCAGCCGTTGAGTTTAAATATCGTACACCACGACAGAATTCAACATTTCGTCCACATCATCTCGATGGTTGGCGATCCACCACTGTGCGTTTCACGCGAATTTCCCTGCCACGGACATCTACTCTGTGGAATCAGTTGTCGCACAGCGGTGTTTCCGAACCGATGCGAATTAGCGACCTTCAAGAAAAGAGCCCACACCTTCCTTAAAGGCTGGCGATGCATTTGCAACTCCTATGGTGTTGCGGATGTCTATGGGCGGCGGTAATGACTTACCATCGGGTGGACTGCATGGTCGATTGCCATATACTCTATAAAAAAAAATATATCATTATATATTCAACTGAATAATGATAAGTAGTGTCCCATCACTAGTTTTTAAATAGCACAAGTTATTGCAGCACGTATTTATTCAGGAAGAGCATTTCACAAACGAATTGCGTATCTCGAGGTTTCCGTTATATAACCGCATTGAAAAAAGTAATATAAACTATTACAAAGTCACTGTACTGGCTGTACATCGGATTGGTGAATCTCGACATATCACACCGAATGTGTTTTTTAATTTCTTCACTTGAAAATTTACTTACGATAGTTTCCGGCCGGAACTTATCAATTAAAATTATAAAAGCAATGTCATCGGGGTGCCGGCGCCGCGTATCGAACTGAGCGAGCACGCGTACGCTGAGCTACCACGATGCCCTTATGTGTCAACATATGTCCACAGACTGCCATAGAGTACGACCCTCAGCCAGCTGCTTCCTGCGCATATGTCGTCACTCCAGGGGGTCGTCCTACGCTGCGATGATATATACGAGGTTGCCATTCGAGAACCTTTCTTCTCCATCGTTTTTTTATAGGTTCCACGAGTTATACGGCCGGCCCAATGCAACATCACCTTACTGATAGAGCTGTGTAGGTATAATTTGATATTTCTTTACGTATTCTTGTTAAAACTATCATCTTTCCGTCCCGTCAGAGTCAAACGTTGATCCTGGCAAAACATCTTAGCTTGGAGTACACTTTGTCATCAGTAGATGAGTTGACATTTGTGGAGATGTGTTGCAGTTTGTTTGGAGCTGCAGAATGAATGGGTCAACTCGACCGGGGTGGGATCATGCCCACACAATACCAGCGTAAAATAGCGGCATAATGCTACTGTTTCGTTCGATGAGCGTAGGAATCTTAGGGAGACCTTTATTACTGATGACAAGGCGTTCCATCACAGTCCTCAAGGGTAACAACGCATCTGCATTATGATTCCTTGTCAAGGATGAGTGAAGATGTCGTGGGCCGCACGAACCACTTGTCATCAGGTGAACTATGCTCGATTGTAACTCAAAAAAAAAACAAGATTCGACCAAAGCTCTAGCTTTAAGTTAAATTATATGGTGCCAACCTTAGGTATTTCTTATTCAATCGCACGTGCATTTACGTTCAGATGACATAAACACACTGCATTTGTGCGTGGTAGGTGGTAACAACGTGTTCATACAATTTATCTAGTGGCCAGGTGTTCTTGTATAAAAAATAAATAAAGCGCTTTGGTTCAATAATGTTTTCTTCGTAGTCGCGATTGAGACGGAAACTGGTTGGGGGTTTGGCTTGACCAAGTAATTGTCTATAAGAACCAACTGTTTTGAAGGTAAGAAGATATCCAATAAAATATTCCATCTTAGTTCTCAAGTATGATAATGCCAAAGAGAACATATTAAGTAACAGCTTACCGTCAATATGTTCCCATGCGTCTCATTATTTAAAATAAGAATATAAAAGAGAACGGCGAACTCATTTAAATGCACGACATTTGATCATGAAGATCTTCCAATATTCTCTCGAAGTGGCAATGTAAAGGTTAATTTTAATAAATGAGGTTTAATTATATAACATAGAGTTGCGGTTTCTGGGTTTAATTCCCAGGAAAGGCCAATATTTGATCAGTATATTGATTATTCGTTTACGAATCTTCCTTCGGCGATTATGCCGTTTAGAACCACTGTATCAGATTCATACTCTAGTACAGTTTTTCTTGATGTTGTTAAAAATTAAGTTGCGACCCTCGAAAGTCAAAAATGTAAGTAAAAACCCTTGCGATCCCTTCACTAAAATTATAATAACATTTGAATTAAAAATATTATTTTATTGAAGTACATTAAAATTCATTTCATTATTAACCAATCTTTTGTATACAGATCTGAGAAATGCAAACCCCTCAAGAGTCTCGACCCACATGTCAAAAAACGATGCTCTAGTCTTATATAAATGCCTTACGAGTGAGAGAGAAGTAAGACAGTAGTGCCTCTCACAGGACATCCGAGTGGCTGCCCGAACATTCGGCCATGGCCGGTATCTAGCGGGAGTATACAAATTAAAATCAAGTAAAAGTTTAATATTTTAATCTTCAGTACATTATAACAGAGTCCTAATGGGGACGGCAGACATTTATTACCAACAAAACGATTGCAAATAAAAAATATAAACAACTTTAAATATATTAATACAATAATATATATATATATATATATATATACAAGAATACTTATTGTTTTTGGTTACAAATTTGGCAAACAGCATCAAATGCCCGACTCATGGGAATAATGACGGCAGTATTTTAATAAAGACGTACAGAAACGGCAATTAAATACATCACAATGATTTTTTCTCTTTTAAAAAAAAATATATATTTATGTTAACTGAATAAAGCACATATTTTGACACAAGTCATATCAACATAAAATAACATAATTCTTTTGTATTTTCCTGCATCACGAACAAATGGTAAATGAACACTTTTAAATTGGAATTAATAATTTAATGAACGAGAGAGTTTTGTTTCTGAACACAAACCTCCGCGCGACATAATTCCCATGAAAACGGCCGCAAATATTACAAAAATACAAGGAACAAAACGCTGCCAACATTAAGGACTACGGATACAATTTATAACTAATGTATAATTTTTACAACATTTAAGAAACTACTACAGAAGAAAATATTTATTTTATACGACTAAAAGTTATTTTATATACGAAGTGTATAGCAGGACCCTAGCTAGAGCTTGGAAAGAATAACATATTTATTATAGATCGAATTACGTTATAATTAAACTTATAGTTAAACTGGGACAGATTTCGCTTAGGCGTATATAATAGACCAATCACTTACCATCAAGCGGGCTCCATGCTCGTTTGCCGCCTACACTATAAAAAAAACAGACACAATCCCAGAGCGATTAAGATCTTAAACGAACTATATACAGAACCCGACACTATGCATCTGGCGATATTTGATTCTTCTGTCGCATAAAGATATACAAACTCAGAGAAGAAATGCGGCCAGCTCGCTTTGCACTTCACCGAATGGTGTTACCAGATAAATTTAATTTTTATATATTATTTTGTTGTTAATCAAGACGTTAGGAATATATGTAATGAAAAATAGAATGCCTTCGAAATATGAATATAGGATTTAATTTAAAATTAAATATCGTCAAGTAATTTGGATTATTGAAATTAAATTCAGTCTTACAATACAGCTCTAGTTATGGCACTGCTTAGACATTCTACAATTAAAGTTTTAATGAAATAGAATATCTAGAGAACGACTTATACACTAAGAAGTCTATTTCACTACAGTCTAACATATAATTAACGGTACACGAATTTTCAAAACTAATCAACTAATAAAACAATTGATATACAAAAAAGAAAGATAACGAGTAATGTATTAAAAAAAGCGCATTTGTGTTCTCATTTCATTCAATGTTGCCGCATTTACAACTTAAACGATGTGTTACTATCAGATTGGAACAAGTCGATATTATTTTTCGCGTGTAGTTAATTGTTTTAATCTTAAGCATGGAATCAATCCGCAGAAGAAATAACCCTATGCAATAAAACAACTACATAGATGGTTCGACGGAAATTCACTTTAACGATATTCGATTTTTTCGCACATTTGAGAGTTGAAAACGATCTCAATAGCGCAAACATGAAAAATCTGCAGCATTTGTTCCAAAGTCTTAGTGCACTAAACACAGGGTGATAATTTTTGGAAAGAGACACCGTACTTTTATTGACCTCTCTTTCTGCTTGAGTTTCGGGTAACATTGTTTCTCCTTGTTCTTGTTTTTCGTGTGTTCTATAACAAGTAATTTTCTTGAAATGTGAATGGAAATTTGTTGGGTTTTTTGTATATCAATTGCCACAAAATAATATATTAATCCTATCCAACCACTGACTTTGGTGGGACCACTGATTTTGGTTATCTTTACGGAATTAATATATTTATTATGCTTGAACAATAATAACATGATATTGTACTAACTATGTAAAAGCTATCACAATACATAATCTATTTGAGCACAGAATTCTACTATATTAAACGAAGAATGGCGTTAGTTTTATCGGTCTGTTTTCTATAAATTATCTTTTTTAAATCAAATGGCATCTACGATTGTCTCCTTTGTTTTAGCTTTTCTTTATTTCTAATTATATATCTTACTAATCAAAATTTAATTTATATTCGGGCGAATGGCTCATGTGATCAAAGCTTTTTTTTGTCTTTTTTGCGGACATTTTTTAACGACAAGTGTTTTAATAACTATTTTTGCATAAGTATTTATGTTACGATTTTTATCACTTTACTGTAATTTGCTGTCACGTAAGGAGAATATTATACATAATTCGTCAAAATAATAATTAATAGACAAATGAAATATCACAAACTATTTACATCTTTGTCTATGAAACATGTTAAGATGAAATCTTATCCTAATACTCTACCTATATATAAAAATATATTAATTGCATTGACATTTAAGTACAAGATACAGTGAAATATTTGGTATAGGAAAATAAATTAATAAAGAGATTAAATTAGAATACATTGTGAATAGAGTGAAATTACCGATACATTACAGATTATATAATCAAATTCATCATGTATTGAACATACAAAAAGGATAGTAGGAAAGTATGAATATATAAAAGGGTTAACACACTTTTTATATAATTTATTTACATAGACAAATTTATATTATTGACGCATGGACACGCATCAGAAAGAAATTCTGAGCACCAAATACTAAAATAGAAGTTTCAGTTAAAAAATATACATTTTTGAGATCAACATCAACATGACAATTCAGAGAATTTGTTTTGACTCTTTTTCCATTATAATTTTGGTTTGTCACATTTCCCAACGTTTTTTTACAGCAATAAATAACATAAATAGACTTTCAAACATTAATTCTAATTAACATGCCTTTCAAATTTACTAGTCAAAAATGTATTTTTTAAATATTAATAAAGGTCATTTAAATATTTTTTATATTATTTAATAACTTGTGGCTGTTACAGTTACCTCCTTCTCATTTTACACCCACCTACCCACCGTTTATAAACAACACTAAATAAACCACCCTGTATCATTATAAACCACTGATTATTCAACCAATGCATATTGACGGCAATATGTTTTATTTTCTAAATATATACGCATCAAATATACAATTTTAAATATAATAAATATAAAATCCCATATTGAATTTTATTTTATTATCTCCATTGATCTCTCATTCTAATTTAAAAGGAAAACGTCCCTTAATCCTTAATAATTTTAATATCATAAAATATCTCACATTTAAAACATTCAATCGACATTTTTATTATGCAATAATTGGCACTAGATTAATACAATTTATTACACAACGTTATATCTAACATGATCAACACATTTAACGTTTTTGAGCACAAGACATTAACGGTAGATCGAGCTTTAACACAAATAAGCACAGCATAATAAAGGAGTTCTAAAGATATCGATACACAGATATCGAACGCATGGCGATAGCGTAGCTTTGACGTATATTAAAAAGTCTTGATCTGTGTTATTTCCTAATATAAAGAAAAATATAAAACACAGCACGCCTCCGCCATGCCTATGGCAAGAATCAACCATCTGTGTATTAATTACGTTACGCATAAATCTGCACCGTTATTCTGACCACCGTGTAGACCTAGTTACAATCAATTAGAGAACTTGCCTACAATACAAATAAATAGTAATCATGATGATGATGATATTAATTTATCCCTAATGGGAAAGGCAAAGGACTTTAGTCCATACAGCCAGGTCTTGTTTGTATGATGGTTGGTCTGAAACTCCAAAAATAGTTATAAAAGAGCATATGCACATCCACTTATACAGTTACTAAATTAATAAATACCGTACAGATAATATTGCACACAGATGTAGGGTTTTATATATTGCACAGTTATACATTTTAATTTTATTGTACAGTTTATAATTTATTATCTCGTTAATACTATGTTTTATATTGAGCAATATTTAAAATACATATCAGCATGCGATTTAGTGAAGATTTGAGAGTACCATTGGAAGAGATGACTTAAGTTGGAATACTAATATTCCTTACTTACGACAGATGGTGAATTAGAATCCGATAGAGAAATTGGCTGGTAATCTTTTTAATCACATTGTAAGTAACAAACGAGCGCACAGTTCACCTGATGGCAAGTGATTCCTGCGGCCCACGACACCTACATTCATCCTCGACAAGGAATCATAATGCGGGTGCGTTGTCACCCTCGAGGACCGAGATGGAACGCCTCGTCACCAGTAATAAAGGTCTCCGGATCCCTGCACTCACCAGACGAAACACAGCATTTTTACGCTGGTATTCTGCGAGGTCGTGGTCCTACCCCTATCGAGCTGACCCATTACTACCACTGTTAGAACCTTCAACGTGTTAGAAGATTGGTAGGATACATCCCAGAAGGTGGAAGCATCATAAATACACTAGACGGATAGATGACCTTTATGGTATTTTCTACAGTGAATTGCCCTCACAAACCTGAAGATTACGATAAATTCTAGCAAGTTTTGAGATCTATATTAGACAGAATTATCAATACATATGTTATTTAACAATCATAATGACTGTAAAAACTCCAATGATTTTTTTTTTGATTTAGGTTAATTAATTTTATTATAAATTTTCTTGGATATTATAAACTTGTTCTTAATACCGCTACTTCTCTAATTGCATATTTGCAGTACATAGTAAGATATAACAACATATAAATTAAATAGTATGAATTATCCAATTATGTAAACATATTTTAAAGCATATTTTTTTTAATACAATTCTTCATAAATTAGCTCACGCACATATGCATTAAACAGGTTTATTTTTGTTCTCATGACATGTTTTCCTACAACCTACATAGTAATACTTTCATTTTTTAATATAATTAATAACTAACATGTGACCCCCCCATTGATTTACATAAACCCAAGAGACCAACACAAAATCGCACGAAAATAATTTGTATACTTTTTTTATATATACCCGATAGCTTTTTTCTGTTCCTCATACATATTTGACCTCTGTAATATTAAATTTTCATGTTCAACCAATTAGAGTAATTAATTAACCAAATCCACGTTGCAGCTAATGTCTTAGCTGAACAACATGAATTGGTATGCATGATCGGAGAAGGTGTTTCTTGTAATGCGTGTAGGGGTCCGAGTACCCAATTACGGGTAATGAAACATTCTATCTGTCCAACAGAATGACAACGCCCATGCATCTTGATACTTTGTTAATGGTTGTATGGGTCTCATTCATTGTCAAATATTATAAAAGGAAATAAAAAAAATTAGACAATGAGATTTTTGTGTACTTTTTTTTTGCATTTAAATTTCATAGTACATCTAGGGTTTCTGTATATCAATGTTAACAAGTAGTAATATTAATTTTGGATTATAAAACTATATAATTTAAAGCTGCACTATTACTATATACGCGGAACGAAGCCGAAAAATAATCTATGTAACGTACGTACGCATATATATAATTTTCACTTAAAATACAGACACACAATTTGACTTATAATATTTTTGGTATGAGGGTGTCCAACATAGCCGTATCTCAACACACAAATTGTCCGTAGTATTCAATTTTTATCTATGCCCCGTGTACATGCAACTTTTCCACTCGCAAGTGCTTCATTTAATTGTGTAGCATTTCGTGCTTACCCAATTTAACTTTTTATTCACCTGAAAAGAAAAGAAATATTAATATGTATATATATTTTAGAACTGTAAGAGCCACAAAGCTCTTTCAATTTATTGAATAATTCCTTAAATACATTTATAATTTCTTTTTCTCAATTTTTTTTTAATATTGAGAGTAACAAACTCACACACAGTTCACCTGATGGCAAGTGATCCAGATTACGATTCTGATGATGTTGAGGGCCGAGATGGAATGCCTCTCGTCACCAATAATGAAGGTGTCCGGATCCCTACACACTCCAGACGAAACACAAAGGCATTATGCTACTATATGATGCTGGTATTCTGTGTGGGCGTGATCCTTCCGCGGTCGAGCTGAGCCATTCATTCAACAATTAGAAACTAACTGCAGTGTAGCGGTACAACTGTTAAAAGGATTATTACAAGATTTTTCATTTTGGGCATCTACATTATTGATCCTTATTGAGGACACAGATATCACGGGCCATGGGAATCACATATCATTATATTGTCCACCGTTAAAAAATGGTTTAAAATAACATTACAATAATTACTCCTACTTTTTTTTATTGGGTATCTTTTATATATCTAGATTTGATGATAGAGGTTTAATTTAACTCAACTAAAAATTTATATCGATAGAGGCCGGAAACGTACAAAAAAAATTTTTTTTTCCGCATTTCACTTCTCACTGTTCTGGATGGCTCAATTGGTGCTTCGTCACCGATAGCCTGTTTATTTCCTCTGTTTATTAATGTTAATATAGATATATAAACACATATAGCCTATAAGGATACCAACCCCTCTATTGGGTACCTCCCTAAAGTGGGTTTTAGAAAATAGTCTACTATGGATTTGTGGACTTCGCATGTCTTCGAAATATATGTAGATCGTGTCACGCTGAAGATTTGTAAGAATATTTATTCTGTTATGTAATTATGAATGGTTAATTAATTTTTTCAACCTATCTTTATGTCGTGAAGTAATTATTACAATATCCAAAAGGAACAATAATGTTCCGCTGTGTTGGCCAGAATAAAATTATTTTAATTGGTTTTAAATTCAATAATTTTCACTATACGAATCGTAGGCTTAATGATTTTTTAATTATATCGTCTGATATTTATTAGAAATATGCATCTGTTGTATTTTAAAAAAAAAATCGTTTGGTTATTTTAGAATCTATTTCAATACGTTATGAACCAATTTATAATTTGTCATAGGCGAATAGGAAGTCATTTAATAGGTGTCAGCAGAATACCAGCGTTGGGTTATGCCAGCAGAATGTTGAGCTGAAACTTTATCGATCCGGTATCGCAATATTTTAGAGTAAATTTTAGATTATAAGTACGAGCATATGTTTAAGATATACCCTTTATTTTATCTCATCATCATATCATTTAAGTTGTTACCTGTTATTGCTACCCATGTACCTTTGCAATTGCTGGATTGATTAAATGAGTTATTTATTTATTTTTAATAACTAACAAGATTAGAATCAGAGAATGTTTGAATCTTACACGTAAACCATTCTGCGTTCTTATGTAGGTACATATTTTACGTCACGGTGTTTTCCATCACAGCTTTTTTTTTTGCGTATGAGTATTGCTGTTGGTCCAGAGACCTCTACAGCTTTATCTAATTTGACTGAAATTTATAAAGCGCACTTAGATTTTACTTGGACGTAGCTTACGAGTTAAGTAGGCAATGAAATTTACAGTCATATCCTCAGCTTATGCTTAGCATAGCCAAAGTTATTAAAATCCTTGACTTACCGAGACATGCTCCTAGTAATGTTTTAAGACGCTCTAAAACTAATTGTAAAGAAAATTATAAAGATTTCAAACGCAAAGCCTGAACAAAGTTCAAGTACGCTTTATAAATCTCAGCCTTAGACTCGTGAGTAAACGTCACAGCCGTGCGTGCACGCGGTAGAGGGGAACTTAAAAAAACGATTAAGAATAAATATTATTAGACGCCGGCACCGGTGATGGAAGTCGGTTCACTCGCTTGCGGTGAAATAGTGTATAAAAAACAAAAAAAGCGAATAACTGAGCTAGCAAGGTAAAAGGTAGGTAGGTAGTAAAACGTAGAACATATTAAACACTGAAAAAGTTTAATCTCAATGTAAAAATCACTCTCCAGATACAGATTAGCTCGACCACCACGCATGCACGGAACGTCTGTAGCTTTTTTTTTCTCGTGTATGAGTAATGCTGTTGGCTTTAAAGGTATCCTATACAGCTTTAACGGTTCAGATACGCGAGTGGGGGGCCCGCGAGTACGACGACATTGACATGATGACGGCTACAATTCCGCTGGGGTGGGGTGGGGGGGGGGGATCTACAGCTACAACGGCTCCATGCTTTATTGAATGTATAACATAATTGTTGTCGTAGTGTGATGGTACTCACGCTTGCTCTATCGCGAGAGCGTGATGGGTCGTCAGGGCGCGGCGGCCGGCTGGCGGCAGTCGCGGCACGTGGCCACGGCGCCGCTGTACCGCTCCACCTGGAACGTGGCCGCCTGCACCGAGAACTGATCGCGCGCGACGCGCTGGCACGCGTGCAGGATTCGCTCCGACTCTGATAGGTCGTCTGTCAAGTAGATTTGATGAATTAACATTATATACTCTGAATTACACGGTAAAGGTATTTTTTTTACTGTATTTAGGGTGACAATCGATATACATAATTCATCTAACAGTAAGCAGCAAGATTCCTGTAGCCCTTGATACTAAAATTCTTCTTCCATAAGGACTCATAATGCAGATGCGTTGTCCCCCTTGAGGATTAAAATCCGCCGCGGAAACCGCGTCACCAGTGATACAGGTCACCGTAACCTACACTCACCACAGCAGCTTTATGCTACTTGCTACTATCGAGCTGGTCGAGCCAACCCATGCACGCTGCAGAAAGACGCAAACTGCTGCGTGGCTCTACTACTGTTTTGTTACCAGTGAATTGCGTGATGAAGAAGTGCACGCGGGATGTATTCCATGATATAAGTGCGTGGTCCTAGTTTGGACACAATCATATTGTGGTAAAATATCGTTATAAAATTAATCAATATTCATAGGATATAACTCACCGATAGCGATGTGTGCGGTGAGAATAATATAGTGCGTGGATAGCGCCCACACATGCAGCGAGTGCACGTGCCTAACTCCATTCACGGCGGACACGGCGGCCACGCACTCGCGGTATCTGCGTATAATTCATTACATCATGCATAAATAATAATACCATACCGTGACATCTATAGTTACAAAGTATACTAAACTACCTAAACGTGACAGAGGGACACACTGTTCTGCTGATAAACGAAGACTTAGAGGAATAAACAAGATCCTCGAAAAGAATCAAGAGGCACACGGGTCGTCACCAACGAGGACGAAGATGGAATATCTCGTCACCAGTACTTAGGTAGCCTGTTCCCTACACCCACAATATAGAACAGAGTTATGCCAGTTGTTTATGTGGTCCTCTTTCAAGTTGCAGCTGTCTGATTTGGTTCCAGCTGTTTCCAGGTCTGCACTGTCACTGCGTTTCGATTTGTGGAATACTGTTTATGGAGAGGAAATACTAGGAAAGACGGGTTAAAGGAGAAGTTCCAGATTTTTTTAAATATTCCATCACTTAACAAATGTCTTCAAGCCGTTCCAGAGGAAGGCCTAACACATACCAATAAATCAGAAATTACTCCATGTTACACCGTGTTCAGCAGGCTGAAACTGAAACGAAATGTTTTCAGGCCGTTTCAGTCCTAGCTAAACCCCTACCTGTTTCCGGAAATTCATTCCAGAAGGTGCGAGAGAACGACAGCCTGTACGTTTAAAAGAAAGAGACGAGTACATTCGTTTATGTCTCTGGAAAATTCCAGAAATGTGTGAGCAGAATGGCAATACACTCGTCATAGAATGAGATGGTAATATTAGACAACGATTCAGAATGTTCTCGATTATGCGTAAAAGGGACAGCTGTACGCGTGAGGGAGGGAAACAACGATATTCAACTGGAACATTCCCGAACCTTTAGAACCTATGTTGCGCTTTACCGTGTATATATAAGCGGTCGAGTCGCGGCTACGGGAGTTTCGATTGAGATACGACGAGATACACATCGGCGAGAGTTGAAAGCGATTAGTGAGTAAATTTCTGAAGGATTTTAAAGTGAATTGTATTACCAGTGATTCCTTTTTTGTTTAATAAACTTATTACTTAACATTAAAGTCTATTTTCTATACAAAGCCTACAGCACGTAACAATATGTTGCACTATTTACCTAAAGTTCTTGGGCACGCCCTGCATCAGCATCGCCAGCGCGTCCCTAACGACGCGCGCTGAAGTCAACAGCACCAACACGCTGAACACAAACGTGCAGATCGGGTCCACCACCTTTGCGTTTGGCTACAAATTATAAATGCAACAGTATGTCATTAATATCAGTCAAAGCGACATTAGGCATAAGTTCATCCCCTATCACGTTTGGGTGTTAATAAAATCTAAGTGGAATATATTTAGTGGTTAAAATCACTGCATCTCTAAAATAGGTGAATTAAAACACTTCTCACCCATCAACTACGTCAGTTTGATATACAAATGCTGTCATAACCAATCCGTACTAGACGCTACCTGAATCGCGCTATCAAAGTTTCCAAATAGATCTGCATATTACATGTTATTACAAATAAATTTATTAATATAGTTGGTTTAGTATAGTACTGGAGTTTAATTGGACTTGGAGGACTTGTTCCTTTTATTTATTTTTAATATTAGCTATGCTATTAATAATAGTACGGTTAACCACTCACCACTCCAAGCTGAAAATACTTGTGCTAGGAGATGGTTCAGGAAAATAGTCGAATGGCGGATTCGAACCTAAGACCTTAAGCTTTGCAGACCGTACCCTAAACCTTAGGCTATCGACGCTTGACTAAATAAAGACTACGATAGTGTATAAGTTAACTTACGTAGAACTTAATAAGCACAGAGGCGAGCAACACGCCGCAGCTTTGTATGAGATCTCCTATCACGTGGATGAGTGCCGCGCGTAGATTTATATTTCTGAAAAATAACACTTGTTTTTTAATGTTAACTTATCCAGATCTTGTTGTTGTAATATGTGTTGCATCAGAATACGAAAGCGCAAGACGTGTGAGTACCTCTGTTATAAAACTATAATACGAATATTTCTGTAACACTTCATTTGATCTGGCAACACTAACCTTTTCACGTTGTAAAGGAAAAGAAAACTCCTGTTGAAACGGTCAAGTAACTGATCTCTTCAGGTTTATCTTTACCTGTGTAATTCTCACATTTATTATCTTGTATTTGGTTTATGTTCCGGGTTGCATAATATATTCAATTCAATTCATTTATTATCGGATAACAATGATCCATTAATATATTTACATTTATACATTTAAATAAATTACAAATGCACAACACACATAGACAAAAACATAAAATAAACAGAGAAAATAAAACAAACAAAGAATCAATAAACAATTAGGTCTGCTCCACTAAGATTATATAATTATTAAATGTCAAATATAGTTAAAATGTCAACTTAAAGCATTAATTACGACTTCTATCATTATATTTATTTACCTGTGAGGTTATTATTATTAATTATTTATTTAGTAGTCAGTAAGTGAACCTTGGCACAATGGTTCAAGTACTGACAGCCATAACGGTCTGCTAATACCCTCAGTATGCTGTTCGGGCTGACCCGGACCCGACGATACAGGGATGTGCACCGTTTCCGCAGGGTCGTATAGAAACAATCGACTCGTGCCTCGGCGAACAACCCCGACGCGCTACAGAACCGAGGAGGCGTAAGGCGCAGTACTGCTTTTGAGTATAGAACAGCCACAGGCCGCTCGTGTAGAAGGATGTACAAAACGCTCTAAATAGAGTAATTTTGACATCCCGTGAACATCGAGCAAACCTGTAAAAAAAATAATAATAATATACATACTTAAGTAATATACTTTCGTAAATCACTCACCTAGTCCTGGTGGTCACGTCAGCTTCCACATTGGTCATATCCTTCAAGCTGTAATCTCCATTGACCAGGCCGTTGGTGTGCTTGTGAGTGGACCTCCTGAACATACGGAAGCCGAAGCGTGACCTGCCCGTCTCTTGCGTGTGTGCGTGTGCGCACGCCGCGCCGCCGTGCGTGTGGTGGTGGGCTAAGGTACATAACGACTAAAGTATTTTTTTTATATAAAAAAAGTGTGACAAAAGTCATTTCAAGTTACATATATTTGACAGTGGTAGAGCTACACTGCAGTTTGAATTAGTCTTCTCGACCGGGGTAGGATCACGCCCTCACATAATACCAGCGTAAAATAGCAGCATAATGTTATATTCTTATGAAACTAATGAATGAAAAAAAAAACCGAATGAATTCATATTTTAATGAAGCGTCAATAGCCTAATAGTTTGAGGTACGGTCGGCGAAACTTTAGGTCGTAGGTTCAAATCCACCATCAGACTTTTGTCGTGAACCATCTCCCTCATCGGAATATTAGTAATGTTAATACCATTCCAAATATTCTTTAAAAAAAAAAAATTACTGAGTTTTGAGTGCAGGGATCTGGAGACCTTTACGTGACGAGGCATTCTATCTCGGTCCTCTAGTGTGACATTATGTATGCTTGTCAAGATTGAAAGTGGTTGTCGTGGGACGCATGAATCACATGTCATCAAGTGAACTGTGCGTTCGTTTGTAATTCTCGAGTAATAATAAAAAAAAAAACTCTGAATAAGACTGACCTATATCCGTAGCGCATCCGTGCAGCACGAGCGCGAGCACCACGTTGAACGCCACCCCGCAGCCGGACACTATCATCATGATGTCTGGTTCGATGCTATACTCTCCGGTGTGGATCCTCAACGCCGCCACGTACACAAAGATACCCGTCAACGCCCATATTAGGAGAACGGACGCCATTGCTCCTAGCACCTCTGTGAAAACATAGAGAAAATGAAGTTTTCTCAGGAATAAAAATTCAACGTATAATTGTTCTATTGACTTTAACGACAGAACAGGCGAAGGTACCTAGCCGGTTTGTATTTGTTAATTATTATTATATCTCTTCTCTTACAATTATTAACTCGTTTTTCCATTTTATTCGATTTGATGTCGCAATAGTTTCCTTTTATTTCATCAGCGTAGTCATATATCAATTTTTAGTATAGTGGTAGACGTTACTAGGCCTTTCTATGAAGAATTTGTTGCACCTCGAAATTCAGCTGTACCGTTGTTCCAAACTAACTTACATTAATTAAATAAACTCGTTATGGAACACTACTCATATTTATACCTGATGATGTCTATGATCCTAGAGATGCATCGTAACCAGTAAGTTTTCCGTACTCTCACCGTACGAAACATAGTTGCGTAACATGTCACGCCGATATACTATGAGAGTATGCTCGTATCCCAGTCGAGCCGAGTAAATATCACTAAAAACTAGCTGCAACGTGAATCAACCAGTTGCATAAGCCAAGTCATTGTTTCATTCCAACTTTACTTCCACCCCGATAGCTATCGAACGAGATTTCTAACTATATTTTTATTCGGTTCAAACACATCTTAATATCTCTAACAATTTTTTTTAATTAATAAAACTATACACTACCGACACTTGGTCTGTACTCTTTTTAACTCTTATATCGTTTATTATTCTATCAAAATTTTTCTTTGTTATTTCGTCATATATAACTTTTTAGACATTTTAAAATCATTAAATACTTTAATGTTCCTCTTCTGGGTTTTCTGTTATGCGTGTCTATTTTCTGTATATTGGCGTCACCAGCACGAGGACTACGCCTTGCGTCCAAGTCCGGCGAGGTAAGTCTGGACATACCTTACATGCGTGCGACCTTTTAGTAGACTTTTTTGGCTGATTTTTTTTTCTTCAGAATTGACCGCAAATGAGCTAGCAGTTCACCTGATGGTGATTGCAACAACCAACAAGCAATAGACGGCCAATTGCATCGTCGGCTGTTGAGAATTGATTAGAAGATAGTTTTACATATACCCACCAGCTCGTCGATAGCCGTAAGACATGGTCGCATTGGGTGGGCGTCGTGCGCATCGGAACGCGAAGAGCGCGAGGGCGAAGCCCCCGCAGTCGCTGAGCATATGCGCCGCGTCCGACATCACCGACAAACTGCCAGCCAGGTAGCCGCCCACCAGCTCGCATACCTGAAGGAATATCACAACAAGAGCTTATTATCCCTGATAACTAATAAACAATGCGTTATAGATCCTTGGCGCGCTGCCATTTATCTATTAATATACAGTAAAACAAGATAAAAATGAGTCGTTTATCCAAAAACGTCAGCGAACGAATGCATCGGTGAACTCTTTTTATTGTTTTCGTGTTATATGACGCCTACTTGATGTTCAGAGTACCTAGCCGTTTCGTCACGGGTCCTGTGGTTAATTTTTTATTATTATTACTTTGAGAATAGCAAACTCACACACAGTTCACCTGATGGTAAGTGATTCCTGCGGCCCATGACATCTACATTCATCCTTGACAAGGAATCATAATGCGTTGCCACCCTTGAGGACTGAGATGGAATGCCTCGTCACCAGTAATAAAGGTCTCCGGATACCTACACTCACCAGACGAAACACATCAAAGCTATGCTACTATTTTATTACACTGGTATTGTGTGAGGGCGCGGTCCTACCCCGGTCGAGCTGACCCATTCATTCTTCAGCTAGAAACTAACTGCAGTGTAGCTCTACTACTGAAAAATATTTCGTGTGTCGAGCCTAACTCCTGTCTTATTACACATGCATCGGACTAGGGAAAGATATGATAAGTCAGTGCGATGGTGTTTTCGCAAATGTTTACTGATTATATTATATCCTTCCCGAAGATAACTTGTTGATTATCTGTGGTTATTCCAAATATAAATTTCCAAAATAACGCAAACGAACATATAGATATATAAAGTAAAAAAGACAAAATAATGTAAAAGAAAATTAAAAAAAAACTGCCTACTCATTTTTATTACATCCATTTCATTCAGCTTATAGCTGTAAATACTTAGCATAGAAATGTGGACAGAAAAATCTCAGAGGCTGCAAGTTGGGAAATTGTGCCCGAGGCTATTCACAAGACAGTTGTACAGTCGAGAACAAAAACGTAAATGATTTCATTTCTGTACCTAAAATCACACTGTAATTATAAACTAAACGCAGCACGAATAGACCGGTGTAAGACAACGCCATCATTACTGCTGTATATATGACCTGCCCACTATCACTTCAAACTTGCTAATTCGTTGAGATGTCGGTTGCTTTAGTTCTCTGGCACTGGTTATTGAGTGGAGACTGCTAATCGGCAAACGTACAACAATGATATTCGTAGGGCAGCGGGATGAGACTGGAAGAGAAGTGCTGAAGACCGAGCTCGGTGGCGTGACATTGAAAATGCCTATGTCCAGCAGTGGACTGACACAGGCCGATGATGATAGTCTACTCATTTTTTAAATGAAAATAAGCCATATTACATAGATGACCTGACCAGTTTCATCGACTACCTAGATGACCTGATTTTAAGTGGCGTATGCGGCCAATAAACGTCTACATCCAACTGTACAACTGTGTTTTGTTACATCTAATATAAAAGAACCCACAAACTGGGAGCGTGCATGGTTCAGCTCCGATGGAAATGGAACTTTTTTTGATAGGTGGCAAACGAGCAAACATCTCACCTGGTGATGAGTGACTACCGCCGCTCACGGCCATCAGCAACACCAGAGGAATCTTACATGCGTTGTCGGCTTTTAAGAAAGGTGTAGGCACTTTTCTTGAAGATCTCTTAGTCATAGTAATGGGTCGGAAATACTCGCTGGCGACAGCTGATTCCACAGAAAGGTTGGGCGGGGCAGGAGTTATTGCATAAAAAGCGCAATGGTGAAACGCCAACCATGAGGATGAAGTTTTGAAATAACTAGTGAAAGAAACTAAAGTTTAAATTTGTATGTGCGAAAATGCCTTATGCATACCCGCCCTCGTGGATGCAAGAATGTTTTTCCACCTTCACAGCATAACGGCCACGGGGACGCACAACTTCGGTTATACCAGTGCCGACTGTCCATCGTTAGCCCCAAACTTTCAAACATCAAAACTGGGCGCGCCTTACTACACGGCCTCTCATCTTTACGTGGGTAACGAACCTTCTTGAGTCAGAAGTTGACCCAGAAGTCATGAGGGCCAGAAAAGCGAGCAATAGATAGCACCAGCTGTCCCAGTTCCCTGCGGCGAATTTGTCCATGGCTTCGCCACGAACCATGACACAGTCTCGGATGGTAAGAAGAATAGCATAGAATAATACCAACATTCTTGCCCGTCTCTGCAGTCCCACCCAGCTGCATTATTATTGCAGCCCTGCTTGATCCGCTGTGGCGTTATTAGATGCCATCGTTTCTCTGTCCCCACGCCTCCAAATCGCCTCAGGAGGGAAGAGATAACGGGTCCTCTTGACAAGTATAATTGATTACTCAACCACTGTATATATTATTTGTTTACCCTATACTAAGTCAAATAAAACATTTTTCATTTTCTTCAATGTGGCATAGAATTTCACTTTCTTCTCATTGTGGCATAAACAAGACTGAACGTATCCATTGAACTTCATTTTATTTGACATAATAAGCCTTTGTTCTATTGCTATATTTTTGTTATAGTTTCCGTCAAAATAATAGACAATAGTTAAAAACTATATGGTAATGTATCGATACTATTGTATATGTATATCTGTGGTCATACATCAGACAATGATAAGTACATTTTTGCTCAGTATGACTTATTAATAAAGGTATAATCGCCAAAAAATGCTCTTTCATTTGGTCAAATCAGGATAACAACATGCAGAATATTACTGTTGTATTGAATACTAATTACTAATCAGATTCTGATAACTTTTATATTTCAAATTTTGGTGATTATACCTATATAATATATATTAATAAGTCATACTGAGCAAAAATGTACTTATCATGGTCTGATCTATGACCACAGATATATGTCTACGCAATATGTAAGTATGCTTATTTGAAATTTTAAATTGCGAATATAAAAACGTGACAAACGAGTACAAAATTCATCTTAAGGCCAGTGTATATTCAAGTTATCCTAAAATCCTGTAGACTAAAACGTGGTCGTTTCTCAGTCCTCGGGCACGATCTTCTATTAAAAAAAAAACACAAATAATTTTTTATGTATCCAGTTTAAAAAAAAGGAGGTAACAGTACGTACGTATTTATTGCTAGTATCAATGTTACGAAATGTTTTAAGCGCACGACTGTACTTTGCGAGGATTCCCAAAAGTTGAGAGGTACAGGATAAGATCCGCTTGTGATTCATGAGTATTCGACGAAATACGAAACTGGCCGGGCGTATAAATTAAATTAGTCAACTTAATTTATACGCACTTAATTGTGGGGAAAGTGGAAAGCTAACTATTTATCATGTATTAATAATGCTCTTAATCTACTAGATAATAATAATGATATATTTATATACAGGGTTATTGCTAACTCTAAGTGTTCCCGTTAGGAAGTGATAGGGGTGACTATTTGTGATAATTTTAACCACCATATGCATTATGCAAGAGTGAACCATTTTTGAGTTATCAGGTTTTTTAACATTTTTCAAAATAAGTCAATAATATCAAAAATTTAATTTATTCTGATTTATAAAAACGACTAAACACTGGTTATTTATAAATATTATAAAAAAACAATTATCCGTCCATTTTAAAAATGCGAGACGAAAAACGATATTATTTCAATATTTTTTTCGACTAAAATGCCTTAAAAACAAAAAAAACGTTATGAAACTTGGCTTGCAGATTATTTTAATAACATAACCGTTTTCACATCTCTAACAATATATAACAACTAGGAACTTATTTCAAAGAAAATGAAAAAAAAACGATCACAAAAGGAAGCAGGCGGAAATTTGTATTAATATAATGCATATGTGGTTAAAATTATTATAAATAGTCACCCCTATCACCTCCTAACGGGAATACGTCGAATTACCGATACATATATATATATATATATATATATATATATATATATATATATATATACACACATATATATGTATATTTAACTGAAGTATAACCATCTTGAGTGAACTTGCATCTCCAAGAAATAAACAAAATAAATCTAAACAAGTCCCCCAATCCACAGTGGTGTGTGTGTGTGGAAGCACTGGGGTCTGCAGGTGACGGGTCTCGGGGCCGTCTCCTCTACCCGGGGGAAGTGGTGTAGCGGTAAAGACCATGCTCCAACACGAAGGAGCTACTAGTGTGGAAGCGTATGCTCTGCAGTGGGGTATATATAGGCTGTTACTTTACTATTTATTTTTTTACTTTTAAAAAACTAAGACCAATAAGTACATAGACAAGGTTTTCTTTTATTTCATTGAGAGTAACAAACGAGCATACAGTTCATCTGATAGCAAGTGATTTCTGCGTCCCATGACATCTACATTCATCCTTGACAAGGAATTATAATGCAGATGTGTTGAGGCCCTTGAGGACTGAGATGAAATGTCCTTCGTCACCAGTAATAAAGGTCGCCGAATCCCCACACTCACCAGACGAAACACAGCAACATTATGCTCCTATTTTAGGCGTGTTGACCCATTAATTCTGCAGCTAAAAACAAACTGCAGTGTAGCTCCACCACTGTGAAAAATATCTAACTTAAAATTACCTTTATCACACTTATTTCATATCTCCTCACCAGTAATAAAGGTTAAACAAAACCTTGATACTCGATACACATGACGATTGATGACAATTGACAGAATCACTTCGATAATCATAAGTATTTTTTTTCCATTTCATAGAGAATTATTTATATTCGTAATCCGTAGCAGCAAATCGTCGGATCAAGATAAAGCAATAAAAAAAAACAGGTAAGTGCACAAATAAACAGGAAAATTATCAAGCTAAAAACTAGAAATTAGAAACAAAATTGGTAAAATTGAAATGAGAAATCCAGTATTCTTAGAAAAGCCATAAACATAAAAGAAAGAAGAAGAAAAAAGATATTTACGTGCGACGATACAAAAGACAATGAACGAGTAAACAGTAATAAGCAGTTACAATGAGTTTAGAGTGGCAACACTCTATTTATTAAATTATTTAAAAATACAAAAAGAATTGATTTGTGTTTTTAATATAATACTTCGTCATTATTAATTAAATATTTTTTAATAACGAATTAAATTATTTTTATTAGCAAATTTAAAGATACACAATTAGACCAAAAACAGATAAAAAAGTAACGACTTTAATAAAGACTAAAAAAATCAGACGTATGTACTTTTACAACAACTAAAACTCTAATACCATATTGCCAGAGATTTTAATTTTTTTTTTGTAATGTACAAACCTATTTAAAATTAAAACTTCGTTCAACAACCAATGTTCGCTTAAAGCAGCTTACTTAACGTAGTGAAGTCGATGCTCATGTTGAAATAAAACTAATTAACTTTGCTGTGCTTTGAGGCGTGATTACTTGCGCTCGGCGGGTTTGGAGTAGTAATGTGTAAAGTGTTTAGTTTTGGAGGTTGGAAATTATATTTAAATAAAAATAAGGAAACAGCATAGCAACATGGTCGATGACGGCGATATTCTAAGACTATGTTTAGTCAAATATATTTAAAATTTATGTTCTATTAGAATAATATATTCTATTATTGATGACGATCATCCTCTTGCATATTATTAGTTAAAAGTCGTTGTATCTCTGTGTCTACAAGGTACGCGAGCAAACCAAGTTTGTTTCCTTTATCATAATATTATCATACCAATGAAATTGTTAATTGCAATTTTGAGAGCTGATTTATCATGGACTTGGTGGCGTAGGAAACCATCGTGAGGAAACCTTTTAGGTTTGTTTAATCTGTTTAAGAAATAAATTAAAAAACAATCGAAGATGTGAAGTCCGTCAATCTAATATCGTTCGTATCCGTGGATGTAGTGTAATTTTTACCTTTATTTATGTTTTAAACAATACAATTTATTTAAAACGTGCTACTGTTTATTCTTTATGATTGTATTAGGGTAACCAATCAGTAAGGGTTTCTTAATGGTAAGTGATTGAGATCATAATGCAATAAGCGTTGTCACTGCAGTACATCAGTACATCATACCTTATCTAAGTAAATATGCCATAACCCAAAACATACTTCGTACTTTAAGTATTTTACAATTGTACGTAAAATTGATTTCTGCTAAAAGTAGACACAGCTTACATGCAAACATTACTGCTAGGAACTAGATATAGCACGAATAGGTGAGCTAGGGCAGGTTAGGACTAAGCATTCAAGAGTACCAAATACCATACGTGTTCTGTCTATTGCAATCTTTTGCTTTCTATTTTAACCCTAAAGGACAACGCAACGGATATTTTTTATTTAATCAATTTTATAACAAAACGGTACTAATTTTTATAAAGATATATATGTATATGTTCAGAAAATACTTCAATATCTACCGCAAGATAAAGTACGATATAGTTTCATACTTAATATATAAAAAGTTACAAAATGCCGTCCGTGAATAAAGTACGCAGCGACGTACGAGCGTAAGGCAATAGCTCTTATAAGACTTACAAAGCCTTTAGAATGTAACCCAGTCTATAAAAGGGTGACAAACGGGTTAGCAGTTCACCTGATGATGAGTAACATGCAGATGCGATATCGCCCTGGCAAGTAATAACATTTATTGTTATTCGATTAATGGTCACAAACAAGCACACAGTTCACCTGTAAGGTGAATGATTCCTACGCCCCTCAACACTCGATAATCATAATGCAGATGCATCATCATACCTGAGTACTGAGAAAGCCTCGTCACCAGCAATAAGGATCTCCGGTTTATTTCTTAACACTGATATTTCGGAATACTCGGTCCTAACTTGATTAAGTTGACAAATGCTGTAACCATAACTAGTTTATAACTGCGACGTGACTGTACCAAGAAAAACAAAAAACAACAGAGCCGATAGTCCAGTATAACAGTTCCATCATTATCAAAACAAATCTGATGTTACGGCATATGGGATTTGCATCAAAGGTATAATCGTTACCAAACATGAGTGATTTTTTTTTTAAACTTTGAGAGTTACATATGATAGCGAGTGATTCCTGCGGCCCATGACATCTACATTCACACTTGACAAGGCATCGTAATGCAGATGCCTTGTCACCCTTGAGGAATGAGATGGAACGCCTCGTTAACAGTAATAAAGTTCTCCGGATCCCGACACCCACCAGACGAAACAGCAGCATTATGCTGCTGTTTTACGCTGGTATTCTGTGAGGGCGTGGTCCTATCTCGATTGTGGTGACCCATTCATTCTACAGCCAGAAATAAACAGTAGTGTAGCTGCTGTACCACTATCAAAAATTACAGTAGTAACGCCATAATACAGTTAGTTTGTAGCTCAAGCAACGTAACGGGCCGGTTGGACCGGGGTAGGATGATCCTGATGAATGTCCCTTCCGGAATACTAGGGTGAAATAGCAGCATAAGAAGGAAGACCTAATAACTGGTAAAGAGACATTCTATCGTAGTCTCGTATACCTTGTATCGTGTGTCGTGTTTTGAATCTTTCTAAAGAGTTGTCGCTGGTTTTATGGACCACTGTCATGAGGCACCATCGGGTGAACTGTGTGCTCGTTTGTCACCTTTACTTTCATAATAAGGTGAATTTGTCCGGGCCGCATGTACCAAAAAGTCCTGTATTATTAACAACCATTACTACGACAACATTATTATTATTAAATATTTAATAATAAGGAATCAGTTCAAAAAAAACCTAACCAAAATACCTAAAGCCACATAGGAATCTTAATTATATTTACCATAAACACAGCGCAGAGCAACAAAGCAATGAACAACTGTGGCACGGAGCTCGGTGGCTGGCCTTGAAGCCTCCAGTGGCAGTGATCCGGCTCTGATGAGGCACCCACTTGCACCTCGCTGTAGGTCTCCTGCAATGGAACAGAATCAGTTAATAAAGTTAAAGACAGATACAAGTAACAATAAAGTTATTGAAGTTATTCAAAAAATACAAAACTGTCTTTCTTCGAAAAACTTGGTTCAAATACTGTAGCCGTAAAGCAAAGGAGGTTGATTCAATTTATTGTGAGGTGGTGAGAAAAGATGAGTAAGTTGTTGGTTCAGTATGCTGTGATTACTGAGCAAACGTGAGCAAGACGTAGGTTCAGTGTATGCTGTGGTTACTGAGCAAACGTGAGCAAGACGTAGGTTCAGTGTATGCTGTGGTTACTGAGCAAACGTGAGCAAGACGTAGGTTCAGTGTATGCTGTGGTTACTGAGCAAACGTGAGCAAGACGTAGGTTCAGTGTATGCTGGTTACTGAGCAAACGAGCAAGACGTAGGTTCAGTGTATGCTGTGGTTACTGAGCAAACGTGAGCAAGACGTAGGTTCAGTGTATGCTGTGGTTACTGAGCAAACGTGAGCAAGACGTAGGTTCAGTATATGGTGTGGTTACTGCTCAAACGTGAGCAAGAGCTAGGTTCAGTGTATGCTGTGGTTACTGAGCAAACGTGAGCAAGACGTAGGTTCAGTATATGGTGTGGTTACTGCTCAAACGTGAGCAAGAGCTAGGTTCAGTGTATGCTGTGGTTACTGAGCATACGTGAGCAAGACGTAGGTTTAGTGTATGCTGTGGTTACTGAGCAAACGTGAGGAAAACTTAGATTCAGTGTATGCTGTGGTTACTGCTCAAACGTGAGCAAGAGCTATGTTCAGTGTATGCTATGGTTACTGAGCTAACATGATCTAGAGGTTCAGCATAGCTGTTGTTGCTGAGTAAAATCATGTAATATCAAATTCGAGCTGACTAAATATTTATATAACGATCAAATTAAAAATACCATTATAACGTTGCTGTCTTTTGTATGATTAGTGTAAGTATCCGGAGATCCAATTACGGTTAACGAGGCATTCCATCTCAGTCCTCTGAAATAACGACGCTTGTGGTTCTTGAATCCTTGCCAAGGATGTCATGAGCCGTAGTCATATAAAACAACATGAAGTTAACTGTGTGCTCATTTATCACTACTAATATAATAAAAAAACACACAAATACATAATTTACATAGCATTATTTATTAAGCCTGTTTATATAAGTGTAGGTATGTTTATATGGTATGTATGAAATTGTATGTTTGTGTGTATAATGTTCTTATGAGATGCGTTTCATTAGTGCACCTTTAATTTTCAATCACCTCTGCGATTAGTTTTATGTCACGGTTCCTCCACAAGCTTAAAGCATGCAAAACCGTTTATATTCGAGTCGAGCGCTCTATTGAAAACATTAATAAAGTTACAACCTTTAATATAACTCACTGATGGGCATAAGCCGTCGTTCTTGATAGGGAGTAAGAGGATAGGAACTTCACGTCTTCAAAATAATGGGTTGTTTATATCGTATTTTATAAGTAAACATTTGCAGTAAAATCTCTTTGACTGTACTGCTTGTACCTACCTGGAAGGAAGCCGACGTCATAAGGATTGTCAAGCCCTCGAAACATCCAACCAATCCATCAGCCTACCGGCCCATAAGCCTGCTCAAAGTCGTGAAAGGCTCATCCTCGCCCGCCTAAAGGACTTCATGCTGTCCCGAGAGCTACCAATCAATGAGCAGTTAGGGTTTCGCACCTAACACTCATGCACACATCAAGTGCACCGCATCACGGAGCAAATTTTCAGTAAATTTCTTCAGGGCTATCAAACTGGGGCACTTTTCCTCGTCGTGGCGAAAGCTTTAGACAAGGTCTGGCACAACGGGCTCATATACAAACTTTATGAGCTCGGTGTGCCAGATCGACTCGTACTTATCATACGAGATTTTCTCCGAAATCGAACCTTTCGTTACCGTGTCCAGGGACCGCGTTCTGAGGTTCACCCCATTTGTGCCGGAGTACCACAAGGCTCCGTCCTAGGTCCTACTTTATACACACTCTACACCAACGACATATCGCGCACTCGGGGGTAGAACTAGCCCTTTGACACCGGCCTCTACGTGTCTGGATTCAAACCAGACACTATTTGTAAACTCCTCCAATCTGCCGCCAACACCTTAGGAAAATGGAGGATCGAGGTTAACCCTACCAAAAGTGCAGATATGTACTACTCTCGGCGCAATAAAACACCGCATCTTCCAACTATAGAGTTATTTAATCGTCCAATCGCCTGGGAAAAGACAGTCAAATACTAAGGCGTCACATTAGATGGGAGATTCACCTTCGGTCCGCATATCAACCGCGTACGGAATCGAGCAACATTCGTCCTAGGTCACTTGCACCCGTTACTCAAAAAAAATAGCAAAATGTCCCTGCGTAATAAAATTACACTATAAAAAGCGTGCATCCGGCCCACAATGACATACGCAAGCCCCGTCTTTGCGCATGCCTCCCTTCAGGTAATACAAAATCGTTTCATGCGCAAAGCCACCGGTGAGCCGTGGTACGAAAAGCTACACATAGATCTTGAGCTGCCGACCATAGCTCAGTACCTGTAGCAGTCTTCCCTCCGATATTTCGACTCTGCCGTCGCACACTCAAACCCCTTGATTGTAAGTGCCACCACTTACAATCTCATCGCGAATCACAGATTCACCCGCGTCCGAAGGAGACAGAGGCACGCCCTCGACGACCCCGACGCGACCACCAGGGCCCAAGCCCTTCATAAAACACAACACAAGTACATTGCACACTCACATCGACCCCTCCGAAGGCGAGGGTTATTCGCGATACCGCCATGTCACTAGCCGGTTCTCTCCAGCCCATACAGATTGAAGCGTTGCTGGAGTTTTTTGCACCACTTCTTCTCTAGCGCCCACGCATTCCAAAGCACCACTTCCAAGCCGAGGCTCCCTCTCGGGGAGTCTCTAGTGCTGGTTACCCATTAATAGAGGTCTCGACTGAGTGCCATAAGCGCTCCGTAATATCTCAAACCGGTGAAACTGTAAAAGCCCTCGGGACAACAGCAGCCTTCCACCCGAAAAAAAAAATCAAGTTAAGGAAATGTAAAACTAGTAGGTTATGATACCATTAAATAGATGACATTTTAAAAACAGAATAATAAAAAGCAAAACTTATTTGGTCTATTAGAACAAGTCTGGATGGAACTCACTGAAAGAATCGTAATGAATCGTGTACTCCTTTTGCGATCCTCCATTGAAACTTAATGAAACCGAATCGTTTTAAAATATTTTATATTTTGAAAATATTGATTACTTGTATTGCCTACCTACGACAAGAACGAAGACATGTTGAGAAGTTCATGTTCATCAGTCAAGCTCTACAGACTATAGCGAAATCTGGATTAACTCGCAATAAGGTGATCTTTGTGTATGGTGGGCTTGGAGGGTCATCTTTCGTCATGAGCTTTTAATGCTGGGCATAAGCATCGATTCGGATCTCTACTGCCAACACATGATGACTAAAGTTAGAAATAGGGAAAAAAATTGCCGGAATTGATCAACAAAAAGGGTGCGGTTTTTCATCATGATAACACCAGATAACAGAGATATCTTGGTTGGAAAGTGTTAATACATCCACTATATAGCCCTGACCTTCTACCCTCAGATTTATTTCCAGTAGGGTAAATATCAAAATATGACTGTAAAAACTTGTTTTTTGATCAGCATTCCCAAAATTTCTACAGCAATGGGATTATGTCATTACCTACAAAATGGCAACAAGTTATCGAACTAAATGGCACATATATATTGTACGAAAAAACTTTTTCCCCAATGTATTGGTGTTTTATTTATTTCTTAGAAATACAGGTCATCTCCTCATGATGTTTATCTTCACCGTCGAGCGCGTGGTAAAATTTAATTAGCAATTTCATTGATATAGGTCGCCGCACATAAGTCTAGTGGTGAACGAAACGTGGAGGGGATAGCTGCGCATGGGTACTGTCGCGAACGCAATTGTTCATTCCTACAAATTGATTACGAGTAAGGTGTTTTTGTTTGTACTTTTTCAAGTCTAAGCTAGTATTTAATATGATCATCATCTCACTAATATCATAAATGCGAAAGTTTGGATGTTTATATGGACGAAATTTAACACGTACATAGATTACAGTCTAGAAAGCTACTTTTTTACGCGAACGAAGTTGCAGGCGGAAGTTAATAGATTTTTTTTTATTAATTACAAATGTACATTACAGTGTACCACTTTCAACAAAAATAAAAGTATGACAATTTTTATTTAAAAAAGAATTTGAATTAAATTTAGAAAGCGATTGTACATCAGGAGCGAGCGGGGCGGCGTATCGGTGCGCGGGGCAGAGTACGACTGGAGCGCCAATAAACGCTTACGCATGGCCGCCCGCGCTCCCTTGACTCCCCGGGGATACTTTATTTTCGACTTCTGCGCATTAACGGTCAGCGCTAGACTTATTTGCCGCAACTTATACGGGGTAACTAACTCGGTTTGCTCGCGTACCGTGTTAGACACTAAGTTATCACTGCTAAAAATACTAATATGCAAGAGGATAATATTCTAATAATACACATTAAAAAAAATTTACTGAAATAGTCTCAATAAAGCTTTATAATATCGCAGTCATCGACCGTGTGGCCTTATTATATTATCAAGAGTCAATAAACTAACGGTTTTGGGAACGTTCTGTAAATTTTAAGGTCGTCTTTTCGAAAGAGAATAAAAAAAAATATTTTCTTTACAATGCGCAAATTCAGTCACAATACTGTTCTTCTCTGGGCTCGAATTGTTGATGATCAGGTCTTTTCTAATCGGCTTGATTTAATGGCATTTCGAATAGATGTTGCAACTCGTATGTAATTTTTTACCGAATTTACCCCATAGGGAATGTTTTGAGGAGTTGTTCGGATTAATTCCAGCCGCTGAGTTCAAACATCGTACATCACGACAGAGGTCAAAATTTCATTCTCATCATCTCGATGGTTGGCAATGCATCACTGTGCGCTTTATGCGAAATTTTCTTTCCACGCACAACTACTCTGTGGAATCAGCTGTCACCAGCGGTATTTCCGAACCGATACGACTTAGGGTCCTACGAGAAAAGAGTTTACACCTTTCTTAATGGCCGGGAGCATATCTGCGGCTCCTCTGCTGTTGCGGATGTAAACGGTCGGCGGTAAACACTTGCCGAGTGAGCTGCTCGCTCGTTTGCCATATATACTAAAAAAAATCGAATCCACCGTCTCGACCAACCGATTTCGACTATAGTCTTGAATCATCTTCTAGCACAAGTATTTTAAGCTTAGTTTGAATAGCATTGCAGATATTCTTTAAAAAAATAAGGGCAATATTCGTAAGATATCAATCCTTTGAACCATTCCATAACGCTACGTAACTATTATTGGCATATTTGGAGCTAACGGACCTCGGTTTTTGTTTCGTTTTCTCGACCTCGTTTGGTTTACGGTATAAAACGTTTTCATGTTACAAAATGTTGACTTTGAACTACTGATTATTAGATGTAAAGGCAAAGGGCGTTAGAAATGAAATCTTTATTAAACTCCTCCATATTCAATAAAACCATTTGGACATGCATCGTTTTATCGTGTATTTTGTGAATTATTACTGAAGTTATAACTTTTGGATCCAATTGCACGTTGTTGGTTCTAAAGAAACAACCTCTAGGCTTCTTCACAAAATTGCCGAAATAATTATTTTAAATATGTCAGACAGAGAATACATAGACTGGCGCATCGATGCTGGTTCGAGTAGCTGGCTGCTGCGGTGCGGGTCCTGGGTTCGAATCTCTAGCCGAGGTACAATATTTGTGTATCGTGTTGTATGCATGTCCCGTGTCCCTAACGCGACTCACTCGAGGGTGCCCGAGAGGGCCGAACCTCGGCTCGGTCAGTTGCTTCTAACGAATTATCTAAATTAATATCAATATTATTATTAACGCTCTGGTGGTAATCCACCACTTCGGAAGGCGTTGGCGCTGGAAGGGCTGCAATAATCACTCAATAATATCTGTTTTACGTTGTGCGAACTTTAAGGTCTTAGGTTCGAATTCGCCATATCGTGAAACAACTCCTAGCACAAGCATTTCAGTTAATAAATAGGATTGTCAATATTCAATTATATATTAAAAAGTATTGTATTTTTTTAATTACATTTAAAGTAAAAAAACGAGCACACAGTTCACCTGATGGCAAGTGATTCCTGCGGCCCACGACATCTAATTTCATCCTTGACACTTTTATCATAATGCAGATGCGCTGTCACCCTTGAGGACTGAGATGGTATGCCTCGTCACCAGTCATAGAGCTCTTGTATAATCGTAGTATATTACCGTAGACGTCATTGGTAAAGATTTGCTCTCGCCCATAGCAAGGTCGTGACATTACCTCGCTCTGAAACCGTAGCAAGCCACCCAAACAAACAAATGCGAACACTTCAAAGGCTTCCACAGAAATAGGTACATAATATTCAACAACTTAATAAAGCGAAACAATGCATTGCAATATTGCTGATAAATTCTAAATATAAAGATATATATTTTATTACAAGACGGCATACAAGGCAGCTGGAGAATGAACATGAGATATTATATATTTTTATGAATTTATTTGTATGTATTCGTATTAGTTTTTGTAACGAATAAACTTATTCTCTCTCATTTTTTAGATCGTAAATATCGTTTATTAAATATATTTTTATTAGCCAACTAAATACGACGAAGACTCACAGAGTACAAGCGTGAAGTAGTAGGACAAGCCTGCTGTGTTTGCCATGATGAGTGTATTGATCCGGAGACCTTTATTACTGGTGACGAGGCATTCCATCTCAATACCCAAGGGTGACAACGCATCTGCGTTATGATTCCTTGCCAAGAATGAATGTAGATGTCATGGGCCGCAGGAATCACTTACCATAATTTGAACCGTGTGCTCGTTTGGTACTCTAAATGAAATTTAAAAAAAATCTTATCGATGTCGAACGCCGTGATCAGAATCGATTAGGAGTCAAATATACATTAATAGAATAGCAAACTACATTGAAACGCTACGCTTTGAACGCGACCAATGCGCAATGGAACTAGATAAATAGACGATTCAATCGTCGCTACTGGAATAGACAAATCCTTTTGTCCATTCTAGGAGTACATAGTAGTGTCAATGACCGCTACAGTGGGAAGCTTAGAGCTATAGATCAATCAGTACTGTGACTGGAACGTCTTTGTTATTTAGCGATCGGCATATATCTTGCTGAGTCACGGGATAAGGTTTTGAATGCCAAAAGTAATTTACGATACTGAAACGAAGAAATATCGACCTGAAACAAACGGCCGTCGGTAAGATAATAGACTCGATCCATTGAAGTCTAAATACATAAATATTTCCCATAACGCCAATCTCATTTTCACATAATACAGAAAAATATTAAAATTATCTGATTAGTCGTTGAAGTATAAATCCGTCTTTTAATTTGTTCATAAATTGATAGAGCAAAGATTAAAATGAACGGACTGTCCGCTCTGCTCTTTTTTTGGTTAAGTTTTTAGTGGCTATATGTCTTATAGTTAAAACAACAAAAACTTCCAAACATGACGGTCTTACGACGCCTATAAGGCTATTAAATGTTGAACACCAACGCAGTTGTTATTGTTTATAAAAAATTAAATGTACTACACGATATGAAACAATATATGTAAGAAGAATATCATTAATTATATAGAAGTGACAACTATGGCAAGAAAATAATGTTTTCAAATACACTTTACAAAAATTAACAAGAATCCAAATAATAAAAATAAACAATAATAAATTTTAATATGTATTATGACACCTGGTCGATTTCTGAATATTACCACATAACATTCAGGAACATGATTCAACAACTATTCAGGACATATCATAGTGCCAGAAGCAAACGCCGTAGGCACATACTCGCCGTTCCTTACCCTATTCAATGTAATATACATGTGCAATAAAACAGGCGGAACGTTTAAATGCAGTGTCAGGGAACTCGGATCATATATGAAAATATCTGGACCCGAAAGCCACTTTGTGTCGAACATATTTTGTAAATTTTCTGGGAATCGAACGCATGAACCCGCGACGCAGTAGCCACGTAACTAAACCACTACGCTCCTCATCAATAAACAAATATCAATTCCATTGCCAGTCCTTACTAATGATACGACTATGTCCTCAGAATTTCTGATGATTCAAGACAATGTGCTAAGAATAAATATGTCCGGTCAATAAAATACATTAATGAATTGAATGAGTCGTCGTTAGTCCGATTGTTTGTTTTGGCTGGGCATATATTTTTTACTCATTTCATTCACAACATTTTGAATAGTATTTAGGCGTTTTTAGTTAATACTGAATGTATCTAAAAACCGCATAAATATTCTGTTTATTTGATAATTCTCGAGTTTGTAAGATATCAGGACAACACATTCGTATGCATTTTTTTACCAAATTCACGACGGGGTTCTAAGGAGTTGTTCGAAATCGTACATCAGGATAGAATTTAAAATTTCATCCTCATCATCTCGATGGTTGGCAATACATCTTTTTTAAAGACCGGCAGCGTATCTGCTTCTCCTCTGGTGTTGTGATTGTTCGTGGGAAGCGATGATAATTTGCCATCAGGTGAGCTGCTTGCGCGTTTTGCACCTATTCTAAAAATAATACTTATACCAAAACACCAGTCCATCATAGTATTGAGGTATGACCTAACATCTGTATCTTGATCCTTAAGAATAACATAGGTGGAATCGCGATTTGATTACCATGTGATTGATTTTTCAGCACCTTTGGGCTGTAGGAATACTTACTATCGGGTGAATTGTGTCACTCAAATTTCATTAGAAAAATTTATTTCTACCTGCAGCATGAACGCGTCAGCTCTATAGGGCAGGACGGCGTCCTCATGAAAAACCAGCGTCAAATAACAACATAAGGCTTCTGTTTTTCCGTATGTATCGGTGAGTTTAATTATTTCTAATGTCGTACAAAATCGTGGTCTTCCGGAAGACAGTTGGCCTTGGAATGGCTTAGTTATAATTGCGTGGTATACGTATAGCATTGTGCGTTGATATAAGAAAGCCTTCAACGGTTTCCCACCTTGATGCTAAATCGATTCTGCTGTGAACTTTATTTTTTTTGCTTGCCATAGACTTTAAAAGACAGACTAACAGACAGCTCGATTCCTTCACAATATAAAATAAAGGCTGCCATTAAATTAATATTAAATTCCTTCTAATATCCTATAAAATCTTCGTCTTCCGGAACACAATAGACCTTGAAAAGGCCGAGTTATAATTATCTTGTATACGGATGGCAATTATATTAAAAAACTGACAAACAGACGGCTCGATTCTTTTATAATATATAGTAAAGGTTGCCATTAAATTAATATTTGTTTCTAATGCCTCACAAAATCTTCGTCTACCGGAAGACAGTTGGCCTTGAAAAGAGTTATATTTGTGTATACGAATTGCCTGAGCATTGTATGAGACGACAGCCTTCGACGGTTTATCACGTTGGTGCTAAATCGATTTAATTGCTAACTTTACTTTTATACGTTCTTGTAAAAGGAACCTTAAAATATTCAAATTTTCGAAAATGATATAACCAAAAGTCAGTAGAAGTCCTTTATCTAACTTTCTCCCTGGATTTCGTATGCGGAAATAATTATATTATAGCAGCGTAAATTACACTACTTCGATGTAATTAAATTTTAAAGGAAATTAAAATGATAAATTAGTAATAGAATAAAAAAAAGTCCATAGGTGTTAATCTCGGAAAGTACTTAACAGATTTCGTTCAGGTTTTATCATATTTTTTAAATCTGATCTCGGTTACGCTTACAGTTTTATACCAATACGTGCAAATTGTTTTAAAAAATTCATAATAACGTTTAACTAAGAAGCAAATTCGCTAAAAAACAGTTTAATATGTCGGTTTCATTGTATTGTTTTGGCCAAACAAATAATTAGCCGGTTTCGGTGATCTATAGGATTTATTCAGAGGCGATATAGTAATTTTTCTGCGCATGCGCAAGTACTATTGGGGCGCATTCAGTGAATGGTAATAAGGATTATTCTGATTTAAAAGTTTCTGTGTATAATTTCTAAATGTGGTCATATACACAAATTACGATAATTCTGCAGGCGAATCCAGGTTGGGCTGCTAGCAATAGAATTGAATATTATAGTCTAAGAGGTTCTTATTTTAGGGAGGCGAGATCCGGCCCTGACAAAGGCGCTCTCATAACGCTTTCTTTGTCGGATAAAATCAGAAGTAAATTCCAAATAGTCTTGTAAAGAAAAATAGTGCGTTTTATAACATCCTTTCTTTGTATAAAGTAACCTCGAATAGTCATAAATATGAAAGTATAGGGCAATCTTTCTATTCTTGAAGGGGGATGACACGATTGATCAGGGTGCCTGGAACGTATAACGAGACTATATCACAAGAGGCATCTCTTTTCATGGAGCAAGATGAAGTGTCAATCACGGGCAGTTTTCTATTAATCTACTATAAGGTGAGAAATGCATATATGTTATCGATTAGACATTTATAACCGGACTGTATATGTGTGGTGTTGATTTTAATCCAAATTAATGAACTAAAATTATTTTCCTTTATTTATCAACTACTGAACGGAATTTAACTTGAAATTTAGTATCTTTTGTACCATCTTATATTCTAAGATATGCTCTAATGCTCTGTTATATCAGGGCGCAACGGCTGAGATGTGTAGAGTCTGTATAATATATATATATATATATATATATATATATATAATAATAATTTAAATGAGCTTCATTAACTTACATCAACGACATGGCCAAAAGACTAGTCGTGAAGAAATCAATTAATTTCCCTGTACTCCTTGCTTTAATTTATTGATATTTGTTGGTTATACGTTTAACCTGTACAACTGTATAATTTAAACGGTTATGGTATTATCCGCAATTTCTGATGATGCCTCGGTATTCTGCAGATTAAATTAGTATGCGTACATAGGAATTACACTCAATAATCCCTCCATCTCCAAACAAGTACACATTCCTCACAGCAAACATACACCAAACGTGCTTCGAGACCTGTGGATGGGATTACCTTTCACAATATTAAATTGTGCAACTGTATGAGTACCAGGGTGATGGGTCCAATAGTTAAGAGATAATTCGATTGTTTAATTATCGATGAATTAAACTGAATCTCAGTGTAAATGGGTAATTTCGAAATATATCTAAGTTTTTTTTTATATAGAATAGGTGGCAAACGAACTACCAGCTCCACTGTTGGCGATTACCGTCTCCCATGGATACGCTGACGGCCTTTAAGAAAAGTCTTGCCTTAGGTTATGCTCTTGTCTTAAAGGTCCCCGAGTTGTATCGTTTTGGAAATACCAAAGGCGACAGTCTAGATTCTGTTGATGTTGATGCTGTTAGCCTATGCGGCTCTTACAGCTTCATCGGACATAGGGCTCACGGAACTGGGGGGTCCGTGAGCTGGTTAAGAAATGTTCCCTATTTGTGGTTCTGTTACTTATTCAAAGCGCTCATAAACTGAGCGTGTCGCTCTACTCTGGTCTCATACTTATCTGATGATGCCATCCATGTTGCCAGTTCCCTAGCTATCGAGCGATTCTCCCGAGTGGAGAATGGATGGTGATGACTATTGACCGTCCGAGGTTTTGGTGTGCGGACCTAGCCTCTGACGGACGCCACCTGTTTTCCTGTCAATCGGAAGCCGTGGGCGGTGAGAACCGCCCTGACACGCGGCTGTAGTGCGACGAGGTGTTTGAGCTGTGTGTGGGTCCGGGGTCCGTTGTGGATGGACTGGCGTTAGGCTTCCCCATGAAGTGAGGGCCGTCGAGGGCGTGACGGGGTCGACGGTTCCTAGTGTCCGGTTTCGGTACCGGATCGTAGGTTGCTGCGTTTACCACTAGCGGGTTGGAGTTCTCGAAGAAGCGCTGCGAGATAGATTTGAAATATTCCGGTATGGTGACGAGATGTCAGTCACTGTGCAAAGGCGACAGTGGATTCTACGGTTTCTACGGTAGTTTTGTGCGTGGCAAGCAATTTCGAGTAAAGCGCTAAAGCGGTGGATTGCCAATCGTCGAGATGATGAGAATGAAACTTTGAATTCTGTTGTTAAGAACGGCGTTCAAACTCAGCGGCTGAAATTAATCTAAACAACTCCCCAGAAGGGAGTTTTATTAATTTAATTAATTGAAACACTCCCCATGGTAGATGTTATGTAAAAGTAGCAAAGTAATAACATGCGTAACAGTAAATGTGTATTATGTTATATTTATTTAAAAAAAAATTACCGGGTTAGAGCCAAGATGCAACTGGATTCTAGCTGTAATATGAATGGGTCAGCTCAATCCTAAAAGGGCCATGAGCTTACAGAACACCAGCGTGAATAGCAGCAAAACCCTGCTGTGTTTCGTTTGGTGAGTAAGGAACCGGTGACGAAATTGCAGATAGGGAGGTACATCTCAGTCCCAAGGGGTATACGGGTGCGTCTTTTATCTTTGTTAAGGATGTTATGACGTCATGGGCCGCAGTTTTGAATTACCATCATCTGAACAGTTCTCGTTAGTCACGTTATATTGTAAATAAAACACACTCACATAATGCTATAATCACAAGGAAACACGTTCCGTCAAAGCATTAAATAACCATAGATAAAGTTTTACTTCAAACGAAATCATTAAATTCATTGAAGCATTGATAAAAAAACATTTAAATATCGAAAAGAGTTCATATGTCGACTTCATATTGACTTAAATCCGCTCACGGCTTAATTTAAACAATTTTATTTAAACTAGGGTTGGCGATGGAACACACTGTCAATTGATATACCAGTAAAAACTCTTTATTAACACTATTGTTTCACTTAACACATTCCTTATCACTATTGTTGGACTATAAATTGTTTTAAGCATTTCAGAATATATTATGCAATCCGAGATCAAGAACTACACTCACTCGATATTACCAAAAAAATACCGTGCATCGTTAAACTAATTGATAATAGCGCCATCTACTGCAAAATTTCAGTACTAAAACAAATATCTGTATCGATAAAGAATCCAACCACAATTTCACAATGGGCTACGCTGCAATTTATGTACTTACTTCACCAAGGGGTCTACCCGACCGAGGTAGGACAACGCCCTAATGGCCTAACGGTGTTAATAAGGAGCATAAGGATGCTATGTTTTGTCTGGTGGGTGTAGAGATTAGAAGTACGCCCTCATGGTATACCGGTGTTAAAAAGGAGCATAAGGATGCTATGTTTCGTCTGGTGGGTGTAGAGATTAGAACTACGCCCTCATGGAATACCGGTGTTAAAAAGGAGCATAAGGATGCTATGTTTCGTCTGGTGGGTGTAGAGATTAGAACTACGCCCTCATGGTATACCGGTGTTAAAAAGGAGCATAAGGATGCTATGTTTCGTCTGGTGGGTGTAGAGATTAGAAGTACGCCCTCATGGAATACCGGTGTTAAAAAGGAGCATAAGGATGCTATGTTTCGTCTGGTGGGTGTAGAGATTAGAAGTACGCCCTCATGGAATACCGGTGTTAAAAAGGAGCATAAGGATGCTATGTTTCGTCTGGTGGGTGTAGAGATTAGAACTACGCCCTCATGGTATACCGGTGTTAAAAAGGAGCATAAGGATGCTATGTTTCGTCTGGTGGGTGTAGAGATTAGAACTACGCCCTCATGGAATACCGGTGTTAAAAAGGAGCATAAGGATGCTATGTTACGTCTCGTCGGTGTAGAGATTAGAACTCGCTTTCCATCACGTTATGCTTGCTATACAACCGCTTCCCAATAGGCGAACTGTGTTTGTCACCCTTATAACAATATGTAGGTACTAAGTGGTTAAATGTCAAGAGCCTAATGGTTTAGGGTACGGTCTAACGGAACTTAAGGTCGTAGGTTCGAATCCACCATTAGAGTATTATCGTGAACCAGTGAAGCACAAGCATTATCAGCTTAATTGAAGTGGTTAACCGGAATATTAGTAATGTTAATTGCATTGCTAATATTCTTTTAACAAAAAAATAAATGAAGAAAAAACGCGTGTCGTGTCATTATTAGATACATCATTTCACTACTATAACTATTTTAAGGCCGGCAACGCATCTGCGACTCCTCTGGTGTTGCGGACATTCACGGGCGGCGATAATCACTTACCCATCGGGTGCCAAGTTTGCTCGTATGCGATCTATTCTATTAAAAAGAAATAACGGTATTATAGTTCAACACATGAACGCATTGAAAGTTCTATAGACATAAATATAGTTGACGACTCAAACAAAGACTCAAATAAACAAACTCATAGACGGAGCATAACGATGTACATATATATTCTGAATGCACACCAAACTTACCTGTCTCATTTCATATCAGCACGAATAAATACAACGAACGTTTCGCCACTCATAATACTTTAATGTTTTAATATTCATAAATATGTAATTATTTAAAGTGCCACCGTGTCGTGGAAATGGTGCAAGAATAATTAATTAAAAATTGATCATAAAAAACGTACTGTAATTACTTTTCACAAGCACGTAGCCGCGATTTAAATATTTATAAACGATACTGAAAAATATTTTTGACATAACAGAAGTTTTGGATAAGATCAGCTAATGTTGCAAGGCATAAAGTTATAAATTATACTGCAATATTAAGGTAAAACCATTTTAAAACAACAACAACTTTTAGTTTTCTAACAGAATATAGGATCTTCATCGGCGCGGTTTTGTGGGATATAATAAATGGGAAATTAATCTAATTGATCGAAAATTTTAACCCATTTTGAACTCAAACAGTAGACGACAGGTAACTGTAACTTTAAAAATTATTTTATATAATCTCGTGCATAAACTACACAAAGAATGAATACCACCGCAACGTCCTATCATAAGGAAAACGAAGATATTGAATTGTTTTCAGAATTAAAATAGACGTAAAGTCACACTGTGCCTGGTTGGATCGACTCGGACAGGACCATACCGGGATACCAGTATGGAATAGTAGCATAACGTGTTTACAGTGCGTGTATAGGATTTCGGGGATCCAATTATAAGTAACAAGGCATTTCATCATCCATAAATACATAAAATAAAAACAGACAATACTGACACATCTGTCAAATTGGCAATGAATAATTGTGTTCACCAGTATGTTATGAATGAATGATTCATTGTATGTTGTTTATTGCTCAAAATAACTGAATAGATCTTAAGATAATTTTATAACACGTGTTATTATAAGAAACAACATTATGTAGGCATTGTTACTGCGTGGAATGATAATCAAATAAAGTTTTATATTTTTAATGGCTGTTTATGTTTTATTCTATAGCTGTTCTATTATGATGATGAAGATTATGTCCTCTTCGTGGTCGGTTTGTCAGATTACTTTTTTTTTTGCGTATATGTATTGCTGTTGGTCCTGAGACCTCTACAGCTTTGTCTGATCAGACTCGCGAGCGGGTCACGATTACATCAACTACGCAGAATATTTTATTACGTCACATGGAATGCAAACATTTTCGTAAAAACAGACTCATTCTTAATCCGGCAGAAGTATCTGACCGAGCTGAGGTTCGGCCCTCCCGGGCACCCTCGAGTTAGTTGCTTTCGCGCCCAGGGTAGCGCGGTCCAAGCCCCGGCTCCCTCTCGGGAACCCTTATTAGTGGTATATAGTTCTCGGCTGAATGCCTTAAGCGCTCGGTCACCTTTCATTCCGGTAAAAGCCTATAGGTTAACAGTGCCCAGTAGTCATACAAAAAATTCTCACGGTAATGCATGCGCAATAAGTTTGAGGTTGAGATGCAATTTGCGATACACAGATATATTTCCGCGGCTGTGAATCGACCCGCGATGCAGTATCCACTCTAACCACACACGCGGTCGTATACTATAACAATCTAACGTCATTAATATTAACACATCATTGATTATAATTATTATTTAGCTCCAAAAAGACTACTAACGTACTAACTATATCCATACTAACTAATATATCTCTACCACAATACCCATCGATGGCCACGCGCAGTAGGTTGGGAGAGGATTCAAGTAACCGTACCGAACGCACCAGTGTACCTCTGTACTACACGACTGTAGCTCATAGGTATTTTATCCCGATCGAAGCACGTAAAGGCACGTTAATCCAACCGGATCCGAACGTAATAGGCGTTAGTTTATTTTCTTACAACGGACACGAATGTTTCTGATGGTCATCAATTTGAAATCGAATTAATGAATAGATAGATCTAGCCCAGATTTAATATGATACAATTATGAAAGTTTGGAACAAACATTTTGGACGTTTTAAACGAATATATTTAATATATAGTTGAATTGAAAACTAAAGACTTGACTAGAATGAGAGTTTAAACAACTTGACCTCGATTCTGCTGATAAACTAAACTACTTAGGTCTTATTGATGACACCTTTTCACTTGAAAAGGTTAAATTGTTCATTTTAATTACCGAATTAAGATCTTTTATTTATATTATAAGTGGAAGGCAACAAGCTACACAGCACACCTGAGTGCTGAGATGGAATACCTCGTCACCTATAATTGGGTCCACCGAAACCTAAACTCATCATACGAAACACAGTAGCGGAATGCTGTTATCTGGTAATGCTGTACATACAACTTTAATTGTTTTTTTTTGTATTGAGGATGAAAAACACACAATTCACCTGATGGGTAAATGATACCGGCATCCCACATACATCTTCGACAAGGAAGCATAATACAGCTGCATCATCATAAAGATGGAACGAAAGGGTCTCAGGACCCCTATACGCGTCAGATGAAACCCAGCAGTGTTTATAGTGTGCTAGTATTTAGTGTGGGCGTGGCCCTTCTTCGTTCGAGTAGCTCGAGCTCCATCCACATTTGTACCGCATCGTGGCTCGGTCTCTTTTGCGTATTCTATGTCTTTTTTACCGTCCGTTTAGTATGAAAGAAATTTGTTTATCCTCTTATAAACTACCATTATGTATAATCAACAACGTTGCTACAGAAAGTCTTCGACCAGAAAAAAGGAGAGAAAATTCGAAGGAGAAAATGGCGGAACATACAAACAAAACTACTGTTATTATTTAATAACTATTTAGTAATTAGTTTTTGGTTTTATATTTTGAAGTTTAAACATACGGCCTATAACTGGTCCTCGTTTCTGCAAATCATCACTAAACTTTATGCCCGTTTATTAATCTTGTAATGTGCTAAAACGTTACAATTTGTGATGAGACATGGTAATTCTGAGGAGTGGCAACGCATCTGCATTATGATTCCCTATCGAGGATGAACGTTCGTGTCACCTTGAAATGTTACGGAAAATTTTAAAACAAAAAATCATCAACTTGTGTAACTGTGCACGCCGCGAATACCAAAAAAGACGCGCAAACTTACGCGAAAAATTAAAATATATTCAAAAAAAATTAAAGCAATAAAACCTCGCTCGGAGTATATTTCTAGGTGCAGTATGAATGGGTCGGCATTTAAAATTTTATGTCAAGTCTTCTTTAAAACATTGACAAATATACAAATATTTCCCGTGGTACGTGTTGAAAAAGAAAAATAATTATAATTATTTTCTTTTTAACAAAATAAGTCATTACGTTTCCCTCACATTCTTTTTCATTTTCTAATCTCTTATACTCCACTCCTTAATTATGAGATAACATCCCAGACGGGATTTACTTTTTAAGCTCTATGAATAGAATGTCTCGGCCCTATACAAATATTTCTTAATAACAGAAAATGCTTATAACACAATGACTACAAAACAAGGGAAATATATTTATTTTTAGAATCTTAAAGATTGCTTATTTTCTATTAATAATAACTATATTATGGGCCATATTAAATACTTCTCACACAATCAGATAAACTGCGAATTCGTTGGTAACCTTCAATACAAAAAAAAAAAAGTTCTATCATTCGTTGTTTTGGGACAAGAGCGAGAGGCCCGGGACTTAATTTTGGAATCGTTCAATCAATCTACAAGATATTATTTTTATCAGTAGTTTGGACTGAAAAGCAGTAGATCAACAGATGTACTCGTAATCCACTAAGGTAGTGAGGAGTTAATAACAATTATAACTTATAACAGGAAACCAAGTATGGTATATTTATGTCTATGTTACATTAGACCACCTTATTACATAGTATTTACGTAACTTCATGTTATTCATGTTAATATCAAGAAAACTGGTTAATATTATCATAGCGTATAAGCATGTTGAATTGCACAATCAAACGTCTAAGTCAAAAACTAGTTTACAAGATTTCATCTTGGCAAATTAACTGAAAGTCAAGCAAAGTTTAAAACTTTTAACAGCTATCCAGGGGTATTTCCGAGCCGATCGACTTAGGGGCCTTCAAAAGAAGAACTTACACCTTTATTAAGGGCCGGCAGCGCATCCTTTGGTATTGCGGATGTCTATGGGCGACGCGGTAATCACTTGCCATCAGTGATTTCATCTCAGTAATCATGACATCATGACTGTTGCCATCTGGTGAATAATGTGCTCGTTTATTACACTTAATATCATTAAATAAAACATAGGCATCGATGGATTATCAAACACGATTCTTAACTCCTATATCCGACTTACGAGAAACTTGAATTTATTGTCGTCACAACATAAATCTAGGAAGTCCCTACACAGCGTTTTCCATTACGAATTTCTGTTATTATTACGATAGACTTAAGACTGTCTGGCATCATTCTAAAATATTAAAACTTAAGAGCTTCGATAGATTTAGCGTGCTCATCTTGGCAATGACAACTTCCAACCGTGGCCTGTGAAGAAAGGACTGTTTGTTTTTTTTATTACATTCAGAGAAACAAACGAGTACACAGTTCACCCGATGGTAAGTGATTCCTGCGGTCCATGGAATCTACATTCATCCTTGACAAGGAATCGTAATGCAGATGCGTTGTCACCCTTAAGGACTGAGATGGAATACCTGTTCGCCTGTAGCAGGGAACTCACCAGACGAAACACAGCAGCATTATGCTGCTATTTCACGTCGGTATACTGTGTGGGCGTGGTTCTCACCCGCTCGAGTTGACCCAATACTTCATTCATTTTCAGTAAAAATCTAATCAATAAATATACTAATAGAGCTACACTGCATTTTGTTTCTAGATGCAGAATGAATGAATCAGCTCGACTGGGGTAGGATCACGCCCTCATAGAATACCAGCGTAAAATATGCTGGTATTGTGTAATAATGCTGCTGTGCTTCGTGGTGAGAGTCAATTACCATCAGGTGAACTGTGTGCTCGTATGTTGCTCTCAATGTAATAAAAAAAATAGATTAGGCACTGACAGGATGAGTAATGATAGATAAGTTATATTGTATTATTGACGGAAGTCATTCGTTAAAACAAGATAAATATGGTGTACTCACAATTTTTTTTAATATTTTATGTGTATATAAATATTTTATTTATTTATTTATATAAGTATACACAACTGCTAACTTTATCACACAATTACATAGGAAAATGGAAAACAAGTATACACGAAACCGATAAATTAGCCAAAAGGTGCATAACAGCATTACCAGAAACAATTTATTAAAGTTAAGTTTACTAAGTTAGGTAAGTACTTAAATTATGAAGCGTCAAACAAGATTACGTTATTATACATTCCAGTATTTATTTAAACTAAATTAGACTAAGTACATAGAGGATTTTATTTTAGGTGAAATATATCTACATCACTGAAGTTTTCATTGTACGGGTGGGGTAATCTTGTTAATATGGAACTTTTGCCATAATTAGTACGGTGATATGGAACATAAAATAGTCCTGTATATCTAATGCGTCTCTTAGGAGTAGAAAATGTTATACAGCCTAGTAGTGTAGGCTGGTCTATATTGTGCAAGACATCATAAAGCAGACTCATACCTAATAGAAGCCTTCTATTATACAATTTTTGTAATTTAAAGTGCTTGCAATCTTGAATATATATGTTGGTCAGTGTTGCGGATGTTCATGTGTATTGTATTATATTTAAAATAAATGTAGTTCTTATGTATACCTATGCTGGTTTATTTTAAAAATGCATCAATGCACCTACTCAATCTTTCCGTAACACCCAAAGGTTTGACTGGAAGATAGTGCCTTAGGCATTAAGTCCGCCTGTGTACACTGTTTGTACAAAACGTTTTAATAAATAAATAAAATAAATTTCGTATTATTTATTTATTGATATGCTTCTAGGATTTGGTTGGTTGATCTACATGAGTATTAAAACATTAGCAAAGTGGAAGTCAGAAAATCTATACGATATATGTAACTCCCTTGAGGACCTCTCTCTGACTCAGATGTTGCCTTGTGTAAGGTTACTAAGTTATTTTACTGTATAGTATAATATATAAGCAAGTACATAGACACTTATCATCCTTCCCAGCTCGATAGTTGGCAATCTAACACTACGCCCTTCACGCGAAATTTCCTGCCACGCAACACTATACTGTGGTATCAGCTATCGCTAACGGTGTTCCCGAACCGATACTACTTAGGGACCTTCAAGAAAAGCGCCTACACCTTTCTTAAAGGCCGGCAACGCATTTGTAACTCCTCTGGTGTTGCTGATGTCCATGGGCGGAGGTGATCACTTACCATCGGTTGGGCTGCATGCTCGTTTGTCACCTATTCTATTAAAAAAAACACAGTTCACCTGATTGTAAGTGATTACTACGGTCCAAGACACAAATAATCTGATAAGGAATCATAGTGCAGGAATCTATTCAATTACAGACAGTTATCGCCCTCATTACTATATAAAAAAACTAAGAATATAGTATACTGTTATTTTAACATACTGTTATATATATTAATATATATATATATATTAAATGAAAAGCACAGATGTAGATAATTTAATGCGACAAACGACTAGGCGCGATGTCTATGCGGTCCATAATGAAAGAGAATTCACAAAGTGATGATTCCCTGACCATCCATACATTGAAAACGATAATAGGTGGAATAAATAATTTCTTCATTTATTAATTCCATTTCAGTTTTGTCATTTTTTAATGCTAGTCGTTGTAATTATATCTAGACGTTTTAGTTGAGTTATATGTAATAATTAAAATATATCGCAAATTAGTTCAATAAAGCTCGGTTTAGTTTATTAAAGTGTAAGGAGAGTAAGAGAAATTAATTGTGGTATCTAATTATCCATCTCCGTTTAAATGTGAGACATCAGAATCGATAACTAAGAAAGTACAGTTGTTGTCGTGTTTTTTGTGTATGTGTTAAGAGGCCATTAGGACCGTCGCCCTAATGGCCTCTACAGCTTTACCGAAACAGACTTGAGCACTGCTGATTTTGATTCGACAAATCTGCACACCGTTGGTCTCCGACCCCGTTTTTAATTACATTGAGAGTAACAAACGAGTACACAGTTCACCTGACGGCAAATGTCTCCTGGGGCCCATGACATCTACATTCATCCTTGACAGGGAATCATAATGAAGATGCGTTGTCACCCTTGTTTCGTTTGGCGAGTGTAGGGTGCCGGAAAACCTTATTGTAGTTAACGAAGTATCCTATCTCAGTCCTCAAGCGTGAAGATGCTGTGCATCTTGAAAATTTGTTTAGGATTGATTTGAATGTCACAGGCTTCAGTAATCATTAACCATCAGATGAACTGTGTGCTCGATTGATGATTATAAAAAAAAGATTCCAAAAAATTTTGGTATAATTGAAAATATACAGAACCCTCCAAATAAGCTCACTTGCTATTGGGAACATAAAATAATATACTAATATATACCTATACGGGTAGAGTTTGAACGATCTTTCAATCAACTTAACCGCTAGTCGAGATGAACGTTGCTCGAGATCGAACCTCTTATGGTCATATATGAGCTTGTTCGCAACTTGTTATCGAGTCTAAGAGCGTTTGGGATCGGAATGAATAATTTCTGTGTCAAAGGTCTGGTTGGATCATGTCGAGATAGTCTTTTTTATTTTTTTATTTATATTGTGAGTAACAAACGAGCACACAGTTCACCTGAAGGTAAGTGACTCCTGCTATATTCGTCCTTGACAAGGAATCATAATGCAGACGCTTTGTCACTCTTGAGGGCTGAGGTGGAAGGCCTCGTCACAAGAAATAAAGGTCTTTGGATCCCTGCACTCACTAAACGAAACATAGCAACATTATGCTTCTTCTTCATTAATGTTTTTTTAATAAATTACAAGATGAACACACATAAACAGTGGTAGAGCTACACTGCAGTTTGTTTCTAGCTGCAGATTGAATAGGTCAGATCAACCGGGGTAGGATCACGCCCTCACAGAATACACGTCTAAAATAGCAGCATCATGCTGCTGTGTTTCGTATGGTAAGTGTTGTTAAGGGATCCGGAAACTTTAATTACTGGTGATGAGGAGTTCCATCTCAGTCCTCAAGGGCGTCAACGTATCTGCATTATGATTCCTTGTCTAGGATGAATGTAGATGTCATGGGTCGCAGGAGTCACGTACCATCAAATGAACTGTGTGCTCGAATGTTACTCTCAATATAATAAAAAAAAACTCGTATCGTACTCTTATCTGCCTATGACTACATTCCTTCTCTAAGATGGAATCTCTCATCGATAGTCATAATGTGTCTGGTTTCTTTCGCACAACAGGCGAATCACATCAGCGCTAACTAGCTAACGCTAATAGAACGGTAGTATTAACGCAGCTATCCCTTGAAAGTTTTGTGTTAGCCCATAAACTTGTAGAGTAATAATTTGTCTTAAATCTCATCAATCAGTATAAATTACTGTAATTTTTTATATATTATCTCGATATTTCCACTAATATAAACACATTACACGTGTATCTTTTAACAAGTAAATACAATTTTCATAATTATCAATCAAGCATTAATATTAAAATCATACACCCGCATTGAATACTGAATAACAATTTTGTTTATATTACGAATCGATTAAAGCTGTCATTCCAACCACTGCGTATTTATCAAATTATTTATTGACATGTTTGCGTGGATAATTTTATTCTGAATAATTTGAGTAAATCTAGGCGACAGCGTACAATGAACGACAAGCTTTATGCATAAAACATAAATGCGGGTACTTGGGAGATATTATGCAAATTGGAAGCTTCGTTGGAAGGTTCTTCTACCCTCACTGAAGAATAGTATAATATTTGCTATACCTACATATATAAGCTCAGGTATAGCTTATTTAAGTCCCTCCTGCAACAACGCTTACAAAAGTTTTTTTTAAATATTTTATACATTGATAGTCAGTATTCTATATATAGGGCGGCGGTGATCTCTTACCATGCTGACTGCATGCTCGTTTGGCGGCAAATAGGTATACTACAAAATAAAAAAAAGGTCTCCGGATCCCTTCACTCACCAGACGTAACAATAAATTTGCTGACATTGTGCTCCTATTTTACTCTGGTATTTTGTGGTGGTCCTATCCCGGCCGAGCTGACCCATTCATTATGCAGCTAGAAACAAACTGTAGTGTAGGTTTAACAAAACAATAGATTTTTCGGGTTTTAGTGTTGTGTCGAGTACATTCTCCGTGTTAGTCTAAAAGCCTATGCAGGTCTTCTGCTAATAACGAGATATGACCGTGGTTAACCCAATAAATGAATACATATCATTTTGATATCAATCTTATTTACATTAGGTTAATTATAACATTCAATGATCAGAAAACAAAGCATTTCTTATTAAAAAAAACTTTTCACTTTTGTGAAAGACGTAAAAAAACACATTTATGATATAAGAGACTCCGAAAATATCTTTTTAGATATTTTACCCTGACGAGTTTTTCCACGAGCCCTGATCTATGTTTATTTATTACTCTTGTACGAAAAATAACAATAGATAGCGTTGCTAGAACTAAAAATTGTTTCTGAATATCCGCATAATTTGCTTTTTTTTATATACCAATATTTATTTACGAGATATTCTAGATCTATTTTATTTCATACCTTATTTTTAACGGCCAACTCTGATGTAGTACAAATAGTCCTATTTAGTTTAGGTACGGTTGTTGAAGAAAACGTAATATTTTCGGTGTTTGAAAAATTTTAACCGATTTTTTCAGAACACCGATAGATCTTATTTTTTTTTGGGCCTATTGCTGCTGTTAGCCTGAGGGCATTTACAGTTCCACGCGGGTTGAAAATCTTACGCACGTGTATTAAGGAACTTTAGCCCCGGATCACAATGTCATGTTACGTTAATGTCGGTGGATTATGATAAAATACGACACTTATATGCAGGCCAGCTTCTTTATTGGAGATCCACCTATCTGCGCGGATGTAGCAACTTATGCAGTACGTCAAGACATGAGTATTTCACCCCATCTGTTGACGAACATATCACGAACAAACGCGTCAAGGATCAATAGAATAATATATAACACATTCAGCATCATACCGCCGGATGCTAGATAAGCTACTCTTAAATTAAATATATTGTTTAAAAATACTTTAAATAGCCTAGTTACTAGGACATGGGACCGTATTGCACTGTGTGAACATTTTTTTTTTTTTTATTGATTGACTGGTAGAAAATTCCTTAAGGTTTTAAAGTCTGTCATTTATATCCCTTATTTAAGGCAACTTAGCTATAGTTTAAATAAACAAATAAAAACTCAATTTGTTTGCAATATAAGTTCGTCTTTGGTTAGGTCAATATGGTTGGATATAAAAATGGTGAATTATAAAAAAAAAAAAATATAATAGCTTGAAAAAGTTTATAAAAGGCTACCTATTTTTATTTATTCGAAAGTTCGTATCGTTCATTTTATTTTATTTATATCAGAAACTTTGTAAAACAGTACTTGTTAGAAGTGTAATAGAAAATAACTTTACAAAAAATATGGTCGTAAAACCGAGCGAGCTCTTTCAATTTAGCAGCGGAAAGTGTTTATCAGGACAGAGATAAAAATTTTTGTTACATTTTTATGAAACAATTTGTATAGATACTATATATTAAAATACTAAATATATACTTTGGGTGTGGCACTGTTTCTCAATCTCAAGATTTGACTAGTAGAGAATGATTAAAGGCATTAAGTCCGCCCATTGTATACTTTTTTAAAAATAGGTCGTTTACAATTGAATATAAAATAAATAAATTTTCAGAAAAAGAAGTATATTTACAAACGAGCACACAATTCACCTGATGGCAAGTCATTCCTGCGGCCCATGACATCTACATTCGTTCTTGACAAAGAATCAGAATGCAGATTCGTTGTCACCCCTGAAGACTGAGATGGAATGCGTCGATACCAGTAATAAAGGTCTAGACTATAATATATACGGACAGCGGCTCGAATGGTTGATGACCAGGTACTTCCCAATCGGCTTGATTCACTGGCGTTGCGAAGAGATGTTGCCATGTCTTTGCATTTTTTACTGGATATACCATGGGGAGTGTTCTGAGGGTTTTTCGAATTAATTTCAGCCGCTGAGTTTAAACATCGTACGTCACGACAGAATTCAATATTTCATCCTCACCATCTCGATGGTTGGCAATCCACCACTGCGCAATACGCGAAATTTCCTGTCACGCACACCTACTCTGTGTAATCAGCTGTCGCCAGCGGTGTTTCCGAACCGATACGACTTAGGAATTAGACCTTCAAGAAAAGAGCCTACACCTTTCTTAAAGGTCGGCAACACATCAGACGCTCTCACGAAATAGGGTAACGGTCCAAGCTGAGACTCCCTCTTGGGAGCCCTCGGGAGCTCTCGGTCACCTCTGAACCAGCCAGACGATACTGTAAGAGCCCTCGGGCTAACAGCGGCCGTCAGCCCAAAAAAAAACCGGCAACGCATTTGCGACTCCTCTGGTGTTGCGGATGTTAATGAACGAAAAATCATCTTATTAGTACTATATCAATATTACTGGATTTATTTAATTAGTTTTATTTAACTAGTCCTGGGCGCGGATCTTATCAAATATTGTTTATCTAAACAGTGAGGTTGCAATAAGTGATGAAGCTTATCTAGCATGATAAAATAGAGAAACTTATTTTTTTCACAAATATTATTTTTTATTACCGTCGGTGTTTTCAGGCAACGGTTTATTTCAAACTTGTAAAATATCCGAGTTTTAGGCAGTCACCATATTTTTAATAGTAATTAAATATTTGGGACGCAAAGGGAAACATAATTTATGTTTGTTTTTAATTATTATTAGTTGACAAACGGACGCAGTTCAGCTGAGCCCATAACACTAGCATTCATCCCCGTAATATATAATAATAAATTAATTTATTTTTTTATGAGGGGCCCTCGGATCGTATTATAGCCCCGCTCTGTTGTCGTCGACGTTCTTCGTCCACGGGGGTCCGGTGTGCAGAGGTGGTGCAGCAGCAGTCTCCGCAGTCCAATACGGCAATACGCATACACAAAATCTTTTACATAAACAATCTTAATATACTGAACTAAATAAAAGGTATATCTGTATTTCAGACCTCAGTGCTCTTCCTAAGGCAATGTTACAGGATAATATAAATTGTAACAAAAATGGGATTTAACAAATCATACGTGGAAAGAAAATATGTTCCTTTTAAAATATATAATATATATATAGAATAAAAACATTCTGTGTGTATATTATAACTGTACCACTGTGTGTGTTATGTTTAATGAATGTATGATGTGTATGAGGGTGTGTTATTGATTTATACTAAGTAAAGCTTCAGTTTCTTTATAGTTTAATTTATATATCATAATGGCGAATACATTTTCACCCTTAACGAGTTATAGGTTGGCCGGCTTTTTGCATTCGCTAGACGAAACAAGGAACCACTAGCAAACAATTTTTATGGTATTCTGAAAGCGTAGCTCTTTCCCGTTTGAGCCTCCCTATTCTGCAACTAGCTTTTAAACTGCAATCTGGCACAACCCAATAAGATTCTAAACACATAAAAACTTTTTTTCCAAAAGCAATTACGCTTCATTTATTTAACTTTATGCACACACAGTATTTATACAAGAAAACCAAGAATAAAAATCTGTTCCGGCAAGTTGGACATATCATCGGATATAAGAAACATAGTGTACTCTCAAAAAAAACAGATTCATCTTACCTTGCTATTTTTTTTATACGCGCGAAAATGTCCATTCTCTCCTAGACAGAGGAGGGAGGGGAGATACGAGAGCGATCTCGTACCGACTAGAAACATATAAGGTTCCATCTTCGCCGTATACGAAACGGAACGCTGTCGCAACATTCGTGGCAACTGTTCCGTGCCGGTCGCCCATCGGCAGCGACATTCCGTCCCTGTAGGCAAAATGCGCCATACTATGGGACTCGCCTCTGTACATGGCGACTCTTCTCTTCAGATCCCCCAAACCCACCACTTAGAGAAGGAACCAGACAGGGAAAGCTAACACGACACCAGCCAACCCAATATGGCTCCGGAGTCTACTACAGTTCAGCGGACCGACAACTATATTCAGTATTGGATCGTAATTATTTTACAGATTACTGCATATGGAAAGAACTTTAAAATTAAACATATTATAAGATATAACAAGAAAAATATTACTTTAGTCGCATAACTCTTTTACGAAAAATATGCTAAAGCGACAAAAGATAGCGGTGCTTTATGGGAAAGGTTGTGAACACCTGCGTACTTGATATTTCTTTTACACGAGAGCAATATTCTTTAGCCTACATATTTTATCGGATATTCTTCGTTTATTTCAGTTGATACCACATTTTACGACAGCCTTGGTGTAGTACAGTCGGAGCGAAAATAAAGTGTACAAAATGTTTTGTTGTCGGTGTTTAATACCTTTTAAATAATGATTGTTTTCCGTCTGTGTAATATTTATCGTCCACAAACAACAAAATTGTCACACTTATACGCACATGTGAAGCTATATACTGCTATATAGCAATAGCAGTAGTCCATCAAAATATAATAAACACTATCGTACAGCACGTCTAGAGGTCCATCGAACTGAGCGGATGCCATGCTATCCTAATTGATTCAGCACTCACGACATAAAGCGTTTTATCCTTATTATGGACGTATCCATGAATGGCAAAGCTTTTCCCTTCAAATATTTCAAGCGGCAGCCAGCCTAATGGAGTGAGCCAGGCCAGGATGCTCGCTCCAGGTGACTTCAAGGAGTGACGGTATTACGATACTGCGCTGTTCCCGTTTTCTTTTTCCGTTGGCAGCGGAGTTATTGACCAGATTGGGCTTGACAATTGGCGTTATGTGCTGAGTACTCGATTACCTGTCCGCATTGCCTCTCTAGTTATGGACTTGGTGTTATCCATCGCTCACGTTAAGACGGGGGCCGTGTAGGAAAGCGCGTCACGTGTTCCGTGCGCCTAGCCTGGACAGTTGGAGGTGGACTTTCTCTTACACGCTAGAGCTAGTAAATATAATTGTATGTAAATACATATGTAATGACAGGAACAGAAATTGTTAGAAGTGTTAAGAAAATATGTTTAAAAAAATATCGTAAATACGCACGGGCTTTTTATAGCCACAGCGTAAAGCATTAATAAGGTCCAAGATAAAAAGTTTTTTTACAATATTTTATATACACACTATATATATCTTATATATACATTAAAATGTAATCGTTTTAAAAGTGACGTCATAACATACCTTACTAACGATTAGTTTTACAATCGCCACGTTTAAAATTATACTAATCTATCTACTTTTTTTTTTGTATATGAGTATTGCTGTTTGTCCAGTGACCTCTACAGCTTTATCTAATTATACTCGCGAGCGGGAGGCCCGCTGAGTAAGGAGACAACGACGATGCTGCGAAGCGAAGCACGAAGACCGCTGCTGCACCACCATTGCACTCCGACCCCTGTTGACGAAGAACGTTGACGGCAACAGAGGGGGGCGATAATACGATCCGAGGGCCCCTCATAAAGAGGTACGAAACCTCGACTCGGATTGCTATCTAAAGGGAGACTATCTACTGCATGTGCCCGATTTATATGAAGTTATTTTTTTGATTTTTTTTTTATTATATTATACTATTTCTTTTAATTTATAAAACAACAAAATAATACGTAGTTTTAATAACCTAAAAACTAAATTTATCGTAAAGTACTGTTTCTCGTGGTAGCAAGGACGTTTAATTAATCTAATGTTATCACGTTCCTTTATCACCGCCTAGCACGTGTAATCCAACTGATAAAATTGGAATTAACGATTTCATTGGTGTCAACATTTGTGTTCGAGCTTTTTGCTATCGTACCGTAAGCGCCCTCACACTTGCTGAGCAACCACGTGCTTAATCCAGTCATAAGTAACTGACCGAGTCGGTTGCTTTCGCACCCTGTGTAACCGTCCAAGCTGAGGCTCCCTCACAGGAGCCCTTGTGCTGGTTACCCATTAATAAAGGTTACGATTGAATGCCTTAAGCGCCCGGTCACCTTTCAACCCGGTGAAGATATAAAAGACAGGGTAACAGTGGCCATATTCCATAAAAAAAACCACGCCCTTGAAGGTAAAGGAAAACAGACATAGTATCTAATAAATACGAAGGCATGTGGTCCACTTATCCACTGTGGAACCGCCACATTACGTACTATGCTTAAATACCTAAGCTGGAGATATTTTTTTTTTTTTTTAAGATGACAAACGGGCGGCACACAGTTCACCTGACGTTAAGTGATTTCTGCGGCCGATGACACCCACATTCGACCCCGATAAGGAATCACAATGCAGATGCGTTGTCAACCCTGAGGACTAAGACGGTATGGGAATCATTCCGAGCGTCGAGCGTCGCAAGTAATCTCTTCAAAGTAATCACATTTATACAGTGGTAGAATATATACAGTTAGGTTTAAGTTCCGGCATGAATGTGTTCCATTCCCTATTCCGATGTGATTAATATACACACCTTGGCACATCGTAGGAAGGTGATCACATCAAATGGAATGTTAGGGACACACGGGATATACATACAACACATCCAATAAATTGAGTTTTTTTGTTTTTTTTATAGAATAGATGGCAAACGAGCAAGCAGCTCATCAGGTAAGTGGTCACCGCCGCCCATCAGCAGCACTAGAGGAGACGATGCCGGCCTTTAAGAAAGGTGTAGACTCTTTTCTTGAAAGTCTCTAAGTCGTATCGATTCGAAATTACCGCTGGCGTATCTACAGAATACGTGGCAGAAAAATTTCGTGTAAAACTCGTGCACTATGGTTGATTGCCAACTATAGAGATGATGAGGATGAAATTTTGCATTCTGTCGCGATGTACGCTGTTTAAACTCAGCGGCTAGAATTAATTTGTGTTGCTCTTGGGCTGATAATCGAAACCTGGAAGAACCAGCTCATCTAACCACTACATCATACCATTGAAGAATGTAATAAAACAGGAGCCTTATCTTAACATAGATAAGTAAAATAGATCATATTATCAAAGACAATAACGCCGATAACCAAATTACTATTTTACTTCCTGGACAACATCGCTTAAAAGAGAGTAAAATATCTATAAGAAACAAATTATAACTCTAAACCTGGAGAAATAAATGCTATATTACAATAACATTGCATAGTTTTGAACCAACGTCCTAGTGGATGGTTGGAGAAGGCCATTTCCCACTTGGAAAATAATTTTGTGTTCCAACGAGAAAGGTACTCCAGTTAAATAGTCAGACGTTTTATTCTTTGTTCCACGTTAGGTCCTTTAGTTCGTCTGTTACATATTATACTCAAGTGGAAAAGTGGGAAGAGAGAAACATATGAATGCGAAAACCATAATGTAAGAAAGATTTCATAAAATAATTGTTTGTTAGAAGATTATAGCCGCTGTGATTGTAACTATATTTGAGATAAAAATAAGGTGTGAGGTTGTTATTGCTCTCAGTCTCCGGTCTCGACACATTCCTTCGAATACTTTCGGATGCTTAATGAGGAAGACAGACGCTGTCTACCTTATTAAGAATCCGAATCCGGTGTACGCAGTGTGACGTTATCGAAGAAGCGTATTACGTCATTGTGGAATATATTAGGAACAAAGATGGTAGACATAGACATATTTTTTTAAGAATATTTGTAATGCTAGTAATATTACTAACATTCCGGTTAACCACTCCAACTGAGCTGAAAATGCTGATGATGAAATGGAGATGGTTCAACACAACAGTCGAATGGCGGATTCGAACATACGTCCTTAATTTTCGCAGACCGTGCCCTAGACTATTAGGCTATTGACGCTTCAGAATGACAGAAGATATGAATTTATGTTTAGATTTAATTATAATCGATTGGACATTGGTTATTGTAATAATATTCTGGCTACGTCATCGTCCGAAGAAGCCAGGGAAGGGAACTATACGTACTCGTAAAAGGACACGTAAAGTACATTGGAGTGTTTTTTCCATATGGAAACAACCCTCGTTAATAAATAAAAAAAAAAGATCAAATATGGAGAGATAAAATGAAAAATAACATACAGTTTTATAAAAGTTTTAAGACGCAAATAATTACACGTATAATAACGTTTTTGATGCATGAAATTAAGGGTGAGAAGTGGTGAAAGTTCACATGATGGTGAGTAATGATTGCAATCTGTAGAGATTCATCTTAAACAAAGATAAGTACAGCGACGTCGCGACAAATGTGACAAGTTGTTACGCAGTCGGTGCTGCACCAAAAGAATAACAAGAGCAACAAAACTCGTTAGTGTAAGTGACGGAGAAAGGGTGGGGGGTGAGGGGGGGGTTGTGGTGCATAGTCTGCCTTAAGTAATTTTGATGTTCGAACAGTACCGATTTAAAGTTCACTTTGAATAAATGATTTTCAATATTGATTTATAACCCGACTGAGATTCGAACACAAGTGACAATGACAATAAGTTGAAATGAGTGTATTTGTATAAAAATCACACAGAGACCCTTGTCGAGGGTTATTTTAGTAGAAAATAAAAAACGCTTCAACTGTTGGGGGGGGGGGAATCAATAGTACAGGTAACCTAGTTCCGACTTCGGTCCCTAAATAATGTATTAACAGTAAACCTTATTATATCGAACCTTTGTGGTGAAATAATTAACACTTTTATATTATTCTAATGAGTGACAGAAAATTATATTGATCCAAAATTTACGGATTTTTTGATGCGGTTTTCGGCAGTCAGTAACTTAGATTTCAATTTAAGAACTGAGACATATTTAACTACGCTGTGAACAATGGCAAGACAGAGATAAAAATATACATATACCTTTACTGCTGTCGGTGGAGAAGGGAGATCTCCCGCCGGGCTAAGTGGTCAGTCTGGACAGAGGCCAATGCTCCGTGTTTATATATTCATTATCAATATATACATATATTTATATTTGGTTCAGTACCGAAACTTCAATATCGTGATTCAGACGCTCCGGTCGCAAATCGGTTGTTGCGTGTTACAAATCAGAACTGCAAAGTGGGCAACGCCACGGGTAAAAGGTATTCATTACTGGTCATCTGCATTATGATTCGATATCAGGAATGGGCCGCAACAATCACTTACGAACCACTCGTCTCTTAGTTTAAATATTATATTTTCATTATAGTGAGGTAAACTGATATTTTATTAAATTTGTAACGTTTCATAATGCACAAGGTTTTTGCTCCTGTCAAAATTATGTATAATCCTTCATTAACATAACCACAGTAATGACAAATTAAATTATTATTATTATACAATTATAACGTATTTTTTGGACTAGAAGACCACCTTTTTACTTAGAAAAATGAGGCTCAAAGTTTGACACTGAAGATAGGGGATGACGCAAGTTATCTTAAGACAAGCGGGGAATCACCGATTTACCTACACTCTATATCTATGATTGTCGATAGCTAGTATTAGACTTAGCCAGTAATGGACGACACAGGTATGAAATTATGGATAGAAAAGATATAGCCAAAACGTCCAGGTGCATTATTAAAAAAGCCTGCGATGTTGGTGTGGGATCAATTCAGAGCATATACAACAGAATCAACCAAGGAGCTTCTAAAAGTAATGAATACAGATACGAGTTTGTACCTGGCTGAAAAATTAATTGGAGCTGTGAAAGAAGCTGGGTGCGTCTTATGGTCCGAAGGTAAGATATTTTTTTCAATAAATCGTCTCTAAATTTGAGGTGCGTCTTATAGTCACAATATTTTGGCATAGTAATGAAATGAAATTGTTTTGATGGAGGCACTAGCAATTATCGCATCAGTTTACCAAATAAGTGAGTGAAGCAAATAAATTGGCATCTGAGCACACTCGATTCGTAATCCACTTTACACCTATAGGTGTACACACTGTGTATAACATTTGCTTAAGATGATTATTTAATATATAATATAGCTTTATAACTAACTTATGTAAGTTAGGTACTACGTCATTACAAGAAATACAAATACATAAAGGTATATATCGCGAGGAATAAAGATTACGCATCTACATGTTATCGAGTATGAATTTGGTTGTCATTGGCCTCAGGAATTACTTGCCAAAATTGAACTGTGCGCTCGTGTTTTTTTACTTTTTTCTTGCGTCATTCTGCAGCAACTACCAGCAATATATCGATTCGATTGGAGGGCTACGTCATCGCAAGAATATATAAAAGTTGTATATATACGGAGGAATAAGAATTACTAATAATGTAAGATTTAGTTATTAATATGGATGTCATGTGCCGCAGCCACCCATCAGGTGAATTGTGTGCTCATATAATTGGCACAGATAATACCATAAAAATACAATAAAATAAAGTATTAATTCCATGTTCTACATTCGAATTCGATTCGAAGAGAATCGTAATTGAGATAACGTATAAAACCAATATACTTTCCCATTTACTACAATAAGATTGCAAAACAAATTATAAATCCAATTCCAGCAATAACGACGTTACAAACGGAGTAACGAGAGAACGCTGCGTTTGTTGTGTTTGTGCATTGGGGCGTTACGTATTCCGAATCTATCGATCGTGCCTGCACGGATAGTCAGACTAGCGTAGACTTTAATACTTTTAAACTCGAAAAATTACTTTGCATATTAAAATCGGAATTCGATACTCGTTCGTATTAATTCATCTCCAATTAAAAAAAAAAATAATTTCATTGCATGTTAGAGAATATGCTCTGGAGAATATTTAGAGAATAAACTTCGTGTATCTCACGCTAGTTTATGGTACATGGAATCCGTTTCACTTTGAACAAGTTCCGTATATTTTGAATGAGTATAACCACGTTATATAAAGTTCAGTACTGTAAATTGAGTACAAAAAATATATTTTTTGCAGTAAAAAAGATATATTTAAGAATTACTTCCTAATAATAAATTGAGTAATTTTTAATGAATATTAAAGGTTTTAATGTAAGTTATATGTATTTTTTAAACAAGAATTACTTATTAATATAACCAAATATATAACAAAACATTACAATGTGTTCGAACACCTAGTAGAAAGTAAAAAAATCTTCTATTTATATGTAGGAACGTGAAATATATGGATATATATTTTATTATTTTATTTACTTGAAACACTTAAAATTTCCCTAAATTAATATCAACTTGTTTACTACAATGATAATTGCTAGGAAAAATAATTTCAGAATATCAGCTATATAAGGCCAAGCTAGTTTTTTTTTTATATATAATAGGTGGCAAATAGAGCATGCAGCCAACCCGAGTGATCACCGCCGCCCATGAACACCCGCAACACCAGTGGAGTCGCAAATACGTTGTCGGCCTTGTTACTACCAACTATCACACAGTTATCGTGATAGGAAGTGGTCTAATCAACGTGCAGATGGGTTCATCACTGCTCAAACTGATCACTGCTGATAAATTTATAATACCTCGTACCACCCACCAGTAGTGTGGTGGTATCCATTCTTTAATTCACCAACCAAAACACTATTTTGTGGTGACATTTTATTAGCCACCAAGTGGATTGGCACATTGAGTGAAGATTCTTGGACAGATTATTGATATTGAATATCATAATAATTCTTCAGCCTATCAATAGACCATTGCTGGATTATAGTCTTTCACCGTGATTTTATATATAAAGCACGTACTACCCGCATCGCACTTTCCGTAAACTTGCGTAGCTGCTCGCTCCATCTCGTGTAGATTCGTGCGATTGATAGTCCGAGGTTGCCACTCAAGAATCTTTTTTTTTTCGGGCTGATGGACACAGTTAGCCCGAGGGCTTTTATAGATTCACCGGGTTGAAAAGTGACCGAGCGCTAAGGGCGCTCTGCCGAGACCTTTATTAGTGGGTAATCAATCAGTGCAAGGGCTTGTTATTGTCATTATAACGTAGCGTAGTGATGAAAATAGCAAATCGATACTTCATCGTGCTAAAAAAAGCTACTTAATGGCGCAGTTGCTTAGATGTATGTATACTCTCGACGAGTATTTGCATGATTATAGGAAAATATTTAAGAAATATTATTTTAGCACAGTTATTAAACAAAAGTTAAATTTGCAAGTCGTAAGACGGTGTTGCATTGAAATGTAAAATGTGAATATACCGATACAATAATAAAAATACTAAAGTTAACTTAAGTAAAGTTAAAATTTAAGAATCTCTTGGAAAGTGGTTTGTTCTAACAATTAAGTAAAAAGCGTATATAGGAGTGAGTTAACTCTTATACTTTATCCTCCTGTAAGATCTTGCTATTAAATATATGTAACATTTATGCATTGTCTTCATTTACTTGTAGCTTAAAGACACGCCCTTGTCCTATACAACTAGACAACAACCTTTCTGGAAGCTAGTCGCGGTTAAAGGTTTAGGCAGAGTTCCAGCATAAAACTCTCCTGGCGCTCTTCAACATATAAATATAGTTAGGTTAAGGAATATCTCTAAGTTTGTTACTTAGTAAATGTATAAATGCAGTTTGTTCCATAATAAGGAGTTTTATTGAAAAAGAACCCGTAACAGGCTTTTGAGTCTTGTGCTCCCGAGTTGTCTCCTGTTTTAAAACGCCTTTATCGTCTCTCCTTAAAGACCGGAATTGCACCTAAGTACTGGAAGCATGGTATGGTATGGCAAGGTAGGCGCGCCGGTCCTGTCAATTATCGACCAATTTAGATTACCTCCATTAATGGAGCGTATATTGAATGCACGCTTTGTGGCATACTTAGAAAATAATGACGTCCCGACCTACAGTACGGGTTTCGTCGAAACGTGTGTGCACGCCACTCATCTCTTTTGTGAGGCTCTCGAGAACAACGGTGAAGCACTTGATGTTTCGAAGGCCTTTAACAGGGTCTGGCACGCCTTATCAGCAACCTTCCAACTTATAGCATCTATCCTGGCTTGATCACCTGGACAGTTAACTTCCTAAAGGAGCGGTCTCTGCCGGTAGTCATAGAAAGCTGCTCGTCTGAGACAGTGGCGATAAACACTGGAGTTCCTCAGGGATCTGTTCTCTCTGCCACTCTGTTTCTGCTGCATATAAATGATCTGCTGAAACCTGGTATCTTTGGGTATGCAGGTTACGGGTAGGACAGGTACGACAGCACAATTGTACAGAGTTACTAGTTAGGTGCTAATGCTACCAAGGATCAAGTACAGTCCCAAGGAAGAGCTATGGTAGAGCAAATGAGTCTCATATTACAGGTTTTACAGTTGGGCCGACGCCGATCTTGTGAGATTCAATGCCACCAAAGCACAGGCGTGTCTTTTCTCAGCCAAAAGGAGCCAGTGCACCTTGGCTCCTACCTTCCAAGATCTATCTGTGGAACTTACTGATCGCCTTCAGTTATTGGGAATCGACATTTCATCGAACCTTAACTATGGATTCATCGAGTCAAAGGCTAAGATAGCTGCAAAAGAACTTGAGATCCTGGTCAAAGTGCAGCGGTGTTACTCTGCGGGCCAGCTTTTAACGCTCTATAAAGCTCAAGTCCGGTCGTGTGTAGAATACTGTTGTGTTGCAGCTTTGTACTCGATGGAAGGGCGGGCTAAGAGGCTAATTGGTGACGCAGCTGAAGCCAATCTGCTCAGTCTTGAGCACAGGCGTAAGGTGGCTAGACTTTCAGTATTTTACAGAATGCATTTTGAAGAGTGTGCTCGGGAATTACATGATCTAATTCCCCCATCCCCGTTCCACGATCGGACTTCACGACGCACTGCTGGATTTCATCCTTTTGTTGTGAACATCCCTCAAACCAGAACGAAGCGCTTTGCTTCGTCTTTCATTATTCGTACAACAAAGGACTGGAATAGTTTGCCCGCGTCTGTTTCTCCCTCCGATTATAATGTGGGTGTTTTCAAGAGTAGTGTGAATAGGCATTTACTGAGCTAGTGCGCCTTACCATCCAGGAGTGCATTTCTAATTAACATCAGGTAGGTTCGTGGTCAAGCACTTGCTCAGAAAGTTTTAAATAAAAGGTTTCAGAGAGGGAGCCTCGGGTTGGATCGATACCCTGTTGGGCGGGAATGACTGTCTCGAGGGTGCCCGATAGGGTAGCAGTTCTACAAGCTGAGTTTAAACATCGTACATCATGACAGAATTTAAATGGTTGGCCATGCACCACTGTGCACTTTACGGAAAATTTCTTGCCACCCACAACTCTGACCCAGTTATTGACTTGGAATCGGCTGTCACCAGCGTTGTTTCCGAACCGATACGACTTAGGGACTTTTAAGAAAAGCGCCTACACCTTTCTTAAAATCCGGTAACGCATTTGCGACTCCTTTGGTGTTGCTGATGTTAGGTTAATCATCAGGTGCTGAAGAGGCAATATATATATATATATATGTATATATATATATAAATATATATATATATATATATATATATATATATATAGCCACATCAGCTTACTGATCTTTTGAGCAATGTCTGTCACTTTGTTCTATCAGCTTTCTATTTAATATTGTATAGAATATAATTTTTTCTTTTTTCAGGCTGATGGCCGAGGGCTTCTACAGTTTACCGGGTTATATATTATATATATGAGGCTATATTTCATAGTCAATGAATATATAGAATATTGAATCTATACAAGTGCTATATAAACAATCATCATTATACAGGTCTGTCAACATAATTGCCTATTATATTTAATATGTTTACTCTTCATCTGCATACCATAAATAAATTGTTTTACTAATAACATATATCTGCCTTATCCCCTGGCATCTGATGCATGTGACTGATTATATGCTATTATCACTCTCTAGTCATCCTCTCCCCCTTTTCCAATATAATGCCTAAGCAATAAGGTTGGAGGCAGATTATACAATAACTGTGCTGGTGGTAAACAAAAGATGTTGCTGTTCCCATTCTCACAATTCACTATATTACAAGCATGAGTGAATTATAATAATAACACAAAAATCCACACAATAATTTCTAAATTCTTGTAAAAGAACAGAAAAGAACTACCAATTTGATAAATTAATTAAAAATAAATTAATTCTCATTACTACAGTCTTATCAAATGTAATTGTTTGATAAATATGTGCATAACTAATTAGGTGACAAGAATTAAAATTTCTTGATAATGCCAATTTAATTGCAATAGTTGATATGGCTTAGTGATAATTATAAGTAAACATATTGATAATAAATTAGCAATATGGTACAGCACAATACTTCTTTAGAAACATGTTGATATCCTCCCGGTAGATTACAGCAGCACAAGAGATATACAACACATACAAAATCCAAAACCCATCAAATTAGTTGGCAAATTGAGGTGTTGAATCTTGGCCTTCTAGTTGTAAATGCAAAGTTAATATTATAAAAATATACTTCATTCTACAGACAAGGCAAAAGACATATGATAGTTTGATCAACAGCATAATGATAAGAGAAAATTATTAGAGATTTGGTAAATGGTGATTATTTACCATTTAATATGCATAAAATAACTTTGAAGAGATTCCTATTTTAAAAATTATTAATAAGGATCTAAAATATGAAAAAGATATCAAACATATCAGATTTATAACATAATGATCCTCTGGAGGACAGCATCATTATTCTCATATACTATTAAAAGCTCAATTATCCGACAACATGATGAGTAGTGGGTTTTTTAACCGAAAGGATCATAACAACCAGACCTAATTGTTTATTATTATTCTTTGTTTGTTTTATTTTCTCTGTTTATTTTATGTTTTTGTCTATGTGTGTTGTGTATTAATTGTAATTTATTTAAATGTATAAATGGATCACTGTTATCCGATAATAAATGAGATGAATTGAATTGTTGAATAATTCTATACAATTTGTTGGATTAATGGATCACTGTTATCCGATAATAAATGAGATGAATTGAATTGTTGAATAATTCTATACAATTTGTTGGATTACTGACTTGGTTGTGATAATGTAATCAATATAGGACAATATCTTGGGAAGAAAAATCTGCATCAATACCTTCTTACAGTTGCATAGTTCAGACTCTAAAGGGAGCAGATATTGGTCTACTGCTAATAATGCATATGGCACTTTCATAAATTACCACATGAATTATTCTACAAGTATTTTTTTTTACATAATATGTGGCAAATGAACAAGGAGCACACAAAATGGTTAGCTATTAACACTTTCAGTCCATTGACTATTGACATTATAATAAATAATGTATGGTATAAGTAATTTGAATATTGAAAATAAGTTAGAAGTTAAAACTTACAATTTTAAGTCTTTAATTTTAATAATATATATTAGAATATTTTATGTTAAATTTCTTGAAAGTATAATTCATAAAAATTAAGAGATTGGATTATATAAACCTATGTTTTATTATCTATACTATCAGACAACATTTTTTTATGTAATCTTGCATGTTGACAATGATATAGATAATGTATTGGCACCGACTCCCTATTGTTTACTTTGTTGATTTGGGTAATTTAAATTTTCAGATATAAATGCGACGCACATTGAATTCAAAAGGTAGATGAGGATAATCTATATACGAACACTAGAACAATAACTTTATTTTACTGGAAACAAATTACAACGTTAGAAAATATATTTTCTATCGTGCGGCAAATATATGTAAACTCACCTCCGACAATAATGGGGCTCTATCCAGGTGTTCAGATGATGCAAACGCAGATCCGAAGTACGCCCCCTGACTCCTGGATTCGTATCGTGAACCCTCTTCATCCCACATTCTAGCTTCTGGTTCATCAGACATTCTGGCGCCTAGTAGTCGCAAAAACACTTAATGACTTTATACAATTTTTAACACATTTCTGTATGATAGCTCTCGAAAATAGACATAAATATTCACTCAAATCACTTCAGAATCAGAAATGGCAATAATTCATCTCGTATGAAAAAAATCACAATAATTCAATAATCTACACACATCCAACAGCAAACGACATCTCACAGTAAATAAAAATCTCTGTTGAGTGAAGTCAAAGGTTTTGATAAAATTAAACGTTCGGAAACTAGACTAAAAAACAATTATCTTCCTAAATATTTATTGTTCAAAAGTTTTTACATATTTTTTGTGCTAAATATTGACAATTATTTTTAAAATAACATTATAAATGGGAAATAGTAACATTTATATCCAATTTCAGAAACTAAGTTTTATTAAATAAGGCACAAATGTTTTATACATTGAACTAACTTCAGGGTGCAGATTTGCAGTCCAACTTTTAATTGTATTTTAAATTACACAATTTACTGATTTAAGTAAATTTATAGCTTTCACGCAATGTAATAGATATATCAAGATTTTTATTCAAATGCTCTACTGTTAAACAAACGAGGTAATAATGACCGAAAAGAGGTAAATTATCAAGTAAGATTAACTGCTGGTGTATTACTATAGCATAAAGGGTAGAAGTTCGGACGGGCGAAATGTAACGATCACACCACGCCTCAAATGACACTATTTTTTTTTTTCGGGCTGATGGCCGCTGTTAGCCCCAGGGCTTTTACAGTTTCACCGGGTTGAGAGGTGACCGAGCGCTTATGGCTCTCAGTCGAGACCTCTATATATGGGTAACCAGCGCAAGGGCTCCCGAGAGGGAGCCTCGGCTTGGACCGTCACCCTGTTTCGCGAGAGCGTCTGACTCGAGGGTGCCCGAGAGGGCCGTACCTCGGCTCGGTCAGTCGCTTCTGACAGAGGATTATCTTAATTAATATCACTATTATTATTAACTACCTGTACCACCACTTCAGAATACGTGGGCGCTGGAGAAGAAGTGGCGCAAGAAACTCCAGCAACGCTTCTATCTGTATGGACTGGAGAGAACCGGCCAGTGACATGGCGGTATCGCGAATAACTTTGTTTGCGTTGCCCTCGCCGTCGGCGGGGGCGATATGAGGGTGCAATGTGTGTGTGTTGTGTTTTATGAAGGGCTTGGGCCCTGGTGGTTGCGTCGTCAGGGTCGTCGAGGGCGTGCCTCGGTCTCCTACGGACGCGGGTAAATCTATGATTCGCGATGGGATTGTAAGTGGCGGCACTTACAATCAAAGGGTTTCGGTGTGTGACGGCAGAGTCGAAATATCGGCGAGAAGCCTGCTTCAGGTAATGAGCTATGGTCGGCAGCTCAAGATCTATGTGTAGATTTTCGTTACGCAAGAACCACGGCGCACCGGTGGCCTTGCGCATGAAACGATTTTGTATTACCTGAAGTCGGTGAATGTGACGCGGGGAGGCATGCGCAAAGACGGGGCTTGCGTATGTCATTATGGGTCGGATGCACGCTTTGTAAAGTGTAATTTTATTACGCAGGGACATTTTGCTATTTTTATTAAGTAACGGGTGCAAACGACCTAGGACGAACGCTGCTCGATTCCGTACGCGGTTGATATGCGGACCGAAGGTGAGTCTTTCATCTAATGTGACGCCTAAGTATTTGACTGTCTTTTCCCAGGGGATTGGACGATCAAATAACTCTATAGTTTGGAGATGCGGCGTTTTGTTGCGCCGAGAGAAGTAAATGGCTGCACTTTTGGTGGGGTTAACCTCGATCCTCCATTTCCGAAACCATTTCCCTAAGGTGTTGGCTGCAGATTGGAGGCGTTTACAAATAGCGTCTGGTTTAAATCCAGACACGTAGAGGCCGGTGTCATCGGCGAAAAGGGCTAGCTCTACACCGCGAGTGCGCGGTATGTCTTTGGTGTAGAGTGTGTATAAAGTAGGACCTAGGACAGAGCCTTGTGGTACTCCGGCACAAATGGGGTGAACCTCGGAACGCGTTCCCTCGACGCGGTAACGAAAGGTTCGATTTCGGAGAAAATCTCGTATGATTAGTACGAGTCGATCTGGCACACCGAGCTCATATAGTTTGTATATGAGCCCGTTGTGCCAGACCTTGTCGAAAGCTTTCGCCACGTCGAGAAAAAGTGCCCCAGTTTGGTAGCCCTGAAGAAATTTACTGAGGATGTGCTCCGTGATGCGGTGCACTTGATGTGTGCATGAGTGTTGGGTGCGAAACCCGAACTGCTCATTGATTGGCAGCCCTCGGGACAGCATGAAGTCCTTGAGGCGGGTGAGGATGAGCCTTTCATATACCTTACCCAAGACTTTGAGTAGGCTTATGGGTCGATAGGCTGATGGATCGGTTGGATGTTTTGAGGGCTTGAGAATCCCTATGACATCGGCTTCCTTCCAGGTGTTCGGGAAGGTGCCTTTGGATATGGCCGCGTTGTAGATTATCACCAGTAGGTGTAAAATGGACATGGGTAGGAGTTTCATCACCTTGTTTGTGATACCGTCGGGGCCGGGAGCCTTGCGTGGTCGCAGGTTTTTAATTATGGACTCAACTTCGGTGCATGTAACTTGAGTGACGGAATCGCGAGGTGGGTCCTTACTCCTCCGGTCGACCTCGCTGTTAACCATTTCAAGGTGAGCGGCGTCGATCGGTAGGGTGCTCGGTGAGCATTGGAGCTCGAGATTGTCAGCCAGACATTCGGCTTTCTCTTCGTCTAAGAAGGCGGGTGGTTTATTGGGACGCGCTAAGGGAGGCATTGTTTGGGCGTTGCCCCCTTTTAGGGATTTGGGAAGTCGCCAGTAGGCGAGATGGGAAGGTTCGATGTTGGAGAGGTGATTATCCCACCGATCGTTCCTATACTGGGCTATGAATGATCGGACTTCACGCTGAAGGGTACGTAGCACCAGCCGGTTACTTTCAGTGGGATATAAGTCGTGGGCACGAGTCGCCGCATTCTTGCGCCTCATTAGGTCCTTTATGTCGTTTGGCAGGGTCCATCGGTGGTCTTCCACCGAGGGAACCTGCCTCAGGCTAATCCTCGACTACGGTCTGGATGTGCCTAGTGAGGGCATGAACTGCGAGGTTCGTGTCGTTGACTGAAGATATGTTCCTAGGAATAGCATCTAGGTGCGGTGATGTGGCTTCCCTCAGGGCGTTCCTGTGTCGGTGCCAATCTACAATGGTTTTGGTGGAGGGTGAGGTTGGGGCGGAGGGCCCTAACCGAAGAAGAACGGGGCGATGATCGGAAGCGAGCTCATGGATTACCTCTATGCCTTGGAAGGCGAGATTGATGTTCTTACAGATAGCAATATCAAGCACATCGGGTGCGTGACCCAATATGTATGGAAAATGGATAGGCGTAGTAGGCGCTACGACGTCGAAGTCGAGTGCGTCGCTTAGCGAGTCTAAAGCCAACCCCCGGGGGTTGATTTTAGTTGCATTCCACCGAGTGTGCTTGCTATTGAAATCTCCTGCCAAAAGAGTTTCCAAGGGAAAGGAGCGCCACGAAGTCGCTTCGTAATACTTGTGCGTCACGTCTGCAAGGCAGGTAGACGGACGCGATTGTGACGGGGGCGTGGCCGGTCATGGCTAGCTGACAGACTGAGGCTTCTAGGAAGGTTAGGGTTGGCGTATCGACGGGCACGCAGTGCAAGGACTTTTTATAGTAGATGAGAGTTCCGCCATTAGCGGCGGAAGTTCTATCATTCCTAATGATGTTATAATTCGCAATGTTGGGATTGCGAGTGTGCGGTTTGAGGAATGTCTCTTGCACTAGGAGCACGTCGACTTGGTGATCGCGAACAAAATTGAAGATTTCGTCGCGTAAAATGACACTACAATACAAATATTTCAGGATGGTTTTTTTTATAAACAAGCTAGCGCTGCAATAAAGCGCGTTGCCTACATTATTAGTTTTTATTCTACTACCGATTGCATTTATGCCAATGAAGACTATATAAAGCAAGTATAATTACTTTAGAATGCACGGTTTGCTGGCAGATGATCCATTTCACTAATTTAATATCTTTAAGCTAAAGAACTGTCACGCGGTGGGATGGAAGTCTTTTTAAAACATTATTTTATTAATTAACTGTACACGGTATAAAGAAATAGTAATAATATGAACAAGAAAATTGTATCCTTCACGAAACTGACTGACTAATTAAAATATTACCATGAAAGTGGAATAATGTATGTTACACGTGGACGAAACTGCAATATGAGCGTTTTATACCACACTAGCTGTGCTCACGACTACAGGATGCTTGGTATGTCTCATGTAAAGCAACACTTATTTTTAGAACTTTTAAAGGGGAACAAATCCCATCATACATCATGATTATTGCGTAGCTTTAACCGTTTACGCAGCACACGCAACGGAAACTCTCAAAAGGTATAATTTTATCCGTTTTTGCAACATTTTTCATTGATGCTCCGCTCCTATTGGTCGTAGCCTTCCTCGATAAATGGACTACCCAACACAAAAATAATTTTACAATTCGAACTCTTCACCTTTATAATGTTAGTATAGATATGCATATCGTGCAATTTATATTATAACAGAACCCAAGGATATAAGTGCAACACAGAGAGCGGGTGTAGCTCGGGACGTTAGTACGGCGGGTGCGATTCCTTGTATTAATATGAAAGACATCTCACTGAAAGCGTGAGTGGGGCGGAACGTGCGCGGGAGCGTCGCCTGTCGCCCGCCACTACTGACAGCGCGCGGGTAAACGCGGGTTGGTAGCGGGCATTATTTTTCGTAATACACGCATTCCCCGAAAGGCATACATCACACAGGTGCGAGCGCGGATGTGCGCTGCGCGTGTCGGCAGTGTATGTTTGGGTTTGCTATGGAACCAATGAAAAAATAATTGAATGAGTTCGTAAACATAGTTGTTTGTACGTACCAGGCGATAAAAACTCCAAAAATATAATCTTTATATAGACTTTTTCTATTGATGCCATGAACCCAGATTCTTCTTAGTCTCTATGCTCTTCTTTTTAAAAAAAAGTAGAATTAATAGCTATTCGTCCGTGTCCGAAATCACCGATATTATGAGTCACACGATCCGCCGACGACCCGCGCCCAATGTGAACACGACCCGCGCGCACCTGCTGTGTGCGTGTTGCGCTTAAAGATATCAACACTATCAATTATTTTGTAAAATCCAAATTAGCATCAAATAAAACAAAATCTTGTATGACACTTTAATGTTTTAATAATTTTACATTCAATTACAAACGATTAAAAATTACGCCAGCACAAGCCATCGCCCATTGTTTTATTACGAAAAATACTTGAAGACATAGGGAGCTGTGCCATAGAAAGAGCTTTAAAATGTGCCTTATCTTATAAGATACTTCTAATAAATTATTTTATATTAATTTTTGGGTATGTCCCATACCACACAATACAATAATGAGCGTCAACAAGATCTTTTGAAACGTCTCATAGAATAAATAATCCCACTTTCCATCCAAGGTCTGTTCTCTGTGCTTGTGCTCTGCAAACTTGCATAACATTCTGTCGACTGTTATAGAAAGAATTAGAAAATATTATAATTTAGTTAAAAATTAACATCAAATGGAATACCAGTGATTACTACTTTCTTAAAATGCATAAATTAAATTAATTCCTTTTAGTTATTATTACTGTACATACTTTTTTTAGATAAATTATGATGTTAGAAAAGTTAAAATAGATCTTACTAAAACCATATATGATTAAATGAAATATATATTTTGTTTAATGCGAGACATCCGTTTCACAATCTTCAAGAAACGCTATTCTAATAAAAATTAATAACACTCTATTTTCAAATGTCACTCTATTTTCGTTCATTAATGTTATGAAACAGTGCTTTAGAATATTTGGTATTTTTTATTAATACAAGATGCATTAACATACACATTTTTATATAATTAGCATATGGTCCCACGATAAATATGTAGTATTGGATGACTTCGAATTATAGTCGAAGCATTTTAAACTGAGTCGTCGGGCAATAAATGTCACTGACAGTAGGAATGTGAACGCAATGCAACCAGTTATCGATACTTAGCTACCTGCGCACGCGGGGTCGATGCGTCATCGTGACATTCATTATCACTCTGACTCTTGATTGGTCGTTACGAGTAAGGGTTGTTGTTTTTCTATAAAAAGATAAAAACGGCCCCTTTCAGGGCCACATTACAATCTATACAGTTTCTCTATGATTACGTCGAAACAAACATTTTATCTTACAAATTAAAAACTTTTATTTTCAGATAGCGAAAAATTATCCCTATTAATACTTAACATAATTTAGCATATCGATCGTACCTATCCCGTTATCGTTATGCACCTCTACAATTCTTACGCACATCACTACACCTATCCATAAGACCTGAAAGTGCGAGCGAGACAGACAGATAAATATGATTTATCACCCCAAGCCTCAGTTCATAATGCGTCGACTATAAAAAAGTTTATATAGCTTTGCACAACTCCAAGCAACGCATACAAATACAATCGCGTTATGTTGCGTGTGCAATTTGAGTGTATTTCACACGTTGAGTAAGTCATAGTATTCGTAGATAAGAGTCTCTTAGCAAATCTAACCACAGAACAAACACACAACACTTATGTCCTCTTAATCGATTACGAAGGCAGTAATTTCTGATTTACAAATGATATCTAGTGCCTCACTTCTGATAACAATAACTGCTTATATATAACTATAACTATACATATAATAAAAATAAATAAATAAAAATATATTTATTGACATACTTTTTTAAACAATCTTTATGAAGTCCCCGACTTCTGAGCTAGGTTCGAAGCCTGTGTTACAGAGGTCAGTGTCTTCTCCCATTACCGATTACACATGATTTATGTAAATAAAATATAATAAATAAGTAAATATATATATACATACATATATAGATTATAGGTTAACAATGATAGAGAAAGACGTGGAATACATCAATCAGATATAAAATACATCATCGTGTCGGGGCACTTAAAAAAGGTTACTAGAGTAAAATTTAATACTATAGTAAGTTTCGCTTTAAAATTTTGATAATATAATTTTGTTACAATAAACCACTGGTTTATAGACGTAGATAGGATCTACCATCTGTCAAAACTGCGTTACCTATTCTATGTTAAAATACAGAATATAAAACAACAAATAGTCGTGAGTAGCAAAATAGTGTTTAAATAAGGTTGCATTTAGCCTTTTTAAAACACCTTAAATCAATATAAAATTATATATATATTAATAATTACATCCATATATCAATATTAATAATATATAATAATTACATAAACATATAAATATATTCGCTAATGACGTATTATATATGCCCCGAAAACTTGGTAATGTAGACATATATATTTTTTTTTTTATAAAATCAATAAAATATTCGAAATTTTATATTGAAAAAGATTAGAAATTTTAAAATCAATATGAAGCTAGTTCCCATAGGCAATCTGGGTCGGTTCTTGTCGTCCCTTGTGAGGAAGCACTAACTTTATTTATGAAATAACCCAACCATGATCTGGTTTTATATAATTTATCATATTATTTTTTTCATTTTGTTTGGATGATAGGCGAGGGGACTGGGTGAATTGTAGTTACTTTCATCAATAAAATCAACTACTTATTATTCAAAATTTTACTATGCTGTTCAATTTAAATTATTTTTAAATATATACTAATTTAAATATAACTTACTTAAATATACTTAAGATATATATTATATTTAAATATATATCTTAAGTATATTTGAGTAGCCTATGTTACACACACAGGCTTCAAATTTCTTAGTATAAATTAGGTATAAACTATAATAAATTATCATCAGATAATATTATTGTGGGTGATAATGGAACAATCAGCTCGTCTGTCGTCTCTAAATCATATGTAGCCCAAGCATTGTATTACACAAGTGGTTATTTTTAGGGAGAATATTTGTTATAGATAGTTATTATATAATTACGTACACTGAAATAACGAAAAAGCTTTGATCATAAAATTAAAATGTTATTTTAATTCTTACAATTAAACAAAATTAGTTATTTTTAATTTATCATAATTAATAAATCATACCATCCTTATATCATCTTTTACTAAATAATAATTTCAGAGTAACATAAAAATGCTAGTTAATCCATATTTAAAGGAATGTGCTATCCAATATCATGAAATGTACTTCGCTCTCGAATTGTGTCCAGATGAAAGTAATTTCTTTTCAATTAGAGTAATAATATTTTAGAAACTAGTTAGGGTGACAAACTAGCACATCTGATAGTGATGAGTGTAATCCATAAACACTTACAAACATTCTCTTATTCAACTCAAAAAGTATTCAATAAGCACGTAGTCATATTTCTAGTCTCGTTTCATGTTTCCTGGGTTTCCAGTTCACTTCACTCACCATACGAAACACAACAGCGTAACGCAGCTATTGCAAACTGGTATTTTATGGGACCTTCCCCAATTGAGCCGAACACTTTCATAATGTTAAAAACTAGCTGCAAAATTGAAACGAAGAAACAATTTATATTTGATAGATCCTCTTGTATAATCTAAGAAACCTTTAACACGACTGGCCATATTTAAAAAATATATCGGAAAAGAGCCATATTAAAAAAAACAATAACATCCATAAGCGTTTAACGTCGCGTGTAAGAAGTCGGATCACATCATCATCATTACAGCATCGGTCGTCAATTCACCTTTTTTTATAGAATATGTGGGAAACGAGCATGCAGCCCACCGGATGGTAAGTGATCACCGTCGCCCATGAACATCCGCAACACCGCAGGAGTCGCATATTCGTTGCTGGGGAGGTGTAGACTCTTTTCTTGAAAGTGAATAAAGCGAGATCACTATAAATTTTTGAAAAACGTTCTCCTCGATAAAGATGATTAGGAAAAAATATTTAAATATGACATTTCTTTTCATTTCTATTAATCTCGGTAACTATTCGACAAGACTTGGTTCAATTTGTCACAGTTAATAAGACAGATTCTCATGGTAGGTTTTTATGTATAACTCAACTTGTAAATGTGCTGTAAATTACCTGAAAACTACAAGTTAGTGATACATAAATACATCACTACTCATCACAGCCCATCACTAGTTCAATGCTGAACACATGCTTATCCCACAGACTGCCAAAAAAAAATACATCATTATCACCTGTTCAAAAACCACTTGTGTAAAACCATTTTTATACTATTAAAAAAGGTATTTCCATTATTAGTAGATTAAATCATACCGGTTTCCAAAATAGGTATTGAGCTTTTTGCGCGGACTTTTTTTTTTACTCACCCATTTTCGATGATATCCAACTAATGTTATTGAAATATAAACTCAATTATAATTACTGTAAGGTTCATATTAATAAAGCTTTATGATTTCGCTCGCTTTTTGGAATGATTTTCATGTATTCTAAGCAATAAAGCATTAAAAGGAAAAACATATTGATCACAATTATAAAAATAATATACTTTGTTATACTAAGGTCTGTTTTGATTTAGGGAAAATGCATTTTTATAAGATTTTAAAATTAATTTAACATTGTATTAAAAATAATTAAATGCACTATTATTCTTGCAAGACCGTGGGGTCGAGACTTGTGTTAAGAAAGTGTTTTTTTTTAATCTCAAAGAAAATCAGGTGCAAATACACACATTAAAATATGACTATAAAATGTGTAGTCCTAGATTGGTTACCTCAGTTATTATATAAGTTATATTAAAATAAAAGTTCGATAGTTTTCGAGAAAGTTAGACAGATAGTATCACAACGTAATAAACAAAATACATTAAGCACCGGGCAGTTCAATTTCGTTATAGCGTGTGATTATCATTAATCCAAAATAGTAGAATATTTTTTCCCAAAAGTCGTATCAAATATTTAAAACGTCACATCCGATAATCGTAAATGTGATATTGCAGCGATCTATAGAAGTCGATACAATAAAAAGAATAACACGTATCGGATCTGTAGACATTTTAAGTGTTTCGGCTAAATTTTATAAGAGATGAGGATGGTAAATTTTTGTAGGTCTAAATAAAAAGATAAAATGACGTGACGTTTAAAAATTAGGTTTTAGAGTTTGAAGTGGTAAAATAATTTGATTATTGCATTCTTTACTTTTTCTCGCACTATAATTGTGGTCATTCTATCGTATTCAAATCAAGTCTATTAAGTTGCGGTTAAGGTTTTTTGTCGAGCTTTGTCTTGGCAAAAATATAGAATAATACATACCTGTAATATATTAATTGGTTTGAAATAAAGGCTGTTTTCTGCAGAAGCTTAACTTTGAAATGTGCATAACGTTAATAATATCTTACCATTTTGCTTTCTCGTTGACCCAAATTTTGGAAGTGGTTAAGCAAAATACATTTTACCTTAAGGCTTAGAAGATAAAATGTTTCATTGCTATTCTGAACACGTTTACAATTATCGATATCTTAAATGCATACGAACTGAAATATCTTTGTACTAAAACAGATTTGACGGTATCGATATAAAGTTGAGGTATTAACAAATTAATTATCTTTGTTACATCGGATACCTATATTAATTTAATTAACAATTAATGATTGATAAAGAAGTAGACGTTAAGATTGTAAAGCACGAGCGATCACACGAGTCAGGATGGGTTAGATATGGAGAATAGAATTGAATTTGAATATTATTCAAAGTGGTAACATCTGATTCAAAACAATTCAATGATTAATTAGACAGTGAATTGCAATTTGTGATTTTTTTCTTTTTTGATTTAATCGAATTTAAGAATTGATTTTTTTTTGTTGATATTTGAGCTTTGAATAATATTAAATTCATGATGTTTGGGCTAGACGACGAGCACGAGCGGATCGCTTATCATAAGGAGGACGGGGGGCCGCGGGGGCCCACAAGGGCGAGTCCCCCTCCATCCAGACGGGGCCATTCCACAAACTCATTGCCGTGTCTGAAATTGATAAATAAGTTAGATACTTTATAGTTATAGTGAACTACAATAATAAAAATCAAAAAATAATAAAATAATCATTTTAAATAGCAGCTGAAGTTAACATTTACAAAGATAATTTTTATTAATCGTGATATCCCCAAAAACCAACAATTAGCCTCAAACTAAAAAAAAATTAACGAACACAAATTGTTGGTATTTCGAAAAAAAAACAAAAATCAATTATAACAGATATAAATCATTGTAAATAAAACGTGCATATCACCTTTTTTATATAGAATAGGTGGCACAAACGAGCAAGCAGCTTCACCTGATGGATGGTAAGTGATCACCGCCGCCCATTGACACCTCAACACCAGAGGAGTCGCAAATGCGCTGCCGGCCTTTAAATACGTATAATGTCTAATAATATAATAATAATACCTGAATATGAAGGAGAGAGTACCGCCCACTGCAGCTCCCCAGAACATGAGGTAGAGCAATAAAATCTCGCTGCTATAGCGGGACGGCAACACCGCGCTCGCGCAGAACATCGACACGGCGACCAACAACACCGACGGAAACTGTCCACATAGATATATATGTAGTGTATGCATAAAAATAGTAAAAAAAAAAACAAAAAGTTATGGAAACAACTTCATAGTGTTTGTTATATTCTCTGCTGCAGGGAGGGCAAAGGGATATAAGCTCATACAGCCATAAACGTGATACTATACTATTAAATTTAAGTGTTTTGCATGAGGAAATCATAAGAATAGATTTTTATAGTTTTAAAGAGATTTGGCTCAATTAGGCTTATTTTTAGTTTTTCTGGAAACACCAGATGCAGAAATAAGATTTTTTCACATGGAAAAGTTGGTAAGCTCCTCTTTTATAAGCTGTGTACAAATTTGTCTTTATAAATGTCAATATTAGATGTAACATGTTAAAATAATGGTAAAATACATTTATCATGATATATTTTTGTCACGAATTTACCTATCATATTTTCATACCAGGAGAAAGGATCAGGCCATTTGTTTTGACATATCTATTTATAACAAAAAGCCTGATATTCTACTATCTATGGACACCCATAAGATTTGTGTGAAAAAAGACTGGTAGAAACTATACTAATATATTTTTACCAAGCTAGTTTGCACCGGCCTTGCACCATCCTCAATGAGATGGCAGAAGAATAGACAATAATACATAGTTGTCTATGTTTGAATATCGTTTTGCGACAGTAATACTCACAGTAATATACTTCCAGTCTCTATCTCGTCGTAGAGGACACAAAACTGTATTGCCTTCTCCTTCCACTACTATATATTTGCCGAGCAACAGATCGATTGAGTCCTGAAAATTATAATTTATAAATTAACCTCAATGCCACATATTTGACGTCATTCTTTGTATTTCGTATCGTATAACTGACGTATCAAACGAGAACACAGTTCACCTGATCAGACAAGGAATCATTATTCAGATGCGTTTACACCCTTGAGGACTGAGATGGAATGCCTCGTCGCCAGTAATAAAGGTCTCCGGATCCCTACGATATTTTAAGCTGGTATTCTGTGAGAGTGTGGCCCTACCCTAGACGATCTGACCCTTTCATTCATTCTGCAGCTAGGAACAAACTGTAACAAACTGCTCTATCATCCCTCGAAAAAGTATGAGTGCTGGTAAATTTTAGCGATCACTTACGGGATCATATAAATACTGTCGTCTGACCAATACGTTGCATATTAAAATATCGGCTTGGTAATTCATCATAAGAGCAATCCCATTTATTTATATCATCACAAAGTGAAGATGGTAATCTAACAAGTTTAGATACACATTCTTACACATTACATACATACATTATATAATATACACATACATATACAATACATTTCTTAGTTGGTGCTACAGTAATAATTATACAACTGAATACTGAAACGTTACTTATATAGAGAAATATCTTATGAATTAATGGGTCATATTACTGGTGACCTTTTATTAAGGATTACAACGCATCTGAATTATGATTCCTTGTCAATGATAAATGTAGATTATTCTTCTCAATGTAATAAAAAAAATATTCTCGCCCCCGTGGAGATCTGGACAGATCGACCAAAACGTTCCAGCGCGGCACATATCTATACGGAAACGGGAACAATCTCACATACATCGACTGCCCCACCAGAGCTCGGTGCCCTCGGTTGTGAATACAACACCCAGGAGCCATGACGTAGCAGTGCAAGGTGCAATCATCACCTGTCTAAATCCGTCGCTAAAGTTATTCTTGTAGTATCTAGTAAGCGAGTTGATTCCGTCGCGTAGTGCGCCGATATGCGTCCGCTTGCCGGTACGTGTGAAGTCGGTCTTCAGCGCACCCGTGCCGGAGTACTGGCACGAGATCATGTCCGCGTGATCTGCCCACACCTTGAACACAATTTATAAATCGCTTAGATTATAGTGTATCCGCCATTCAACTACCATGAACCATCTTCTAGCATAAGCATTTTAAGGATAGAGAGTAATTCACGGGAATGTTAGAAAAAAAGAAAAAAAATGATTTTTTACTAATGTAGCGAGTTTCCTAGTTAACTTGACCGCTAGAACGCGGCATCAAATCACGCCCACTACTATGTCATATGGTCTGATGTCGCCTACGAGTGCACCGTTGCTCCACCCACTCGGTGAAGCAACAGTATGGCGGCGCATCTATTGTGTTAGAATATTATTGCATAATGGCCGAACGCAAGCCTTGTGTCTATAAGTTAAACGGCCATCTTCTTTCGGCCCCCACTGCGCGCACGCATTGTCAAGTGTGAGTGGAGAATATTATTAATTACTTTTGTGTATATTGATATTTTTTATTTTTATACTGATATTTTTCCGAATGTAATCACTTCATCCACTGCTTTGGCTTGGTAGCGCATTGTATTTATTCCGCTTAATTAAACCAGTATAGGTTCTATTTGTACTATGTTTTATACCCCTCAAAGAAACTTAAGTATTCCTTACATAAGAACCCTTATCCTATTCGTAACCTTGCCGTATCCAATGTAATATACGTGCAATCAAATTGAAGGAAGATTCGGATGCTGCGTCAGGGGGCAAGAGACATACATACAACAAACCAAGACCTATAAGAATGTGTAATACACCCCGACTTAGGGACTTTCAAGAAAAGAGCCTACATCTTTCTTGAAGGCCGGCAGCGTATCGGCGACTCCTCTGGTATTGCGGATGTCCATTGCTGGCGGGAATCACTTACCATCGGGTGAGCTGCTTGCTCGTTTGCTACCTATTCTATTATTAAAACAAAAACGCAAAGACCAGATAAGTTATATAAGAATCACTAAGGACTTAAATTCAGTCAGAAAATACAGACTTTCAGGATGCCTAGGTGAAGAACTGAAGAAAATCCAGGTAATAGGGAACACAACTTTATTTTTTCTCACGACCTTCTCGTCCAACAACTCGAGCCAGAATGTTCAACCGACCTTTTTCTACCAACTGACAAACTAAAGTGTTCCCAGTACAAAATATTCGAATCAAATAGTTATTGGCCTGGAAACTAATGTTTTTTCGTTCCAATTTAATTAAATATAAATGTAAATTCGCGAACCCTAACATTCCCATCCTGATATCGTGCGCGTCCCCTGCACACCTTACCGGGGTTGAACCCTAAAACTATTACAACATTGGTCAGCCTGCTAAGGCTCATCAAGCATATTGACAACAGTAAGATTCTATTAATTGACTTTTTCGAAGAAGTTGATATGACTCACCGTATTGAAGATGGAGTCGAGATGCGGATGCTGATTATCAACAGTGGTAACGGCCAGCAGACGCAGCGCAGCAGCCAACTGACGACGAGCCAGTAGCGATTGCACTACGTTAGTGCGGTCTAGACAGTCCACGCAGTTGGTACGAAACACGCCGCTCTGACGTAGTAGTACCGTACCACCGCGAGACAGGAAGTACCCGAACTCGGTCTGGAACAGAAATAGTTTTAATACATCCTACTGAGAGATGGGGCCTATTCCAACAGGGTGGGAAGGGCCTCAGCGGTATATAAAGGTAATGTACAGAGTTACACACAGTTTAAATTTTTGGTATAAGGAATTAAAGCCGAGACACGAAGACACATTGTGATCAATAGTGGTAGAGCTACGCGGCAGTATCTGGCAGCAGAATGAATGAGTCAGCTCGTCCGGGGTAGGACCACGCCCTCACAGAATGCTTGAAATAGCAGCATAATGTTGCTGTGTCTGATGAGTGTGGGACTCCGGTGACTTTTATTCCTGGTTCTTATAGCTGGTGACGAGGCATTCCATCTCGGTCCTCAAGGGTGGCAACGCATCTGCATTATTATTATTGCTTGTCAAGGATGAATGTAGGGCCTGGACCGCGGGAATCACTTGCCATCAGGTGAACTGTGTGCTCGTTTGTTACTCTCAATGTGATAAAAAAAATATATTAGGGTGACAATCGAGCACACAGATCACCTGCGGCCCAGACCCTTCATTCATCCTTGACAAGCAATTTATCATTTATCCTTTTACAGCTTAAAACAAACCGCAGCGTAGCTCTACCACTGTCAAAACATCTACACCTAACCTCAATAAAGATCATGCCTTGTCTGTCTCCTGAGGACTGAGATGTAATACCTCGTTACCTGCTATTAGGTCTGTATGTAATTCTTGTGAAAATTCTCCGAAATGCATTCCATTAGTATCCCTTTATAGTACTCACCTGTTCGTGGGCAATTCTGTCCATGAGCACGCTGAGGCGGTCGTAGCGCATGGCGCGACACTCTGCGTGAAAGTCGAAGGGCTCGTAGCGCACACCTGGTAAAGCTGCCGCTGCTACTGCGGCCCTGTAGCCGCGCTCCAAGGACTCTTCTTTGCCGTGCTGGTCGATCTTTAAGTGAAGAGATGGTTTAGTTTTTTTTTATTTTGTGTATGAGTATTGCTGTTGGTCCAGACTTCTACAGCTTTATGCAATTAGACTCGCGAGCGGTAGGCTTGCCGATTGAACGTCGACGAGTTTACATTCATACAAGGGAGATCATCGATATGTAAAATACAAATAGTGTTCCTTAGACGGATGGATGGTTCCCCAGCAACAGCACGCGTGTTAGGTAGCATCGCTGCACCAATACTTCTCCGTTTCCTATCACTCACGATAACTGGTTCTCCGTTACCTTTCACTCACGAAACACTGTGGTTTTGGGTTTTGTCATTTTAATTCGGTATTCTATTAAAGAGTGTTTCTTCTTCGAGAATAGACTAAGTAATCTTATAACTAGATTTGAGCAACATCATTTCAGGGTTGCATATAGTTCAAGTTGAACGTTATATTACATTAAAGACCTATCATTAATCCACTGTTAAACATAGACCTCCACAAAAGATTACCACGAAGCAAGATCCCAAGTGACCAGCATCCAGACAGATTTATTTTTATATATTACTATCACAGTGGTAGAGCTACACTGCAGTTTGTTTCTAGCTGCAGAATGAGTGGGTCAGCTCGACCGGGGCAGGACCACGCCCTCACAGAATACTAGCGTAAAATAGCAGCATAATGTTGCCGTGTTTCGTCTGGTGAGTGCAGGATCCGGAGACCTTTATTAATGGTGACGAGGCATTCCATCTCAAGCCTCAAGAGTGATAACGCATCTGCATTATGATTCCTTGTCAACGATGAATGGAGATGTCGTGGGCCGCAGGAATCACTTACCGTCAGGTGAACTGTGTTCTCGTTTGTTACTCTCAATGGTATAAAAAAAAAATAAAAAAAAAAGATTTCCAGGCTCATTCAGTTATTAGTTTTACATACGATAAAGTGCATTACTTACCAAATTAACAAGCACCTGGTTGCCGTATCGCTGCATCTGATCGCGCATATGTCTCGTATAAGCTGCCACGTGGTCCTCAGCGGACAGGACCATCGCGGGCTTGTACTTAAGATTGGGATACTGGGTCCAGAACAAGGGTATGGAACCTCGCGTTTGAACGAACGAGGATTTTTCACCGCCTCGCTCTATGATCTGTTCAGTTTCTACGAAGTTCGCCACGTTGCCCTGGATGACGTTTTTAAACAGTTACTCTTTAATGTTAACTGATGTGATTAGGTCAGTGTGAACGGAATAAGTTTTCTTTTATTGTACCGAGAATGACAAATGGGTACGCAGTTTACCTGTTCGTAAATGATTCCCACATTCAACCTAATCAAGTTTCGGGAACGTCCTTTGGACTTTTTAAATATAAAAGATTAAACATAATTACAAACTAATTTAATTAACAGTGTTGCCATAGTGGGATGCCGACAACGATTATACAAAACCATCACCTCAAACTAAACGTTAATATGTCTTACTGTAACTTTACATGATCTAATTCCCCATCCCCGTTCCACCATAGGACTTCACGACGCACTACTGGATTTCATCCTTTTGTTGTGAACATCCCTCAAACTTTGAACGAAGTCTTTCATTATTCGTACAGCAAAGGACTGGAATAGTTCGCACGCGTCTGTCTTTCCCTCCGATTACAAAGTGGATGTTTTCAAAAGTAGAGTGAATATGCATTTCCTAGGCTAGTGGGCCTTACCATCCAGGACTGCATTTCCAATTAACATCAGGTGGCGGCATCTTGGTCAAGCACTTGCTTAGAAAGTTTAAAAAAAAAAACCTACGTGGGAACATAACAATGCTCCGTTATGAAAGCGCCGCAAGTGAGCTTTTATGATGACATACGCACCATGTGTACGGGCCGTTTCCATAACTACCTTGAGGTCTAAGATAGAATAGTAATAGATAGAAGTCACGCCTAAGTTAAATTCATAATTAAATTATTTTAAATGGTATTTGTTAGAAGCAATTAATATAAATTCATGCAATATATGATAAAAACAGATATCAATTAAAATAAAGTCACGATTCGCCCCTATAAGCTCCTCAATAGTAAACGTACATTTTGAAGATATTTTTATTTTTATATATTACTATCACAGTGGTAGAGCTACACTGCAGTTTGTTTCTAGCTGCAGAATGAGTGGGTCAGCTCGACCGGGGCAGGACCACGCCCTCACAGAATACTAGCGTAAAATAGCAGCATAATGTTGCCGTGTTTCGTCTGGTGAGTGCAGGATCCGGAGACCTTTATTAATGGTGACGAGGCATTCCATCTCAAGCCTCAAGAGTGATAACGCATCTGCATTATGATTCCTTGTCAACGATGAATGTAGATGTCGTGGGCCGCAGGAATCACTTACCGTCAGGTGAACTGTGTTCTCGTTTGTTACTCTCAATGGTATAAAAAAAAAATAAAAAAAAAAGATTTCCAGGCTCATTCAGTTATTAGTTTTACATACGATAAAGTGCATTACTTACCAAATTAACAAGCACCTGGTTGCCGTATCGCTGCATCTGATCGCGCATATGTCTCGTATAAGCTGCCACGTGGTCCTCAGCGGACAGGACCATCGCGGGCTTGTACTTAAGATTGGGATACTGGGTCCAGAACAAGGGTATGGAACCTCGCGTTTGAACGAACGAGGATTTTTCACCGCCTCGCTCTATGATCTGTTCAGTTTCTACGAAGTTTGCCACGTTGCCCTGGATGACGTTTTTAAAGTTACTCTTTAATGTTAACTGATGTGATTAGGTCAGTGTGAACGGAATAAGTTTTCTTTTATTGTACCGAGAATGACAAATGGGTACGCAGTTTACCTGTTCGTAAATGATTCCCACATTCAACCTAATCAAGTCTCGGGAACGTCCTTTGGACTTTTTTAAATATAAAAGATTAAACATAATTACAAACTAATTTAATTAACAGTGTTGCCATAGTGGGATGCCGACAACGATTATACAAAACCATCACCTCAAACTAAACGTTAATATGTCTTACTGTAACTTTACATGATCTAATTCCCCCATCCCCGTTCCACCATAAGACTTCACGACGCACTGCTGGATTTCATCCTTTTGTTGTGAACATCCCTCAAACTTTGAACGAAGTCTTTCATTATTCGTACAGCAAAGGACTGGAATAGTTCGCACGCGTCTGTCTTTCCCTCCGATTACAATGTGGGTGTTTTCAAAAGTAGAGTGAATATGCATTTCCTAGGCTAGTGGGCCTTACCATCCAGGACTGCATTTCCAATTAACATCAGGTGGCGGCATCTTGGTCAGGCACTTGCTTAGAAAGTCTTAAAAAAAACCTACGTGGGAACATAACAATGCTCCGTTATGAAAGCGCCGCAAGTGAGCTTTTATGATGACATACGCACCATGTGTACGGGCTGTTTCCATAACTACCTTGAGGTCTAAGATAGAATAGTAATAGATAGAAGTCACGCCTAAGTTAAATTCATAATTAAATTATTTTAAATGGTATTTGTTAGAAGCAATTAATATAAATTCATGCAATATATGATAAAAACAGATATCAATTAAAATAAAGTCACGATTCGCCCCTATAAGCTCCTCAATAGTAAACGTACATTTTGAAGATATTTTTATTTTATCTATCCTAGATATTCTCTCACTCAACGCCTGCGTCCTACTCAATTTGATGAATAGTTTTTTTTTCAAGCGCATTGTAATAAGTAGGTTGAGGTTTAAAGTATTGTCGCAGTGAATTCAAGCAGGCGTATCTTTCCATAGGCGAAATGGGCTAGTCCCTTAACAGCTTCTGTAAGGCAATCTGAAAACTACAATACGTTTGTTCGGGATCGCAGTTACAAACAATTTTATTTGAAACGTTCTAAAACGGTCAGACTCGGAAATACGATATTCTATACACAACAAATGCCCTGATGATACCACCCACCTGAGCATCAGCTCCGCGCATGAAGAACCTCGTGCCGGCTCTGTCCACGCAGCGTCGGGATATTAGACACCACATCAATTGGTGACCGTTCACTGTCACGCGGTTGATCGCAACGACTGGACGAATGATGTCAAGGACAAATAGTTTGGAAGTACAACATTTTTAGGCGCGACTTGATATCTCATATCTTTTTTTTATCTCATATTTTTAACGTTTTTTTTTTGTCGCTAGTTTTTAGGAGCAACGTAATGGATCGGCCATCGCCGCCGCCAGTATACCATCGTGTTTCAGCTAGGACCACTAAAGCATAGAATACACGAACTATTAGAAATTATTATAAAAGTAGTATTATTTGCTAATATGCTCAATTACTTCGTGCTCTCCGATTGTGTACATATGCTGATAATTAGCATGTAATAGCACATAAAGCGTAGTCTGAGCATGCTACTTGATTTGTTGAGGTCCGTATGACGTGACCGCTCGTGGAAAAATCGTATTTTTTTATAATTTTGTAATGTTTGCCTTGAATGTAGTCGCCATTATACAAAAATGAAATTTCAAAGGGAAAGTGCTTTCATGAGTAAATGTACACACTCGTAGAGCATGCTGTAAATGAGCGCACTACCTAGTAGCTAATAAGCATGTTTTTTTTTTATAGCATGTGTATTCCAGGCTTTGCTAATGCTACGTCTAGAAACGAAATGGCAGAATGACTCTACTAAATAGTAAAGTAACGAATAAATGTTTATAAAACGAAGCGTGACAGCACGACCCGTGGTACACCGTCGGCCTATCAACGTGTCAGTGAACAGGTACACAAATATTGAACCCCAGCCACCTCAACAGATGGCGCCCGTCCGAGTATAGGTCCGTATACCTAACCTTGGACGGCGAATCACCGGCGATGGTATCACCGGCCTTTCTCCACTGTGGAGAATACTCAGACAGAAAATCTTTTCTTTTTTTTATTATATTGAGAGTAACAAACGAGCACAAAGTTCAGCTGATGGTAAGTGATTCCTACGGCCCATGACATCTACATTCATCCTTGACAAGGAATCATAATGCAGATGAGTTGTTACCCTTGAGGACTGAAATGGAATGCAAAAATAATAAAGGTCTTTGGATCCCTACACTCACCAGACGAAACACAGCAGCATTATGCTGGTATTTTTATATATCGTCAATGGTAAATAAGCAGTCACAGACATAAGCGTTTTAAAGAATAGCGCTATATAGTAAGTAAGAAACTCCACATCTAAGTAGCTCGCTGATCCCGGATCCACGAGCCCAGAGTCCGATGACGCTTTGAGAGCCGCATAGGCTAACAGCGCAAACATCAATAGGAACCCTGACCATATAGGACACGCTACCAGAATATTGAAACTTTAAAAGGATACATCCCTCAATGAGCGGGAGAGCAAATCTCTCGAACTGCTGATGCGAAAAGTCCTTTAGCAGGTGACCGTTCCACAGGAAACGGCAATCTGCTCGACTTGCCAGCGACATCTGGGCACAAATTTATTAATTATCATGTTATCCTAGAACATATGTATGTGTTTACCATATATGTATAATGTTACCTGCACATGATTGAATAGTGCATTTTTTAAACAAACATATTAATGTGAATTGTGGTAAAAAAAATTGGTAAAGGTAAGGTTGGCAAAAGTTGTTATATTTTCTCTATTGTCTATGAGCTCGTTTTTAATTGACTGTTTGTGTGGGTGTGTTTGGGTGTGTGTGTGTGTGTTTGGGTGTGTGTGTGTTTGGGTGTGTGTGTGTTTGGGTGTGTGTGTTTTGGGTGTGTGTTTGTGTGGGTGTGTGTGCGTGTGTGTTTGGGTGTGTGTTTGTTGGTGTGTGAAGTCTTTCAGTGAGCAGTGAAGCAGCCTGACAGACTTTTCTCTAATACCCTCTGTACAGAGAGGCCAATAGTGGGTTATATATATTATATAGACTGTTTATTTTATTTTAATATATACTAACCTTTTGAAAATCAGCAGCAACAGAGTGCAACCTTTGCATTGTGTGTGTAAGATCATATCCATATGAGAAGTAGATGCCTGGTGTTTCGAGGGATGCTCTAAGAAGCCGTTCATAAGTGTTATTGTCTTCAATCTATAATTAAAGGAAAAAATTAAAAATGATAGTGTTAAATGCCTACAATTACAGCAGCATAGGTTAATCAGTCATGGTCTGGGTTGAAGGTCCTCAGTTAAATTTACACTGTCAGTGTGTTGCATAGCCTTATTAACTTATGTACATGATACTTATACATTTGATAGCGGTAGAGATACACTACAGTTTGTTTCTAGCTGCAGTATGAATGACTCAGCTAGACCAGGGTAGGACCAGGATCTCACAGAATACCAGCGTAAAATAGCAGCATGATGCTTCTGTGTTTCGTGTGATGAGTGCAGATTACCTAGAGTGACATTTATTACTGGTGACGAGGCTTTCTATCTCAGCCCTCAAGGGCGAAAACATATCTGCATTATGATTGAATGTAGATGTCATAGGCCGCAGGAACCACTTAACACCAGGTGAACTGTGTGCTCGTTTATTATTCTTAAATGTAATAAAAGCAAATTACTATATTTTTATATAGAAGAATATTAGTAATGCTATTTATTAACACATTTAATATTCATGTTAACCACTCCATCTGAGCTAAAAATGGCAGATTCGAACCTACAAATTAGTTATCTTATTAAGTTTCGCACACCATACCCTAAGCCATTAGGCTAATGTCGTTCTTGGAAATGCGAATATACGGGATAGGAACAAGGAACAAGTGCCTCATGTTATATACTGCACCGTTGATATCCACCATTAACAAGCAGAGGATATCGCTATGTTTGGAATGAATAATATAAAATAATATAATAATAATTTAAAATCACAATCAAATCTATATTCTATTGCAGAGAAAGTTGAACAATAAGGGCCTATAAAACAATTTGCTATTGACGACAAGGCTTAGTGAATCGGGTCAAAAGAAATAGGCATCTCTGACAGGTTGTTAGCCTTTACTAACTTCATACTTTACCTATTAGGAGATAAAGCTGGTTTTGTATATTGTACATGTGATAGGCAGACATGTCCTTACAAAACCATCCTAAAAACATAGTCAACAACAAAATGAATTTATATGCCTATCATTACAATAATATTAATGAATCAGAAATTGTTCACAGCAAAAACGAAAACGGTGGTCATTTTAATGGCGAAGTGACCTTCAGAGAAAGAAATCATAAAATGAGAGAAATGAGGTTCCTTTTGACTTTATTTTTTATTTCAGTTTCAAAACTCATATATTTAACAATCAAAACAGAAAATTTCACAAAATTAAATATATTGTTAATTTTATTATTAGTACTCCTAAACTATGTAGTAAAAATCTATTTGTATGACGGCGTGGTATACAATAAAACCATAAAAATCCCAATAATTGTTAATACCACTACACCTGTCTATTTCGCATATTGTCAGAATAATTTTGGTAACTTTATCCTATTTAATATCTCATCATTATCAATATCTTTTTGGATTATTTAAACGATGCATTGTAAGTTAGTAAAGATAGCTTAGGCATTGTTTGTGGGTACAATGCCTACAGACTAAAAAAAAGAATTTTAGTGTTAATATAACAGAAAAGTGAATAAATGTCCTTGTGCAGGTTAATTGTCCAAGTTCTGCATTGTGGAGTTGGATATCAAACAACAGCCATTATTGTTGTTTTGTACATTAGACAAAGTATTTTAATAAGAATATCCAATGATAATTTTATCAGGTTGAGGGAAAACAACAATAATTGAGTGAGACTCCTAGATGCATCTTGACAGCATATTTATAGGAAGGCAACACTATCTTCAAATGGTGGAATTATCAGCACAAGACCATTATTAGCTCTTCACTGAACATGTAAAGCCACTGACTGGGATAATTGGCATAAATACATAAAAGGGTTATAACTTTGGTAATGATTGTTTATACCTGTTTGCTTGTCAGATGCGTAGTAGAACGTGCATATGGTATGATGTCTATTCCAGCCAATTGATAAATATCATGACCATTCAGCTTCCCAACCTGAAAGTTATAAGCTTTGTAAAAATTGAACTAAAAATTAGTAACATCCATTACTATGACAACAGCACATATAATGCCTAGGACACTGGTGGCTCTAATATTTATCGCGAACATGTCAACGAGTGCCACAAAAACATGTGTCTGAAATTTAGATTTTGTTGAACACAGTCTCGTATTCAGGACAAACAAAACTAAATGTAATTAGCCCTAGGAAGTTGTAACACAAGTCCCTTTGTCATATATCCTCATTTTGTGTGTATGTCCCTATTTACCTCAGGAAGTATCAGAAACCTTGGCATTGACATACAAACAACATTTAATATCGGGATCACTTGAAAGGTGTTGAATCACTAGTGGTCTGGGATCACTTGATGTGCTCAATAGAGCAGAACAGTATATTGTGTCGGACACTGTTTACAAATTTGCAAGGAGCAATCAGTTTACAGTTAATGTCCTCATCTCTGGCCCAGGACACCCCAGAACCAGCTCCTTGAAATAGCAGTATAATTCTGCTGTGTTTTGTCACCCTGAGCATAATCAAATACATAACACTCGGTAATACAATGGTCAAACAAAAAATTGACCATTAAGTTTACAACTTCTAAAATTTAGAAGTTTTAAACCTCAACAGTACAAAAATAGAAGCAACTACTTGGTCCTAAATGCTCCAATGAGAAATAAAAGGATTTAATCACCAAAATCACAATAATAAGTGGCAAAATTGCTAGCTTAGCAAATTGTCATCTCAGTGAGTGTCCCCATATAGTTGTAACTTAAGTGCTTCCTTAGTACTAAAATGTGACTAAGCTATATATCTGTAAGTAAATTAGCATACCAAGAAATTCAAAAAATTATAATAATACATCTCTGACGTGTTAACCCCCAATAAATAAACTTTAGCATAAATACACTTTTTTGTATCATGACATTATTACACTTACTTAATAAATGTTAAAATCTTACCAAAATCCTACATTTAGCAACAACAAGATACAATCCAGATATCAATCTAATGGTCCCTAAGAATCCACATACAGGTCTGTAGGCGTTAACAGGAATTGGGATTTTCACAGATTTGATATCTGAAATAAAAAATAAGTACATTGTCCCTTTTGTATAAAATATATATATAATTTTATATAAAAATATATTTTTGCATATAAAGTGTTATTCTTATTGTTAACAAATTGTTATTATAAATAGAAGAATATACTGGTAGGTAGTGGACTGGAGATTAAAGGAACTGCAACGAAATACATAACAAATATTTAATAAGAGACTAATATACAACAATCCTTTTTTAAATATTTTAGAGTTCACACAATCTTAGATTATGTTGATGTTGATGCTGTTAGTCTATGCGGCCCTTACAGCTTCATTGGATGCAGGGCTCAAGGAACTGAGGGTTCTGTGAGCTGGTTAGTTCACACAAGATTGAATACTTCAAAATTTATGTGATTTTAGAAAGCAAGACAAAGATTAAACAAATTGCATGAGGCATCTTACTATGAATATAAATAAGAAAGTATGCCATTGTCATCTAGAATGTTCAGCTTTTTTACCAGTAATAGGGTCAATCTTAAGAGTAAAAATAGTGTATAAATTGCTTTACATGTGACTTGTCTTGGCAATACAATATAAAAAAAAATACCTTTACATTATATTATACTTTAACAAAGGATGTATAATTAGACAGACATTTACACTTAAGGTTAAAAAAATATATTTAATCATAACGCATATTCAATAAAATATTGGTAACTTTTATGTCTTATATTATACTTTTACAAAAGATGTATAATTAGACAGACATTTACACTTAAGGTTAAAAAAATATATTTAATCATAACACAATCAATAAAATATTGGTTTATGTCTTACCTTTCACTGTAGCTTCTCCAGTAATTCTATCAATAACCATAACCTCCGTTGGATTAATATGTGGCTCCAAAAAGAATTTATCTGAAGTTGTATATCTAAAACGAAAATAGAGGATGAAATCGAATATAAATACTAATAAGCTTCAAACACAAATATGGAATCTAAACATAAGAAAGAAACCCAAAAAAAAAAAGTTCATGACCCAAAACTTAGTAATTGAAAACTGGGTGAAAAACACTACTGGGCGTTTACAATGTGCTCTAGCTCTAAGGTACTGCCTGCCATTTCTTGAATATTTGCACAAAATTATTAATAAGTGCTCTTGAATTCCCATTGGTGTGGTTTTGTTTTTTTTTTGGAAGTTTTGTATAGATACCTGACTACCTACATTATTGTTTTTTTTTGTTTTTACAGTTTTTTTCATTCTGTTTGTTCATTTAAAAACTTGTATCATGATTTATCAATTCAAGATATTAAACCTAGCTGAAATCAAATGAAATATTTGTAAATAAATAAATTAACTTGAATTGTAAAGAAAATTCACTGTTTTTTTCTTTTTGTAAGTCTAAAAAATGTCAAATGAAATCAAACTACATGAATTTACCTACAATTTCTCAGAACAATGTTTGGAGCTATCTCAAATATATGCCAAGATACAATATCTCGGAATGTTAATATTCAAGTAACACCAGGCCAGTTATTTGGGGCACATTGTTTAGCAGAAGAATAATAGGGGAGACCAATGACAAGCTACACTGACCTACTACAAAAAAAAACATGTGGGGTATTGCAACTAAAGGTGATGGAATACACCAAAAATAGAGAAAATTCACGGTTCACTGACAAGAGTAGACCTCTGTTAGTTTAAATAAGGTGGTAAAGGACATTGAGAAAAAAAAATCAATTTATATAACAGTCTTTGAAAGAAACCTAAGTTCAATTGTAGACTAATTATGGGCTAAGATGAAGATCATGATGTAATTTATAGATCAGTTATAATTTGTTATCAGATATCACAATCAATTAAAAAAAATCACTTACTTTTTGTAGTTACAAAAATATTTAATATAAAAAGAGAACTCATGATAAGAATTTAATACAAATATATTTGATTGTCTAATGAAAATTGTCTCAATCCGTTGCGCATAGTTAGATTCCGTATATAATGAGCAATAATATATAAGTATAGTAAAACTGAAAGAATAAATCTTAGAACTATAGTAAAACTCGATTTTTTTTTCGTTTTACACGCAAAAAATATTGAATTCAGTGAGTGAGTCACGTTAACCTGGATAAAACAATGAGCTCAAGGTTAAGTTAAGTTAGTTAATAAGTAAACTCAATACTAATATTGTCTTGTATGGTTTCTAAGAAAAAAGATTTTTATCGGCAGATGTTTAAGTAAGCAGCTTCGAGTAATCTAGTAAAAAGATCTTAGAAATGTTTACTTACAATTTGATGTCATCGTGAATTAGTAAAACGTCTGCCATTTCAAATAATTCTCTGTTTTTTCCCTATATCATAGCAATCATGGAAGAAATCCCTAAATCTACACAAGTAGACAAAAATCAAAATGACAATTGATGATTTTCTGATTCTGACAGGACAGAACATTACAGTATCTACATTATGACATTTGACAGCTTCTAATTTGATTTAGTGACTGTAATAACTAAAAAAATTATAAACATTTAAACTTAAGAATAGGATAATATTTAAGTATTGGCAGGTGCTGTCAATGTTGTTCCCTCCAGTTATGGCAGTGCCAGCGTAATTTCATAAGTGGAGTAACTTTGTTTTGTTGTATACAAGGTCTACCTTTACACTTTGTACTATAAAACATTAGTCCGAATCACGACATTAGTATACACTTTTTTCGCGATAAGTGATAATTTTTATTGATTTCATTTTAGTTAAAACTATAAGTATCAATAAATAAAATTCCAATAGAATGCATGTTATCTATTACTTTTCTAAAATGTTCAAGTATTTGTAATTGTGCGAGGATCGGAACGTAAAAATGTTGCATGTGTTTTTGAAAGCTAACCTCAACAAGTAAGTCTTTATGAACATGCCATAATTTTTAAAATAAAGATGCTTAATAAAATGGAGATCCCGGGATATCCCGGATTAATTAAAACAATTGAAGATGGCGAAGAAGTAGAGGATTTTTCAGAAGAATCCGACATCGAAGAAGACGTATGTATCTAAGTATTTAAATGTTGAATTAAATTACCCGTATCTTTGGTAATTAAATAACAATGAACAAGTTAACAGCTTTAATTATATCGTGGTATAATTGAAGTAAGCTAAATTATTAATTCTGTAGGCTAAATTCCAATTTATGGTCACAAAAATCAATAATAGAAATCAACATTACACATTGATAGATGTAACTAAATGAAATTTCCATCGTTTTATATTTTAATTATATAATTTATATTTTAAATATTAATAATACATACAATTTTGAATATTTTAAATTGCAGTTCTCTTTTGGAAGTTAATGGCATTCTTTACATTGCTGCTTGATTATATATTGTTTCAGTTTCAACCATCAAAACAGAAAGTAAAAAGAAAGGCGGATTTTGATCCTAAATTTCAATTTGTTGCGTCAGTTGAGGAATATAATAAGGTAAGATTTATTGTCATTGAGATCTTAATTTAATTTTACTTATTCTCAGTAAACGCTTGATTATATGTATGTTTTAAGAGATACCCTATTCATTCATTTTCTAAGCTATCAATAGCATAATTAGATAGAAAGACCTGAGTACACACAATCTATCATTTCCTTGGTCTTCATAATTAAAATACTTCTTACTATGAAATAAACTTCGCAGCCAGGCATCATTTTAGTACTGTGATAAAGGTGCGAATTAATTAGACTGGGGTTGAGGACCTCTAAAATGGGAGGATATTTAAAGTGATGGACTTATTATGGAAGGGAGTGTTATAGATCTTTTTGGATACTAATTTTCAGAGGTCATATTAAATATTTCAAATTGTTAGTTGTTAAACAAAATACTACTAATATCATCTTTTCAGAATCCATGGGACAATTTACATAAGTATGTGCGAAGAAATGTAAAACACACATTGGATGACAAAATAGCAAAGAGGAGAGCTGCAGTAAAAGTCCATGGTAACAGTGGTGATGTAGATACCGACTCAGAAGCAGAAGCTAAAGGTTAGTTTATTAAACACAATTTTTTTTTATAAATTACTAAACAGTTTGTTATAAGAATGTCATATCTCAAGCAAATCAATATCTGCACCAGATGGCATCATCAGAAGAGAATATATATATAATATAAATATTCAAGCAAACATAAAGCATTCACTTGTCTAATGTAATGTATATGTGATAACATCCAGAAAACCAATGTATGTGAAGAACTAATTGTTAGGATAGGAATCAAACCGAGAACCCCTGATTCATATTTACTTATGGTAGCAACACTAGCCCCTTCTCAGTCCTCAAGTTGAGAACATGTGTATCTTTAATCTTAGTTGAGCATGGACATTGTCTTTATGAGCCATATCCACCATGAAAGCCGTCATTTAGTCTCGGGTGAACTGTTGCTATTTTTGGTGATCTGCGCTAATTGTCCACCCCTTAGTCTCATGAAGGAATATGTCTAACCACTTGGTTGTGCTGACATTAAATTTACTATCAGCCATATATATAGAGCACCTGATGGGTAGTGATCATATGTATAGGATATAAGTACCTGTATGTATCATTAAATCAAAGAATAGATTTCAGGTGTTTCAGTCTCCTCCCTAGCAATTTATTATATAATTAATATAAAATGGGCTGCTTGTTTGCCACTGAATCTATAAAAAAAAATTAATTATACCCCAGTGGATTGAGATGGAATGGCTTGTAACTCTTAATTGCATCCTTGGATCCCTACACTCACTCATATGAAACAGTAACATTACGCTTTTGTTTCACACTGATATTCTCTGAGGTTCCTTCTCCGGACCTCTACCACTGTGGTACAAATTGGACAACTCACAGATACTAACACTGCGAGACTCACATATTTTAGTAATTCACACAGTTATATCCTATGGAATTTTTGGTATGGGGCAATTAATATTGAAATTATATTTATTTTACAAAAAGGGCTATTTAAAAATCTAAAATCTAGAGTATCGCTAAGGGGAAAATTTAAAGAAATAGGCATATTAATACTACCTTACAATATTAATGATAACATATTGTTTATATATAAGAATTTACAAAAATTTTCGTTTCTTCTCGCTAGCAGCTGGATTCCCAAACTGTGGTCCTATTAGCTAACTTGACAATTCAAGTGTTTTTTATACTACTAATTTAATAATTGAACTTAATTCAACTACTAACTACTTGAATTAAGCTTCATTTGATTTGATTTCATTTGAAAGGTTCCACTGCTGGGTATGAGCCTCATATTTAAAGTGAGTATTGTAGCATAGTTCACCATGAAGTATCACACAAATTCTATTTATGTTTTCTTACACCACAGATCATACAAAAATTTAGAGCCTATTTTAGCAAAGATTAATATATAAATTTTTTATAATGATTACTAACAATTTTTAATTTAATTTATAAAAATCAACGAAATAAATGTAACCTTTGGGCTATGTGGTGTTTAATGAAAAATTCAAATTTTGACAATGAATGCTGCATGAATGGATTAGCTCAATCACTCCCTACTGCATAACAGTTTCAAAATTATGAAACAATCAATTATGGAGTATAACTAGTGATAGTGTGAAATTTTTGAAAAACAGATGGTGATGTCGATGATTTAGAAATATCTGATGATGAACTCAAGAGGGATGAAATAAAGACTAAAGAAAAGAAACTCACCAAAAAGCAGAAGTTAAAGGAAGTATGCATAAATTATTTATTAATTTTAATCAATGTCATACACATATAATTTCTATAGTGATAAAGTCACACTGCAGTTAGTATTTTGGAGCAGTGTAAATGGGGTCTTTCTTCACTTCACCAGGGAAGGACCACTCTCTCACTTAATTAAATAAGACAAATAGCACCATAAAACTGCTTTATTGTATATTTAGTGTCTCAATCGTAGAACCCAATTATGGGCAACAATGCATTTCATCTCAGTCCTCAGTGAAAATGCATGTACATATTAAATGTTTGTTAAGTATAGATGTAAATGTTATGGGCTACAAACATGACTTATGTTCAGATGAACTGTGTGTTTAGTTTATAATCTCAAATATAATAAAAAGGAATCATTTGAATATTGCTAATGTAGCGGCTTTTATTTTAAAAAAATCACATTCCAGCAAATCTTAACTATTTCATACATATGCTATGTTTATTATAAGCTTATACCATCTTTTAGCAGCCGTTTGATATAGTAATTAGGCTTGGCGGACTCTTAATTGCAAGTTCTTGGTTTACCAATTTTTGATGAATATTTCTGCAAAACAAATACAAAAGTTTTGTTGGTTTTTGTGTCTGGCTTTGTTATGTGTGTTCAATGACCCCAACACTGCATGCGAACCTACTTTCGTTCCATTTACTGGTCATATCATACATTTACTAATGAAGGGGATGGTGCTATATTTGCTAAAGTTAACAAAAAAAAACTAATTTAGCAGTTAATAATGTTGAGGATGTTGTAATCTAGCAACAACTCAAATCATAAAAAAATATCATATAATTCATTTTGCAATGTTAACAAGTCATTGAACAAAATGTATTCTCACAATTTTCTATAATATTAAGACTTCAATCAGTAAATGCTTAAATTTACTTAACCGTTTCACAGGAACTCGAAGAAGATGACGGTCTGGGGGCCCGTGTAGAGTATGACGCTGACTTTTTCGAAGAACCACCTCCATATGATGAGCAGGCATCATTCTACATGATGAATCTTTCCCGTCCATTGCTAAAGGCGATTGGCAGTTTAAACTATGTTCATCCGACTCCAATACAGGCTGCCACTATCCCTATCGCTTTATTAGGTCTGTAGTTTTTATATGTATTATTCTAAACTTTGTCATCCACAGTGCATACATGAAAACAATCTTAATCAATAAATATATGACGACAAATCTTATACATGCACCAATTAAAGATGAACACATAATTTGTTATAATTAATGGTTATAATTATGAATTAACAGAGAAAACTAACCAATTATTGGTTCAATATAAAACAAAAAACAGAATAAAATTTTCTAAATGAAATAAATTAATATTGTAATAAAATTAAATGAAAAACAATTAAATTAAATGAAGACAATCAAGTTCAAATTAAGTAGGAATTTAATTAATGTCAACAAAAACCTTCTACAATATAGAGATATAGGTTTATAAGTTTATGTTACATTATCAACAATCTCATATACATATACACTGCTTGGCATAGGCCTCCTCTCTAAAGAAAATGTTGCAGACCACTACCAATTGCTGGATTTCATGTCTTAGAACATTTTTGTTATTTATTGCTGAAGATGCAGTCCCTACAAAATGTTCCCTCCCCATAGAGCAGATGATAAATCAGCACTGCACATAAAATGCAGTTAAAATGTTTATTAGTGCCATAGCTGGGTATTTCCATTTGTTCATGAATCATGAATTTGTAGCAAGTAGATGTAAATGAGAAGAAACCAAAAATGTTGTAAATTGTAATACTATTAGAGCCAAATTTAGAACATGCATATGTAAAATTGTAGGCCACGGTTTATGTTGGAACACAGAAGAGTAGAGTAGAGTTGTATTTTTAAATTAATATTTTATAGTTACTTTTCTTATTAGGCAAAGATATTTGCGCGTGCGCCGCTACTGGGACAGGCAAGACTGCAGCATACATGTTACCTATTCTGGAGAGGCTTTTGTATAAATCTGTTGGTGGTGATAGAGTTACTAGAGTACTAGTGCTGGTGCCAACAAGAGAGCTGGGTGCACAGGTGAGGGATGAAATTTATGCAACTCTTCTTACTTATTTTTACAATATACACTGAAATGTCACTTGAGAATTTTAAAGATGGTATTATTCAGACAGAACCCACCTAATAAATAATTACTGTAGTTTGTTTTCTCCAATATATTCCAAAATAATTTGTTTTTTCTTAAATTTTCTGTTTCCTTTTAGGTACACGCAGTGACAAGACAATTAGCACAATATACTTCTGTTACAATTGGTTTGTCAGTTGGAGGATTGGATGTTAAATATCAGGTAATAATAATATTTATACTATAATTATATATTAGGTTATATTAAAAATTTTCATCATTTATGTTTTCTAGCAAAGATCTGTTTAGTGAGAGACAAAATGGTCTGATAAAATAATAACAAAACTATTATTTGAAGGCTATAATGGATATAAGAGAGTTCTTATCTCATCCTGTGTATCAAGAGGTGGCTAGGACTAAGGGAAACAGCATTAAAACTTTCGATTTTTGACAAATAACTAAACCCTTGAACCACCTCGGATATAATAATCTGAACTTCTCAAAATAGGTATGACAACAATTCTGATAGTATGATTGTAGATCCATTTGTCAAATCATAGCAATTCAAGTATTATGTGATTAAGTGGAACGCTTAAGGGCTGATTGTGATCACACAACTGACACTACCACATTATTCATCACTCGATTAGCGTGTTCATATTTTATATTAGTAATCAGCGGTGACAATACAACTACTTCGATTATTAATTAAAAAATATTTAAAAGTCTATGGACAATATGCTTGTTTGAAATATATTTTCCAAATTTATGGTTAAATAGGAAAGCGTCCTCCGTCGCAACCCAGACGTGGTGATAGCAACACCTGGGCGATTGATCGACCACATCAGGAACACACCCTCCTTCAGCCTGCACTCTATTGAGGTCCTCGTGCTTGATGAAGCAGACAGGTTGGCTTTTAATTTATATTTTTAAGTCGATTATTATTAATTTATATATATATATAGATACGAAACGTAGATATCCGGAATAGCAAGAGAGTGATCGAGATAGTTCAAAAAATTATTATATGTATAGATGTGAAATTTTCTCACAGAATGCTGGATGAATATTTTGCGGAGCAAATGAAAGAAATCATTAGGCAGTGCTCTGCTAAGCGTCAGACCATGCTTTTCTCAGCCACTATGAGCGATGAAGTCAAAGATCTGGCCACTGTGTCCCTTAACAAACCCGTTAAACTCTTCGTCGACTCCAACAAAGACGTTGCATTCAATTTGCGCCAGGAATTTGTCAGGTGAGTGAAATATGGTTTGGATTTTTTTGATAAAAACAAAAGTTGGACCACTTTAGCACGATTATTACCATTAGTTGTTATCAGTCATTGACCTCTTATAGTGGCAAATCAAGCGACCAAATTACATTGACTTTTATAATCTACTTGACTATAAGAAGGTACGGTATTTATGTGATTCTGTTAAAAATGTGTAATAAATACTCTCTAACTACTATACTATACTATTTAATATTATGTATGTATAAATGTTCAATCACATTTTTACCTCAACATTGCTATTGCATTTTTTTAGCTTATTCTTTGAATTCTTTCTTTAGATCACACATACACATCCACATAATATTAAATATAAATGGCACACAATGGTCTACTACCTACTTTACTAAATTTAGTACTACAGTTGAGATACTTATCAAGTGTGTATAGTCCTAATAGGTCAGCTTGACCGAAATTGAGGAAATTAATTACAGGTGCGTTCACAGTCCTCACAGGTTACAATACACCTTCACCTACATTTGTCCTCAAGATGAATGAATGTTATGAGACCTCACTGAGATCAAAAAAGGTTTCCAGCTTCTGGGAGTTTACAAGTTAAAAAATTATAAAAAATTAAAAAAAAATAAAACTATTTTTTTTCATTTACCAGGATTCGTAAAGAGCGTGAGTCGGATCGCGAAGCTATCCTAGCGGCGCTAGTGTGCCGCACCTTCAGAGACAGAGCAGTGGTTTTCGTTCAAACGAAAAAACAGGCACATCGATTGCACGTTGCTTTAGGACTGCTTGGCATTAAAGTAAGAATTATTTCCCATTTTAAGCTACAACAATTACATATTTTGGGAAAAGACATGAAAATGATAATTATATGTATAACCTCGTTTTTTACTCAAAATAAATAATTACCTATTCGGGTACAGTATAATGTAAATAAAATAATGACAGGAATATTATGGAAATATCAAACTGTTTATATAGTCATTTTTATAGTAATTTTCTTCTTTACTTCGGACTAAAGTTGTTGAAATACTATATTATTTCACATCTGCTGCCTCAACCTAAATTTAAAAAAAATCATATATGGCCGACATCTAGCGTTATTATAAATTGAACGGGATAAAATTTCCAATCATATATAGACAGAGTTTACAAATTCAATCAATTTTTTATCTATAGCTGTAATTAATATAATTATTAAGAAATAAATTAATCTACAAAAGAATCGGAATAATGGATACGATGATGATGATATTAATTTATCAAGGACTTTATTCCATACAGCCAGGTCTTGTTCGTATGATGGTTGGTCTGAAACTCCTAATGGATACTCATTGATTGACAGCCGTGGGATTACCATCAATACGAAGATTAAAATGTAAATGTCAGATGCATCCATTAGTCAATACCATCACAATAACTTTTCATCATCTTTCTGTATTCGGTTTGTATACGTAACGTAAATGCCATCGAATACATTCGCATTTTTATCGTGTAAAGTGGAGGGACCAAGTTTATATTATTGAAGATGTGTATCAGGTATGATGAAGTTTGTTCGCAATGTGCCAGAGAGAATCTGTTTTTTTTTATCATTAGTTTCGTATCTATCAAAGGAAGACCATAATAGCATTCATTCAAGTTTCATTTTTGAGACTGCCACGATGCTATGTAGACTCATAGATATAGATAATTTAAGTTTTTGCTATAAAATTTTTGTCAAATTGTAAAAATTTCATCTTATAAAATTAAATATTTATATTAATAAAGTTGCATTCTAAAACAAACAGTTATTTACATTATAGGTAGCAGAACTGCATGGAGCATTAAACCAACCTCAACGGTTAGATTCCCTCAAAAGGTTTAAAGAGGAGCAGGTGGACGTACTAGTGGCGACCGATGTAGCTGCTCGGGGTCTGGACATACCGGGAGTTAAGACGGTTCTCAACTTTACACTGCCCGCTACATTGGAACATTATATACACAGGGTAAGAATTTTTTTTTTTATAGAATATTATAGGCTGGAATTGTAAATATCAAACTCAGTCAATAAATGTTTGTGCCTTAAATATTATATATAAGCATCTTTACACCCATAATATCTATTTAATACTTAATTACTATATGCAGGCATTATTAAAAAATTTCTTGGTAATTTTGAATATTTGTGATAGTAATTTTAATATCTGTAAAAACATCTGTTGTCTTACATATCTAACAAAAACCGCCTTAAAATTGCTGCATATTATTAATATGATAATGAGAATTAGAGAGTAACGAGATTAGTAAAGATAATGGGATACCTCATTAATAGTGAATCTATTTAATATGTACAGAACATTGGATAAAAGATATGAATTTAAGTACTGTAATCAACTTAGTAGCTTCCTTCACAAAAGACAAACTGTCATATAGAATTATCTTACATTATATAGCTTTATTATTTTAACAAAGTAAAATAATTTATTTTCATACATTCATACTTTTTTCATTTCTATTGTAAATTTATAATTTACAAACTCAAAAAAAAGAAACATGAGATGAAATAGAGCAGTGCTAATATAATATATACTGTTGCATTGTAATTTCTAGGAATGCCTAATCTCAACAATCAAAATCAAACTAAAAAAAAGCTTATTGGGTATGAGTTCTCCTCTCTAATTTTATAAGAAGATTATTAAAATATTAGCATTTAAAATAACGATCATAATAAATAGTATGTTTTTTGTTTTTATAAAAATGAACTCAAATTTTTAATTCACTTCCAATATATCTTGATTCAATGTTTATTTGGAACCTTTGTATTAGGTGGGTAGAACGGCCAGAGCAGGCAGGGCTGGCGTGTCTGTTTCACTAGCCGGGGAAGGTGAGCGTAATCTAGTGAAGGCAATCGTGCGACGTGCCAAACGTCCAGTCAAGTCGCGAGCAGTGCCACCCGATATTGTGGCCAAGTACAGAGAGAGACTGGCCAGGCTCGAACCTGAGATTGGTAAGAAGATTACACATACTCACTCATGCTTGTATTCCCTTTGTTGCAACATACAGTGTTACCATTTAACCATTTCTTTTGTATCGACCTTGCTAACAAGCTCAGTGTACGAACTACAAATAAAAGTATAAATAAATACACCAGTGAATGGACCCTAAAAAGATATAAATTAAATGTGACATAATAGACACGTAAACATTTTTTTTTATTTGTAGCCGCGATTCTTGACGAAGAGTATGCAGAAAAGCAACTAAACAAGATGGAAAAGCAGACGGCCAACTTGGAAAACAACATCAAGAAAGAGAACGGACCTCAGATTGAAGTGAAGCGTCACCATGACTGGTTCCAAACTCCAAAAGAGAAACGCGAGGAGAAAGAGAGGCTTGCTTTAACACGTCATCCAGGAAAAGGTTACATTTAATTCATATATAACTCACCGTCATAACTTTTCCTCTCACTTGCTTTTTGCTCCTTCACCCTTCAACCTTTTGTGCACACAAAAATTGAGCTCCAATGCAAATTAAAGCAACGAATTACCACGAATATATCGAAGAAGTGAAGTTTACCAATCCGCGGTGGAGTCGCGTGGCGGACTAAAATCTAATACTGTATCTATAGAGCAGATTTATTCTCAATGGGGATTATCAAGCGAATACTCTTTATTTCTAGTAAAAAAATGGGTAAAAAGCCTCGGTGGCGTAGTAGGCAGCGCGTCTCAAAAATATAGTAAAAATAATAATGTTTTATCTTTTAAACATTATTTAACTATACTATTTTTATGATACTATTTTATTAATTGTAAAATACTTTATAAATCAAATATTTTATATTACAATAGAGAACTTGAAAGGTAAAGGGAAAAAGCGCAAGCGGGGTGACGATTCCGATGACGATAATGACAAGAAGAAAAAAAAGAAGCAAACAAAACACACACCTAAGGACACGGCTGAAGAACGAGTGAAACATGAGATGGAGAAGGTAATGCATATATATATATAATGACACCTAATGGTGATTATGCATGGTTATATTTATAGCAGATTTTAGCGTCTGCAATTATAATTACACATTCTGATTTATCACAGCTTAAGAATGAAAGAGAAAAGATTGTGTACTACTACTAATACTATACATTGAAAAAACTGTTAACTATGAAAAAAAAATGTCAAACACCCCACTCTCCCCTTGACTAAGAGTGCTGTAAAATTATATCTTGGAAACCTTTTCATCTTTGTTGACTCAAAAAGGCTAGGAACCTGCCAATTATATTATTATTGACTTGATGGATATATTGAAATAAAAGAAAATGTTACTTCAATATATCTTATTATTATATATCTTATATACATCATCTTATCATTATATATCTTATTAACTGAATACTTTCCATCATTTTGGTACATACTTTAATATTTTACACAAAAGAATGATTTTTACTATTCAGGAGATCATATCATTCACCAAAATACATTTATTAAACTTTATTGTTGTATATTTTTATATTGACTAGGTGGCGTTACTCCAATCAAGGATGTCCAAACGAAAGAAGAAACAGCGCAGGATAAGAGCAGTTGACGATGATGATGAAGGACCACAGTTCACGGGCAACTCGAAGGGCAAAAACAAGAAAAAGCAAAGTAACTTTGCAACTGATTTGACGGATACATCGAGGGCAGCTACAAAGAGACTGCGCTATGATGCTAATCGTGTACAAAAAGGAATAGGATTGCCACAGAAGAAGGGGAAAGGAGTCCATAAAGGAAAAGGGCCAAATAAAAGCAAAACGTTTGGAAAGCCACAAGCACCAAAACAAGGAAGTCGAAGGAAAAATAAAAAATAAATTAGTTTGTTCCATTGTCTTTTTTTCTTTTGGATATTGCATTTATAAATTTATCTAACATAATACATAGAAAATGACTTAGGGTTTTAGGTTGAAACTTAGCACCAACAACTAATTTATATAATTATTACATAAAACGAAATAAGCACTATAGTTAAATAGTTATGAGTCCATTTTTAAAAGAGATCAAAACAAGTGGAATGATGTACATATCATAGGCACCTAGCTGTTTCAACAGAGTAAATATTAACTAATATGTGGAAATATATTGATGTATATAATATGTATCTAGGTGAACAGTAAGTGCATCTAACATAAAATTCAAAATATCTTCCACAGATTACAATTTTTGATTAGACCAATTAGAAAGAGATGCCATTGTATGGTTTTTATCAAAGCACTTAGTCTCGTTTTGGTGACGTTGGGACTAAATAAATAGGGTCACCCTGAACAGATTCTCACATTGTAAGACGTAAGGACTTGGTATCCATGATATAGCAATGAAGCAATGAAAATTTCATGAAAGTTTAGAGAATGCCGTTGGGTTCAGTCCCGTATAGCTACTCGATGCCTAATTTATATGCGTGTTGGTGGATGGTGGGAGTGGCGTTGTAAAGCGTGGCTTTTCTTGCCCTCTACAACCAATTGTGAGAAGTGATGATATTTACTTACATGGCACATTAGGCCGTTACAGGTCTGCTTGACTCATCTGATGGTGGGAGCCTCACTAGGTCCGCTGTTGGGCCCATATTTATATTATTAGACCTAATATTTGATTTAAAAATAAACATTTTTAATTCAAGTTTGAAATTACTGTTTGTCTTTTTTCCCAAACGCTCTACGCAAACGACTAGAGTCCATACCGGTAAATCTCTTTTCTTTTTTCTTTCTTATCCATTTGTATTATTATATTAGTACTGAGGACAACTAGGTGCCCCGTGCGCAAAATTGAATCGCAATAATTTGCCTTCTATATTTTTAATATGAAATAACGTTCAGCCACCGAGCGCCAAGGCCAATTTCTAAGGAGGACCTCAGCGGGGCTCTACCGCAGCACGACTTGAGTTTACTGACCGATTCTCATCGATTCATGAACTTCCTCTTTAATAGACGAACACACGAAATATATGCAACTCCATTCAATGCGCTTTTAGTAGACAAATTTCGGTTGTATTCGATGCCAGCTTTAAATTGAATGAAATACGAATTATACTTATTACATTTGTAGATTTTATATGTTGTTTAAGATACATTACATTACGTACATTAGAATTGGGAAAAAAGTATCATACAGTTAATTCGTAAATTGTAATAATATTCTCACAATATTTATATATTAGTACAATCAAGTTTTAGCTAATTTGAGAAAAATATTTTGATGTATATCTATCATGTACATAGTATCACTTATGTAAAGTGATTTTAAAACCATGATGGATTAAATGAATATATAGACTTAACCAAAAACAATATAATGCATAGACATACAGTGTGGCGTCGTCCGGGCGGATGTTGTTTATGATCGACATTTTCTTTGGAAATTGGATGTGGACATGAAATTCTAAAATTTACTATATTTGTTAGGTATTGTGTTGTTGAATACATTTAATAATGTCGTTTCAAATGGTCCAAATGTAGATGTGTAGTTAGAGTTGTTTTAAACATTATTTGGACAAATTAAACTGTAGTTTTTTTTCTCTTGAAATATAGCGGGAAATCTTTGCTGTGACGCGCACAAACGTTGATAATTTACGGAGTGGTCTGCTGAGGTGTCGGGATAGACTGTTATGTGGTTATTTACTCTCTGACAGTGGATTCGTGTAGTATATTTAGAATTGTCAGACAATGTCAGACGAAATGGCGGTGGGTGATAATGCGACAAACTATGAGAGTAAAGTAAACAGCGATGATACGGCGTCAGAGAACGTCGAAGCTGCTGGCGGATCTAGCCCAAAGTCCCCGAATGAACCTCCGTCTGAGGAGACGGAGCAGGCAATGGCCCTAATGGAAGGTGAGTCCACTTTCACATAACCTAGTAACTAATTGATGACATAAATATACTTCTAAACTTTTTACTTTTGTTATACTCAATGCCCTTCAATTAAACATTATAAATAGACTTATTAGAGTTAAAATTAAATCTAAATCTGCAGTAATTGATAAAAACAAATAGGGTTAATCAAATTGTTATAGCGCTGGAGTTGATTTATAGTTGGCAGTTGCTATCATAAAATGGAATAAAGCGCTATTTTTCTGCTTTGGCGAGTTGCTATCATTTCAAAACCAATTTTTATATTTTATCTTATGATTGTTCTAATGTTCATCTGAAGATTTTTATTTGGTGTGTTGATAACATTATGATCAAATAGTTTAAATTATTTGAGAAAATTTTAGTCTTATAAATACAATATCGATTAATTCTTATATAAATAATCATGTAGATTATAGAAAAAAGTTTAAACAATGGTAGTTTAACCATTCATCGGAAAAGAATAACCAAGCGCCGAAGTTGAAGCAAAGAAGTAATTTAAATATTTATATCTTTTCTGTAAATAATATTTTCCATCATTGTTAAAAACTGGCTGGCATATGATAGGATGAATATTTATAACTTTTTATTCTTTTTTAGAGATGTGGTAGCTCAATTCAAAGTGCTCCCTTTTATTTTATGGTATGTGAGTGAACTAACAAACATGCTAGGTGGTGAAGGAAAACTTTAAGAGTAAGACTTCTTGTCTTAAAGCATAAATAAAAAATATTCAAAGACATTTGAAGTTGGTTAATTTGCAGTGAAACAGTGGACTAAGGTCTAACACCCTCACTAAAGTGGACGCCTATGCCCAACAGATTAGTTACAGATAAGGGCTGTTATTAATTTATACTTTAAAGAAAAAAAAGCTAAGTCCATAACATATTACAGACCTATTAATGGTCCACTGCTAAACATGGACAACCCTGACAGACTGCCACAATGTACAATCCAGAGCCTGCTTTCCTGCAAATTTGCATAGTTATATCCTTCATTTATTGTGGGGCAGCATTAAAGCTTTTAGGTTTTAATACTAGATAGAATACTAGGTAGATCAATTTTTTTTATGGATTGTAAAGGTGAAATTGAATAATAGAAAATTTCAAAGTTGAGGATGTGCCTGCTGGATCTCACTTTCAAATTTATGTATGATTTATACTGTTTCAGTACAAATATGATACCAAAAGCATACATAGTGTACATAAAAAGATACATTAAGATATTATTAATCTATTTACATGATATATATTAGTTGTTTTCTGTTTATTACAATATTACACCGACACACTATTTACCCTATCCATCCAACAATTATCATCATTTATTGTGTTTATATGGGATGACATCACATATAAACACAATAAATGTATGTAATATGTAACATAAAGTATAAAAATAATTGAATTAAATGAAATTTTGTTTCTCAAATTCACATAATATAGACAAGTAGCATTATCCTTTGGGATTCGCGGTTCTGGTCATGGCGGCAATAGTTTATATGTGTAGGATACAGGATTTGGGGGAAAGCGGACATTGACATTATTAGATGAAACATGCCAACTTTTATATTTTATGTAGACAGTTGTGTTCAATTTCTTTTTAAATATGTCTTATAAGTAAACCTTTGTAGTAAAACAATTAAGTTATATAAAGAAAAGTCCTAAGTTACATACATGGTTAACTGTTTTTTCTTCTGCAAGTTTTATAATTGTAAAGAATTGATAAGAAAAAAAGTGTTCCGAGTGCACAATGGGTGATTACTTATACAATCAAAGCTATGTTATGTAAAACTTGTGAACATTATATTTTCTAGGGGCATAATTTTTCTTTCAGGATTTTCAGTTGCAAACTGAGCTGATTTGTTGTCAATGTTTTTTTATTACTTGGTCAAGAGTATCCATCATTGAGATCTAATACTTATGTATTTTTAATATCAGATATACAAGTTTAGGACATCATGGCATTCAGGTATTATCTTAAATAATCAATTATCACAAATTATTTCACCTGCCTAAATGAGTACTGTTAAGCTATATAGCAGATTTTGTGATCATTGATGGTGTCAATATCTATGTGAGATAAAGATTAGTGTATTTTTTTTAATGATGGGATGACAAACAAAGACAGTTTATCTGTTGGTAGGTTGGCCTTTTACACTTCTTTCCATAATAGTAATTAGACTATTTCTTTTTTATAGAATTTCATTGATGACTGTGTCATCACAACATCTACATTCATCATATATAAATATTCAAGTTGCGCAGGTGTTGCCACCTCGGAATGATGGAAAGCCTACTTACAAGTATTTGGCTCCCCTTATAATCACCATTACTTACATTAATAAGTTTACAATTACCTATAGTAAAACAAATGTCTGCCACAAAATTTTCACCTTTTAGTTACTAAAACATAGTTATGTATATGTGATAGAGCAATGCCGCCTCAAATAATGTATGAAAATTATATATTATTAATCCTGTGCAGAAGACAACATTTTCATCCAGGTCAGGTAGCAAGTAGCTTATAATCTCTGAACTAATTAATGAGTCTTTTTACACTTCGTGTAAAAGAACAGTAACAGCTAATGTACCTTTTCAAAAACCAATTGTTCATTCCCCTCAGTTGGAGATAAGAAATGTAACATAAACACCTGACTGTCACCTCCCACTTGCCACTCATCTGGCTGAAACATTGTTGTGAACAAGAGTCCCCTTTCTCTGCAAAGGGTTAAAACTAATATATAATACTATAAACAAATAACAGTTAATATATAGGAGTGTAACCAGATTGGATCTTGCTTAAAAAGAATAATACCATCAGTTTGTGTTTTAACTGGAGAGTGCAAGAAATGGTACAGTAGTAAACCCATGCTGCAGCTAGTTTTTCAAGTGGAATGAATAGGTAGGTAGGCTATTGTTCCAGAATATGTAATATCTTACAGAATATGAATTGAATGGTGAATGCAGGGAGGGAACCAATTATAGGTAATGAGAAAACTAACATTCAAGAGAAAAAATTAAGGATTGATGGTGATTTGGTGTTTATATGCTGCAGTCATCACTGACTATCAGTTGTACTGAGTGCTCATTTGTTAGTTTTGAATACATTACATGCATTACATGAAATGATTTAAGTAAAATTATTGTTTATCAAAAACTGTGTCTCTAGTAAACAGTATCTATAGTAACTAACTAGTATCTGTATAAACAATTTCCAATAAAATATTTTATGAAACAGTCAATGATTCATTGAATTATTGTCTAAAAGGAATATTGTGGTATGTCTTCAATTGCTACACAAATAAAAATAAAAAAATTCACTTTGTTCACATATTCAATAGTTATGGTAATTTTTTGTTATTATGTCAAACATGAGCCAAAATAACTGCATGTCTAAGTATTTGCTTTTATTTTTACAAATCAATGTGAAGTCACCAGTGAAATTGTTGATTACAATTTTAACCACTTTATTGCTCTGTGGTGAAAGATAATATCATGAGGAAAAAAAGGAGAAACTTGCATATCTAAGAAAAAGGTATCAAACTTCTTTATATATAACTGTGCCCAGGAATCCATGCAACAATAAAAATGTATGAACAATAATGGTAGCAAGTTAGCAAGAAAAACTGAATAATACAACTCTAAAATTTACCTAAAACATACACAAGTGGATGATTTACATAAGTCAAAAGGTTATTACTATTAGTGGGATGAGGTAGATCAAGAGAGGATGAAGAGAAGGAAGATGATAAAAGAAACCTGGAGTTCTAGAAAAGTTAAAAATTAATAATCTGGTGAATATTCGTCTAAAACACATTCACTAAGTGTGCTATCTCTTATTATTATGATACAATGGACATGAGCAAAACCTATAGAGGTACTATGTTTATTTCTTAGGGCAAATGTCTCGATTCATACTGATGTATTATGTATCATGTTAAGGTTGATTGATACTGCTGTGCATAACCTAATATTTCTTGGAACTTGAGAAGGTTTGATTAGGAGACAGATTCCCAGATCTTTTTTTTAATAAAAGTTCAACAGCTTTCAAAAATTTAGCTGGTCATAGATGTAAAGTAAACCTTTTGAGTTTCCATCTTTTTGCAAACATCATAAATATCTTCATCCCACAAGGGAGGGAACTAGTTTCTGTTTATGCAGGCTTTCTCTGTTCTCATTGACTGACCATTTTGATGTTGAGAATAAACAGAAAATTTTTGACGCAAATTATATGGAAGGATGGTGTCATTATATTGAGAGATAATATTAATAAGAGTGAAACAGAGCAAATCTAGAACATTGTCTTCAAAGTGTATATTTGGGCTTTCTTCAAGGGCCATTTGTAAGGAACAAAGCAGGACTACATGATAATGCACTTATCGAGTGTGTTGAACATAACCACTTTTGTTTATAACAACTATAATTCCAACCACTTGTTGCTTGGAATTGGAACTGATATTGCTGTATGTGATGGGGTATAGTTGTACAGAAAAATAACTTTGAGTTGCCTCATTCGGTATTCTGGACTTTTCAAGCAGTGAACGGTTCAAATCTGTCAATTGTTGTTGGTAAATTTTAATTAACCTTTTTCACAGGTTTTAACTCTGATTCCAAGAAACACAGTGCATCATCTTTCTGCTAAAGCGATTCGGTGTTGCGCTTGATGAGGATATTGCGCCTGGGCGCCATGTTTGGGATTCTCGAAATAAATCAATTTACCGATCTTCTGAATCATTCCATCTCCTGTAGCCGACTGGAAACAGTTTGTTGACTAACGCCCATTTGCTCGGCGAGTGATTTTGTGTTTGCGAATTATCTTCGTCCAACTATGTTTGCAATTCCACATTCGTATTTTTTTTGGCGATTTTCCACGTTCTTCGTCTGCAACAGTGCTTGTGACTTAGAAGTCACCTCTCTTGAACCACCGAGACTGTCTTGCGAAGGAGCATTTTCCCCATAAGCTTCTTGAAGTAATCAGCAAAATTTTCTTCAATTGTAGACAAAAATAAATGTCCGCGAATGCTTTCTGTTCGAAAAAATTGTAAAATTTCGACATATTGAACACTATGCACCCTCTTTTTTCCAATTTATCATTTGTGCGCATCTGTTATTTGTTAATGAACAAACAAAATGGCGAGTGTTAAATTTTTATAACACAAAATGCATTAGTACTCCATCTGTAGTCTAAAATCTGTATTTAGTACATCAGTTATATACATCGATTTAATTGCCTGAGGTGGGTGACAGGTAGGGATGGTGATTCTCTTGGAAAAAGATCGATTTATAAAATTATTCGAATCGCGATCTAATGAATCGATCCACAAAAGAATCGAGGTGTTAAAGATAGATTTTTAAAAAATAGTTTTTATTTAATTAATAAATCAATTTTTATAGAAAATAAGGCACCTTAATAACCGATCTCATACCATTAAAAGCAGGGAATTCTTCATTCAGAAAACTCAATAATTACAATTGTCTTTACAACCATACCAGAGTATCAGATATAAAAGATGTTAAGACTTCCTTTCCTTTTTTTAAAAAAAATATATCTAATATAATAAAAAAAAAATTAATAAAAATATTTAGCTTAAAGTTCCCAATGCTTAATGTCTAAGTTTTTCAAAAAAAAAAAGTTTGTCTAGTCTGCTGGGATCCAAGCAATAAAGAAAAAAGGTGTTCACAAGGTATAGATTACCACTATACTCATATATTTCATGGCTGTTGAGTGAACATCAATAAATAGTGTTCTTTTATTTTTGCCAGTAAAGTATCGGATCATACTTCAGGTGCTCAATTGCCTGTGATAAATAGTGATTAAATTCTTCATTTAAGCCCTGATTTGCTAGTGCAAGTACATTACATGTAAAGAGTTGCTTTTTTAAAAGTAACTTATGAAAATCCCCAATTCTTTTCTCCATATTATTTCACTTTATTGGTTCTACTCCCTCGATATTATCTTGTGGCAGTTTTTGCTGTAACTTGATGTCTAAAATTGAAGTGTTTATTCTATGTATTGCTCGAGAACATAAATTTTCTTATATCTAGGACCTAAAATTGTTGCAGCTGCTAACACAAATGACCTTGTTCAACATTTTCAAACCTTCTTGTTTCATCATTAATATAAGATGAAGTTTTGTTTGCATTATATGTTTCAGTCAGACAAAATACAATCGGTATAATTTTGCTGGCTGTAACACATTTAACTACTAATATTTCTTTGGTTATTGTTTCTAATGGTCTTTATATATTTATTAGATCTTTTATGAATTCTAATTGCTGTGCAGTTGGCATTGTCAATGCTTTTAGGTACTTGTGCAATATTGGTGCAATATTTTAAATAACTCAACAAATCATTCCAATGGGAAAAATCAGAATTCCATCTGGTATAATAAAGATTGAATTAGCACCAAATGCTTTGTTTTGTGATTATGAGCTTTCTTTAGAGAGTCAGCAGTATATGTATTACGCTTAAGATATGTAATATCTTTCACAGCAGTCAACAAATATTTGGCTTTTTCTAGTCCATCCTTACTTTCAAATATTTTTGAAGCTACTCAGTTTAATGTGTGGACAAATGATGTGTTTGTTTGCCATAAACATTTGTGACAGCTTGTTACTTTATATTTACACATTAAATATTTTTTTTTTACATATCAAATAGGATTGGCGGAATCTAAGCAAACAGCCATCTTGTGAGTTTTTAAGTAATTAAGAGAAAAACTATTATTTCTTTAAATGTGTTTAAGTGCATTCAACTAACTAAATAAATTTATTGTTTTTATCAAAACATAAAAATCGTTTAATTTTTTAAATCGATATTCGAGGTTGAAATATCTGATTTAAAAAATGGATGTTTTTTGACAAAAGATATTGACTGCACAAAATCAACACACTCAAACTCAAAAACACTCAAAACCACAACAAACTTGAAATAGATTATAATATGTCAAAAAGTCACAAAAAATCAGATGTTTTTGAATTATTATCAATACTTCTAACTTATATTGAGCAAAAGCCGAATAATAGCAGTGAATATTTTAAACAAAAATTCATTTATGATGCATAAGTGTGTTTAACATAGACATTTTACATCCTTTTGCTAGTTAATTGGTCTCCATAACAACTGCTATTGTTGATAGTCTGTAAAAGCATGGCTTTTCCTCTGTCATGAACAATTAATTAGTTATGCCCATGTAAAATTTTGATCTTTAGGATGTTCCATTGCTATTTGTTTGTTTATTTCAGTTTTACCGAAATTAGAAAATATTGAGGAAGAAGAAAAACCTGTAATTGTTAAAGAGGAAATAGATGAAAATGAAGAAAATATAATCGAATCGGAAACAGAGGAATACAATCCAGATGAAGACACCCGCGGTGTCAAACGTCGCGCGTCTGTTGCCTTCAGTGAAGCTGGAGATGAAGAATTTAAGGGATTTGACAATATGAAACAACATAATTTATATGAAGATGAAGACTTTAAGGGATTTGCCTATATGAAACAACAGAATTTATGTGGAGAATACAACCGAGTTTTAGGTATAACTTTTTTTTTTCTTGATTACTATTTAATTTTTAGTTGATAATTGAAATGGTGTTGAAAGAACTAACTGCTTCGCTTGATAACGTTTTCCAAGGATGGCCATGATGTCCCATATGAAATAAAGTAAAATAAAAGTTTAAAACATGACCTGTTAATAGCAATAATTTGTGGATACAAGAAAAGTTAATTATGGGGTTAAATTGTCAAATGTTAATGTTCAATTTAGTTGATTAATTGGTTGCATAGTATTTACATTTATAACTTCTTTAATCTTTGAAATATATTTAGTATATAACAAGCTTTGTAATATAACTGTATGGCCTATTGGTTTAAGTGTTAGACTGTTGCATGGCAGGACTTGGGCTTGATCTCCATTTGAGTTGTTTATCAGAAATTGTTTGTTATAAAATCAAGGTGTGTACTTGTCAAATGTTTGATGAAACTAGGATCTGCATCTGCTAATGCATTATATTGGATAAATGTAAGTAACTAGTGAGGGCTTCTGTATTGTGCGAATTATTAAATTTCCTACACAGTGATATTGTCCAATTAGAATATAAAATCTTCTTCAATAAATAGTTATAATATAGATGCATTGTCACCACAACTGAGATAGGAGGCCTTGTCATCAGAATATAAGCTTGTTTCTGTGAAAACATAGTCTTGCCTATATTCATGCCACAACTATTTTATAGTTGTGGCATACTGTACCTCCAATCATAAGAAAATCGTACTCATTACCTTTTTCTCCACAGAGCGGTTGGAAGCAGAAGTACAAACAGCGTATAAAAATTTTAAGCCTGTTAGGAGTTTCAAGGCTTCCATAACATCTGTTCGAGCTAGCAAAAGACCTCGACAGGATACAGGTATTTCCATTTTCTTTTTATAAAAGTGAGGTGAACATTAATCATAGTTATACAGTTAACCTCATTGAAGAATAAAGATGCATTGTCATCCTTGAGGATGGAATTCGTCCTTTTCTGTAATTGGGATTTCCAGTTTGTCATACATCAACATTGCAGCTACTAAAGCTGTATATAATAATAATAAATCTTATTATTATTATATTTATAGTATAAATATAATAATAATAAGATTAGATATAAACAATGTTTTGTTGTAACAAATAAGTTATTAAATATGCTTTTTACAGCACTAGGGTAAACTTTTAAGAGTTTATTTAGTGCTGCTTGTCTTAAAATCAATAAATTGTCCATCATTACATTTAGCTTAAGCACAAGTGGGAAAAGTTATATGATAACATTTTGGGATACTAGCTGTGGTTGAAGTTTTATTAGAATTCCAGAATTAAACTCTTCTGTTGCCCGTTGAATAACAATATATTTACCATTATACAAGGTATTAATTAGGATAATATATATTTTAAATTATGCAATGGTTTATCTACACATAGCATACAAATTAAAAATAATGTATTACATTAAAAAAATATTAAGTATTATATGTCAAAATCTTTTAATGTTATTACAATATTATTAATTAATTACATATACAATGATCATTGTCAAAAATTTAACATATTATAAAAAATCTAATCAAAAGTATAAATATAGAAAAAGTATTATTTACCTTTAGTTAATTGATATCTTTGGTTTTGATACCTATATTATATATGTATTCAACTTGTCCTATAATAGTATTTTTTTTCGAGACAAAGATCTCGTTACAACATTTTGGGAAAATGATATCGGATTAAATCTTTAATTTTTTTTTTTAGATGGATCCAGACCATCATCAGCTTTATCAACAAGATCAGACGGTGAATGGGCGGAGGTAAGCTTAATGTATATGTTAGTTGAATCTTATAATTTTTTTTAAATGAATGGTGGCCAGCCTCTCTTAATTCTACAGGATATGCTTTTGAGAGTATGTGTTGCCCATTCCACTATCTGACAATCAGACAACCACATATGCCAGTAGGTTCAACTTTTTGTCGTTAATATTTCTTGTATAAGAACAAAACTATTTAACTCATCTTACCTTATGCATACAGAGATTGGAATATGTTAGCTCAGAGGTTTTCCCAATCTTTTTTTCTCATAGACCACTTCCAAAATTTAGCTGGTTGACCCCCTGCAGCTACATTTCTACCATATTCCCAAAACTCGGCAAAAAATATTGAATATGCAAGTTTTTATAAGTAACAATTGCTGACCTTCTTAAAATATTATCTGCCTACATTGATAGGTTATGGATAGGATGTCAAGCCCACAATTTATCTTATCGAAAACAAATAAATTTTCGTGGGAGCCCCGCTTACGTATTGAGAACCCCCATTTTTTTTGTCACGCCAACGTAGACCCCCGTTGAGTCTCCCGTGGACCCCAGGGGTGGACACCTGAACCACTTCGGGAACTAAGGGTTTAGCTGCATATCAATCTGAGTATAAGTTTGGTGTGAAGGCAAGATTGAATAGGCTTTTATTGAGCATATTATGTTCACCTTTATTAATGTGTTTTCGTCAATATTTTAACTTCATAATTACTTTGGTGTCTAGATTGTTAATACGAAACAAAGCTAATATACAACTTACATTACTGTTGTAAGAGACAGTTAATGGGCATGGGAAGTATGGGCCAGTCAATTATAACTACAACTTAAATTACCTAATTTATATTTGAACCAGATTAGCCACAGAACTGCTATCTGTTGGGTTAATCTCAATAAAATGCACCTGCATTGTCAGCTCTGTTGGACTGAGACTCCAGAGTGTTGATACCTGTATACCTGTATATAGGATACCTAGATGCTTACACTTACCGTATGGTAGACAGCCATATGCCGATATTTCTTGTTGGTATTTTGTTGTCCTTTCCCGAGTGAAGTATGTAAGGGGGCTGTCAAGAGCTGGATGAGGGTAGCTGAGAATCCTGCTGAGGCGTGAAATTGGAGAAATATATCTTATGCTTCAGTTATTGCTACAATATGTATATATATGAAATATGTTTGTGTATTATATTGACTAATATGTCATTTTTAACATTGTTCAGTGCTTACCCCCTTCAACTGTAAATAGTGGAAAAGTTTTACGGGTATGACTATTTTTTAATTTGTTAATCTTAATTTCTTTAACTTGAAAAAATTAATATAACATATCTATTTTATAATAGATAATCCTTCATTAGATTCATGATAAAAGAAAACTATATCATCCTCCTTTTTAATTTTTACCGTGGCAATATCTCCTATTTATTACTATGAGATCAACTGCCAAGATATAGTGCCGTTAGCGTTCTCAAATATAACCACTCACTCATTGTTCAATGCATATCCAATACAAGGAAGGTGGCAGATATAGTAGACTCGATAATTAACAATATGTGATGTAGAAATATTGTTATTGTTTAATCAAATCCAGAAGCCACGATACAGTAGCCAGATTATTCTGTAAGCCGTCACGATAACAACAAACAAAACAATAAATACAATAAATAAATACAGTGTAAACTCTTTATAACGATAAACTCTCTGCAACGTAGAAAAGAGCACAGTTTGGTTGGTTAACCTTAAAATTATATGTATATATATATCTTCACTTATGCAATGGTTTATCTACACATAGCATGCAAATTAAAAATAATGTATTACATTAAAAAAATATTAAGTATTATATGTCAAAATCTTTTAATGTTATTACAATATTAATAATTAATTACATATACAATGATCATTGTCAAAAATTTAACATATTATAAAAAATCTAATCAAAAGTATAAATATAGAAAAAGTATTATTTACCTTTAGTTAATTGATATCTTTGGTTTTGATACCTATATTATATATGTATTCAACTTGTCCTATAATAGTATTTTTTCGAGACAAAGATCTCGTTACAACATTTTGGGAAAATGATATGGATTAAATCTTTAATTTTTTTTTTAGATGGATCAGACCATCATCAGCTTTATCAACAAGATCAGACGGTGAATGGGCGGAGGTAAGCTTAATGTATATGTTTTAGACAGTAATATATATTTCTATTTGTGTTTTAAATGTTAGATGAATCTTATAATTTTTTTTAAATGAATGGTGGCCAGCATCTCTTAATTCTACAGGATATACTTTTGAGAGTATGTGTTGCCCATTCCACTATCTGACAATCAGACAACCACATATGCCAGTAGTTTCAACATTTTGTCGTTAATATTTCTTGTATAAGAACAAACCTATTTAACTCATCTTACCTTATGCATACAGACATTGGAATATGTTAGCTCAGAGGTTTTCCCAATCTTTTTTTCACATAGACCACTTCCAAAATTTAGCTGGTTGACCCCCTGCAGCTACATTTCTACCATATTCCCAAAACTCGGCAAAAAATATTGAATATGCAAGTTTTTATAAGTAACAATTGCTGACCTTCTTAAAATATTATCTGCCTACATTGATAGGTTATGGATAGGATGTCAAGCCCACAATTTATCTTATCGAAAACAAATAAATTTTCGTGGGAGCCCCGCTTACGTATTGAGAACCCCCATTTTTTTTGTCACGCCAACGTAGACCCCCGTTGAGTCTCCCGTGGACCCCAGGGGTGGACACCTGAACCACTTCGGGAACTAAGGGTTTAGCTGCATATCAATCTGAGTATAAGTTTGGTGTGAAGGCAAGATTGAATAGGCTTTTATTGAGCATATTATGTTCACCTTTATTAATGTGTTTTCGTCAATATTTTAACTTCATAATTACTTTGGTGTCTAGATTGTTAATACAAAACAAAGCTAATATACAACTTACATTACTGTTGTAGAGACAGTTAATGGGCATGGGAAGTATGGGCCAGTCAATTATAACTACAACTTAAATTACCTAATTTATATTTGAACCAGATTAGCCACAGAACTGCTATCTATTGGGTTAATCTCATTAAAATGCACCTGCATTGTCAGCTCTGTTGGACTGAGACTCCAGAGTGTTGATACCTGTATACCTGTATATAGGATACCTAGATGCTTACACTTACCGTATGGTAGACAGCCATATGCCGATATTTCTTGTTGGTATTTTGTTGTCCTTTCGAGTGAAGTATGTAGGGGGCTGTCAAGAGCTGGATGAGGGTAGCTGAGAATCCTGCTGAGGCGTGAAATTGGAGAAATATATCTTATGCTTCAGTTATTGCTACAATATGTATATATATGAAATATGTTTGTGTATTATATTGACTAATATGTCATTTTTAACATTGTTCAGTGCTTACCCCTTCAACTGTAAATGGTGGAAAAGTTTTACGGTATGACTATTTTTTAATTTGTTATTCTTAATTTCTTTAACTTGAAAAATTAATATAACATATCTATTTTATAATAGATAATCCTTCATTAGATTCATGATAAAGAAAACTATATCATCCTCCTTTTTAATTTTTACCGTGGCAATATCTCCTATTTATTACTGTGAGATCAACTGCCAAGATATAGTGCCGTTAGCGTTCTCAAATATAACCACTCACTCATTGTTCAATGCATATCCAATACAAGGAAGGTGGCAGATATAGTAGACTCGATAATTAACAATATGTGATGTAGAAATATTGTTATTGTTTAATCAAATCCAGAAGCCACGATACAGTAGCCAGATTATTCTGTAAGCCGTCACGATAACAACAAACAAAACAATAAATACAATAAATAAATACAGTGTAAAGTCTTTATAACGATAAACTCTCTGCAACGTAGAAAAGAGCACAGTTTGGTTGGTTAACCTTAAAATTATTTGTATATATATATCTTCACTCCATAACGGTAACTCTCTTATAACGATAAAAAATGCTCCGTCCCTTTGAGTTTCGTTATAAAGAGTTTAGACTATATATATATATATTTATATATATATATATATATATATATTTATATATATCTCTCTCTATATATAATCTCCCCATTTCGGTATTTCTGTAATTGATCTCAACTATTATTGCAATACCATCAGTAGATTGCCTCTATTTTGCATGTCGTGTACATTTCCCGAATACAATGATAATTTTATTTTCACCGATTTAGCACAACTTTTTTTTTTCTATCTATACCCATAGCACTTATATTTGAAAAGTATCTTGAATTATTTTGTATTTACCAGGCAGGCACGTCGCCTGGCATACGCGGACGTCGCTCCACCATCGAGATGTCGTCGCCGCAGTTGCGCGTGCCTTTGGAGCGTGGCTGGAGGCGCGAGCTGGTGTACCGCGCCGCTCTCGACTCGCACTCGCGACGCAACGCGGACATATACTACTACACGCCGCACGGGAAGAAGCTGCGCTCTACAAGAGAGGTGTGCGATGTTCCTAATGTTCACTAAAGTACAGGATTATAGGGTTTATATCGTCTTGAAGGTGACACACGTTGCAAGTGGAATTCGTTAGTTGCAGATTCATGATCTTTTGTAAAAAAAAATTAAGAAGTTAAGGATGTAATTATTTAAAAAAATTATCATATTATCATAACACATTTTTGCTTTGGTTTGGAGGTAAAGCTTCAAAAGACTGCTTAACCTACCCATCCTGCCAGTTTAAACCCCCTCATCGGACACATTGACACTCTGTCCATCGGGGGAGGGTTCTGGGAATTCCTACGGAATGCGGTTCACCTACTACGACTTCACTTTAGTGGACGACCATGGCATCTTGCGTTTTTCTTTTTCGTCATTTGCAATCCCCCACAGGGGGGGATTCTCATTAAGTTGCCCTATAAGACAGGTAGTAGATACGTACGGTATCTGAGATAAGTACAGAGCTGAAGCCCATGACACCTATCTTAGATAAAGAATAGAGAAGATTCATTCATTCTTGGGTTTCTTTCACTCACCATTTGATACACAGCAAAAAGCCACTATTTTAAGCAGATTTATGAATCTACTTTTATATGTTAAATTCTGTTATCAGCTGATGCTTGATTTTAAGTTATCCATGCTTCAGCATAATTACAGTGAATAAATACTATCATAAAGCAACAGTTAGTGCTGCCATGTTTTGTAGGATTGAGGATTGTGGCAACAATTACTAATTACTAGTGGATGATCAGATGAATTATGCTCTTTTTTATTTTTGATTGCTCTTGTTGATTGCAATATCTTACTTTGTTTTGTTCCCAACCACATTTTTGTTGTTACTAGATGATATCACCTATGCAGGATATATTATAGAAATTTAAGTATTTCAGTATGCTATGAGATATAGAAAGACATATAAACAATTGTATGTATACTTATATATTGCGTAGAACTCAGGACTTGCAGTAATAAAACTGGGTACTCTAATCTTATAATTGCTTGCTGTTTAAAAAGCCAGATACCTCAGTCAAAAGCAAGAAAAGGCAATAAAATGTGGTTTTAATGTATATTTCAATAATTAAATACACAGTTTTATATAGTTTGATGCTATTTATCATGTTTGTTTTAAATAAAATGTCTGTTTTCTAGGTTGCAGAACATTTAGGAGGAACTGGTTTAACATTAGAGAATTTCTCCTTCTTCAAAGAACCCCTTGGCGTCGATGACCCTGAAAAAGAAATCATTAGGTAAGTTATTATTTATAAACAACATTAGTTTGACAGATGTCAATAGAATAGATGTTGCTCTTAACATGAAGTATTTCAACATTACATATTAATCAAAATGAAATGAAATAATACCAGTTATAAAAATAAATTCTAAGTAAAATCTTTATTATTATTAAAAGATTTCATTGATGATTAGAAAGTTACGGTTGGTCTACGTTAGAAATAGGTTGACAATACAATACTTTCTGGAGTGCCAGCTTATAATAGTGCTACTGTGTTTAATTGGGTCTAAAAAAGAAATTTTATTACCAGTATATGAGGCATTCCATCAGTTCTTAGGGACTCTATTATGATTCTATTTCTAGGATGAATGAGGGTGTCATTATCAGAGGAAGCATGTACCAAATATGCAATAATCATATAAAACCTCAAACTTGTTAGATATAAAAATTGCAACATATATTGCTAAAGAAATTTTTACATATTACAAATTATTTCTAAAGTAAATTTTATTTGCTTTCCTATCCCAAGCAATATCATCTAGCCCAAGCTTCTCCTTCTGCATATGGTAATTAATTACAATATTATGATTAATCTTATGCACCTGATAACTTCTGGGGAAATTGTTTTCGTATGAGGAATCTCTATTACACCTCACAATGACATTGTAAATTAATTTGCTCTTCTGTTCTTGTACTTGAAGATAACATTTTTTGTTTCTTTTCTTCCATACAGATTGGTATTGCCAGATAAGGCTAGTAAAAAAATGTCTGTTAAGTTTGAAATGAGTTATTAATTTATCTCTGGACCATTTATGATGTGGTAGCTCAGTGTCGAAGCGCTTGCTTTTAATTCATGGTGCCCGAGCAAATCGGGTTCGATTCCATGTGCCGGCACGTCACCAATTAAATTGTTAATCTCAATTTTATTTCATTGTATGCTCGGCAGTGAAATAAAACAGTTGGAAGGAGTCGTGTGGTGATCTCTCAACACCCTCTGTGAGAGGTGGCCCATGTCCAGCTGGTGGCATTTATAGTGTATATAGGCTGTCACTTTACTCGTGCATATTTTTCTATTTTTAGCAATTTAAAGCTCGCTTTCACTTACAGAGATGCTAAGCTAATGCGTCGCGTTGAATCTCCAGTAACCGTTCAAACGCCCGTAACAGAAGGAAAGCGCACCCCAAAGCCTAAACCCCCCAAGGGGGTCAGCCCTGAGCCCGCAACTCCTAAATCACCACCCGCTAGACTCAAGGTAAATAAATATTTTATTTTGAAGTTTACATTATTTTGTAATTACTATAATGATCAATGATCTTATATTATGATATGAATAAGCTGGGTTCGATTCCCACCTGAGATATAATAATTATGCATCACAAATGCCCTACCCAATGCTAGCTGTGGTAGTGACATAACTAAAATTCCGGTTTACCACTACAATTTAGCTGAAAATGCTTGTGCTAGGACGACAATAGTCGAATGGCGGATTTGAACCTCCGACCCCAAGTTTCGCATCTTAAACCTTATGGTACAAGCATCGAAATAGGGTATAGGATGTTGAGTGAGTGTTATGTGCTTGTGTGAATATTTAATGAAACTATAATATACTATATAGCTTGGTGCAATAACCTGAAGATATTTGATTGTTAGAAAGTGGCTGTAATGGAGCGGCAGGATATTGTATCAAATATGAGAATTATTATTATTTAAGTTGCTGATTATACAATTAAAATAATATACTACTTAAAAATGACAAACTGTATTTAAATGTTTATTGTTATAATAAATAATTTTAATGTTTACCGTTTGCATACAATTTTTTTTCTAATAATAAAATCAAACAAAAAAACTGAATAACGGAGTTAATGATCAGGCTCTGCTCGTCTTCTCTGTGAGAATGAGATATGAGAATATGTTGGTAGGCGTAAAATATCATATTAAGATCAAAATATAAAAATACAAATATACATAAATACAAACATAACAATATATATATATATATATATACATACACAAAAACCATGAGAAAAAATTTATATCAGATGTTGTTTGTCTTCAAATAATGTTGTTGAAGAAGAGATTTAAAATAAACTTTACTTGTGTGCATTCTTGACTTCATCTGGAGGAAGGGCGTTCACTACACTATTTAAGGATCAAGGTACATGATCCTATTTACCTTACTTTCCTAAAAATCGTCTCTAATAATGGATAACATTAAGATAAGGTTCAAGTTAAACAACTAGAAAATTACCACAGAATTTTAAAGTTAAGTTTTTAGGTAGACCCTTTGCGGAATGGTTGAGATCAGATTTAAACAGAATTTCTAACAGTTTTCCTCTTAATTTTTGTGAGCCGACCAATTCATCTTCCAACTGGAAACTAGCAATGTGACAAAATGTTTTGATATTGAATTCTAATCTTATAATAACATATTTAGGTGAAGTCAGTGGGGTCACGACTAAGCAACAATGGCACACCGCCAGCAGCGCCACCTGGAAGAAGCCCAGGTAAGATAACAAACTCGAACTAGACTAACATGGGGTAATTTGAGCATTGTCAGTGAAGTGTGACTATAATTTCATCAGTCCACAAGGGAAGCATATAATTTTGTATGTGTATTTGCTTTTAAAGTGTTCTATTCAAAGACAAGGTACACTTGGAGGTGACACTTTCTTTTGAGATTATTTCTTCATATATATTTTGCTAATAAAGATTATTTCTTCATATATATTTTGCTAATAAAGATTATTTCTTCATATATATTTTGCTAATAAAGATTATTTCTTCATATATATTTTGCTAATAAAGATTATTTCTTCATATATATTTTGCTAATAAAGATTATTTCTTCATATATATTTTGCTAATAAAGATTATTTCTTCATATATATTTTGCTAATAAAGATTATTTCTTCATATATATTTTGCTAATAAAGATTATTTCTTCATATATATTTTGCTAATAAAGATTATTTCTTCATATATATTTTGCTAATAAAGATTATTTCTTCATATATATTTTGCTAATAAAGATTATTTCTTCATATATATTTTGCTAATAAAGATTATTTCTTCATATATATTTTGCTAATAAAGATTATTTCTTCATATATATTTTGCTAATAAAGATTATTTCTTCATATATATTTTGCTAATAAAGATTATTTCTTCATATATATTTTGCTAATAAAGATTATTTCTTCATATATATTTTGCTAATAAAGATTATTTCTTCATATATATTTTGCTAATAAAGATTATTTCTTCATATATATTTTGCTAATAAAGATTATTTCTTCATATATATTTTGCTAATAAAGATTATTTCTTCATATATATTTTGCTAATAAAGATTATTTCTTCATATATATTTTGCTAATAAAGATTATTTCTTCATATATATTTTGCTAATAAAGATTATTTCTTCATATATATTTTGCTAATAAAGATTATTTCTTCATATATATTTTGCTAATAAAGATTATTTCTTCATATATATTTTGCTAATAAAGATTATTTCTTCATATATATTTTGCTAATAAAGATTATTTCTTCATATATATTTTGCTAATAAAGATTATTTCTTCATATATATTTTGCTAATAAAGATTATTTCTTCATATATATTTTGCTAATAAAGATTATTTCTTCATATATATTTTGCTAATAAAGATTATTTCTTCATATATATTTTGCTAATAAAGATTATTTCTTCATATATATTTTGCTAATAAAGATTATTTCTTCATATATATTTTGCTAATAAAGATTATTTCTTCATATATATTTTGCTAATAAAGATTATTTCTTCATATATATTTTGCTAATAAAGATTATTTCTTCATATATATTTTGCTAATAAAGATTATTTCTTCATATATATTTTGCTAATAAAGATTATTTCTTCATATATATTTTGCTAATAAAGATTATTTCTTCATATATATTTTGCTAATAAAGATTATTTCTTCATATATATTTTGCTAATAAAGATTATTTCTTCATATATATTTTGCTAATAAAGATTATTTCTTCATATATATTTTGCTAATAAAGATTATTTCTTCATATATATTTTGCTAATAAAGATTATTTCTTCATAATTTTTGTGAGCCGACCAATTCATCTTCCAACTGGAAACTAGCAATGTGACAAAATGTTTTGATATTGAATTCTAATCTTATAATAACATATTTAGGTGAAGTCAGTGGGGTCACGACTAAGCAACAATGGCACACCGCCAGCAGCGCCACCTCTCAAACAAACTCGCCGTCCACCAGCCGCTGCTGCACCTGCCGCTACTGCTTCCTCGCCAGCAGCGGCTACACCTAGTGCACCCGCCGCCGCCGTTGACAACAACAACAGCGCCACCTGGAAGAAGCCCAGGTAAGATAACAAACTCGAACTAGACTAACATGGGGTAATTTGAGCATTGTCAGTGAAGTGTGACTATAACTTCATCAGTCCACAAGGGAAGCATATAATTTTGTATGTGTATTTGCTTTTTAAAGTGTTCTATTCAAAGACAAGGTACACTTGGAGGTGACACTTTCTTTTGAGATTATTTCTTCATATATATTTTGCTAATAAAGATTATTTCTTCATTATTTTTCTATGGAGTATTATCATACGTATTTTGCGAATAGTAATTACCTAAATGGTAAATAAATGGAAGTTATTATGTCCTATGTATTGTTATATTTACATAATATGCTACATTTGACCACAATTACATATAATGTTAAGTTTTAATTGTAAATTAATATTAAGTTAGTTGTTAAGGTAGTGTATTATTTTTTTACAAATCAAATATACATTTGGTTGTTAGAAAATAATTGCGAGTGGTACAAATTACGATTGTAAGACTAAATGTATATAAAAATTACATTTGATCCGAATTAAATGTCTTTTTTTTTTTTAAATCACCACACCGGACACGAATGTGTTAAAATGCCTAATCAAGTACAAGAAGTGAGGGGGTTAATTGACAATGTGCAATTAACCCCCTACTGCGGGTACTGAGCGGTCGCGAGTGTAGTGTGCGTGTGGGGCCAGGGCGGGCGCTACTCAGCCGCTTGCGCTCCCGCCTTCGCTGCCGACACCGCAAACGCTCCCGAATCCGCTACCCCCGCAACCGCCGCCGCCACTGCAGAGTCGGCCTCAGCAGGCGCGTAGCGATACCGTTGTACAGGTATGTTAAACATATATAGTTATATATACATATGCAACCTAATGCTGCAGTTCAGTACAGTTTTCCGATATACAAATTATGTTCCCGTAATAGATCATATAGATAATTAATATCATTAGCAGTGGTGGTAACGACGCGCACGCGCATCTCCGTCACGTTACTCGCTTCACATATGTATTAACTTATATAGTTTCAGTTCTAAACGATATCGACACTGAATGATTACATTGTAGATCATCTGAGGCCACTGTGCACACAATGTAGTGGCTCTACTAAGTCAAACCACAGTTATAAACTAGCTGTAGCACGATTAGTTTAGTCAGACCGACGTTGGGCTACGCTTATGATCTGGTGAAAGAAAAATTGAAGACTGCATTACTGGTTAACAAGGTATTCTATCATTAACCTCAGGGGCGACAGCATATCATAGCATTTTGATTCCTCACTGAGGATTAATTTGGGTGTTATTAGCTGCAGGAATCTCTAACCATCAGGTAAATTGTGTGTTTGTTTGTAATAAAAAAAAGAAGCATTTAAAATTTTGGTTAAAAACAGTTAATCAAAAAATCTAGCTACTTTTACTTTATTTGTCTGTCAAATATACTTGGATTTAGCTCTGGTTTCAATACTGGACAACTCTTGGACGTTTTGTAAATTATTAATTAAAAAAAAAAGAAAAAGAAAACAACTAGTCGTCGACCTTCTCGCTAGCAGCAGCTGCCTCCCGAAGCGGTGGTACTTATGGCTATCTTGATGATTCAAGAGTGTATTGTATAACTCTACTTGAATAAAGCTTCTTTTGATTTTGGATTCGATTATCAAATAACTCCTATGTTTGTCCCTAAACCCCACCCACAATTGGAGTAGCATGGTACCTACGATTGGCAATCTATTTACTATACAATTCCGTTGAATCGATATAAAGTAAATCCTCTTCAGCCAAGAGCTGTTCCGGACTGAACTGTCACAAAAGTTATAAAATCCTATTTTATAATAGTTGTATGTTTATTCTTACTGTGTTGATTCGTGATTATCATCACATAATGTCATCAGCGGTAGAAGTGCAGCTACACTGCAGTTTGTATTTAGCTGCAGAGTATATATGGAAGATCAGATCTGTTTAACACTTGTTTTAGACGCTGCTCAGGACAGATAGGGCAAGAGACATCTCAGTACAATGATCTTTAAGAAATACTAGTATGGTATATTATATGAAAATAAAGTCATCAAATCATACAACTAACAATGAAATGAAAGAGAAATGGCAAAGTTCAATGTTCAGTTGCATTCGCTGTTCTACACGTACGCTCAGTATGCAAGTTAGGGATTAAGTTACGTGGTTATTACCATATCTTGACAGTGTTAGATCTACACTGCAGTTTGTTTCTAGCTGCAGATTGAATGGATCAGCTCGACCGGGGTAGGACCACGCCCTCACAGAATACCAGCTTAAAATAGCAGCGTAACGCTGCTGTGTTTCGTCTGGTGAGTGCAGGGATCCGGAGACCTTTATTACTGGACACCAGGCATTCCATCTCCGTCCTCAAGGGTGACAACGCATCTGCATTAGGACTCCTTGTCAAGGATGAATGTAGATGTAGTGGACCGCGGGAATCACTTGACATCAGGTGTACTGTGCTCGTTTGTTACTCTTAGTGCTATAAAAAAAAACATCACCACTTGTAAACTCCTGTGCATTATTAAAACATTCCTTTAAATATTTCATATGGGGACCCCAATTTGTGATGGAATTGTGTGTAAATCTGTATTATTCCGGTACAGAGTCCCCGTCAGTTAGTGCAGCCTTGTTCGATGTCCTGCGGTCGGGGGGCGGTGCCCTCGCTCGCGTGCGCTGCTTGCCTTTGCCTATACCACCCAGCTTGCGCTGGTCTACTGCCTAAAGCGCAAATACTCCAGCACCAGTTCTTCTGCAAGGTCAGTATATGCTTATTTCTCACATAGGCATCATATGCCTTCACATTCTGTAGAAGCACAGTTTACCTGGTCTAGTTATTAGTATTAGGAAGTAATTCCAGCGAACCATGGTTGCCCACAACCATCTTCAATCATAATGCTCACATGGTGTCACACCTGAGGGCACAGATTCTATGTCTCCTAAATTTCTTTTATTACATTGACAGTAACAAACGAGCACAGAGTTCACCTGATGCAAGTGATTCCTGCGGTCCATGACATCTACATTCATCCTTGACAAGGAATCATAATGCAGGTGCGTTGTCACCCTTGAGGACTAAGATGGAATGCCTCGTCACCAGTAATAAAGGTCTCCGGATCCCCCTGTACTGACCCGACGAAACACATCAGCATTATGCTGCTATTTTATGTTGCTAAGTCAAATCTTATACAAATTGAAAGAGCACAAAGAGCATTGCTTAAGGTTTGTTTCTCCAAACCTCGGCTTTATCCTACAGATGCGCTTTATAAAGACTGTCGCTTGTTTACGGTCAGGCAGCTTTTTGTAGAGGACACAATTCTCAATCAGCATAGGTTAATGCATTACTCAAATGTCTTATTGACCCGAGGTAAAGTTGTTGCTAGAACTGTAAAACTAAGAACTTGTTTTAGTCATCCTCAATAAAATTTATTTATTAAATTAAAAAACTAGTAAGTTCACTATACGTTAGTGGTACATACGTGACTATAATATATCCTGCGCAGTTGTCATTGTGATGTGGACGTGTAGATTAACTGTATTGCGCTAGTTTGGTCATCCTCAATAAAATTTATTTATTAAATTAAAAAAAAACTAGTAAGTTCACTATACGTTAGTGGTACATACGTGACTATAATATATCCTGCGCAGTTGTCATTGTGATGTGGACGTGTAGATTAACTGTGTGCGCTAGTTTGGTCATCCTCAATAAAATTTATTTATTAAATTAAAAAAAAACTAGTAAGTTCACTATACGTTAGTGGTACATACGTGACTATAATATATCCTGCGCAGTTGTCATTGTGATGTGGACGTGTAGATGAACTGTGTGCGCTTGTTTGGTCATCCTCAATACAATTTATTTATTTAATTTAAAAAAATTAATAAGTTCACTATACGTTAGTGGTACATACGTGACTATAATATATCCTGCGCAGTTGTCATTGTGATGTGGACGTGTAGATTAACTGTATTGCGCTAGTTTGGTCATCCTCAATAAAATTTATTTATTAAATTAAAAAACTAGTAAGTTCACTATACGTTAGTGGTACATACGTCACTATAATATATCCTGCGCAGTTGTCATTGTGATGTGGACGTGTAGATTAACTGTATTGCGCTAGTTTGGTCATCCTCAATACAATTTATTTATTTAATTTAAAAACTAATAAGTTCACTATACGTTAGTGGTACATACGTGACTATAATATATCCTGCGCAGTTGTCATTGTGATGTGGACGTGTAGATTAACTGTGTGCGCTAGTTTGGTCATCCTCAATAAAATTTATTTATTAAATTAAAAAAAAACTAGTAAGTTCACTATACGTTAGTGGTACATACGTCACTATAATATATCCTGCGCAGTTGTCATTGTGATGTGGACGTGTAGATGAACTGTGTGCGCTAGTTTGGTCATCCTCAATAAAATTTATTTATTAAATTAAAAAAAAACTAGTAAGTTCACTATACGTTAGTGGTACATACGTGACTATAATATATCCTGCGCAGTTGTCATTGTGATGTGGACGTGTAGATTAACTGTGTGCGCTAGTTTGGTCATCCTCAATAAAATTTATTTATTAAATTAAAAAAAAACTAGTAAGTTCACTATACGTTAGTGGTACATACGTGACTATAATATATCCTGCGCAGTTGTCATTGTGATGTGGACGTGTAGATGAACTGTGTGCGCTAGTTTGGTCATCCTCAATAAAATTTATTTATTAAATTAAAAAACTAGTAAGTTCACTATACGTTAGTGGTACATACGTCACTATAATATATCCTGCGCAGTTGTCATTGTGATGTGGACGTGTAGATTAACTGTATTGCGCTAGTTTGGTCATCCTCAATAAAATTTATTTATTAAATTAAAAAACTAGTAAGTTCACTATACGTTAGTGGTACATACTGCGCAGTTGTTATTGTGATGTGGACGTGTAGATTAACTGTGTGCGCTAGTTTGGTCATCCTCAATAAAATTTATTTATTAAATTAAAAAACTAGTAAGTTCACTATACGTTAGTGGTACATACTGCGCAGTTGTTATTGTGATGTGGACGTGTAGATGAACTGTGTGCGCTAGTTTGGTCATCCTCAATAAAATTTATTTATTAAATTAAAAAACTAGTAAGTTCACTATACGTTAGTGGTACATACTGCGCAGTTGTTATTGTGATGTGGACGTGTAGATGAACTGTGTGCGCTAGTTTGGTCATCCTCAATAAAATTTATTTATTAAATTAAAAAACTAGTAAGTTCACTATACGTTAGTGGTACATACGTGACTATAATATATCCTGCGCAGTTGTCATTGTGATGTGGACGTGTAGATTAACTGTGTGCGCTAGTTTGGTCATCCTCAATAAAATTTATTTATTAAATTAAAAAAAAACTTGTAAGTTCACTATACGTTAGTGGTACATACGTCACTATAATATATCCTGCGCAGTTGTCATTGTGATGTGGACGTGTAGATGAACTGTGTGCGCTAGTTTGGTCATCCTCAATAAAATTTATTTATTTAATTTAAAAAAACTAATAAGTTCACTATACGTTAGTGGTACATACGTCACTATAATATATCCTGCGCAGTTGTCATTGTGATGTGGACGTGTAGATTAACTGTGTGCGCTAGTTTGGTCATCCTCAATAAAATTTATTTATTAAATTAAAAAAAAACTAGTAAGTTCACTATACGTTAGTGGTACATACGTGACTATAATATATCCTGCGCAGTTGTCATTGTGATGTGGACGTGTAGATTAACTGTGTGCGCTAGTTTGGTCATCCTCAATAAAATTTATTTATTAAATTAAAAAACGAGTAAGTTCACTATACGTTAGTGGTACATACGTCACTATAATATATCCTGCGCAGTTGTCATTGTGATGTGGACGTGTAGATTAACTGTATTGCGCTAGTTTGGTCATCCTCAATAAAATTTATTTATTAAATTAAAAAACTAGTAAGTTCACTATACGTTAGTGGTACATACTGCGCAGTTGTTATTGTGATGTGGACGTGTAGATTAACTGTATTGCGCTAGTTTGGTCATCCTCAATAAAATTTATTTATTAAATTAAAAAACTAGTAAGTTCACTATACGTTAGTGGTACATACGTGACTATAATATATCCTGCGCAGTTGTCATTGTGATGTGGACGTGTAGATTAACTGTATTGCGCTAGTTTGGTCATCCTCAATAAAATTTATTTATTAAATTAAAAAACTAGTAAAGTCTCTTATACTACTTTCAGTCATTCCCACGTCCATTATACATTATCTATTTTTGTTATAACATTTAATTTAATTCATCATTCTTGGTAACAATTGTGTCTCTCTCTGTGTGATCTATATGCCATAGCTGGTTGGCACTTCTGTGCGCTTTACGCGCAATTTTCTGCCACGCACAACTACTCTGCGGAATCGGGAAGGGAACAGGAGTTATGGGTAACACAATTATGGTGTGTTTCGTGAGGGCACTGTCAGGATTGGGTGGGTGAGATGTGGCAAGGATGTTTATTTGAGTGTTCCTGGGGAAAATGGTTGAAAAAAAAATAATAAGCATGAATACTTTAAAAATTTCATCCCCATCATCTCGGTGGTTGGCAATCCATCACTGTGCGCTTTACGCGAAATTTCCTGTTACGCACAACAACTCTGTGGGATCAGCTGTCGCCAGCGGTGTATCTGAACCGATACGACTTAGGAACCTTAAAGAAAAGAGTGTGTACGCCTTCCTTAAAGGCCGGCAACGCATTTGCGGTTCCTCTGGTTCAAATGGCCATGGGAAACGGTGTTCACTTGCCATCTGGTCGTTTGACAACTATTCTATAATAAAGAAGATATTCATACAGTGAGTATATCATATATGTAATGTACTTTACATTACCGTCAGGACAGTTACAGATTACATAGAGCATTTAAATTGCAATAAACATGAACTTTTGCGTCTCTTTCTCATCATTATATACATTGTAGATATTTTTGAAGTGTATTTTTATGTCTACTTCAAATCTACGTTGTATAATGTATGTTTGACCACATTAATGATAACGTTGAGAAGATAAATATACATAGAGACATATTGTTTTGTTTTATTAGAAGTCAATCGTGAACAAAAAACGAACAACCTTGCGGCCCTTTGCCAATACTTAATTTACAAAAACAGTATTTTATCGATTGTGGGAAGGGAGTGAAATAACATGCAAGAAATATTTTTCTTCCTTCACTGTTCTTCCTGTCCGATCATCTCTTTACAGAATCCAGAACAGTGGCGGATCAGTCTGTAAGCACTCGCTTTTAATTAAGTTCGTATAGTTAATCGTAATATATTTTAATTGCTGATTTTTTCCACACGCTTTGCGGTGAAGGAAATAACCAAAAAGGGAAACATGCATTTCTAATAAATAATAATAAAAAAAAACGACGATATGTGAAGTTTGCCAAGCCACTGCGGGCTCGCGTGGTGAATGGACTAACACCGTCTAGAGAGGAGGCCGGATATGAACCAACTGTGGGTTGTCTATCGGACTGTTTTCTTTTTTTTTTACAGAACTGTAGAAAGCCCACTTCACCGCCGTCAGAGCCTCCTCCGCTTATGCACAAGTCGGGCGCTGCTAGCGTTGCGAGTATACCGGTGACGGGGGCAGGAGCCGGCGCGACGACCGCAGCGGCGCCCGCGAGACGCCCGACCGCTTCAATACCCAGTCCGCTACCTGTGCCGGCGAAGGTGCGCCCTGATAAGCGTGTGCTCTTGCGAATGAAGGTAATGTTTCTTCTTTATTATCCGACAATTCATTTCATACATACATTTAGAGTAACAAACAAGCATACCGTTCACCTGATGGTAAGGGTCCCTCTCCTACCACACGTGATATCTACATTCATCCTTGACAAGGAAAAAAAAGGACTACTCTATGTGTTAGTGGTACATACTGCGCAGTTGTTATTGTGATGTGGACGTGTAGATTAACTGTGTGCGCTAGTTTGGTCATCCTCAATACAATTTATTTATTTAGTTTAAAAAAACTAATAAGTTCACTATACGTTAGTGGTACATACGTCACTATAATATATCCTGCGCAGTTGTCATTGTGATGTGGAAGTGTAGATTAACTGTGTGCGCTAGTTTGGTCATCCTCAATAAAATTTATTTATTAAATTAAAAAAAAACTAGTAAGTTCACTATACGTTAGTGGTACATACGTGACTATAATATATCCTGCGCAGTTGTCATTGTGATGTGGACGTGTAGATTAACTGTGTGCGCTAGTTTGGTCATCCTCAATAAAATTTTTTTATATTAAATTAAAAAAAAACGAGTAAGTTCACTATACGTTAGTGGTACATACGTGACTATAATATATCCTGCGCAGTTGTCATTGTGATGTGGACGTGTAGATGAACTGTGTGCGCTTGTTTGGTCATCCTCAATACAATTTATTTATTTAATTTAAAAAAATTAATAAGTTCACTATACGTTAGTGGTACATACGTCACTATAATATATCCTGCGCAGTTGTCATTGTGATGTGGACGTGTAGATGAACTGTGTGCGCTTGTTTGGTCATCCTCAATACTATTTATTTGTTTAATTTAAAAAAACTAATAAGTTCACTATGTGTTAGTGGTACATACGTCACTATAATATATCCTGCGCAGTTGTCATTGTGATGTGGACGTGTAGATTAACTGTGTGCGCTAGTTTGGTCATCCTCAATAAAATTTATTTATTAAATTAAAAAAAAACTAGTAAGTTCACTATACGTTAGTGGTACATACGTGACTATAATATATCCTGCGCAGTTGTCATTGTGATGTGGACGTAGATTAACTGTGTGCGCTTAGTTTGGTCATCCTCAATAAAATTTATTTATTAAATTAAAAAACTTGTAAGTTCACTATACGTTAGTGGTACATACGTGACTATAATATATCCTGCGCAGTTGTCATTGTGATGTGGACGTAGATTAACTGTGTGCGCTAGTTTGGTCATCCTCAATAAAATTTATTTATTAAATTAAAAAAACTAGTAAGTTCACTATACGTTAGTGGTACATACGTCACTATAATATATCCTGCAGTTGTCATTGTGGATGTGGACGTGTAGATGAACTGTGTGCGCTTAGTTTGGTCATCCTCAATAAAATTTATTTATTAAATTAAAAAAAAAACTAGTAAGTTCACTATACGTTAGTGGTACATACGTGACTATAATATATCCTGCGCAGTTGTCATTGTGATGTGGACGTAGATGAACTGTGTGCGCTTAGTTTGGTCATCCTCAATAAAATTTATTTATTAAATTAAAAAAAAACGAGTAAGTTCACTATACGTTAGTGGTACATACGTGACTATAATATATCCTGCGCAGTTGTCATTGTGATGTGGACGTGTAGATGAACTGTGTGCGCTAGTTTGGTCATCCTCAATAAAATTTATTTATTAAATTAAAAAACTAGTAAGTTCACTATACGTTAGTGGTACATACGTGACTATAATATATATCCTGCGCAGTTGTCATTGTGATGTGGACGTAGATGAACTGTATTGCGCTAGTTTGGTCATCCTCAATAAAATTTATTTATTAAATTAAAAAAACGAGTAAGTTCACTATACGTTAGTGGTACATACGTGACTATAATATATATCCTGCGCAGTTGTCATTGTGATGTGGACGTAGATGAACTGTGTGCGCTAGTTTGGTCATCCTCAATAAAATTTATTTATTAAATTAAAAAAACGAGTAAGTTCACTATACGTTAGTGGTACATACGTGACTATAATATATATCCTGCGCAGTTGTCATTGTGATGTGGACGTAGATGAACTGTGTGCGCTAGTTTGGTCATCCTCAATAAAATTTATTTATTAAATTAAAAAACTAGTAAGTTCACTATACGTTAGTGGTACATACATTGACTATAATATATCCTGCGCAGTTGTCATTGTGATGTGGACGTAGATGAACTGTGTGCGCTTAGTTTGGTCATCCTCAATAAAATTTATTTATTAAATTAAAAAAAAACTAGTAAGTTCACTATACGTTAGTGGTACATACGTGACTATAATATATCCTGCGCAGTTGTCATTGTGATGTGGACGTGTAGATGAACTGTGTGCGCTAGTTTGGTCATCCTCAATAAAATTTATTTATTAAATTAAAAAAAAACGAGTAAGTTCACTATACGTTAGTGGTACATACGTGACTATAATATATCCTGCGCAGTTGTCATTGTGATGTGGACGTGTAGATGAACTGTGTGCGCTTAGTTTGGTCATCCTCAATAAAATTTATTTATTAAATTAAAAAAAAACGAGTAAGTTCACTATACGTTAGTGGTACATACGTGACTATAATATATCCTGCGCAGTTGTCATTGTGATGTGGACGTGTAGATGAACTGTGTGCGCTAGTTTGGTCATCCTCAATAAAATTTATTTATTAAATTAAAAAAAAACGAGTAAGTTCACTATACGTTAGTGGTACATACGTGACTATAATATATCCTGCGCAGTTGTCATTGTGATGTGGACGTGTAGATGAACTGTGTGCGCTAGTTTGGTCATCCTCAATAAAATTTATTTATTAAATTAAAAAAAAACTAGTAAGTTCACTATACGTTAGTGGTACATACGTGACTATAATATATCCTGCGCAGTTGTCATTGTGATGTGGACGTGTAGATTAACTGTGTGCGCTTAGTTTGGTCATCCTCAATAAAATTTATTTATTAAATTAAAAAACTTGTAAGTTCACTATACGTTAGTGGTACATACGTGACTATAATATATCCTGCGCAGTTGTCATTGTGATGTGGACGTAGATTAACTGTGTGCGCTAGTTTGGTCATCCTCAATAAAATTTATTTATTAAATTAAAAAAACTAGTAAGTTCACTATACGTTAGTGGTACATACGTGACTATAATATATCCTGCGCAGTTGTCATTGTGATGTGGACGTAGATTAACTGTGTGCGCTAGTTTGGTCATCCTCAATAAAATTTATTTATTAAATTAAAAAAAAACTTGTAAGTTCACTATACGTTAGTGGTACATACGTCACTATAATATATCCTGCGCAGTTGTCATTGTGATGTAGACGTGTAGATGAACTGTGTGCGCTAGTTTGGTCATCCTCAATAAAATTTATTTATTAAATTAAAAAAAAACTTGTAAGTTCACTATACGTTAGTGGTACATACGTCACTATAATATATCCTGCGCAGTTGTCATTGTGATGTGGACGTGTAGATTAACTGTGTGCGCTAGTTTGGTCATCCTCAATAAAATTTATTTATTAAATTAAAAAAAAACTTGTAAGTTCACTATACGTTAGTGGTACATACGTCACTATAATATATCCTGCGCAGTTGTCATTGTGATGTGGACGTGTAGATGAACTGTGTGCGCTAGTTTGGTCATCCTCAATAAAATTTATTTATTAAATTAAAAAACTTGTAAGTTCACTATACGTTAGTGGTACATACGTCACTATAATATATCCTGCGCAGTTGTCATTGTGATGTGGACGTGTAAGATGAACTGTGTGCGCTAGTTTGGTCATCCTCAATAAAATTTATTTATTAAATTAAAAAACTTGTAAGTTCACTATACGTTAGTGGTACATACGTCACTATAATATATCCTGCGCAGTTGTCATTGTGATGTGGACGTAGATTAACTGTGTGCGCTAGTTTGGTCATCCTCAATAAAATTTATTTATTAAATTAAAAAAAAACTTGTAAGTTCACTATACGTTAGTGGTACATACGTCACTATAATATATCCTGCGCAGTTGTCATTGTGATGTGGACGTGTAGATGAACTGTGTGCGCTAGTTTGGTCATCCTCAATAAAATTTATTTATTAAATTAAAAAAAAACGAGTAAGTTCACTATACGTTAGTGGTACATACGTGACTATAATATATCCTGCGCAGTTGTCATTGTGATGTGGACGTGTAGATGAACTGTGTGCGCTTGTTTGGTCATCCTCAATACAATTTATTTAATTATAAAAAATATATTTTGCTTTCAAGGTCGCGGGTGGAGGAGCGGATGGCACTAGAGTTTGGGCAGTAGCCGCGCCCACGGTGTGCAGTGGAACTGGTAGCGGTACCGGTAGCGGAGCTATCAGTGGAGCGGGCAGTGGAATTCCTCCGCCAGGAGTCAGGCCGACCTTACCACAGTCGCTCGCTTTCCTGAACGGCCGACGCTTCATCATCGTACCCCGATCGCTCGTGAATTCCGATCAACGCTGACATGAAAACAATGAGACAAGAAATTATTCGCTTTGTTTTTTTTTTGTGCAAAAGTTATAGAGTTATTATAAACACCATGAACTATATTATTTTTGCTAAACATGATTTTGAATTGTTTTTACGTCTGTGATCGAATACGATCTGTGAAAAAGTTCTCCAGCCCTATATCAAAAGTTAGATAAAATTTTAGATATTTGCAAGGAAGAATTGTCATATATTGTCAGTGTTACCACATTTCGACTCAAGATATGCTCGTGCGTGCTCTCTTCTATGGCATGTTCAGGTAACCGATCTCGGTTGAGCGTCGGACATACAGTCGTCGTATAATGGGGCGTGTTTACACGTCATTACTTGACTTTTATTCTCATAGACCACTTTCAAAATTTAGCTGGTTCCGGTGGATCTGTTGACTCGACAAAAATATGAAGATTAGATCTTACTATGGAAATTTGCGTTGCGGCCGAGTTTTAAACACGAATTGATAGTTTTCGAAAAAAAAAAGTTGAGAATTGATTGGTTAAAAGATTGTGCTGTGAGTGGATGTCAAAAAAGTAAAGTTGGCCAATCAAACAAGTGATTCCATCCAATTTTACTTTTTTGACATCTACTTACAGCACAAGGAACCAATCAATTCTCACTTATTTCATTTAGAAAACAATTTTACTTTGTTGTATTTATCAAAATATGTAATTATTACACTATTAATTATTATTCTTAGTATTACAATGTAATATGATAACAGTTGTAATATAATTAAAATTAAACATTAATAACGTAACGTGAATTTTCGTGGACAGCGGGGCTTACGAATTGTGAACCCCATTTTTGCCCTGCCGAGTCTGCCGTGGACACCTGGACCACTTTGGGAACTAAGGATTTAGACAAATAATTGCTAACACATAATTATATATTGTAAATTATTTTGGTAAAAGTTCCAAACGCCATATATAATTGGATTATCGAAGGATGTGTTCACACCTTAATTGTAAGATTTATGAATAGTATATTTTTAATATTTATATATCCCAAAAAGAAAATATTGTATATATATATATATATATTATACGTACGTTGGTTTCGTCAGCCAGTCATAGCCCCATTGCAAGACATCGTGTTTCTATTGCAGATTTGTCTAATTGTTTTTTTTTGCAGGCGAGTGATATTTGCAGTAATCCCGAGCAACTTACGCTGCCATTGTTGAAGGGAACAGAAATATGTTTTTTGATATTTTGTGGTATTGTTTTTATAAAACAAGAAAGATTCATAACATTATGTTAACTCAATTGAATTTTGTCACCACATGAAGTACGCAGGTCGTTAAGTTTCAATTGTTATTTGTTTTAATTGTTGATCTCTGGTATTCAGTGAATAAAGTCCTTCCCGTTTACAGCCGACCAATTCATGTTCCAACTGGAAATTAGCAATGTGACTCTACCAATAATGCATAATCTATGGGATATAAGTGACAGTTTATCTTTATCACAAGCAGTTTACAAATTACACATGAGATAAAATGGTTACTTAGATAAACAGATGTCTTCAAATTACTAATCTTTACAATTAAATAAATAATGTTACGCAGTTGTCATGTAACAGAATTCAATTAACTGTGATTGTATTTACACTTCCATATAACAAAATTAAACTATGATAGAAATAGTAAGTTTAATGTAAGAAAAAAATCGCGATATATGTATTTGTGGTCATGTAGCACTTCATAAACAATTGTTTAGTTTGTTTAAATTTTTGTTTTATTAACATATATAGGTATTTTATTCAAATGATATTCAACAAAAGAAAAAGGAAAAACAGCTTTGCCTATGTAAACATTTCAGGATTATTTAAATGGATTTTGATAATATTAAACGTGGGAAATTGTTTTGATGAAATGGGAGATATATAGATACCTTTTTTTATATTATAAAAGCGTAACTAAAGAATTAATTTTGTGTAAGCACAAATATATTCTGATATTGCAAGGCCTACGTTTAATTATATCTCGATTTTGTTTTAATTTAAGTAAACCTTGTATTTATATTAAGTTAAAAGGAGAGTGTTGGCATGTTAAAAAATGTACACAATACAAAATTGTTACAAAGTCATAGTATTTATTTATTTTTATTTAAAAAAGGAAGTTCCATAAGGTAATAATAATTTATTTATATTATTTATTTAACACTATTTTTTTTATTGTAAGGGCAGCAAACGTTTTTTTTACTGTATTATTAGAGCCACAATCATTAATACATGTTTTATTAATTTAATAATTTTCGGCATTATATTTCACACTGACTGACATAGCACAAAATATTTTCTGCATCATCTAATAATTAATTTATTGAATATGGTAATACATCTGTAATATGCCGAGATATTTTATATCTTCTCCCCCCAGGGTACGATGTCGTTATTTTATAAAAAGTTACCACATCCAGCATACAAAGTGATATTTTGGTGTAATCATATATGATATATATATATATATATATATATATATATATATATATATATATATATATATATATATATATTTATATATATATATATATCAATTTTGTCATTTCTTTCGTCATATCTAACGACATTAACCATCATACCGCTTATTGTGTTTTGGAAGGGTCAATAGGTTAATGGCTTAGGTTACGGTCCGTGAAACCTAAGGTCGTAGGTACGAATCCGCCATTCGACTATCGTGGTGACCCATCTCCTGGCACAAGTATTTTCAGCTTAGTTGGTGTGGTTGACCGGAGTATTAGCAATGCTAATATTTTTACAAAAAAAAAACGGCTACAAGACTGATTGGTTAAGGCCGTCTAACGCCACACACTTGATTGCACTTCCTTACTGTTACCGTACCGTCAAAAGATGCGTGTTATTTTATACTGAGGTAGTGGGTTTGTATATATCTCACTATTCACTCGTGGCTGCTATAATGTCACAAATAATTTTAAGATGATATCTAAGATTTTAGACATGGAAAAGCGCATCAATATATTTATAGTTATAGAAAATAAACAATAAATTCTAAAACGTAACAACTCATGAATAATCGAGACACTCTTTTATATTAGTAATAATAGTTGCCAATACTCCTTTGATAATTCAGCGAAAAAGCGGGTCGTGCTCGCGTTGCCAACGGAACAGCCTCACCGATCGCGTCGCCGAGAAGACGAGGCAGACCGCGGTTGGATGATCTGGACTATTTCACACCCTTCTGCTCGAAGGCACTGCAGAAGAATTACAACGTCGCTGTTCAGGTATCGAAATTATTACTATGACATTAAACTTTACATTAGGCGATGTATTTTTTTTTTAATGAAACTTAGGGTCAAACTAACATCCCAGAAATGTAGTAACCCCAGAATAGTCATTATTACAATACATTATATTACATAGAGTATTGTACTTGTTCAATGGACTGCATTTTGTTCAACAAACGAGCACGCAGTTCACCTGACGGCAAGTGATTCCTGTGGCCCACGACATCTGCATTCATCCTCGACAAGGAATCGTAATGCAGGTGTGTTGTCACCCTTGAGGACTCGGATGGAATGCCTCGTCACCAGTAATACAGATCTCCGGATCTCTTACACTCACCAGACGACACACGGCGGCGTTATGGCTGATATTTTACGCTGTGAGGACGTGGTCCTACCCCAGGTCGAGCTGACCCATTCATTCTGCAGCTAGAAACAAATTGCAGTGTAGCTCTACAACTGACAAATAAAACTAAGGGTGACAAATAAGCACACAGTTTAGATTGTTAGTCGTGATTGCAGCACATAAGCACCCACAACGAAGATTCTAGTTTAGCGTTGTCACCCCCAATGGACGTGAGACGACCAAAAAAAGCACAGCAGCAATATACTGCTATTTCACACTTGCATGTTTATAGTGGTCCTTCCGCAGTGGAGTAGAGAGAGAGAAGGAGAGTGGAGAACCTACTCATCACCCTATACATCTACGTTTTTATGATACTAAGACTACAAAAGATTTCATAACTAATTATTTTATTTAACTACAATTAAAGATTAAATAAACACATATATATTTTCTTGTTATTTCAGATATTCCAATACCTAGGCATGAGGGATTTGGCACACTGCGCAAGGGTATGCAAATTGTGGCAGCAGCTCGCATCTACGCCGGCTCTCTGGCGACACGTGAGGATGAAAAATTCACACGTAACTGTTTTTTTTTTTCATAGTACAGGTGAAACTTCATCAAGTCCTATTCACATGACCAATAAGAAAGTTACCGTGATGTATTCGTTGACGAGTTTGACCAATTCGATATCTCTCGATTTGCACACAGTTCACCTGATGGCAAGTGATTCCTGCGGCCCATGACATCTACATTCATCCTTGACAAGGAATCATAATGCAGATTCGTTGTCACCCTTGAGGACTGAGATGGAATGCCTCATCAGCATTAAAGGTCTCCGGATCTCTACACTCGCCATACGAAACACGGCAGCATTGTGCTGCTATTTTACGCTGGTATTCTGTGAGGGTGTGGTCTTACCCCGGTCGAGCCGACCCATTCAATCTGCAGCTAGAAACAAACTGCAGTGCAGTTTTACCACTGTCAAATGAAACTAAGGGTGACAAATTAGCACACAGTTTAGATTGTAAGTTATGACTGCAGCACATAAGCTCTATGATTCCTGCTGCCCGTTACATCCACATTAATGCTCGATAAGGAATCATTATGTAGGATGTGATGTCACCCCGGATGTAGGTATAACCCGCAAGAGTTAACTCGAGACCTGACCGGAATGCGCGCTCCCCTTCCGACCCCCGCCTTTTTACCGCTCTCGCAATCGACGCGTCAATAGCAATCTCACAATTAACGTACGTGCGTTTGGTTTCGTTTGTTTTTTTTAACCTGATTGTATCAGTTTGGTAGTTTTATGTAAACATGGGTAAGACTATACGCAGTGCTGAACGAAATCTTATTTTATAAGTGACAACCTTCTTTGAAAACGGAAAAAAAGAATCGTGCGAACATTATTACCGTCTACGGCTTCTAACAAGCCATCAAGCGAGCATTGAAATTGAAAAGTTAACGATAGACGCAATTGCATCGATTACACCTGATGATTGGAAAAAGGAGGTCAATCCAAGAAACACACGAACAGGAACTAATCGTTCAATTAGGATACGAGAGTGATTCAGATTGTGACAGCTACTGTACAGACAATGACAGTGACATCGACTGCGAATTATCTGGAATACAATCTATAGATAACCAGTAAATAGTTTAAGTACGTAAAAAAAACCTTCAAATTTTCTGCTTGTATAATTATTTTGTTTAATCAATTATGTTATTATAACTAATTATACACAACACTATTATAAGACCAATACAATAATTAACCATAAAAAAATTCGACAAATAGACGATAATTTTTGTCAGTACCTCGCTCTTACGTCATCCGAGCGAAGTCTCGAGTTAACTCTTGCGGGTAGTATAAGATTCAATGCCTCATCGCCGGATACAGTTACATCACATTCTATAGGGGAGACATATGTTCACCGGTGAACTATGGATGGACTGTGATGATTAAAAAAATTTATTTATTTTAATTTAATTTTGTTGCAGGTGAGCGATTGGGGCGGTTTGTGTGCTTCACTCAAACGTCACGGTACAAAATGGCTTGATCTGCGCAAAATGCTACTGCCAACAAACGACACCATCTTCTGGGACCAATTCGCCGAGCACATCGGCACCGTTGATACGTTGGAGAGGTGAGGATGTTACTTTGCATGTTCATGTCATCGTAATAAAATGTATGCAGTGGTTGAGCTAAGCAGCGGTAGGACCACGCCCTCACATAATACCAGCGTGAAATAGCACCATAATGCTGTTGTGTTGCGTCTGGTGAGTGTAGGCATCCGGAGATCTTTATTACTGGTGACGAGGTATTCCATCTCAATACTCAAGGGCGACAACGCATCTGCATTATGATTCCTTGTCAAGGATGAATATTGATGACATAGCCCACAGGAATCACTTATCATCGGGTGAACTCTGTGCCCGTTTAATAAAATAAAAATGCTTCCAACCAAGTATTTTTATTTTAAAGATCAAGCATCTTTAAAGTTATTGAATACATAGTGTTTGAATAAATTGTAAATTAAAAATAAGAAGTTCACAATGCCTTACATTCATTTAAGAAAGATTGACACTAAGAATTGGCTTGAACTCAATGGATGGAGGCTTTTTTCCTATTCTTCCCAATAAAATATATACAATTTTATTTAAATATATATATGGTTAGTAATAATATAGTAACTACATTGCAGGTTGGAGCTGTGCCGCTGTCCAGCTCGGGCAGTGGAGGCAGCAATGGCGCGCGTGCCCTCATTGCGAGCGCTGACGGCGCCGGCCATACGCGACGCGCGACTCGACCCCGCTCCCTTGGCCGCGCTGCCTCGCCTGGAGCTGCTGCGCCTCAAGTCGCTGGCCGGCCTCGCACTCGTCTCCGACCTGCGCCCGCTCGCGGCGCTCACCCGCCTCCAGCACCTCTCGCTCACTTCCATCAAGGTGCGCCTTCTGTTACGGCTTCCATCCGCGTCTGGACTCGTACTGGTACTTGTGCTTCAGTCTAATGTCTATGGCGCTGGCTGACGCATCCAACTTGTTATTTTATATTTAATAGCGGAACAAAATGGAACAACGTGCTTATTTTTAATGAACGGAATAGTGAAAAGGGAACTTTTTATTTGTGGTTGAATATACAGATGCAATTGGAGACAATCAGTCACATCAATACAGAGTATATTACTCAATATAGATGGCATCAACCTAAACAATTTAATTTTGAGTATAAATTTCAACAATCCAGTGTTAATGAGTCATTGATTGTGTCACATCCACATGTTAAACTGCCTCGGTGTTAGTGTAAGCTTGTGCTTATGCTTGAAACTTACGTCATGCTTACCTTCCACTTGCCTCACATGGTTGAGCGGCATATTTAACTTATACTTCTTCTTTGTTATTTATTCTCGATCGGCATCGTATTGGTCATCTCAGTATAGGACAACACGCCCCCGCGAGGGCGGGTATGCGTAGGCATTTCCCCACGCTAAAAAAAAAGACAACGCCCCCAATAGATGGAGGCGCAAGAAACTCCAGCGGAGCTTCCATTGATGTCCATTGGTGAGGAGAACCGGCCTATGATGTGGCGGTATCGCGAATAATTCTGTTGTTTATGACCCTCTCCTTTCACGGAGTGTTTAGGCCGCGTGGTGGTCGCGTCATCGGGATCGTCGAAGTCGTGTCTTGGTCTCCTTCGGACGCGCTGGAAATTGTGATTCGCGACGGGATGCGATACGACTTGGAGACCTTTAAGAAAAGAGCCTACTCCTTTCTTGAAGGGCAGCAACGCACTTACGATTCTTCTGCGTTTCGGATGCTTATGGGCAACAGCAATCATCTACCAATTATAAGTGAGCAACCGATAATTCTCTTGATATTAGTTTGAGGATGTAATCTATTGCAGGAGTTGGGGTGGTGTGCATGCGAAGTGGTCGGCCAGTTGGAACAGCTGGAGTCCCTCGAGCTCGGCGAGTGCTCGTTCAGCGCGGCATTCGCGACCTCGCTCACGCGACTCTTGCGTCTCCGCAGGCTTCGCCTGGAGCGGGGCGTGGCTCACTGTGCGGCGCCCGTGTTACTGCGAGCACTCGCCACCCTGCCGCGCCTAACACGCCTCGAGCTCGTCAACTTCGACGTCAAGGTACCCTCTAGCCTCTAGCGTGCTGAAAATGTTGATTTATAGCATTAAGGTCTTCTGCCCTTAGTTTTCAGGTTTGCCAATAAAGTAAAAAATAAAAATATATATAGTCAACCCTCACACATGCGCTATAGTGTCTAAAAATACATGAGTCATGGTGTTATTGTATTGAATCACCACTTAATGTTTCATTATAAAAATAAATTCTAGTAATTCACAAGCAATAATTTTGCATTCCATTATTAAACTTCTAACGTGTTATTTGTTTCGTTTTTGCAATAACAATCATAAATTTATGTCAACATGCACGCACATACCAGCATAAAATACAAAAATAAAATATAAATATGGCAACACTGATGTGTTTCATATGGTAGTATAGGGATTTTTAACAAGCTATCTATTCCAAATCGGTCCTAAGGAGTGATAACACCATTGATCATCACATTTTTATTGGGGATGGATGTACTTATTCAGGAGGCATTCACTTATAGGTGAAATGTGTGCTTGTTTGGCACACTTGATATAATATAAAAAAAAGAAATAATGGGCCTATTGCACAAGTATTGGTATCAGATGAAAATTGAACTGTAATCGCCACTCATAAGCCATATACAACAACCAGGTCACGTTCCGGACTAATGTTGCGTAATAACATTTTAGAAGTGAACACACATCCGGCAAACGTGTTCAACAAGTTCAAAGTTATGATGCCAACACTTTCAGAATGCACCGGGATTAATAAGCAGCGTAAGGATTCTGCGTGGCCATGTGGTGAGGGATCAAAACTAGAGATCCAATTTATGGTCACATTATATTTCATTTCTGTCGCCAAGCATGACAACTTATCATCATGTGTTACTATACTGTTGGATACAATTTTTTTTTTAAAAGCAAACAACCCCTCATTGTGTTATGTTATTATCGGACATACATGTAATTATCTGTTGTGAGTGTATTTTCTAATTGCTGGAATCACTTTGCAAACTATGTCTTCTTTCTTGACATCAATTAGAATTTTAAGTCGCTAAACACTTCTATTTCTTGTGTCAGTTGGGCTTCGATGACGCGTTGGCGGAATGCAAAAACATCCAGAGACTTCTCATCATACCCACATACGTTTCACAATCGGCCACAACGAATAAGCAGGTATATAAATCATTGTATTATTGATTTTTCATACAAAAAATGGGAATATTACCACCCGGGATCAAATTTCAATTGTATCAAAACATAATTAATAAGCACTACATGTGTGTGTCTGTTATCTATATACCCTGAAGTCTACCGAGTCGTCATACCTTGATCTTATTATGTCCCAACTGTGAAAGTCGGTGAGCCATATATTGAAAACAAATTTAAAGTAATTTTTCATACATAAAATTCAGTAAAACGAAAACAACTACTTGAGGGGGGAATCATTGGCATCAATCAAGTTTATTTTTAATAATTATTTCGTTAAAATTAAGTTTTAAGTTACTTTATAAATTATTTTAGATATATGAAAAAACCAAAATATAATATTGGCTTATTGAACCCCTGTGCACTAGGTTAAAAACCTGTCTTGCAGAGGTTGTGGCCTTCCAGGTTATTCAGTACTAGATAGGCGTACAATTTAGTTAAATTGTATAAAAATGTCTATTATTATTGGTGTTTTTTCACATTTTCAGTGATACATGGGTTCATTTATATTGATTCTCATCAAAATACAATGAATAATTCAAAATTTATTTAATGTGGGTAATGATGTCGTGGCTGGACCGGAGCCTTCTCCGCAACCACATCTTCACAAAATATTAACTTGAACTAGCAGCATAATGATGCTGTTTTTGTTTGGGTAGTCCAGAGATCCGAAGAGCTAGTAGTGGCGAGACATTCCATCTTAGTGCTCAGGGCTTCGGTCTTTACTGGACATCAGCGTATAGTCTGGGGCTCGTCTTACGTAGTTTTATAAAAAAAGAAAACAAAAATGGTTTCACTATCTATCTGATACCTATCTCTTCCGTTCCAGGTACTAAGTGGTGTGCTACGACTAAAAGACACGCTGACCCATCTAATGTGGGGCGTGACCATCGAGCTCTTGCGTGTGACTGAGCTGTTCATCGACCAGTGCGAGCAGGGCGGCGACAGGCGGCGGGACGTTGGCGAGTGCATTCCCGTCCTGAAACCCGTGCCCGGGTGTCGCCTGCCCGACGAACGACACCTCGTGGCCGGTCCACCGCAGGTTTGGCCTTCATTTATTTATATACAATGGTGGTATAAATGCATGGCAAGTGTTTGTCCTAAAACTGAGTGAGACATATTTTGTTCTCTTATACATCACGCTGAACTAGGAGAGACAGACAACTAGAATTACCCAGCAAGCAGAGACACGAGCTACACAAGTAAGTAAAATGTAAACTTGTTTTTTTTTTGTGTAAAATTCATTGTGAACATGATGGTTGATAAGTGATCTTTGCGGCACAAACACTTCATTATATGACAATGTATTTAAACGAAGATATATCTAGATATGTTATGGTTAATATCAGACGTCGTCAACGATCTTCAAAATACAAGCACTCCAGTCCGATGTAAAATAATATGGAGGAAGATGCAGATGCGATAAAATTACATTGATACTAAACATCACAAGTAGGCAAGAAAAGTAATATAGTTTATATACATATATATATATATATATATATATATATATATATACATATATAATAGCAGCATAACGTAACATGGTCATGGAGGGCAGCAATCACTTACACAAGTTGACACTTTAACATAAGTTGAGCTACTTGCTCAGTTGTAAACTGAGTTCCATAACAAAGACGCAAGAGCAGTGTTATGCTGCTATTTAACGATGTTATTTTGTGAGGGCGTGTTCCATCCCCCAGTCGAGTCCGACGACCCATGGCTTCATTACTTAAAAAAAGTTGGTGTTCAGTGCTAGCTTCGTCCCCTACCTACCCTTTATAAGCTACTCCATCCATGCTATAGATAATGTATAGGCCCCAGCATGATTTTGTGCTAATGTCTCCCACTGTTATACTGTAAAAGCTTGCTTGTCTTAATTAACTAATGTCTAGGTACAATGAAAAATAATTTGTTCAGGTGGAGATCCTGCCTCTCCCGACACTGCAACGACTGTTATCAGCACAGATGCCCAACACCAAGCTGAAAATCCTTCGCATCCCGTTCCACGCCACGTGGCGGCAATCGCTGGCAGATTTTCAGTAGCACAACTATTACCACCACTGATCTTTGCAATCAAACCAAGATGAATTATATCATTCAAGGAAGCTAGAAACACAGCTATTGGTTGGATGTTGTGATTGCTTTGTTAAGTGTGTGTAACCTCTTTCACTTTGAACTGTAGTTTGCGGTGAAAAAATACAGATAATCATCATTGACTTTATTAGAATATATATATATATATATATATCCACGGAAGGACGCAAGTTATACAATGCACATGTACTGTTTTTTTTTTCTGTCATGATAATAATTATATATAGATGTTAAGTTGTATTGACAATATGCATAAAAATATTAATGTTTTTAACTACATTGTTATTTTAAAAACAAAAGATATCCACATAAAAGCGATACATTAAATTTTAATAGTATTTGTGTTGCCATTAGCATGATACAAAACATTGGAAAATTTAATAATAAACACATTTTTTATCTGTGACTTGTATAATACCATAGAAAACGAAAAATATATGGGAAAAATTGGCTGTGAATCCCTAACTGGGGAAGGGTATGTCATGAACCATTAATAGCAATTAATTCTTTTAATAAACATTTTTGAATTTGTCCAGCGACTTATTTTAAAATTTTATACTGTCCTTTTTTAATTTTTACAATATAGTGCTGAACATATACACAGAGGCGCTACTAATCGCTACCCTAGTTCTGTCATTCTAATGCGATTGCTAAGACTTTTTCAAGATTCGAACCAGGAACTGAGTAGATAGACTTCAAGCACTGACTCATGCTGTGTTTAATAGCGAGGCAAAAGTCGAAGCTTTTCATTTAAAACCTCATTAACCAAACCATAATAATTTCTATGTTTTGTGAGATTTTCAAAACAAATATTATGAAATTTCGTAATTTATCAGTAAATAAAATGATCGTTTTGAATTAATTCTAAATACAAATCTTCCTTGCCGAGTTGACAGTTCAGTTATAATGGGAAAAGTATACCTGTGGGTGTTTGTTATATAGTATATTATATTTAACTGCAGCAAATAATACATTGAAATATATCACGTAATGATAAATATGTTAGAGATAAAATTCGCTTAAATCTAAGATTGTTTGTACATACTAAGCCTAGACTAGAGAACAGTGCCTATACAGAACCTTGGTTGGTCATACCATATAGACGCATAAAGATTTAACTATTTTAACGTTTGCGTGTATTTCATGTTCTTTTTTCATATTCATAATGTAGACAAAGATGTTTTTAATATTGACCATTCAAGCAAATTATGTGGACATTAAGAAATGTATTATTTTTTTAGATTTCTATAATGTACAAGGTATTTTTTTCTTTTTAAAATTATAAATTGATTATCACACTTTCATTGGGGCTCATAATGTATTTTTATATATTCAAAATGTTTCCTATTTATATCCTTATCTAAAATAAATGTTATGGTAACTCTGCACTTTTTTTTTTGATTAAACTGAGTAAACGAAACTGTTATCTAATTAGATCTAAGTTTCAGAAAGGTATGTACCAAATGGGTCCAATCGAGAAATTATTTTTAATACCATTAGTAGTTTTTCGTGAGACAATATGTGCGAATGGAAAGAGGTGATTTCCTTTAGTTACTTTAACATCTCGGCTGGGTTTGTTTCCGGGTAACAATCCTATAAGGTCAGGAAGCACTTGTAGTGAAATTGAGTTGTTTCACGATCAGTTGTTCGTCTTATGTTCGAGACGTTAAGGTGATTAAATTGTGTAGTTAAAGGTGTCACTACTTCCTATACAGAAGAAAATAAATAATTATTATAATTTCAGTATTAATTATTTTCTTAATATTGCATTGACTGGCGTCTGTGGTGGAGAACTATAAATTCAAGCATATCACGTAACTATAAAAAGAGGCGTCAATAGCCTAATGGTTATATAGGTTGCAAAGCTTAAAATCAAGATAAAGTAGGTTCGAACCCGATTGCATCACTATGATTGCTACACATTTTGTAATATAATGCTTTTTGGAACTTAGATCTTAACAATATCTTCCCTGAATAAAAGATGTCCTTGTAAGTTTTTTTTTTGTTATATGACTATATAAGATTTTAAGTCTAACGGCCCTGTTATATTAAATATATGAACATTGCAATCATATATGTATCGTGGGGGTCTATTACCTTATTTTGTACCGTAATTATCATAGATGTAAACATTACAAAGAAAAAATTGGAGACTACTATAAATATTTGACAATTATAATATTTTGAGCATGTTAAATTATTTTGTGTAATTTGTTTAAATGTTTCATTTAATTTGCCTATAAGTCTAGTTTTATTGGAAAAAAAATTTAGACACATGTCTATTGTTTATAATCTCTTTGTAACAGATGCTTCGTATTTTTATTGTAGTATAGTTAATTTTGGCGGGGATTGTCCCCGAGTGGGCGTGTTGTGTAAAAATTTGGATAGATATGCCGTCGTATACCGGCACCCGGACGCCCCACGGGGACCATCTCTTTTAGGTTAATTATATAGAATTAAATACTAGGCGACTAATAATAAAATCTGTTGCCAAATATAAGTTGTTTCATTTATTAAAAACACCTAAATAATACTTTTGTTATAACATGTATTTCAAATATTTATTTATATGTACAAATTGATGTATATTCGACTTCCACGATGACAACATCTAGATGCTACCAGAAGTTAGCAATTGTGCAGAATGTAATACAAGGTTCGCATACAGTGAGGGAACTCGTTTTTCGTAATACCTAGAAAAGCTTTAACGACAAAATCAGATGCAGCGTTAGGGAAACAAACCATACCATAAAACTTTTGAGAACACTGGTGTACGTTTGCCTCGTTCTAATCGTGCTCAAGACCAAAAATTTAAGACCACCTTAATTAAAGTAGGAATATAAAGTAAAACTCCAATAAAATATTAAATGTTTAATTAACCTGTTTAATCATCTAATAGAACATTGATTGACAAACAATATACTTTAAAAGCGTAAAGAAATATTAACAGTCCCTGCAAAAAAAGGCCATAGCTAAACTGATTCAACGCTCAGCAGTCGCAGCTGTGCACCTATTGTTCCGAGAACAATTCACCGAGCAATTTTTATTGCTGGTGCTATTGTGATCGGAATTTAGTTTCCTACAAAGTGTATTGTAAAGCCACCTGGGTGGTTGGTTTACACTAGTTGGATACCATGCGGTGTTAACTAACTAGTGTATGGGGCAGACCCGTACGCCCGCGGTTCCAAACGCAAGACACTGGAAAACTTGGCCTTGGGTAGTGTCTTCACAAAGGTTGACCAACCCGCTGAACTTATAACAGTCCCACGCGTAGTTTACGTTAGCTCTAAGCACACACCCCACTGCTCAAATAAGACTGGCACTTGGACGCACTAGGGCTACACACCTAGGTACTCATCTTCCCTGCCTATACCCGGCTGGGAGGGAAGTAGGCTATTCACCCCGGCATCACACCGGTGGCCACACTTCCCGCGATCGAAGTAGGATTAAAAAAAAACAACCGAGTCCAACATGGTGGACTCTTCCGCTGAGTTCATGCGGCACCTCATCAGCATCCTAAAAACGAAGTATCCCGATGTCTTCCAGGACATTATGAATGAAAACCCCACCCCGGAAAGACTCTCCTCGAGGGCTTCTTCATCCTCCACAGTCTCCGAAATGGAGCTGGATAGCCCCTCATCCCCCAAAGACTCCCAAGTCCAAGACACCAGCGACTTCAGGCTGGTAGAAAAGAAGCGAAAAAAGCTGGTTTCACCCGTCCCGACGCCGCCTCCCAAGGCGAAATAAGTGGGAATAGAGGTAGGGTAACCAGCACAAGGCTCCCTCTCGGGAGCCCTTGTCTTCCAGGTCCACTAATAGAGGTCTCGACTCAGCGGCATAAGCGCTCGGTCACCTCTCAACCCGGCGAAACTGTTAAAGCCCTCGGGCTAACAGCGGTCATCAGCCGAAAAAAAAAAGGGCTAATGCTCTGAGGAGCCTAAACCATGTTTTTTAACACCCCTTGTGCCTCTTTCTCTTCTAAATATCCTCTAGATAATTTTAAGCTATGCTTTGGATTATTATCTTGTTGGAAAATGAATCCATCTCCAATTAATCGCAACCCGGAAGAAACAGCATTTAGTTCTAAAATAATTTTGTCCTGTTCCTTTTTCAAAATTCCTTCAATTTTAATCAAATCGCCAGTTCCGTGCCTAGAGGAGCAACCCCAGATCATAATTGAGCCACCACCATGCTTGATTGTTGGGACTACACAATCTGACATCATCTTTTCACTGCGTCGAACGTAAATTCTACGTTTTGAACCGAATAGTTCAAACTTGGATTCATCGGTCCAAAGCACTTTTTTAAAATCTTCTTCACTCCAATATCGATAAGCAAGAGCCCACTGCATCCGTTTTTTCTTGTTTTGCGGCCTTAGCAGAGGTTTTCGAACGACAACGCGACCATACAACTTCGCATCTCTCATCATCTGCAAAAATCAATGATAAAGGTTTAACTCGGGTTTTGTTTACTTCAAGGCGGATTTCTGTTGCTGTTAAGCGTCTCGTTTGGTTGCTGGTAACAACAATGAAATTATCTTTACTAGACGTAGTAGCTTTCGGCCTTCCCGAGCGTGGACGATCTTGAAAACTGCCTGTCTCCCTGTATCGAGTTATTGTGCCATGAACACAAGAGTCTTCGATAACTTCAGTTGTGAAGCAATATTACGTTCGGATTTGCCTTTGTATTTGGATTTGTAAAACATCGATGGCAAAACGAATTTGCCCATCGAGATTGGACTGAAGAAGATTTTAAAAAAGTTCAAAACGTAAAATTTACGTTCGACGTAGTGCCCAAGAAAAGATGATGTCAGATTGTGTAGTCCCAACAATCAAGCATGGTGGTGGCTCAATTATTGTCTGGGGTTGCTTCTCTAGCCAAGGAACTGGCTATTTGATTAAACTTGAAGGAATTTTGAAAAAGGAACAGTATAAAACATTTTAGAACAAAATGCCGTTTCTTCCGGGTTGCAATTAATTGGAGATGGATTAATTTTCCAACAAGATAATGATCCAAAGCATAGCTCAAAAGTATGTTCAATGTACAATACAATAAATAATGTTTGGAACAATATATCACAAGACACCATTTATTATTAACAAATTGATTGCCCGTATGCCGAGACTTGTGAAAAAAGTCATAAAATGTAAAATCAATTTAGCTAACTATACCCTTTTTGCATGGACTGTTAATATTTTTTTACGTTTTCAAAGTATATTGTTTGTCAATCAATGTTCGATTAAATGATTAAACATTTAATATTTAATTGGAGTTTTACTTTATTTTCCTACCTTAATTAAGGTGGTCTTAAACTTTTGGCCGGCAGTGTATACTTTTATTCAGAAAAATTTCATGTTCAAATTTATTACCTTAGTTTATTTCACTTATATCGCAATTTAAAGCAAATCTGTCCATCGGGTTTGTTATCCTAATATCAAAAAAAAATCTCGCTGACGTCCTAGTACGGCGTTAGCTTATACACGTTTGAGATTAGAAATAATAAGTAGAAGGTTGGGGAGAGATAGCAAGTATGCTATCACTCCCCAAACTTTTACTAACATTACGTGCAGAAATCATTAGCTAAGAGCGAAGTATACTCCCTAGTTGCTCGCATCTTCCCAGCTAAATAGGGCTTAGAACACACTAGTAACTAGTGAAATTTATTTATGAGGTCATAGATCAGACAATGATAAGTACATTTTTGCTCAGTATGTCTTATTAATAAAGGTATAATCGCCAAAAAATGCTCTTTCATTTTGTCATATCAGGATAACTACATGCAAAATATTACTGTTGTATTGAATACTAATTACTAATCAGATTCTGATAACTTTTATATTTCAACTTTTGGTGATTATACCTATATTAATAAGTTATACTGAACAAAAATGTTTTTATCATTGTCTGATCTATGACCACAGATATATTATCATTAGTGGCTATTTAAATGTTTTATAAGATTTTGTCTTTTAAATTTCATTAATTTTCATTTCACTTTTCAATAAATGAGATTTTGTTGTTATGTTTTTACTTCAAAAATAAAACGTTTTTTCCCTTTTTTCATTTATTTCGCAACATCTGTATAAATAGAAATTATTACTCTTACAAACTAGTCTATGTATATGCACTGCAAACAATTAATGGATTTATAACTATTAAGAATAAATTACATCTGGAAACTCGGGGTCTATTGATGGTAATCCAAAGGAACTGTAATTTAAAAAAGTAGCATATTTATATAAAAATATTTTTTTCTATCTATCAGAAATATGGTAAACAGACATATATTTTTATTTATTTTAACTTTATTGTATAACCTTAAAAATGGCGAAATTTTGAAAAAATGTCTTCCAGTCACCTGTAGACATGTAGTAGGTGCTTATTTGTAAAATATAATAAAACACATAAAATAGTTATTGGAATACTTTAACTAGAATAGTAAATCTCAAAAAAATAACACAATGAAACAAATTCTACATTCCACAAGAGTACATGAAAATGTTGTCTGATGAAAAAATTAACAATTGTTCATGTTAGAATAGGAAGAAAAATAACCGATCAAACTAAATTTAGCTTACTTTATTCAAACATTACATTTAAAAGTGAAACAATAATTTAACAGATATAATTTTCTACTTACATATTTTTTTATGATTATTAATATAATATGACAACACTCATTTCACTACAATTATTGTCGTTCTGAAAAAATATAGATCTACATTTATTTAATATATTCTCAATTGTGAGTATAAAAGGTAAGAATACAAAGTTTTGATAGAATTTCTATAGAAGAAAAGTCTGATATAATTTTATCCAACTGCAAAGACGAGTAATGTTATTTATATATGTAAAGTATGCGTATTCATGTTTACATCGACAACAGTCTAACAAAGTCTATATGGTTTGCATAAGCTGCGTTGATGTTAATTCTGTCTCCCAAATAATTTACATATATTCAATATCTTTTTCGTTCAGTCTCATAGTGGTAGAAAGTAAACGTACTCAATTATTAATGACCAATCCCAAATTGTCGGAAGATAAATAATTTTTTATAAGAATATAGAATTAGAAAATGATTAAATTTACTGAATTGGTTGCACCAATTTTGTTGTGTTTCTGTTTCTTTGTTAGATCTATATATATCTACTATAGAACTTGTGCTTTAGTTACAAAATTAACATTATGTAAATATTTGCCGAACAATTAATACATGGTCCTATTCCGCCTTTGCGTCCGGGTGCCTCTCTAGCAGCATAGCAACTCCCTGTCCGCCGGCGGCACACGCGGAGATCAGTCCCAGCTGTCCATCTTCACGCACCAGACGATGAGCTGTGTGCATTGCTAGACGGACCTGTGACACAATTGTGAAACGAAATATAAAATTTAACTTTGTATTATATGTCAACATTGTGGACTTACATAAGCATACCAGGTCGGATAGACGTCCGGATGGAACACATAAACACGATCATACAATTTTTACATTTTTAAATTGACATATAATCTAAGAATGTTTTAATATATGATAGTTGTCGAACTCTATGGTGCAGTGTCCGTGAGTCTTATCAGAGGATCCTCATGTGACAGGCTCCGCCTAGTGCAGTGATTCTCAACCTTTTTTTTGTCTTGGCACACTGACATGAGCTGTTTATGATTTTGTGTTTCATTGCTGGTTTTTTTTTTAAGTAAAGTAATGTATTTTTTATGAAACTCCATCGTTTCAATTAGCCGTACTAACATGATGGAGCGTAAATAATGATAATAAAACGTTTTAAAAATATGTTTTTTTTTCCGTCCCATCGTCAAAGGTGTCATTAGTACTATCGTCTGTCTTCGTTTTCGGAAGCGGACTCATAATACCCTGTATTCATCATGCTTGTTATGTACCTTCTTTGTCTAATGGTTTTTATTTAAAGAATCATTAAATTTCCTCATTACTATAGTGGAGTGTATCAACAGTTGGTCATTATATTCAGGACGAAGAACCGACATATAAATGGTCATATATGACGATTTTATTTATTATTTTTTAGGTCTAGTCAACATTTCTTAACACGTACACATAATTGATAGAATTCTAGTTTAACAAATACTAACAGGTAATATACAAATAGAACAACGATAAATATAAAGGAAAATATTTCTAATTTTCTTTTTTAAGTTTTAATTTATCGCTTGGACCTGCAAAGAGTCGAGTATACTTGTAGAAACGTTTTTTATTGCGACAAAATATATATCAAACTCGTCGCTAAAGCTGTTTATAATTCACACGTTCTTGCATGAGGTGAATTTGCCGAGTGCTATAATTTGTTTGAGCTGCTCTTGATACGGAACTCGATAATTGAACGAGTCGAGCAAACGCGGAGACAATCATATTTATATGTTAATTTTGCGTCATTGATTTTGTGCACCTTTTTCGATTTCGATCAAAGCAATATCTTCCTGTCATTACAGATTACTGGGAATTATGCATTAAAGTGCTGTGATTTATTTGTGTGTGTGAGTATCGCTGTTGGTCGAGAGACATTTACAGCTTTATCTAACTAGACTCGCGAGCGAGTGGACCGCTCAGTAAAAAAGCGCAGTGTGGCATTCACTTGTCCCCTTCTTTATTTCGATATGATAAATTTATAATCAAATCATTCCGATGCAGTGTAAAACATACATATGAAACACACCCAGACCAGAAAACCAACAATTTGTGATTTAACACTAAAACTTTAAAACCACCACGATCGGTCAAATAACAATTACTACACTAGAACGGTCAAATGATTCCGGTCTTGAGATTGATTATATTTCTTATTATACAATTTTGATAATAACTATTTAATAATGGAAAAATATAGTTAGAATGTAAGAGAAAAATTGTATGTATATTAAGAAAAATATAAAAACGATTTGACCGGTCGTGGTTGGTTTAGTAAATATATAGTCCACCACTACGATCGAATCCAGGACGCAGCAGTCAGGCATTCTAACCACGCGGCTTTTTCTCCATATAAAAGAGGAGCATTTCTATTTATATATAATTATATTATGTATTAATATAAATAAATTAATATCAGTTATCTTACCCCAGTAGCGGCGAAGGGATGTCCAATAGAGAGCGAACCACCCCAGGCATTCCATTTCTTCAGATCTGGGTTGCCCACCTACATGTACGAACGGTTGTATGATAGTTTTCAAAATTTTAAATAAATAACAAAAATTGGTACAGCCACTTTACACAAACACGCTTGTGTGTTGTAGCTGGAGAATTAATCAGTAGGGGCTATCGGAGACGACGTCTTCACTGTAATGACGACGTAAAACTTTACCGTGTCTCGTTTGGCGTTTTTTGGGGTCCGGAGATACAGTTACTTGTGACGGAGGCATTATATATCTACCCTCAGATGCACGGGTGGCCAACTTTTGCATTGTATATAAGATTTAGTTTTTATCTTAAAGATGTAATATGCTTAGCCTAACGTGGAAGAAGGGGTGTGTGTGACGATCGCAATCGACATGTTGGAATTGAGAATAGAAGTAGATGTTTATGGGTCTGATCACATAACTTTAGGTGACCTGATGATTTGTTCCTTATTTCGATGGGTGACTATTCTATCGTAAACATCATGTAAAATCAGTGTGTTTGTTTGTTACCCTTGTATAAAAAAATCATCTATATGCATGCAGCGAAGCATGGCTGGCCGTTTTTAATAGATCTGCTAGATCAAGCAATACTTTGATCCTTATGGTTTGTAACGGTTGTATAGGTTAGTATTTACAACTGACCGCTTAGGTTCTTTGGAGTATCCAATCACAGTAATATATAGATCAACATAGATATATCACGACGTAGTAATAGCTTAATATTGAGAGATTGCTGTCGCCAGGTTTCGAACCAATACGACTTAAGGACCTGTAGGAAAAGAGTCTACACCTTTCTTAAAGGCCGGCAGCGCATCTGCTACACTTCTGATATTACGAAAAGATATGGAGAGCACAGGTCACTTACCATCAGTTGATCTGTTTGTTCGTTTGCCAGCTATTATTTATATATAAAAAAGGCTGATTGCTTGTTTGTCAACTGCTGCAAGCTGTCTCCAGTAACCTTGTTATACCGCACATCATACGCGGCCCATTTTACCTTAGCAGGAGCTTTGATTTTGATTTATTTTTCGATTTGAAATATCCTACTGGAATTACATACCTTGGATTGGAGGCCGAGATACGTCTGAGCGAACCAATCGGAGTCCAATGCCTTCAGGTTCGACAAGATTTGACCCTGTTGATTAAAAAAGTCTAAGTATATGACCATATTAAAGTGATTATTTGTAAAGGTCTGGCTCCTGATGACCTGGTCTATTTCTTCTGGTCAGAGACGGCTTTACCAATGGTGCAGGGAGTGCGGTGCACACCGGCGCAGCGGAGATAACGGGCGCTTTCAAAATGACCGATCAGCTGGTCGAGTTGATATGCCAATTACCATTTTTTAACATTTATATAGAGATATGTTACCTATTACCATTTTGATCGCGCGCTTCCTAGAGGGCGCTGGGGTAATGATTGCACACGGGCGCTACATGGGCTAGAGACGCCTTTGCTTCTGGTTGTACCATGACCATGTCTTTTGATGATATAAACTGCGCCAGAATAGCGTAAGATATAGCTGTTTTAAATCCATCCATAATCAACAAACACCTACACTTCTCCAATACCTTCCAGTGACTTGTTCTCAGTCTAATTAAAATTATATAAACTATTGAAAACTTACAGCAAACGCCTCGTGGATCTCCCAGGTGTCAATATCATTCATCTTCAAGCCTGCTTTCTCCAGGATTTTGGGGATGCCATAAGCCGGCCCCAGGAGCAGCTGATCCACTGGGTCCTAGTACAAAAAATAAAAAAATATCTGACTGATCGTCATAAATCGATGACCGGAAAAAAAAAACAATAAAAATTATTGACCAACCAGGTGGAGATAGGAAAAAATGTAACCAAACATTAATAAAAACTGAAACTCAAGAAGTTTAAGAAGAAAATTATAGCACTAGGTAATGTCTAGTACATTACCTAGTGCTATAATTTTCCTTTTAAACTTTATCTATACGTCATTAAAAAAATAATTATTATAATTTTTGTTCAAGTCAATATATGTACGGATACATAGAGGAGCATAATTTAGTCCTGCAAAATGGAATAAAAAAAGGACTACGATTAGGAATTACACCGAACAGTTGAGGTGATCTATATCTATCTATCTGCTTTAGTAGGTTCGGAGCTTCAATGTTTCCATGCAAAATCTCGTGTAATGATAAAAATATCTGAAACTTTTCGACGTTTTTTACCATGGAGCTCACTTATTGACCGCGATACTGACAAATGCTGGTTGTATAACCTAGAAAACGGGTAATTTCTGTTTTGATTTTTTTCTATACTTTGTATACAGGGTATTAGTAGACCGCTTCCGAAAACGAAGACAGACGATAGTACTAATAATACACCTAAATACCCTAATATATATATAAATACCTAATACTCCTTTGATGATGGGAAGGAAAAAAATCGATCCTGATTAAAACGTTTTCTTTGCATTATTTACGCTCCATCCATGTCACTCCATGTTAGTACAGCTAAATGAAATGAGAGTTTCATAAAAAATACATAACTGTACTAAGAAAAAAAAACCAGCAATGAAACACAAAATAAAAACAGCTGATGCTCGGTTCAACGAAACTCCGGGCGCGGCGCTGATACCGCGGAAATTATCAAAGTGCGGCCCACTGCAAAAGGAGCGGTTTGTATTGGCGGGATTGATTACTATGTTTAGTATTTTTAGTTTTTGAAACAGTTTGCCCGTGCGTTGATCTGAGCATCAGCTGTTTTTGTGTTTCATTGCTGGTTTTTTTTAGTAAAGTAATGTATTTTTTATGAAACTATCGTTTCACTTAGCTGTACTAATACGATGGAGCGTAAATAATGTAAAAAAACGTTTTAAAAATATATATTTTTTAATCAGGATCGATTTTTTTTCCGTTCAATCATCAAAGGTGTCATTAGTACTATCGTCTGTCTTCGTTTTCGGAAGCGGTCTCCTAATACCATGTATAGACATTGCAAGTAGGATTCCATTTTCATATTGGTTATGAGTATAAGAAGATAATAACTACTTACAAAGATCACAGACTTCATTGTTTGCAGCACCCACAGTACATAATGGCAAATATAAATAAGTGACCAATCAACTAATAATTAACAAAAAACTTTTAATGTTATTTAATCCCAGAACATCTGATTTAGGATTCAAATGAGCATATACCATAAGTTGTCTAAATATAAACTTGGTTATTTACATTTCATTCATACACACTTTCAGCATTTGAGCCTGGAATGTTACATTTGAAGTCCTGATCGTTTCAGACTCCAATTGGGATAAATCCTTTTGTAGAAATAACTATGAGGATAATTGCAGTCATCAGATCAAATCAGTGATGAGGTACTGGGGCTATGTGATTAGTGTATACACTTTCAAAGTTTATATACAATGTTAAAATTTCAAGTAAAATTAACCTGAGCCACATAGGTGAAGTCCCGCACATAAGCTTTGGGCTTGAGGCCAAGTTCCTTTGCCTTAGCTTCAGACATTATCAAGCAGGCAGATGCACCATCAGTCTGGAAACATTTAAACTAAATTAAAAGAAGCAAGGATTGAAATAACATTTTATAAAACTGGATCTAGATCTATATAAAACTGTCTGAAATACTACACCCAGGATATATACATATATATACTGGCGATATAGAACTGGATATAGTCCATCAAGCAGTTGCTCTGCTATTAGAGGTCAGGTCATATATGCAAAATATTTTTTTTAACTATTTTTATACATATAGCTTCCTTAGAACGGTCTTCTTTGAAACGCACATGGTAACTCCGCACTAAAAATTCAATTAACAATGTTTCAATGAGTTTGAATCCCTGAATCTTTATAGATTTATTAGGTTCAAACTCCTTGTGTGACTACACTTGTTTCAAAAGGGCATTCTTATCTTGTATAGTTGTATACCTATGATCTATGTGGAAGATTCCGAGACAAAAAGAAAATAGGACATCAAATAGGACATGAGAATTTTGCTAATTGTAACAGTTATTGATAGATGCTAGGTATGCTAATACTGCTGTGTATTGTATGGTGAGAACCAGTGTCCTAAAACATATACAAATACATTCCATCTTAGTCTTTAGGGACATGTAGAAGATTTTTTCATTCAAATATGTGGCATAAAAGCTTACTTATGGTAAGTTATTACGGCCGCCCAAGAAAATCCGCAACACCTTTAAGAAAGGTGTAGGTTCTTTTTTTGAAGGTCCCTAAATCGTATCGTTTTGGCGTACAGGGCACAGTGATGGATCTACAACCATCGAGATAGGGATGAAATTTTGAATTCTGTTGTCATGTATAAACTCAGCGGCTGGATTTTGATGTTTACGAGCTGCAGGAATCACTTAACATCAAGGGAACTGTGTGCGGTATAGTGGTTAGATTACCCGGCTGATGTATCGTGGATCCTCAGATCCCAGTTCGATTCCCAGCTAGGGAACAATGTTGGGGTATTTGTAATTGTTGGTTTTTCGGTCAGGACATTGCATATCTCCTATAGACCTTTACATTAATTGATGAAAAGTGATTACATTACTGTTTACAGAACTATAATATATCCTGCAATGATTATCTTTATCATGTTAAGATTACTTTGATATATTTATTTTAAGTAACCTCAATGTGAAAATCAACATGCATACTCGTACCACATATGAAACTTAGCAATGTAATATTACCAGGAAGGATGCATTAGCTGCAGTAACGGTGCCATGGGGCTTGATGAAGGCCGGCTTCAATTTTTGCAATTGCTCAGGAGTTGACACTCGGATGCCATTATCCTTTTCTATTACACCATCCTTCCCTTCAACTGTAAATCAAATTACACCCTATATTTCGCATTGGGATGCAATTGCTTACTATAAAAATAAAAACTTTGTTTAAATTATTTCTTATTTTTCAGATTGTTATAAGTCTGTATCCCATCATGTCAGCCCAACACCAGATCACTGTTGAATATAGGCTTCTTTTACATTTTTCATTGCCTTGAGAGTAACAAACAAGCACACAGTTCACCTAATGGCAAGTGATTCCTGCGGCCCATGACATCTAGATTCACCTTGACAAGGAATCATAATGCAGATACGTTCTCACCGTTGAGGACTGTGATAAAATGCCTTGTGAGTAATAAAGGTCACTGGGCCAGTCGAAACACAGCAGCATTATGATTTTACTTTACGCTGGTATTATGTTATGGCATGGTCTTGCCCCGGTCATGTTAACCCATTCATTCTGCAGTTACAAACAAACTACACCGTAGCTTTACTACTGTCAAAATATCAAAACTCAAAAAATTTGAATTGCTAATATACAAAATGTTATTAGCAAAAGGTTGTACTATAATTACCAACTATCAGCTCAGTTCAACATAACCAGCAATTTAGTTTAAATAACATGCATCATACTTACTAGACATGTTCCCATTTGTTTATAACAATTTTAACTAGTTTGGTAAGGTTGGCATTTTTTTAATATTCTTATAACATTATAAAGAAAATATATGTATAGGGCATGTGCGACTTTGTAAAGTCATTAAAGAGTAACTTTTACATACCTCATCGTAAGTATCAAGAGGTTTATTTACATTTAAAGATGCTTTCGTACATTTTAATTTAAAAAATAAAAATCTTTATATCTTTAACGGGGCTCCCGCTGGCGATTCTAATTAGATAAAGCTTTATAAGTCTCTGGACCAACAGCAATAATCATACACAAAAAAAAAACCTTTAACGGGTATGAGGTCGGTGAAGTATCCCTTGTCGCGTGCGGTCGCGGCGAGCGTGTGCGAACGCAGTGCGTACTCGTCCTGTTCGGTGCGGCTCGCTCCAAACGCGGCGGCCAGCCGGTCCGCGCTGTGGCCCATCGTCTCGCCGGACGAGAACTCGGCCACAGCCGGCAACTGTTGCCAAACATAACATTCGTGATCGAAGAAACAAAACTGCGTAGTAAGCTAACACATATTTATAATTTTTTGGTGAAAAATATATTATTGATACCTACCTAACGGGCCTCATGTTATCAAAAATGGTGTTATAAAAACGTTATGTTTATTTTTAAATTTTCCACACAGATAAAAAATAATTTTTTGACAGATGATTAAAAACAAAGTGAAAATTGGCGATCTAAGCAACACTGGTTGATAATATAATTTATATAATAAAAAAATAACAATGGGTAAAATGAGCTGTGATTCTTTCTACCATTTTTAGACAGAGATAGATAAATAAAAAGAGGAAAGAGACGAAAAAAAGCATGCCAGGAATGCATGTTTAATTGTAAATTGTATTTACGAAAAAGATTTTGATGATAAGGAACTAAATTAAGTAATAGTAAAAAAAATAATATATCAATATTAACATCCAAGAAGGTCAAGGTGTTTATTGCCCGTAATAATTTAAGAAATAAGAAGGTAAATGAAGGGTCGAACCTCGGGCGCGAAGAAATCCGGGCGAATAGAGGCGAGCAGAGATAAACGCTGAGCAGGTGTTTTGGCGCGATTAAGACGCAGTAAGAGGCTGCGCATCTTGCGCGAGTGCCGGATGGGCACGTCTGACATGAATTCTACGCCACCAGCAACTATCACGTCGTAAGCTCCTGCCGCTATCATGCCGACACCTGCAAATGTGTGTTTATTATCATATTTGAGTTCCTAGTGTCTACTCAGAAAGAAATTGCATTGCACAGATTGATTTAGATATACTCTATATGAAAGTATTAATATATATATAAGATATTAATGCTGTAATATATACTATGTTGTGTAGTGTCTAAAATACTTGACATCAGCGTTTTGATCCTAAGGTCAAATCTCAGTCGAGAAACAATATTTGTGGGTTAAAAAATTATTCGTTTTCAGGTACAGGTGTTTTGTATGTATGTCCATGGCATTGCATCAAAACCTTTCTGTGATCTAGAAGACTAGGGAAAGGGACGACATCATGATAATATGCAAAACCAGAAGATATTGTTGTGGTCGAAATTGACGAAGAGGACATTATATATTTCATTGTCATTACATACAGTATCAATAAAAAATACGATAATATGTGTGGCCTTGTTTAGTAGTTGTGATCACAAAAGAGAAATATTAAGATGATGGTGAAAGTCAAAGACTGGAATAGAATAGAATAAACATTTGCCTGCAGATTTTTCCCCTCAATTACAATGTGGGTGTTTTCAACAGTAGAGTGAATAGGCATTTACTGATCTAGTGCGCCTCACCATCCAGGACCGCATTTCCGCTTAACATCAGGTGGGATTGTGGTCAAGCACTTGCTCAGAAAGTTTAAAAAAATTATAAATATTTGGTCATACATATTCATGGTATGCGAGTAAAATCGAACAAGTACAAAGTAGTAGGAGCTAATTAAATCACAATTTTTTATCTCTTACCAGTAGTAATAGCTTGGTTGGATGAAATACAGGCCATGGTGACTGTATGAGCAGGGGTCCTGTCACTGAATCCTGCCGCCAAGGCTGCTTCACGGCCGATGTTGGAAGTCTTCACCTCTTGGATGACAGTACCATAAACAATGTAGTCAACAACCTCTTTGGCAATGCCAGTCTTTTGCAGTAGGCCACTGTGAAAAAGATAATTATTTATAGCAAATTGAGAGAAATAGCCATGCCCTCTTAAAAATTACAATAGAAGAACAAATAAAATGGAAACAAAGCATAATCGGCAAAGAATGCAAAAAGTTACTACTCTAGATGTTAATGTAAAAATGTTAATAGAAAGAAATGGAAAAGAAAGAATCAGCAAAAAAGTAAAGGCTATCAAATTTTAGATAATTAATCATATATATCACAGGTCGACTGCCCATTAGATAGAGCAACAACCTATGCAAGTTTGCAGTTGGGTCAGGATCATACTTTGTGGCTATTTATAGGGGAGTCCATTGTTCAGTAGTGTACTATGATAGGCTGTGGTGATGATAATGGATGATAAAAATCTTGCTATAATATTTATCACCACAGCAAAGAAAAATTAAATTACAATGTAAAAATTAATTACAATAAAAGAGATTGTATCATATCCATCTAAAATACTTACAGCAGAGAATGTCTGGCTAACTCATGTGGCATCATCTTGGCATAGTCCGTGAAGGAAACCAGAAATGGTGTACGGACACCATCAACAAGCACCACATTCTTGCCCGTGCGATCAGGGAGAGTTTTCTTTGATTGTAAAGCTGCACTTACACTAAGTGCACGTCTGGCAGTATCTGATAAATAGAAAAAAATTACGTTGGCTGGTGCCCAACAGCAGGATCTATATAATATATAGGCTGTTACTTTACTTTTTTTTAACTTTATTTTATTGTTAACCTGTACAATAAAATAGATGTACAAAAAAAAATTGTACATATTTTCTACTTAGCACTTGAAACTTATACACCATAAATAGTCTTTATAAATAGTTTTTCATCTTGATTAAATTACTGCGGCTTCTAGTATAAATATGTATTTTAAAATAATAGAGGGCAGTATCCAATAGTAATAAAACAAATGATGAAGAGTGTATTTATTAATTATGAGTGGGAATGTTAATAGATGTTAAAGGGCCAAAGGACAGAAGATGGAGGAGAGAAAGGAAGTAAAGGAAATTCTGTTGTCTCATCTACAATGGTGGTCACAAGCCACCAGCAATTTTCCTGCTCAATCCTCTGTATAAGGTAACATAGTTCTATATAGTTAAGCCTCTAAAATATTCTTATATTTGAATTTACCCATAATGCCTACAATTTGCCTAACAGATCCACTACCATGCTTGGAAAAAGAGCCCCATACTTTGATATAGCCTCCTCAATGTTTAACTGTTTTCTTCTTATACTTTGGATCCATTTCTTTAATCAAAGGATGTGTCACATATTATTTAGTCAGAGTTAATCATATTAATATTTATTACATCCGAAAATAGTACACTTTTCCACTTATGTTCATTCAGATGTCCATATTTTTTTGCAAACTCTAATCTAACTTTATTATTTGCTTTCTTAAAAAGTGGTTTGAACCTTCTGAGATATTCTACCAAATGTCTCTCGACCCTCTATCACCAAATATTTCCAAACTAATAAGATCCTTTGCATGGTTCTTTTTGGGCTAACTATATCATTCTTAAGTCTTCATGCGGAGTTGTTTTTCTAGGTCTCGGGTATCCTAGTTATGTTTTCTGTTGTGTTCAGTTTCTTGAAATACATTATAGCATTAATCACCATATCTTTGGAGCATCACAAGTGATTAACAACTTTCCTATTTGACCAATCATTGTTATAACAATTCAGAATGCTCACAACTTCTGCATTTTCCATAGTAGCTTGTAGAAATGAACAAAATGATATTAATATTGAGATATAGATAAGCTAGTTATGGCTATAGGCACATTTCAGGAAAATGGAAAAAATATCAAGGCTATTTAAAATTAAAAACATGAAACTGTCTAAAAACTGTAAAATTAAAATTAGATAGCCAGCAGCAATCATATCAAAAAAAATTGTGATTTATTTAACAAACTAATAAGGTCTCAACTATTGCCAAATACAAGTCTTTATTGTCTTCATTCTAATAATATGACATTAGTAATGATTAATATTAATTAAAGTAGAAATTATTACATATCTTTACTATTGGTAATACTATCAATAAAGTTGTATCTTAATATATAACTTTAATTATTTGACCACTACTGTATATATCATTAATCTCTAGTACTAAGAAGAAAGGATAGAAAACAATAGATGATTTTACAATGTTTAGAGTGATTTTACCATCTTAAAAATATATAACATCAATTTTATAGACATTTCTATACAGTTTTCTTTTTTACAGTACTTAATTTATAAAATATGCAATTAAAAATATCTTATCAGGCCAGTATTGATGAAGATATGAAATTAAAGGTGAGCATCATGGCATGGATCTATCATGGTTCCTCAGAAGTTTCTCAAGGTTCAAAAATAATTACTGACGATTTTTTTTCTTTCTAAACATATTTCTTGACTTACTAATGAAAATTTAAATAAATTACAAACCGAAATAACCAACTTATTAATTTTGCATTAAAGTTATGTAAAAGATTTGTTGTTGCTGAGTTTACCTAAGTACAGTAAACAGAAAGGCATCTCTTTAAATACTATGGTGATTCCAAATAACCAAGTAGAGTCCAAAGTTTGATTTATAAATGTCAAAATAAATATTATATTTTTTTACCCCAAAGAAGATTAAAACAATAATAAGGTTTTGGTAAAATGTCTTAAATAGATTTACGTCTTAATTGTGTCTTTAAGAACTGAAAATGAAAGTTTTTACAAACCGAACTTGATGGTGGAACTGGGACCGGACACTTTTAATAAAGATTTTGCTACTTGGGATGCCATCTTTTCACAAACAGCTAAACCAATATATTATAAAATAATTCTACAGCAATAGCTCTCTTTCAAATAAAAATATAAAGTTAGAAACTTTAATAAACTACTGAATGAAAGTAGACTGGACTCTGACCTGTCAAAAGAGAAAGAGACAGCCGCTTATAAGGTTACGTTCGAAAATCATTTTAAAACATTGATGACGGATTTTATTAGGTATGTATAGTTTATTTTTAATTCTTTTATTAAGCAAAATATTAGATTTGGTGATCATAACAACTCCTATTAAAAGTAAAATATTCTCCTCTTTAAATATTATAAATGAAAGCATACGCTTACTTTTTTTGTTTACATTTAACAAATACTACACTGCATATTTTTCAAGGTTCAATAAGTTTCTTTCAATAAGCTGCATCCAGACTTTTTCTAATGGGTCAAATATGTGTGTGTACGAGGGCACATTGAAAAGTTTTGAGCCCAACCTTAAAAAAAACTTTTTTTCTAAATGATTATTTTATTCCTGTACATAGTCGCCAGAATGATCTATACACTTTTGCCATTTTGTCTCTAGCTTTAGTATTCCTTCTAAAAAAAAAGAATCTTCAATTTCATCAAAATATTCAGTCACAGCTTCTTGTATCTCAATATTCGTCGAAAATTAAATTTAGTCAACTATAATGACCCCTCTGCAGTTCCAAAAAACTGAAGCCATTACCTTCTTGGATGACAAAACGGCCCGAGCTTTTTGAGGGGTCCTGCTCTTTTCCATTGCTTGGATTGTACTTTGGACTCTGGTGTATTGTGGTGAACCCAAGTTTCATCCATAGTTACGAAACGGCTAAGAAAATCTTGAGGATCACTTTAGAACAGATCCAAACAATCCTGTGATACTGTTTGGCGGGTACGCTTGTTTTCGGCTGAAAGCAGTCTAGGTACCCATCTGGCAGAGACCTTAGAAAATCCAAGATCGTTGGAAATTGTGTTCTGTGCTCGTTCATAGGAAATGCTCTTTGCTTCTGCTATCTCTGCAATCGTCAATCTCCTGTCATTCAAAATCAGGTCTAATTTTTTATTGGTATTTTCGTCTGTGGTAGCCGGTGCCACTCCTAGGTTCATCTTGCACTGCTTTTCTGCCACGTTTGAAATCCGCTATCCATCTTTTCACAGTGGCATATGATGGAGCAGATTCCCCCAAAGTCTCGTACATATCTTTATAAATTTGTTTTGGCGTTAATCCTTTTTTTTGTAAATATTTTATGATGGAACGGTGCACAGTTTCATCCATTTATACGGAAACCGCGAACTTCATTTGTTAAATCGATCACAAATTTTGTAATTTTGACAGAAGAAAAACAAAAGACAGCAGATTATAATTAAAATAAGTGTCAGTATTATTTTTTGTTTTGAATATAAATGTCAACCTTAGGCTCAAAACTTCTCAATGTGCCCTCGTAATGTGTCGAACTTGCTCCACTTTTTCCAAAATGGCATCGACTTTATTCACAGGTCGATCAGAGCGAGCGTCATCTTTGACATCAAAATTCCCGGTAGATTCGCTCATTTTGGCGGACAGAAAAACTATAGAATAATGGCGGGAAACCGATTTTACTTTTTATTTTTCGGAATGTTATCTATTTAATGATATTAAAACCAGCCAGATACAAATAGTACAACCAAACCCAGCCCGATACAAGTAGTTTTTATTTATAAAATACGGAAAGACATTTCCTCCACCCATCATAATATTTTTTTAACATTTCATTTTTTTCTGCTTCTTTTGCCTACTTATTTTTTTTATTTCGGGCCGATGGCAGCTGTTAGCCCGAGGGATTTTACAGTTTCACGGGTTGTCCTCCCGAAAGGGAGTCTCGGTTTGGATCGTTACCCTGTTGCGCGAGAGCGACTGAATCGAGTGTCTGAAAGGGCCTACCTACTTATTCTACTGAATTCTTCTACAGAAGGATATATAGCCTAGGTCTTCCAACTATTACTTTACGAAAGATTAAGCTATAATATCCAACCTTATTAAGCGTTCCACACATATATAATAACAGTTGATACATCCGTTTTACCGTAACGCCCTTCTTACATAATATTATTAAATTTAGTGTC